>JARQOC010000007.1:199014445-199711945 GCA_033576535.1 Allobates femoralis
TGGCCAGGGGTTAGGATGGGTGTTGGGTGCAGGTGTGTGGGTCACGGAATTGTGTCCCCATCTTACCTGGAAGTGGGATACCACACATATGGTTTAGGTGCAGTACCTCTGTGGCGACCAGACTGCAGGGGCGCCACATACACCCCCATTACATAAAACACGTCCGCGGGATGAAAACACAGTACAACAGGTGTTAAGCAAATGGTAAGAACATGCAATACATTTTCTTTGCTATAGCAATATAACAGGAACATCTTCCCTTCAAGGGAGGCACCTTTTACTTGAACGTTACATCAATTTCAATAGTAGAAAAAGACAAAAATACAAAAACAGCAACTTTAGTCATTTATTCCAGCGACACCAGTCCAGTGTGTCACCCAACAGGGCTTTCAAGTACAACCTGGTGGGAACCGCCCCAACCCATTAACTTCATCCATGGGCGTGGCTACAGGGCTCAAAGTCCATGGTCTGACCTAGTTCTTCGGCCACACCGACGATTATTTTAAGGTTACTGTTGGTGCAACACTTTATAAAGTGCAACAGCTCCAATGCTGCACTCTACCATGCTGGACCGGAAACCAACAAAGAGCACGTCAGAAAGTGTAACTTATGTGCAAATTGTCCTGATCACCTATAGTCCAGTGACCCAAAATGTCCGTTATTATTAACTCTACTATCTGCAAAACCTAGCCAGTTTACTTACTTTCTAAAATATTATACTTAATAGCTATATACATTTAACACTTATCTTACACATTATGAATACCGTATCTAGGTAATTTTATAAAAATAACTAACTATACAAGTGCTACATTTACCCTCTACTTTTTCGGCTTCCAAGGCATGATATTGGCAAGCTGACAGCCTCCTCTGCCTGTGAGGACATCTCCTTGAAAAAGCATGTCAGCGAAACGACGTAGGGGGTCCTAGGTGGAGGCAACTCCTTTCCCACCCTGCACTGCGTGCAGATACAACCTTTGGTATGCTAATGTTGCCATAATATGTCTTGGTTTGAATTGTAAACTGTCCACCTCTTCTCTGGTAACTGGTGTGGGGCTGATTGGGCCTTATCTTGCAATGCATTTTGTACCATGCCATGTTAAAATCACATTATGGGGAATGTGCAATATAAAAAGGAGGCAATGTGCAATATCAGACTTGTAATCTGTGACATCACGCTGTGCATCCAGCCCTGCTTGTATCATCAGCCATAAAAATTGCATTTTTAATGAGTGCATTTTTTTGCAATAAACTTTAATTTTTGTTTGAGCATGGAAAAGACTCTGTTTCTCTTGTGTATATAAATTGTATATCAGTCTGCTGTCTAGGGGTTAATTGTAAGGGATTGAAGATTTACCCTGAGCCCCTTTATTAAAATGTATAGCAGTCAGTGGGAACTACTATTGATTCATGGGAGGACTTGTAAGTCACCTCCAGGTCCATTGTGCCAGAGTATCCACGCCCACAACCTCGCCTACAAGGGAATCACATCTCAACTCCCCAACTTCTCAGTGTGTCTTTGATCCTCCGGTTCTTTTCATACTCTAAATCTTCCTCAGACTGGTCAGAGACAGGGGCTGTTGTTCGGATGGATTTAGCGGCAAGAGGTGGTGTGACTGGGGTTTATACCGCAGCCGTAGCTGAAGCTGGTGCTGGTGCAGGTTCATAAGCTCTAGGGTTTGGGGCCTGCATCTCAGCCGACATCTTCCGAACATTGAAGGAATACCACCCACAATGGCCTACATGCCGGGTATACACTCCACCCATTCTCCAGGGTATAGGTCTCGGCCGGGGGACCCTCTGGGCATATGAGACTCTATGTCCCTTCTGTTTACAAAAATCTTGTTGAGCATGTGAGGTTCTTTAATAAATCCCCATCCTTTGTGGACATTGAAGTTTAATACAGAGCCTGTTCTCCTTTCAGGCTGTTTGGTGGCCTGGTTCTGGCAGGTCTTACTCTTGGCCTTCAAGTTTGTGTCCTCTAAGGCCTATTGCCTAAACTGGCTATCTCACTCTTGGCCTCCTCTGTCGCCTGTTGTTGCTGATGGTATTCCTCCACCAAGATGACCTCTAGCAAATCCTAAGTACCCCTCAACTCAGTCTGAGTCTCCCCGGGGAACCCCATCAAAGCATGATGGGAGTCATTGGTAAGGGGTGCAGGAGGCGGCAAGGGGGGCGTGGGAAATAACAGGAGGACATAAAGGCTGAAGTTCTTTTACCTTTACTGATGCTTGTGCAAAGCTACCCAGTTGGGTACTGTGTCCTCTGGGTCAGCAGTCCAGTCAACTCCCAGGCAGTCCAGGTTCACTCTACCGAGACCCCCCTCTGTATGCCTTTCAAGCTTGCCTTTGTCTGCGCTGGCCTTGCGCCTTCATGCCACAGTGTCCCAGGATGATGGCTGCGGGCCCTGTTGAGCGATGGTCGACATGTCCTCAGAATCTAGGTCTAGCTACCGTGCAGGTGTATGGGTCTTGGTATTGTGTCCCCATTTTACCTGGGAGTGGGATACCACACCTATGGATTAGGTGCAGTACCTCTGTGGCGACAGGATCGCAGGGGCGCCACACAGTGAATATTCATGAATTTTCATGAAGCTTAATGAGTAGCCCGGGAAGCAATACCTAGCAGCGAGAGATTGGTAAAATTGATCTAATCTATCTATAGGGGCCGTCACACGCTACGATTTTGTGAGCAATCTCACCTACGATCTCAGGGGTGCGCGCTCATGGACAACATCATTAGTGAGGTGTCACATGTATGGATATTGTTCACGACACAGCAACAGTGTTACGTGCAGGTATCGTTCACACAACCCAGCGAACGATACTTGTCAATGTTGTGAAGAGGCGAAATCGTTAAGGAGATCGTTATCACGGTGTCACAAAGATTGATGCAAGCAGAGTGCATGATCGACATCGTCTGATTTGGGGTCCGGATCTCAAATCTGCAATGAACGATAAGACCACTTATCGCTTGTAAAATCGACCTGTCACACGCAACGACGTAGTTAAAGTGACTGCAAGTTTCAGCGATATCTTTAATTATATTGTAGCATGTGATGGCCCCTTTTCACATATCTATCTATCTATCTATCTACAGGTGCATCTCAATAAATTAGAATGTCATCAAAAAGTTAATTTATTTCAGTAATTCAATACAAAAAGTAAAACGCATATATTATATAGAGTCATTACACACAGAGTGATCTATTTCAAGTGTTTATTTATGTTAATGTTGATGATTATGGCTTACAGCCAATGAAAATCCAAAGGTGGTTGTGGAGCCCACTGGGACGGGGTACTCGGTGCCGGACCGGGGTACTGCTGGGGGATGTCACGGCGGTCCTGGTCCGGACCGTGTCCCGGGCCCGCACAATAAAATAGGGGTTATTTACAGGGGATTTGTCACTCGTGACGCCACCCACTATATGCGGCTAGTAATGGGGCCGCCGCTGCTGCAGAACCTCCGGGGATGATGGGATAGCAGCTTGGATAGAATAGTTCCTGTGGGCAGAACTGGGTTCCCCGGGGCAGTGGTAGTAGTAGTTAAAGTCTGTGAGGATGTTATTGATGCTGCAGGAGAGTAGGGGTAGCAGTAGAGATGATAAGAGTAGAGGCAATGGCAGTCTATGAGGGCAAGTGGGACTTCAGCATAAGGATGACACACACACTCACGGTTTCTGTTGTTCTTCAAGTCTTTACTGGCAGATGGTATAACACAGTATTGTCCACGGTGTCTGTACCAGGTTGCTCCCACCCTGACCGGGTCCTTGGCTTCCTACTTAAACGCTGTGTGTGGCCCTGCTGCTGCTTGTAGCTGAACTTCTGGCCCTGTCTCTGCTCACGGGTACCAATATGCTGGGCAACTTGAGTCCTCTGTGTCACTGACCCCTCCGTGTTGCTTTGCTATGGTGTGGGGAAGATGGTGGACCTTCACTATGCCGATGTTTACTGTCCTGTCTGTCTCAGGCACAGCCTCGGATCCGGTATCCGTCTTAAGCGCCTCCCCGGGGTCAAGTTTTTGGGGTAACTCTTTATCCCGGGTATGTTCCTCTGTTCCTCTGTCTGCTCTCCTCAGACCTCTCAGGACCTCCACTGACACTTGGCTCTGCTCCTGCTCCAGACTAGACTAAAACTGAAACTAACTGTCACTCTTGCTCTGTGGTAAACAACTTAGCTCCTCCCACTAGTGCAGGTGCCACCTAAGCTCCTCCCACTTTCTAGTGTAGTGTTGTGTGGGGATTAAACCTGTGTTGATGTCTCTGTGGCACTTTAACCCTTGGGGTGCCACAAATGTCTTTTCTGAAATCTCATAGCTTTAGCTGGTACTGTAAAAAGCAGCTTTAAAAAATGCACAAAAAATCACTGTAAAAATGTAAAGTGTGATTGTAGCCTATAGGAGGCATGTGTGATATATAATGTATATATGTGCAATGTGCTCAGTATGAGTGGTGCATGTGCAACATGTGTATAGAGTTGTGAGTGGCACAAGGGCCCACAATGGATGAACAGCATTTATATAAAAATATAGATGATTCTAATAACATATTGAGAAACTGAAGGGTTATAATGGTTCTCAAGGTAAACAAGATAATCATCACCATTAGACCCTCCATTGGTGTTGTCACTCAGATTTCTACAAAGTATCCATCAGATAAAAACAAGGATTACAGAATGATTTATTCCCTGCTCATTCTAGTGTCTGTCTCTCACAATAAACCAGGAGGGCCAGGATGAGCAGAGTTGCCGTACCCCCTCCCCTACCCTCCATCCCCACACCCAAGTTGGAGTGCTGCATTTAAAAGATTGTTGTTAGGACATATAATAGGGGATTTTGATAATAATAAACAGATATTACGATTTGTTAAGAAAAATGTGATTGTCAGCCATGCTGAAGCTACAATCACAATCACTAGTTCTTAATCCCGGCTCACAAAACCGTATTTTGGTTCCGAGTGATATCTTTAAAGAAAACGGACCGCACTCGAACCAATGTTATTCACCAGCACAGAGAAGACGTTTCTTCCAAACAGAATCTGTATATGGAAAAAAAATCACAGCATGCTGCGATTATACTCTGAAATCAAATGAGACTCAACCGTTCAAGGCTAAGGAGAATAAATCGGTATAGCATCCGGTTTTTACTGATATATTACAGATCTGGTAAATAGGAAAATGTAAATGGTCTTATAAATGATAAATAACTGCTACTGTAAAAAAATTGACTGCATGTGGAGAACTCACATATGACAAGGGGGAAACACTGTCCCACTATTCTGGCTCAGACTGATTAATGTTATGTGATCCAGCCTTAGAAGACGTCCTTTATTGTAGCATTTGTTCTAAATTCTCAATGTATACATTATTACAATTCTATCCTGAGCTCAGATTGTAGGGAAGGTGTCTTCAGTGTGTAAGTATCTGCTTAAATATGTGCAGGAATATGGGAATACACCATAATGTAAACTGAGACATTTACCTAGCCTTGTTATTTACTGAAAGTCATTGAACTTGTAAGAGATGTTTGTAGATAGATAGATAGATAGATAGAAAGAAATGAAATAGATAGATAGATATAGATAGATAGATAAGATAGATAGTAAAGAGATAGATAGCTGATAGATAGATATCATGCATGTTATCTTTCCCATAGTATTTCATGTATTCTGATCAGAGTGAGCCCCTCTGTGCAGCATCAGGCTATAATGTAACAGGTTGTAGGTCTCTGAGACTCTTGTATCTCCTTGGCCCCCCTGTGCCTTCTCCACCAGCTCATTGTGGTCAGTCTGTCTGTCCTCATTGCCTTTGATAGCACAAGCAACAAAAGAAAACTCAGCTCTCGCCCACCCAGCACATCTAAATGGTCTCTGCTTTTGCCATGAGCCCCTGTCTGTCCATCCTAATAAATTCCTTTTAACCCTCTCAGCACTGATGTGCCCAGGCAGTGCTCTGCAGTAGGTTGAGACACCCTGGAGCATCCTCCCTCCCCTAAGTGAGCTCTGCTAAGTATCTTGGTGTAATATAGTGAGACAATCCCCAGCACAAGGCAGGCAGCCAAGGGGAGCAGCTCGTGTCTGCAGACAGTGATCCAGGGGCGAGGTGGGCACCGGACTGTGGAGTCCTGCTCAGGGTGGGACACAAGGACAGACAGCCAGGGAGCAGCACACGGCTCTGCTAAGGAGAAGAGGACATAAGCCATTACCCTAACTCCTATACTGGGGCTCCCCCAAAATGTGTGCAGGCAGGACCCCCAGAGCTGTGTGATGTCACATCCGTTGCCCAGGTCTGAGCACCTCTTGTAGCAGCTCTCCTCATCATCCTCCTCCTCCTCCTCCTCTCCTCCATCCTCTTGCTTCTCGCCTTCTGCTGGGCTCCAAACTTTGGCTGCTGGATCAGCACCAGGGACAGCGCAGGATGTGCAGCAGCGAGAAGTGCTGATGGTCTGTGCAGACAGGGAGCAGCACCATGCAGACCCCTCCAAGCCTCCTCATCCTCACCATCCTGGCTCTGCTGGAGCCTGCTCAGGTACTGTAACCAGCTGGCAGGTCCAGCACATTGTGCATGTGATGTGAGGAATGCCAGGGTCCATGCAGGAAGATCTGGATGGCATTGAATGTGCTGGGGTGACAGGCAGCAGGGGCAGGCTGGATCTGGCTTCAGGTTTGGGGCAGAGGTGATCAGAAGAAGGGTCTGTAATCAGACACTGCAGAGAAAGCCAGGGAGGGAGAATGCAGGAGGCTGCAAGAACTTTATTTATGAAGGAAAGCAAGACTGCACGACCCAAATAACTTCCCATTGAAAGCAATAGCTGAAGAAAACTGCTCCTGACAGCAGCATTACCATGCTCTAATCTGTTTACTGCTCCAGGCTGGAGGCTGGCCAGACCTTGCTGAATTTCACACTACAGCAGAATGCCAACTAATCCTGCTCTCATTCTCCCTAGACTTTAGACAAAACCCCAGATACTGGTGTGGGGGTAGCTTCACATGGTGTGTTCTGTGGTCCATATAGGCATGAGGGCATACTGAAAGATGTACCCCAGACACTGGTGTGGGGGTAGCTTTACATGGTGTGTTCTGTGGTCCATATAGGCATGAGGGCATACTGAAAGATGTACCCCAGATACTGGTGTGGGGGTAGCTTTACATGTGTGTTCTGTGGTCCATATAGGCAGGAGGGGATACTGAAAGATGTACCCCAGATACTGGTGTGGGGGTAGCTTCACATGGTGTGTTGTGTGGTCCATATAGGCATGAGGGGATACTGAAAGATGTACCCCAGATACTGGTGTGGGGGTAGCTTCACATGGTGTGTTGTGTGGTCCATATAGGCATGAGGGGATACTGAAAGATGTACCCCAGATACTGGTGTGGGGTAGCTTTACATGGTGTGTTGTGTAGTCCATATAGGCATGAGGGGATACTGAAAGATGTACCCCAGATACTGGTGTGGGAGTAGCTTTACATGGTGTGTTGTGTGGTCCATATAGGCATGGGGGAATACTGAAAGATGTACCCCAGATACTGGTGTGGGGGTAGCTTCACATGGTGTGTTCTGTGGTCCATATAGGCAGGAGGGGATACTGAAAGATGTATGTTCTGTGGTCCATAGAGGTATGAGGGAATACTGGAAGATATGTGTTCTGTGGTCCATAGAGGTATGAGGGGATGCTGGAAAATATATGTTCTGTGGTCCATAGAGGTATGAGGGGATGCTGGAAGATATACCCCAGATACTGGTGTGGGTAGCTTTACATGGTGTGTTTTGTGGTCCATACAGGCAGGAGGGGATACTGAAAGATGTATGTTCTGTGGTCCACAGAAGCATGAGGGGATGCTGGAAGATATATGTTCATGTGGTCCATAGAGGCATGAGGGCATCCTGGAAGATATATGTTCTGTGGTCCATAGAGGTATGAGGGGATACTGGAATATATATGTTCTGTGGTCCATAGAGGCATGAGGGGATTACTGGAATATGTACCCCAGATACTGGTGTGGGTAGCTTTAGATGGTGTTGTGTCCTGTGGTGTCCATAGAGGCAGGAGGGGATGCAGTGTATGTTCTGTGGTCCAGAGAGGCAGGAGGGGATTCTGAAAGATGTGCGCATTGCTTTCTTGTGATGTGCAAGTCTAATTACATCTTAATGAAGTGTAATGGGCTTGGCATTTAAAGTCAAGGCTTGTCTTCTTAATGTCTAAGTAAATGTACAGTGGTCATGGGAGTGTGATCAGCAATGTTCTAGTTTATTTCACTAAAATGAGTTGGTGACCAAAGTGATGCAGCATTTGGGTAAACAGCTAATTCCTGCCCCTGGTGCATGTGAAATCCAATTAGACTCCAGCACCATTTTTTAGATAAATACATGAATATCCCGTCCGAGCACACTGTCCCTGGTGTATTGTCCTACAGACAGATTGATCTATGGATATGGCTGTTTAATGTGGCCAGGCTCTATATTTCCATGATGACTTGTAAATGTAAATGTCTGGGTGCATCCAGATGTCCATATTCATAATACATACATATTTATGTCTAAATGATGGTATTAAAAAAATGTAACTAAAAGACTAAGAAATAATGAAACCGCATATCTGAATCATTAATATGACAATTTTGGCACAAAAATAAGGTTTATAGATGATTTTTTTTTCTATGAATTCTTCATTTCTGTAGCAATTTGTATTTGTTTTGCATATAAGCAATATAATCTGTGGTCAGAGGTTGGGCAGAGAAGCCTTCAGGGTCTGATTGGTTGCAGAGTAATCCTGTTTGTGGAGAATCCACAGTGCCAGCAGGAGATGGAGCAGTGTGGTTCAGAGAGCTGCTGCCATTCCCTCTTTTTTTAGTGTCTTGACAGGTAGAGGGATTGGAGTTAGAGTCCACCATCAAAAGGATGGAGTTTGACAGACACGTTATGTATTTGATGAACAATTAAGAATACATCACTTTTTATTCCATTTTTCTCATGTCACTAGTTTACTAGAACTTTTAAAGTATGAAACTTATAGACAATAATGCATTTAGCAAAACTAGTACATAGAAGGATTGGATTTGTCTTATTGCAGGACTGTAATCAAGATATAACATTGTTTTTCTTACATAGGACTGCACTTGTGGCTGCTGACTCATATAGTGTACTGTATACCCAAAGGGATAATTGACAGTCATACCAAATGCAATATTTTAGCTCAGGACTACTAAAGACTTTGTGACAACTTGAGTCCCCTTGTGTTAGAATAAACATTTGTATAGTGCAGTCAATAGGAAGAACCGTTATATGTAGAAATGATGTAACGTGATGAATTACTTTTGTCAGGTCCCAAAAAGTCATTACAACCAAGATTTATTTCAAGTTGATTTTACATTTGAAGAAAACTGATCCTGGAAATGTTATCATGTTCTCTGAGAACTTAGGAGGAGCATATTGTGCCATTTGTTAACCTTTACATATATGACCTAGTGATCCATGCCAATATGCTCCCAATATATCAACCTTCAGATCACCTGGACATTAGTAATGAAAGCCTGTACATAGAGAAACATTTAATTGATGCTCTCTATGAACTCAATGGAACATTTGGTTTCACAAAGCCTGTTATGTTTACATGTTCTTAAGGCACGCCTAGGGTAGAAGTCATGGAAAACTGGGACATTTCAGCAATTTATAGTGATTATTAATCTCTATATCCTGATCTGTAATGTATTATTCCACAGTTTTCAGACATTGACAGACGTAACTGGAGTTACCACAATTTGTAAAGTGAATTATTATGCTCTCAATTTGTCTTTAGGCCTGAGCCATCTGTTTGTTAAACCTAGGTTTACTTTGATAGGTTAATTGTACCCGTTAGTAAAGGAAGTCTTCAATCCACTTTAGTGGACCACTCACTATATTAGCAATAAAGGATCTTCAGTTATATCTGCATAACAAAATCTTGCATGTTGTACAACCTCATTAAATATTTTCTCTTATGTAGTGGTGAATATTTTGCAACAGGTGCTTCAGAGGTTACAGTTGCTCCTCATATGTCAGGATCAGAGTCGCCTTTATGCTATGTGTGAAATTTTGCTAAATTTTCTGCTCCACATCTGCATCCTCTAGTAGAAAAATGCACTAAAAACACAATGCAGTTTTGGTGCAGATTGGATGTAGATTTGTTCAATACATTTTTCTTAATTAAGTCAATGCATGAAAGGGTTGAAAGATGCATTAAATCTGCACCAAGAAATGCATCAGATCAGCAGCGTACGCACATAGCCTTAGATATACTCTACTAAATTAGAAATGTGGAGATTCTGACCTTATCTGACCAGGATGATGGTACTAGAAACCAGATCTCGTGTCTTTGTGACCTGTAGGGAGCGGTGAGTCTAGATGATAAAGTTATTATTTCCCAGTTGTGTTAGAGAAAATTTCTCTCTAAACTTGAAAAGAAAACTACTACAGGGAAAATAGGTCACTGGGTTTGTCATGATACCAACCGAATACACTCTTGTATCATCTAGTAAAGAAGATGTGTATGTTAATTTTATACATGTTCTAACTATGGGTGACTAATGTCTGACAGATGGCATTTGTAACAGTCCAGTGGACAGATGTTTACACTGAAAGTATACTTTTAAATGGGAAACTATGTAAAACAGATGGGTAATGGATGGCATCCAATGAGGCATCCATCAGATGTGTGAGTTTTGTTTTTCATGTTTGGATGACATCCTGCAACAGTTTTGTCACAATCTCAGATTCAGAAACAAGTTAAAGTGAATAAGTCAGGATATCACCCTCCAACTATTGGGTGGTTTCAATTGATATGCAATGAGGCTAATGGTGGGTTTACACACACCAATCATTGTATCCAATCTCTGAACCAATCTCTGGTTGCAGTGAAATCATGGACACATAGTTCCATTTTGTGGCTGTGTACAACATGGAGCAATCTGTCCATGATTTCACTGCAACCAGAGATTGGTTCAGAGATTGGATACAATGATTGGTGTGTGTAAACCCACCATGAAGAGCTACTTGTATATCTGAAGCCTCTGTCACTCCAGCTCTTTCCTTGTCCCAGTGATGGATGTAATTCGCGTAGCTGACAGTTTAAAGAAGCTCAAGGTGTCAGAAATAAAGGACATTTGGTTTAAATGTGCTTTGAAACCCACTGGTTTCTTCATCAGGACCCCCTGATGATTTGTCCTGATGAAGAAACTAGTCGGTTTCAAAAAAAGTGTTGACTTCAATTTACCTCATGTCCTTTCCTTTTTAGACCTTGAGCTTCATTGTATTGTCTGCAGCATGGATAACATCCATTTCTTTTCAGACCTTTGTTCTCCATACATCGTGGAACAACAGCAGCCATTTTTATTGATGTTCCTACAGACATTGTGCCTCTCACAATCAAACCAAGTGAGAAAATCTGCCATCTGAACCCATATTTTCACACAGATAAGACCCTAAGTGCACTTATTGCCTTTCCAGCCCCACTGTATTACTTCTCCCACTGCTGCCTCCTCCTGCTTGACTTGATCCTCAATGCTGTGTGACTAAAAGCAAAGGAACCATCAGTCAAGCAGGAGAAGGCAGCACTGGGTGGGGACTAGAGCTGGAGTGACAGAGGCTTCAGATCTACCAATAGCTCTTTAGTCTCATTTGTATATCCATTAAAACAATGATTAATCAGTAATGGAAGATTGGACTAGCCATATAAATGTACTTCTGGACTTGTCTTTGAAAGAGCTACATGCACATATAATTAGATTATGGGGTTAAATACTGCTGACGGATTTCTTTTAAGAAAGTACAAGTCTGTATTCGCTCATTACTTATATCCATCTCTTGGGTGAAAATCAACTTGGTCACCACAATGAATTGCAAATCCCCATTCCCAAACTCCTAATATCTCTGGAAGAATGGATCTTTTACTATCTATTCCAACAAATACATCACTCAGGGGTCTGGAAAGTTTGGTGACAACCAGCTAGATTACCATGTTGCTTCTCCAGATTGATTTTTTGTGGAAACCTTCTTTTAAAAACTTGGTTTTGTCACCATGCCAAATACGTTTGTGTTGCCATACAATGAATATGCTGCATTTTCTCTTAAGCCCCCGTTATTACATAGGCGACGTAGTGGCGTGACCTATCGGCGGCATCATCGCCCCTACGTCGCCTCATGTAAAGGGGCAATGTCGGCAGTGCCGGGCACATCGCCCCATGTAACCGGCCGCCGGCGACCTGTCAGGCGATCGGAGCCATAGGCTCCCATTGTCCTGCATCGCCGCTGGGGTTTCCAGACACCCCGGCGGCGATGCTGCCTATCAGCTCGCAGGCGCGGGGCTGGAGTTGTTGCCCCATGTAAACGGAGGACGGCAATGCTGGCGGGGCGCCAAAAAGTTGCGCGCACCCGCCAGTCGCCACCGACATCCCCAGCCCCGTCGCCAGGTGTGACGGGGGCTTTAAGGTACTGTATGTTCTCTTAAGGTATTTGCACACGATCCAAGTCACCGTGCCTTTGATGCAGTGCCTACGGATCTGCGGGAAGCCGCGTGTGAATGCAGGGAGAGCACAGCTGCCCTGTACTCACCATCTATGTTCGGTGCAGGGTAGCTTCTCCCCGCATTCACCCACTGGTGAATGCTTTTGACTTCACAGCATTAAATTATTATGCTACAGAGATGCGGAAGCCCAGCAACGTGCACCGCAGCTGAAATAACGCTGCAGAGGCGAAAAGCCCAGTGAGCATGGGATTTCTAGACATCCCATCCACTATGCTGGTACCGTACAATGCAGCGTTTTGGATGCAGCAGCAAAACGCTGCTATTCCGGATCGTGAGTATGCACTCTTAGTGAGGCTGGTGCATGCGCCTTTACTATGGATTCTTAGACAATGCATGGCACCCCCTGTGGCACATGGATGTGCAGGAGTCATTTGTAATAGTTTGTCAGGTCTTATTTGTCACTGTTATGCCACGTATGGAGAAATTGATGTTATCTCTGGATTCAGTGAGATGTATATGCAGGAATCAGCAGGCTGCTCTACATTGGTAGAGACCATTATACCTACTATCTCAATTATTATAAATCGTGTTTCTTTTTGCAGTTGTACCACACCCCCTGCAGCAGGAGACGCTACTAATTAGGCCTAATGAAGATTTAACGCAAGATATATGTGTTTTTGAAGCAAAGTCATGGGGGAATTAAGCATATGGGGGAGCCAAGTATGATGAATGATGTATGATATGTAATGAGTCTGTATATAGAGGTTGTAACCAAGCTATGTGATAAATACAAATAAATAGAATGATGAAAACATGTACGCTTGGTCTAATGAAAGAGGATGCTAACTACTGAGTTGAAAATAGACTGAAAAGCGTTCTTGTGGGATAAATCTCCATCCTTATGGATTATCAGTGTAGGAGATATTAGAGCTTGGGGGCCCCCGTGAGTCTCCTCACGACTGTGCCTGCCCAAGCAAGTCTGGACTCTTCTCTGCTGTTCAGTCTATTTCATCTACTTATTTTCATCACAGGGCAAGCATTTTAATCCACTTATTCCATTATCCTGCATTATGTCTGCTGTGAATTTACAGCACTTTCTGTAAATAAGGTCTAATGTGACATTTTACCACATACCCTTCAACATTTACTAGCAACTTCCTTATATTACAAGCAACTGCTTGTTTTGGCTGTGGAAATGCAAGACTGCACAACCTTGCATTAAGCTTGGCAAATAGAGCAGATTGCCACATGTGCCGGTAGAGCGATTTAAATGAATAGGTAAAAGACATGATTACATGGATTCAGTGCTGAATGGTGGACAGAGGGTCAGGTCACCTGCTGAGACAAAATGACACGTTCTATTCCAATGGCTGACTGACAAGTAGGACGTCGCTGCACTGCTGAACAGGGGATTGTGATGGGAATCGTGTTTGTTGCTTTTCTATTTTATTTCTACATTTGCAAAAGCAGGATCATTGGGAGGAGGCAAACAAATCCTGACATATACTGTATATGAAGTGCAATTGCTTATTGTAACCATCCATTGGATTCTAGTTCCCTCTTTTGTTAGGATGCTTTTGGACATTGAAATCTTCTACCAGGCACCATATCCCTCAGGGTTCTGTCCTTGGCCCTCTTCTCTTCTCTCTTTACACAGCCCCAATTGGACAGACCATCAGCAGATTTAGCTTTCAATACCATCTTTATGCTGATGTCTCCGGTCCGCGCTGCTGCCCGAAATGATGCGAAAGAAGACAATGCTTGTATGTGCTGCTCCTTTATTCGTCCTCTCACCAACGCGTTTCGGTGCAAGTCTTGTACCTTCCTCAGGGTGCAAGGCTTGCACCAAAATGCGTTGGTGAGAGGTCGACTAAAGGAGCAGCACATACAAGCATTGTCTTCTTTCGCATCATTTTGGGCAGCAGCGCGGACCGGAGACACCACTCTTGTTTGGTTTCTTGAATCGTTTTCCACGGTGCACGTGGCGGTGTGGGTCCTGCGGCAGCTGTAACTCAGGCGTACAAGTCGGTAGTGGGTGATCACAACCTGACCAGGTGAGCAAGCAACTTGTGAGGCCACCTTTACTCGTCATAAGTGATAAGGCACAATCTGTGCCTCTTTGCCTCTTTTGTTTAATTTTAGATCTTTATAGTGATGATACTCAACTATACACTTCTTTCCCTGACCTTACTCCCACGTTAATAAAGAACACCAATGACTGTCTAACCGCAGTTTCCAATTTCATGTCCGGTCTGTACCTGAAACTCAACATTTCCAAAACTGAACTTCTTCTGCTCCCCCCCTCTACTAACCTCCTTAAATCTGACAACTCTCAGCGTGCACACCACAATAACGCCTAGGCAGCAGGCTTGCTGTTTGGGTGTTATATTTTACACTGATCTTTGCTTCACCCCATATATACAATCTCTCATCCGCTTTTGCCGCTTGCACCTTGAGAACATCTCTAGAATTCACCCCGTTCTCATCTTGGAAACTACAGAAACCCTCACTGTGGTCCTGATTCACTCCCGCCTTGACTATTGTAATTCTCTTTTAATTGGCCTCCCCCGCACTAGACTGTCTCCTCTCCAGTCCATCCTTAATGCAGCAGCCAGGATCACCTATCTAGCTAACTGTTACTCGGATGCTTTTGCTCTATGCCAGTCATTACACTGGCTGCCTATACACTATAGGATGCAATTCAAACTGCTTGTTCTCACCCACAAAGCTCTTCACAGTGCAGCACCCCCTACATCTCCTCCCTCATCTCTGTCTATCACCCCACCCATTCTCTTCACTCTGGAAGTCACTTGAGACTCAATTTGCATTAATCTGAACCTCCCACTCCCTGTCCAAGCCTTCTCCTGAGCTGCACCAATTCTCTGGAATGCTCTACCCCAGGAAATTTCCTAAAAACACCTCTTTTTAGGGTGGCCTATCATGATCCCTAGTCAAAGTCATCTAGACATAGCCTATTCACTCCACCAGTCTCAAATGCATCACAAATAATGGTTGGTGGCCACTTATACTGCTCCTATCTGTACCCCATCTCCTCAGGTTGACTATACCATTATTGTAAATAAGCACCTGTACTTTGTGTCACCCCCACCTCATTGTTAGATTGTAAGCTGTTATGAGCAGGGCTATCATTATTTTGCTCTAATGATTGTATTGTATTATGCTTTGTATTGTATTGTTTTTTGTATTGTATTGTACTTTCTGATAACTGTCTCTTATAATTGTTTAAACATGAACCTCTGCATTGTGAAGCGCTGTGGAATATGTTGGCGCTATATAAATAAAGACTATTAATTATTATTATTATAACTATTATCTGTGCCCACAACTACACTGCTGAATTATAGCAAAAAACGTACACTTTTTTCAGACTCTAATTATTATTGTTCTTGTGTTCCCAAAACATATTCTGCACACAATGGAGAATGATATTCTCGTAATGTCACCTGTCTCCTGCTCTGTGCACGACAGAATCATGGCTGTTGTTTATTAGGAAACCATGACAGCTATTCTTAGGGTATGTGCACATTAGACGTTTGTGCATCTCTGCAGACCGTCCAAAAACCTGGGTTTTTTTAGCAGAAACTGAGTTTTCTGTGCTCAGCAGTGTCCCTCGTTTTTTGCTCGTTTTCCGCCCGGTTTTACAGCGTTTTTCTCGGCGGTTTTCTCGGCGGTTTTGAAAACTGAGTTTTTTGAGCACTTGATCAGCTGAAACCGCTGGAAAAACGGTGGAAAGAAGTCACTTGCTCTATTTTGGAAAACCGGTGGAAAAACTCAGTTTTGACTGAGAAAACTCAGTTTTGACTGAAAACGACCAGCAGAAAACCGTTCTAGTGAAGACAGAGTTTTCTAAAATCCATTGACTAGCATGTTAATCCAACCGCTGGTTAGGATTAACATAAATTAACATAAAACGGCGCGGAAAACGCCGACGGAAACCGGGACAAAGCAGCCCAGAAAACGTCTAATGTGCACATACCCTTAACTTGTTTTTCAAATTGATACAGATAAATCCCATTCCACTGATGGATCTGCCAGGTTTCTGTCAGGCCACGTGCACACATTGAGTATTTGGTGAGTTTTTTACCTCAGTTTTTGTAGCCAAAAACAGGAGTGGAATACAAAGAGAAAAAGTATAAGGCCTGTTTCACATCTAAGGTGGTGTGCGTTTTGCTTAATTTGCGTTTCTAGGCATTTTTACCACTAAAAACGCATAAAAACGCTAGCGTTTTTGGCCCCATTGATTTTAATGGAATCGCATGTAAAGGTGCATGAAATAACGCATGAGCGTTTTAAAAACGCAAAACACATGCGTTTTTGTCAACGCTGACCAAAACATCGGGAAGACGTTTTTTAGCAGTAAAAACGCCTAGAAACGCAAATTAAGCAAAACACACACCAACCTTAGATGTGAAAACACCCTTATAGAAACATGTTACCACTTCTGTATTTTACATCTACTCCTGGTTTTGGCTAAAATCCTGAGGTAAAAAACTTACCAAATACTCAATGTGTGTACGTAGCCTAATAGGACCTCATTTGACTCGTTAGGCCACATGCGCATGTTGAGTATTTGGCGAGGTTTTTACCTTGGGATTTGTAGCTGATTAGCCCAGGGTATTGGGACTCGTGTGTCTGGGCCCTCTGCTGCGGCAGGGATGTCACTGGTGGCCTGCCCAGACCCGTGGCCCTGGTGGTCAACTATAAAAGGGGTAGTTGAAATGGGAGAAATCGTTTTTACGTTTATCGTAACGCCACCCACAGCTTCTGGTGATTGAGCACCAGTGCCGCTTTAGACCTCCGGAGGGTGGTGGTATAGCGGCAAAGATAGTACAGCTCCCTGTAGGTGGAGCTAGCTCTCCGGGGCAGGGATGCACCGACGGCAATGGGGATGCTGATGATGAAAATGAGCGTAGCACGGTATCGCAGAGAAACAGATACACGGAGAGAAACAGATTCACTCTACCTGGGTACTTTACTGGAACAATGCAGATGGCGATACAGTTCACAGTGGCAAAACAGTCTTTATCCGGTCGGGTAGTCACATTGGGCTGCAGAGTCTCTGGAAGTCTCCCGTGATATGTCTTTCTGGTCTAACCCGTGTCCGCTGCTCGTGCCTGTCCTGGGGTAGCCTGCTTAATACCAGGCCCGTTGAGTTTCTCTCACGATTCCGGCTTCCACTCTCTCCCTCTCCTGCTCTGGGATTCAACCCTGGTGGGTTAAGCTGGTGTGACTGATCCCGCCAGACAGAGTGTCTGGCCCGGTAAACAGATCCACGACCTTCGGTGTCCTCAGTTCAGGGGCTGGACTCCTTGACCGTCTTCGGAACCGGTACTCCGGTAAAGTGGACCAGGGTTCCCTCCCTGAGTATGGCCGCTTGGGGGGCGTCCCCTCCTTCCGTCTGGGCTGCCTGTTCTCTCTCTCCAGGCCCCCCCCCTGGGAGTCTCCTTTTCTCACTTGCAGGCTCCCCGTTCTCTGTCTTTCCTCAGTGCCAACTAAAACTCACTGTGTGTCCTCCCTTCTCCCCTAACTCCTCCCCCTAGGGTATGGGCCCAAACCATCTATTCTAGGTGGGTGTGTGGGAGTGCTGGATTGGGATCCTCCCACAGACATCTGCCTTCCCACTGTGACAGGGGTTACCACACACTCATTTATGCTTGCAGTACCCCTCTCGTGACACCTGACCAGGTGGTGAGCCACATTCTCCCTTTGTGGAATACACTCGTCCGTGAGTGTGGTTAACTGGGGTACAAGTAGAGTGAAATTTTTCTTTTGCATTAAACAATACCAGTTAACATATTTACATTTTCAAGCTTTATTTTTCCTCCCTTTATGGGAGACACCAAGCTTAAAACGTTGCATAAAATATAAAAGAAACATTATTAACAGGGGATTCTTCGCCTCACAGGGACTGGTAACTGCGCGGACCCAGCGGTAATTAATGTCCTGCACAATCCAGTGTGTTTTATCACCGCTGGGCCGCTTGGGGTTAAACATTATTATGTAACGGGGTAAAGTTCTCATTAGAGTTTATGAGGCTCATAAAGGCAAAAAGGGCAAAAAGGGAATTAGTATTCAGAGAGCAAGACAAAATAAAATTTTATACAGTTCAAGCTAACACCAATGTTTTGTTGCTTATAGGCGGGACACCCTAATGGCGATCCATCCCATGGGTCCTGCATGCCGCTCATAGGTGACCTGGTCTCCCTGGTAAAGGTCTCACTCTGGGTGACCACGGCATAAATGGGGCTCCACATCACATCGCCCAACAAAAATTTCATCTTTTTGTCCTTCCTTGCGTAAAAAACCCCCACCCGTCCAAATAGGGAACGACACTACAGTACCTCGTTTTCTCAGTTCCATAGGTAACGGGGGTTGTCGGTGGGTTTCGTCTCTCGAATAGCAGCTCTCCATTTCAAGTCGCCACCTGTCCTCGCGACGGTGTTGTTGGGCCACCTGGTCCTCCTCGTTGGGCTGGGAAGGACTGACCGGGGAGAGTATGCCGGAGGTGAAGAGCTGATTGTGGGGACCCCCGTCAATGCTGCCAGGCATTCCACCCTCTTCATCGTCTGCGGCAGGTTGTCCCGCATCTCTCGGAAGGTCTCTCTCCAGAACTCCACATCTCCCTCGTTGGTCAAGAGGGAGACCGATCCAGGTCCCCACAGGCAATACGGGCCTGCTGCTCCACCTCGCGCATGAGGTCTGCCCAACGGGTCACCATTATACCGGGTATAACACGCTGCTCCTCGTGTCCTTCTCTTCCAGTTTGTCCTCTGAGGCTTTTTGGCGGTTCCAATCGGTCACTTCCTTTGGCCCATCCCCTTGGTTGATTGGCGGCCATAGGGGCGGGCAAACAGTTTTGCGCCTCTGGCTAGGCCCTCCCATGGCAAGGGGCTGAGGCACACCCCCGTTGTCCTTTTACATGGTTAAGCCGCCATTTTCTAGTAAAATGGCGGGAACCAGTTCTCGGTGCCGTGCATTGACTGTAAAAGTTCTTTTAGGCCGAGTTTTAAAGTTCGTAAAGGCACACAATACCGTTAGGTACGGGTTGGTTCAGTCCTGTTCATGACACGCCAGAAATTGAGTAGCCCAGGGTATGGGGACTCAGGTGTCTGGGCCCTCTGCTGCGGTAGGAATGTCACTGTTGGGCTGCCCAGACCCGTGGCCCTGGTGGTCAACTAAAAAAGGGGTAGTTGAAATGGGAGAAATAGTTTTTAAGTTTACCGTGACGCCACCTGCAGCTTCTGGTGATTAAGCATCAGTGCCGCTTAATCTGGCGATACAGTTCACAGTAGCAAAACAATCAGGTCGGGTAGTCACAGTGGGCTGCAGTGTCTATGGTATGCTTTCCTGGATCTAACCCGTGTCCGCTGCTCATGCCTGTCCTGGGGTAGCCTGCTTAATACCAGGTCAGTTGAGGTGCTCTGACGATCCCGGCTTCCACTCTCTCCCTCTCCTGCTCTGGGATTCGACCCCGGTGGGTTAACCTGTTGTGACTGATCCCGCCAGACAGGGTGTGGGGGCTGGTAAACAGCCCCACGACCTTCGGTGTTCTCGGCTCAGGGGATGGACTTCCTGACCGTCTTCGGAACCGGTACTCCGGTAAAGTGGACCAGGATTCCCTATAGCCAAAACCAGGAGTGGGTGATAAATACAGAAGATGGCTATTTGCCATCCGGTCTCCATCTGTCCAGGAGGAACGTTGCTTGCAGTGTTTTTGTGTCCGGGACCAAAATCGGCACAAATCAGATCCTCCCGGATCTGGCGCGATCCAACGTCCCCTAACATGGGGGTGTATGGTGCTGGATCCGCCATAAAATTGGATCCGGGAGCCGGACAACGGATGCTGGAGTTTAGCAGCGAAGGAGCTGTCCCCTGCTGAGATTTCAGCACGCAGCTGCGATATGAGAAATCCGGCTGCAAACCGGACCAGAGGGTATATTTGCCCTCTGGCTCTGTTTCAAAATCAGGTTCGGGGCTGTCCGGCTGCGCACCGGACCGGAGGACATAATTGGCCCTCCGATTCTGTGTCCAGATCCGGTCCGGGGTGTCAGGTTCACCCCTGACAGCCCCAGATCGGATTTCACCGTGGTGTGGAGCCGGCCTAAGAATGAGCTTGACACACAGTCTGCTGAGGAATCTTGTGGAGGTTTTTTTGATGGTTTCCTTCTGATTTCATTAATAAAGTCTATGTGAAAGTTGAATATAATCACTTGCTTTACATTACCATTAAATAGAAATTTAAATGACAGTTATGCTGTAAGGATTTCAGTATTATTAATGGCAAGAACAGTGCTGCATATTTGACTATTCTTTTCATCTCCCATCACCCCCCTTCCCCCCAATAAAAACCCCTGAAACACCGACAGAAGTAAACAAAAACAAAGTGTAGGGCCCGACTACACACATTGATTTGGTCTGTTTATACCTCAGTATTTGTAAGCCAAAACAAGGAGTGGAACAGAGGAAGAGGAAAAGTATGATAGAAAAAAGTCACCACTTCTGTATTTGTCACCCACTCCTGATTTTGTATTTAAAAGGCTGAGGCTAGGGTCACATTTTGAATGCAAAATGCGGTTAAACTCATGTCCCTTCAGACACATTTTGCATTTTAAATGTGTCCGTAAACCCGCATCCGGTAACTGGATTGCTCCTTAATGTGCAATCCTGTTGCCGGATGCTTTGTTCATCCCTGCTGCTGCGGGGATGAACAAATGGTTAATCTGTTAAATATATGTTGGCAACATGTCTCCAAGGAGTGTCCACCCCCCCGCAGAGACCAGTTGTCCAAATACAGTGGCATGTGAATGGTTAATAGGTTGTATTACTTTATTGCCGCTATTGTTGGCTTTCTAATCTTCTGAATGAAAGTTGGCGGCTTGTACGCATAGAACTGATGTTTAAGGCTTCAGCACCATGGATAGCGGCGGCTACAGTGTGCAATTGGCGTAAGCACCAAGGACAGCTCCTTATTGAGGATGCTGCCCTGCAATATGCTTACACACATTACGTACTGATATTCCTGCGTAGATCGAGGAGCCGCCGGCTTTCATTCAGAAGTTTAGAAAGCCTAGAATAGCGGCGATAAAGTAATAGAACCTATTTACGATTAACATGCTACTGTATTTGGACAACAAGTCTCTAGGGAGGGTGGACACTCCCTGGAGACATGTTGCCCATATATATTTAACATATTAACCCTTTGTTCATCCCCGCAGCAGCAGGGATAAACAAAGCATCTGGCAACCGCAGGCATTCACATGTGCCTTGTGGTAGCCGGTTGGGCTCCCATAGATTACCATTATAGCAATCCTGCTGCAGTTTTGAAATCGCTCCGAAAAATGCAGCCTGCATGATTTTTTTACGCAGGCTGCAAAATCCGGATGTGGTAACTGGATTGCATTAAGTGCAACCTGGTTTTATAATAGGTGCCTATGGGCTGCAGATCCTGATCCGGTTTTGAGCATTTTTACAGCTCAAAATGGGATCAGGATCTGCAATCCCGACCACAAATGTGACCCTAGCCTGTGAAAAAAATCTGACCAAATACTCACCATGTGCACTTCGGCTTAAGGCTAAGTGCTCACAGATTTTGTCACATTTATATTGTGGATATGCAGCGGATCTGTCACAAATCTGCAGCACAGTAAAGTGCAAGTGAGGTGGTCCCCGATCCCATGCCCTGGACCCTCAATTGCGGGGGATGGTGGGCGATGATGGTGGTGAAGGGGGATTGTTTACGTGACACTACCTGTGGTACCTGGTAACGTGTATACCAGCGCTGCAGCCGGCCGCTAAGGTGATGTAGGTGCAGCTCAGTGTAGTACAGCTCCCCACAGGTGGAGCTTTATCTCAGGGAAGCGGGGATGGATGAGGGTAGTCCTAGTAGCGTCTCTGCAGTTAACGCTGTGGATGGCGGTGGTTAAACAGGCACACGCACACACAGTAGTCTTTGTTTCGGGACCTTTTACTGGTGACAGGATAACAGGTACATTCCAGAGAAGTAACCAGGTCCCGGTGCAATTTGGGACTTTCACCTTGGAGAGTTATGAGGCCTCCTCTGTCACTGTGTATGGTGGTTTGGGGTAAGTCCTGCCTGTAACTGAACTCGCCACTCCTTCTCCCTCTCAGGGCTTTACTCTATCACTGACAATGAGGTCCTTCTGCAGGGTCCCTATTTCTCCTTTGGCCCCTGGTCCTGTGTTTGGTCAGTTTGAGTCTTTCTATTTACCTCAGGGGGGGATTTGGTCCTCCTGGTCCTTCCAGGCTTTTACTGCTGCACTGGATGCCTTGCAGTGACGGACCCCGGTGTCCGGGTGAGCTACAGGGAAATCGGTTTGGTTTCCTCCTTTAATTCCCCTAGTCTTCCACTGGTCTCCGACCCTCTCCCAAGGGTGCAGCACAGCTGGGTCAGTGTTCCCTGGTCCTGGGCCTGGATCGTTCCCAGCGACCAGCACCTTCACTCCTGCTCTCTCCTCTCTCTGGAACCAACTAACTGCGACTAACTGAACTAACTGACTCCTCACCTCAGGCCTGGATCTTTTAAAGGGGATCTGGCTTAAGGCAGCCAGTAGAGCTCCCCCTCCAGGTCTGGGGCGTAAGGTGTTGTGTGCTGTGGGTACCAAGGTGTAAATCCCTCCTTGCACCGGTGGATCCTGTGGCAATATCCTGCAGGGGTGCCACACAAGTAAAATGTATGTAAAAGCAGAAAGACCTATATGCATGCTGCGGGTTTTCCTGCAAGTAAAATGGGATTTTTTTGTAGCGGAAAAATGTGCAGCATATCAATTCTTGAAGCAGCTTTTTGGGGTAATTTTTCTCCCCGGACACAAAAACATTGCAAGCAACATTTTTGTGTCCGGTGAGAATAACCTGAATTCTCCCTGATTCATCCAGAGAGATGGAAACTGGATGACAGAGAGCTGCCATCCGGCTCTATCCGGCCCCATAGGCTACTATGGGGCCAAAAACCGGTCAGGGGCTGTCTGGTTTACACCGGACAGCCCAGACCGCACCTTGCTGTGGTGTGAAGCCAGCCTAAGTCAGCAAAATTAATTCATTTTTTGACCATCTAGTTTTATAATAATACCATTACAGGAATTATTTATTTGGTAAAATAGCTATTGTTTAAAACAAGATTTTACATTTTATAACAAATTTTAACATCACTATTGATATTAAAAAATCCTGAAATCTTGCAGCTTTCGTTCTGATCAATAGATCTAATAACGCTAATAATATAATACTTCCTTTTCTGTATTTTGTCAACTCATTCTAATGACATGCTGGAGTATAATAAAAGATATCGCTTATGTACAAATAACACAGAATCCACTAATCACATTAATGAGCATCTGTCACTAGCATTTTGCTATCTGAGAAAGGCATGATAAGGCCCCATTCACACACTGCTTTTTTGCTGCATATTTTTAAGCACAAGCTCATCACAAACCAGGAGTGGGTGATTAAACATATAAGTGGAGCACTTGTTTGTATTAGACCTTTCCTCTGAGTGTGCCACTCCTGGTTTTGATTGTTCCACTCCTGGCTTTTTTTTAGCTTGTGCGTAAAAATATGCAGCAAAAAAAGCAGTGTGTGAATGGGGCCTAAAGAGCAGAGACCTTCATTTTAGCAATGTAGCACTTATTTGGGCTGCTTGGTCAAGTTTTGATAGAATCACCGTTTTCTCTGCTGCAGATCTAGCAGTGCTCTGAATGCTGAGCTGTGTAACCCCGCCCACATCACTGATTGACAGCTGTTTGTTCAAACTGTACATAAACAGAAAGCTGTCAGCCAGTGGTGGGGACAGGGTTACACAGAGGACAACATGCCACGGAACCACTAGTCCTCTACTAATAATCTCAGCTGATGTAACACTGATTTTATTGAAATTACAGTAAGACCAGTAAGTGATACATCGCTGGAATCAGGGTCTCTGCCCTTATATTAAACTGTATTTTCAAACCACCTGATAGAGGTAACAAGGCCCTCCTAATACAATATATCTTCCAAACAAACCCAAAGGAGTCAGGCCAAATCATTTGCAATTCATTATTTATTTTAAAAGAAACACCATGTAAAACTGACAATATACAGTGGTACACAGAAGGAGGACCGCTTGACAAAGTTCAACCACAATAGTATTCACAATGGTATTAAAAATAGTATTCAATCCTCAGGTATAACTTTATCCATCAAACAATAGTGCCCCAAATGGGTGCACAATATACCTAATGAGGATGACACATTACATACAAGCCAAGGGTCCCATTTACCTTCCTGTGACCGGCCCCTGACGCGTTTCGCACCAGCTTCTTCATTAAACTGCTCTCAAATTACATTGCAAAAACCTGCTGACAGATTCTTCTTCAGTGATATCACAGCTCATCTCTTCTCATGTCCCTGCGTAGTGAGCTCCCCACAGGTCACAGTGCATAGCTTAGAAACTGCCGTAGATGTCATTGAACATTTGCAAACTATTGTCTCCATTGTCCTTATGGCTGCAGTAGAGCACACCTCTGAATCATGATATGTTCCCATTACGCTAATGACTATACATTGCACAAATCATATTGAGTTTCGACAATGTTCTGTATGTTATACATATATTATTTCTGCCTGGCATTCACAATATATACATAGATGTTGTACTGTATAAATACAATCAATTTATCTGTCCATTCAAAGCTCTGACCTTTTAATATAATTAACAAACTTTAGCTACCGGCTCTTATAATATCTGTTAAACATACAGAAAAAAATCAATATACGGTACAGAATCATCTGATAGAATTACCAAATATTGTGGTAGTATATAGGTAGTATATATTTAAAGGGAATTTGTCATCATGTTTAAGACAGAATTTTGTTACACACAATATTTTAAACATGTTGACTTATTTTTCATATCATGATCTTTAGCTCTATAAGACTGCAACCTATATTTGATTTTGTGCTTTTATTTTTTCCTCTCCTACCTCAAAGTGCCTGATACTGTAAAGGTACCGTCATACGTGGAGATATCGCCGAGAGATTTGCTAAGCAATCTCCGAATGCGGCGATATCGTTACCACATTGCCTGTGCGTTGAGGCATGTGACAGAGCGATATTACAGCGAGAAATCGCCTGTGGTGCGTCGCCTGATCACCCTGCTCTGCTGAGAAATCAGGCGATTTCCACCAGGCGATTACTGCACATCATGGCGTGTGACAGGGCGATAGCGATGTAGAAAGCGAGCTCAAACAATCTGGAAGAAATTCCAGAGGCGTGCCTGAGCGTTCTGTTTGGCACGCCCCGTCTGCCGCGATTGGTGGTCGCTCCTGCGTTCCCATTGGCTGGCCATGGCTGAGTAGAAAGGACACATGCGCCATGTAGTCGGCAGACTGACTGACAAGGCTGACCAATGGTGACGCAGTTGTGTTGGCCAATCGGAGTGGTAGGGGTGCGTTGCACAATACTCTGGCACGCCTGTCTCCTCGTGGCGCTCACACTCTACGCCCACATCGCTGATGAGGTGGTAGCATGTGATGCGGCAATTTGGTGGCGAGGTAGAAATGTGAATTTGCTTCCAGTGTGTGCCAGAAGATTTCCTGAACGCAGGATTGCCAAACATCGCACGCGAGATGTCTATGTGTGACAGGGCGACGGCGATGTGCGAAAAAGTGCCCGGAACGTGCGCACTCACGTCAAATTGCCAGCCATATGGCAATGATATTGCTACGTGTGACGGTACCTTTAGAGGCAGAGGATGGCTATGTAACACAGCTGGCATCCACCTGGTGTGGAGTGAGCTCAGCTCCTGAGCCCGCTTATTACAACCGTATCCACTCAGTGACTTGGGGTGGGAAGGGTTAAAAAAAGAGTAATCATTCAATATTCACTTTGACTACTGGGACTTTTCATACTCATACTTCCTGTCCTTTCAGGGAACGTTTGCAGCAGTTGTCTTATGAGCAGAGGGAGGATTACAAGGACCAGTAACATCTCTATACACAGGATCCACCATTGATAAGTGATGTCACAGCTCACCACCTCTTTCGCATTCACAATAACTTTTGCACATGTTCATTACATGATTCAGTACAAAATATAAAAAACAAAGGGTCGAGGTCTGTTCATTGCTGTCAAGGTCCATGTGGAATTTCGGAAACAACAGGAAGCTCGAGTCTAACAAAGCCACAGTGACCTGTGTGAAAATTGCAATTTCTCTAAATTAGATTTTTAATACAGCTTTTGATATGGAAAAAAACACGGTCAATACATTTTTAAAAGTACATTTACAAGAAAAACTGGATATCTTTCACTGAGGGAACCATGAATGCCAACATGTATTGTAACATAGCAGAGCATGATCCTCCTCCTTTAGACACTGGTCTGAAGGGTAGTATTCCCACATGATAACGGCCCCAACATACCTCCAAGATGGTCACTGCCTTGATAAAGAAACCGAGGGTAACAGATTCTGCACTAGCCAAGCATTTCTCCAAACCTAAACCCTATTAAGCATCATGGTGCATTCTCCAATGGAAGAAGATGAGCGCAAGTCTGTGAGGTTAGCTCCGTGATGTCTTAATGGAGCATGGAAGAGGATTCCAGTGGCTCCTGTGAAGCTCTTTGTAAGACCCATGTTCAAGAGTTAAGGCAGTGCTTGAAAATAATGATGGCCACACAAAATATTGACACTTTGGCACAATTTGGCCATTTTCTTTTGGGGGTGTACTCACGTTTGTTGTCAGCATATTAGATATTAATGGTTTCATGTTATGTAGAGGGCACACCAAATTTACACTGTTATACAAGCTGTACCCTGACAACTTTGCATTGTATCAAAGTGTTATATCTTCAGTGTTGTCCCATGAAAAAGTAAAATAAAATATTTACAAAACTGTAGGGCGCGGACCATACACCAATGATTTTGCAGAGAGGCAGTGTCCCAGATATGTTTTAGTTCAAACAAAGAAAGCCTTTCATTTCAAACTTTCAGAACAAACACAGAATTTTACTTCCGGATTGCAGCCGGGCACAGCCACACTTAGTTTGGCACAGGTGACACATAACGTTAATGTAGAAACCTCTAGTGTGGCACAGGGCTTCACCCCAAGTGTGTGTTCAGCTGAACGCAGACATTCACACTGAGCACCTTCAGCTTTGCATCTAGCCACATCTACCTGGCCTTACCTGTAGGTTATCAAATGTAAACGGTGGTCATGGGCCAAGAACCGTCCCACTACCTTCCTACAGATCTTTCCAAAAATTAAAGCCCACCAACAGATGCTGCAAGAATTTTTAAAAAATTAACTTTTATTCTTTGTAAATAAAAAGTCCAGTTATCTCCAAACAGACATGGTGACATATAGAACATTCCGACTACGCGTTTCAACACTAATATACCTTCTTCAAGATCCAAAATAAGACTAACCTGCTAACACATATATGCCATTCATGGATAGAAAGTAACCTGTCGTATTATAGGTGTATCGTCAATTAAAATGGGGTGCAGAAAAATGTTACCATAAAAGAATCCAAAAGTAAGACAAACAAGTACTAATATTAAGACTGATGAAGAGACCATAGAGTCTGGAAAGCTTGCTATTTGTTACTATTTTTTCAGTTAGCCATTAAAACGTATCAACCACTGAGGACTCTAAAGGTACCGTTACACGGGGCAACATCGTCGGCAACTCACTGGAGCGTGCATGTTTTGGGCATTTAGCCAAGATTGCTATAGAGATGTTACGCGCAGAGACATCGCCGGTAACACAGCTGCGATGCTCAAAGCAACTTTCGCTGCCTTGGCTAAACTAAGCCCAGCGAGCGATCATTAACATTGGAGTGAATAGGGAAAGTTGCTTTCAACATCGCTGTTGCGGTGTCACACAGAGCGATGATAGCAGATCGCCTGAGCAACATCACCTGGTTTATGGACATGTTCATAAACCTGGCAACTCCGCTCAAGCAACTTATCACCGTTGAAATCACCCTGTTAGCCTAGGGTCACACATAAGCCCTGGATCTGTTATTTGCATCAGTTTTTCAACTTTAGAATTCTAAGTCCAAAAACTGATGCTGTTAATGGATCCTGGACTCAAGTGTGACTGCTCTGCTATGTTTTTTTAACAGGACCCAAAAAATGCTGCAAGCAGCATTTTTTGGGTGCAGTATCCATTTTTTTATCATGGGCCCTATGGAAAATGGATCCATTAAAAAAGGCACCATCCAAAACGGGATTCGTAAAGGGACGTTCAGCCATGGGAAATATACGGAAGGTCCTGTTAGTAGTAGATGTAGTTAGATCAAGGGGGAGTGATGGCTTAGGAGATCCAGTCATGGTCACGCTAGAAGCTGAAAAAGCCTTTGACAATGTTAGGTGGCTAGATGCAATCAGATTGCATGGGCCATTTAGAATTTTTATACGTAGCCTATATTCTAACCCCAAGGCGAGAGTCAGCATACCGGATTTTTATCATCCGTTTTCAACCTGGGGAGGAGAACCTGGCAGGGCTACCCCCTTTCTTCAGTGCTTTTTGATTTGGTAATCGAGCCATTGGCCAGATTTTTAAACAGAGGGAAGGATATTCGGAAATAACCATGGGAAATAAAGAACAGAGGGTGAATCTGTTTGCGGATGATATAGTGCTCTATCTCGATAACCTCCAGAGGGACCTACCCACGGTATTAAGGCACATTGAACAATTCGGGAAATTCTCGGGTTTCAAACTCAATAGAGAGAAATGCACCATACTCTTTTTGAGAGATAGTCTGCAAGCTGATGCATGCAGATATACCTTATCGTATCCCGATAGCAACAAACTCCCTTAGGTATTTGGAATACAAATAGCGAGAACAATAGATCAAATATATCACCTAAATTATGACCTTCTGATAGAGAAAATAAAATCAGAATAGGAGAAATGGAGAGATCTTCCTCTATCACAGCTAGGACGCTGCCACCTGGTTAAGATGATCAGCTTTCCAAAATTGTTATACCCCCTACAAACTTTACTATTACTACTATTACTATTTCCTTTCCAGTGCAGCTGCCACTCAACGCTTTCCCTGGTTACTCGATGTTGATCATGGTACCCAGCAACACATCAAGCTGAATAGCGGCCGCTATTCAGCTTGATGTGTGGCTGGTTACCACAATCAACATCGAGTAACCAGGGACAGCGTTGAGCGGCAGCTGCACCGGAAAGCGCATATGTGCTGATGAAAAAATGACTACGTTTTTAGCAGATGTCAATGACATCTGCTAAAAACGGTAGTCTGACCCTAGCCTTACACGTAGCAACGCACTAGCGATGTTGCTTCAACTTTGCCATGCACCTGAGTTGCCGGCGATGTTGCCCCGTGTGACGGTACCTTAAGATTTTAATATTTTTCTATCCATTTGCTAACACAGTACAATCATATATTTTACACAGATAATCCTCATCTTTCTGAGAGTCTGAGAGAATATAAAGAATTTCTCAGTTTATAAGTGTTATCTCTTGCCCAGAGAAGGACGCAGTCATAAAGAGCCATTTACTCTTTCACTCTGGAGGACTCGTTCTGACCCAAACTACAGTGATAACATGTTGATTTGAATAAATTTTGCATTTTTAATAACCGGTCAGATGTTTTATAATTCCCTAAGAAAAAGCTGCCAACCAGCATCTGGAAGGTAAGAGTCTGCATATCATGAATACATTAGACTCCAATTGGACAGGGATATAGGTTCTTCCTACTTCACATTAGCACATAAGTAGCAGGCTGCTGACATTAGTGTGTGCCACTTAAAAGGGACAGCATAAAAGAAGCTGATATTTTTTTTTTAATCTACCTATGGTGGGGTTACTAGAAAATTGAACACTAATAGGAGCTCATTAGTCCATTTTTCTCAGCCATAGGGCTTGGACACACTCTGCTATTTACATCCGAGTGTGATGGACGAGACTTGGAACAGGCTGGAGCACTGACTCTGCACGGCCTCTCCCTCTTTGGGCGGGAGTGTGATGCCGGACAGAAACACAAGCAGCTGTCATTCCCCATCCAGAGACAGAGTTCAGGGTCTCTGCTCCAGCCTGTTCCGAGTCTCGTCCGTCAAACTCGGATGTAAGTAGCAGAGTGTGTTTCCACCCATAGAAAAAGGAACTGGGTATCTCTCATCGGTATCACCTGAGTGTATGCAGGATTTCAACTGTGTCTCATCAACTCTTCTTGGATGAGAAAAAAAAATGTTCTTCCAGCTTCTCCTGTCAAACAGTCTGTGAAAACTGCCAGTACACAGATGGCAACTGGAGTGCTGTCTGATTATTTTTCAGACCCATATACTTGCAAAGGTGATTTTTTTTAACTGACATATCTCCACAATTTTGCATAGGCCATTTGATGTGACAGAAAAAAAACATATATCCACAACCTCATAGACCATCATAGGTACAAGTTCAATCCATACAAGACATGTATAGCACTCTATAAAATTGGAAGTCTAACTGAGCCCTTACTGAGAGATATCACCCCAGATCATGAGCTGATGGATGTAATGTAATAATAAGATAGGTGTCAAGGGATCCTTCTAACAAATAGGAATTTTACAAAGCAGACAACCTGTGATGTCCCATGACTTGTTGTATTGCCATTATATTGTTTTCACTTTGCTACTATGGTATGGTATATTACACCAATTGTGTTCAGGACCACGGACAGCTCAGTGCAGGAGCAGAATGGCTTGTCAGTAATGCATAAAAACCCGACAATGCCGGGATCATTAAATTAAAGGTATCAACCCCTGCACAACCAGGATGTGTTGTCACTATGTCTACACAGAGTGTACACACTCTATGTACACATGATGGCAGCACACTAACTGCATTTTAACCCTTCTGACACTGGCGTTTATTATCCGCATCTGCAGGCTCTATGCCGACATGTAGCGCAGAGCCTGCAGAAGGGGTTAAAATGATTATTAACACACAGCACTTTATTATTTAGATTTCTGAGGTTTTTAAACAATAATGTTTTAGCACTGCTGTGACAGCACTGGAACATTATTGATTACTGTACTGACAAAGCGGTAAATTTAAACTCGCCGGCTTTGACAGTCAGCGAGTTTGAAGCAAGTCACTCGTGTGCTGTATGGGTGCAAGTGTGACTCGCACCCATATACTTTTAATGGGCATGCTGTGATTGCACTTGCATTTCCATTGCCTTGCGAGTGTAATGCAAGAAAATCGCATTGATGTGACCTGTATCATTTAAAGATACAGGTCCGAGTGCAATGCGATTTTTTCTCGCATTACATTTGCGCGAGTCTTGCGCCAGTGTATCTTCAGCCTTATGCAGGAGGCACACTGGCGCAAAACTCGTGCGAGTGTAATGCGTGAAAAAATCGCATTGCACTTGGACCTGTATCTTTAAATGATACAGGTCACACCAATGCGAGTTTCACGCATTACATTCGCTTTGCAAGGGCAATGCGAGTGCAATTGCAGCATGCTGCGATTGCACGCGATTCCCTCGCGCGAGCGGCCACTAAAAGTATATGGGTGCGAGTCAAACTGGCACCCACACAGCACACGGTGCAATACTCGCACCCTGTGCTGTTAAATTCTAGTTACCGGTTTCCCGGTACAGTAAGTAATCATCTTGTACCGCTGTGTCAGCAGTGCAAGATGATTATGATTAACCCCTTAGTGACGGTCTTACAGCGGCTGCCACAAGGGGGAGTTTGATGTGAGCTCCTGCACGGAGCTCACATCAAAGCTCCGAAATCTCAGCTGTTCTCAGCAGCTGAGATGTGGGTGTAACAGCTCCAATCGATCCCGCCGCCGATCGGCACTGTTTAACCCTTTAGATCCCACCATCAATCTCTGAGAGCGGGATCTAAGGGAGCAGGAGCGTGCAGCGCGCGCTTACCCGGCTCCAGGGGAGATTTCGCGATAGTATCGCGGTATCTCCTGTGCTGACGTGACAGGCCGGGGTCCTGACTTGACCCCGGAGCCTGTCACGGAGCACTTCCGGTTTGTGGTTGGCAGGGGCTGCCAACCACAACAGGTCCGCGATTCTGACAGATGCAGATGTGCTGCAGCTCATCTGTATGTGTCAGAAGCGATCGGACTGTGCAGCTGCATGCCTCTCACAGGGGCTGTGTAAAAGTAAGAATCAATAAGCAAATAAAGATTTTCCAAAGTTGAAAAAAAAACAAAAAACATAAAAGTTCAAATCACCCCCCTTTTCTCCCATCCACAATAAAAGTATTAAAAAAAAATAATAAAATACACATATTTGGTATCGCCACGTTCAGAATCGCCCAATCTATCAATATAAAGAATCAAATAATGAGAGCCGTAAACTGCGTAGCGCAAAAAATGGTTCAAACGCCAAAATTACTTTTTTTGGTCGCTGCAACAATGCTAAAAAATGCAATAACGGGCGATCAAAACAGCGCATCCACCCAAGTATGGTATCATTAAAAACGTCAGCTCGAGACACAAAAAATAAGCCATCACCCAGCCTTAGATCCCGAAAAATGAGGACGCTACAAGTCGCAGAACATGGCGCAAAAAGTGCAATGTTTTTTTTTTTCATGGTTTTGAATTTTTTTCTACCACCTAGATACCAGCAAAGGCATACTTATTTGGTATCTACAAACTCGTACTGACCCGAGGCATCACATGGTCACGTCGGTTTTACCATATAGTGAACACGGCGACTACAAAACCCAAAAAATAAACGTGTAATTGCCCTTTTTTTGCAATTTCACAGCATTTGGACCTTTTTTGCAATTTCCCTGTACATTATATCGTAAAACAAATTATTGCATCTTAAAGTACAACTTGTCCCGCAAAAAACAAGCCATCCTATGTCTGGGTCGACAGAAAAATAAAAAAGTTATGGCTCTTGGAAGCCGAGGAGCGAAAAAAACGAAAATGAAAACAAATTTCTTCGTCACTAAGGGGTTAACCCAGCTGCTAGGCACCTCTGTTTAATTTAGGGGGTTAAACTGCATATGCAGCATCTCTGCGGCATATGAGCACAGATGCTGCATATGCGGCAATGTTCCCCGGTCCTAAATGGTTAATATGTGGCAATTACCTTGTCACCATGTCTCCAGGGATTGTCCGCCTCCCTAGAGACATGGTGCTTATAATTATTGGTGGTTCAGGGGTTAAATTGCTCCATTACTGAATAGCTGGCATTTGTCGGCTTTCAGTATTGTGCTCTGACAGCCGGCGGGTCCTGGCTGTCAGAGCGCGGTAGATACACTCTTAGCGTATCTACATTGCTGGGCAGTGTCCTGAAAGAGGAGCTGTCCCAGGTACTTAGAATAATAGCGTAGTTAAGCCGCCGCTGCTCTCCATGGAGGTGAAGCTGAAATGTTCATCCATCTCCATGGAGAGCGGCGGCAGCTTAACTACGCTATTATTGTAAATACCTGGGACAGCTCCTCCTTGAGGACGCTGCCCAGCAATGTAGATACGCTAAGAGCGTATCTACCGCGCTCTGACAGCCAGGACCCGCCGGCTGTCAGAGCACAATACTGAAAGCCGACAAATGCCAGCTATTCAGTAATGGAGCAATTTAACCCCTGAACCACCAATGATTATAAGCACCATGTCTCTAGGGAGGGGAGCAATCCCTAGAGACATGGTGACAAGTTAATTGCCACATATTAACCATTTAGGACCGGAGAACATTGCCGCATATGCAGCATCTGTAACAGGCAATTATGTATTTAGATGCTGACCACTTTGAAGGAGCCTGTCTCTGGAGAAGCTTTGGAGTTCGTTGTTGCTTCAGTGAAGTTCCAACAACTAAAGATTGTTGTTTGGTGTATAATTTACCATCTGTCTGTTTTAGGCTAGGGTCACATTAACGTTAATCAGGGCTTGTGTTAAAAACATAGGTTTTGGCAGCATAAACGTGGTGCTACCGCCATGGTGGCGCCGTGTTAATGCTGCCATTGTTACCCTACGGAGACGCGGCCATCTGAGTGAAATCTTGCTTTATTTCCTAACGCGTGAAAAGACGCTTTCAGCAATGTCTTCTATCGCGTTAGGAAATAACGCAAGATTTCAATCAGATGGCCTCTTTGGTGCAACGGGCCGCGTCTCCATAGGGTAACTTTGGCAGCATTACTGTGGCGCTACCATGGTGGTAGCACTGTGTTTATGCTGACAAAACCTATGTTTTTAACGCAAGTCCTGAATAACGTTAATATGCCCCAAGCCTTATGTAGCTCATGTTGTCTTATTTTAATAGAGAATTTGGTGTTTTTCTGGCTTGCACACTGGTTATGGTGAATCCAGAGCAATTAGGGTCTAGGCAGGTGACGACGATTGGAAAAAGGATCCATACAGGGACATTAGGGGAATGCAAGATTTAGCCTTTGGTGAGTGGTAGGAGGTAACCCCTCACTAATATTAGGGCCTTCCATTATCATCTCCTCTGGTGTTGCCATCTGTGTTGCATAGCATATTGAGCATATTCTCGCTCGGGCATGACATGCCTCCATTAGACTGTAAAAATGCCACATAAAAAACTAAAATAAACTCTGTATGTCCCCTGTAAAGTAATACAGCTGGAGTTATGCTGGCTCACGAAGATAAGTGATAATTGCTGATCTATTGGGGTATGACTTCTGGGACCTGTATGATTTGGCAGATCAGAAAATTTTTATCCTTAATTAACTCTTTTATTGGTCACAAAATGTGCTTCAATGTTGGTCACCCAACCATCGCTCCATTCATTTACTATGCATTTGAAAACCCCATTGAAAATAAGTGGCGCAGTCGTCAAACATGCACACTTCATTCTAAGTAACTTCGATAAAAGATCACCAAGCACTACAAGTCCCAGCATTTGGACCTCCCACCAATCCATCATTTATCACTAATATTGTAAATAGCTGCGATAACTTGTTTTCACCGAAGAACTAATTTAATATAACACATTAAAGGAAAGGGTTCGACAAACCGAGAGCCGCTAATACTAAGGGGAAGTCTTCTCCATCTCATAAATAAAGATTCTGAATGAACAATCCTCTACTAGAGCAGGTATAAATGAAGATAAACAAGTTTTGCAAACATTAGACAACCCCTTTAAGAAGAACATGTTTGCTTTTTGCCCTATATTTGCATATTGTAAGGCCGATTTCACACCACGGTGTGATCTGGTCCGGGGCTGTCCGATGTGAATAGGACAGCCCCGGACCGGATTTGCAAACAGAAACGGAGGGCAAGTATGCCCTCTGGTCCAGTTTGCAGCCGAATGCCTCTGATTGCAGCCGCAGCTGCTGAAATTTCAAGATCGTGGCTAGGGGGAGCTAGCCACGGTCCTGAAATCACAGCAGGAGACAGCTGGTGATGCTGAAGTTTAGCAGTGCTCCGGCTAAATTTCAACCGCCGGCATCTGTTCCCGGATCTGACGTTTTTGTCGGACCCGGGGCGATCCAGCGCCATAGACTCTCATATTAGGGAGCGCCGGATCCGGGAGGATCCGATTTGTTCTGATTTTTCCACCGGACACAAAAATGTTGCTTGCAACGTTACTGTGTCCGGGGGAAAAATCTGAATTCACCCGGATCCTCCTGGACAGATGAAAACCGGATGGCAGATAGCTGCCATCCAGTTCCATCCGGCCCCATAGGGCTGTATTATGTCAAAATCTGGTCCGGGGCTGTCCAGTTTAGACTGGACAGCCCCGGACCTGATCATGCTGTGGTGTGAACCCGGCCTAATGCATTCCAGTTGGATTTTAATAAGGTTTCAATAGTAGTTATCTATTTCTTGAGTTCACCAGCGCATATTTAAGTCTGACATTTCCCTTGATATCCTGTTTTGTTTTTGCTCCTACTTAATTGCTTCTATATGTTTAGTTTTTATTGTTTTGTGAAACTGCACCAGAAAGAACACAAATCCCGGTTCTGTACAGAGAATCAAGGTTCAGAAAGAGCTAAGATCTGGTAATAATGCAGCTTCCGAGGCACGCCATGCTGATCTTATGGATATTTATGCGTCAGCTTCTGAAGTTTTAAGTGTCTTCACTTCATATAACTGCTCATTCAGCCTGCGTTCAGAGCGCTGTCTGTCAGTATCACAGTAATATTAGTCTCACGCCTCCTGATTACTTGTCTTCTTTGCATTCGGTAGCAGTAATAAATCCAAAATATGATCACAATAAAATCCCTGTTTTTTCCTGTTCGTACACAGGTCTAGAATATTGATGAGTTTTGTTTCTCCTTCCGAGGTGCAGACTTTAATAATTACAATCTACTTAAAAGTTCTGCATTGATGAATAACTTTTTATTTATATATTTTGCTGAAATAGAAATAATTGCTTTTTCGGCAAATCTGTAGAAGGTGATGGATATAGTCGGAGATTTATGTCTCTGGGAGCAGAGCAAGAAGCAACAGAACTGAATGCTGTAGGAATTATTCCTGACGGGTATTGATGTAGAATCTCTAGACAATGTGAAGGTTAGCACACACACACACAGGCATACACATACATACACACATCCCAACCTCTTTAATGGTATGTGAGTAATTGAATTTCTGATTGAAGGTTGCCCTGATCAGCCATTAACTGGTCGTATAAAATATGCAAAACACACATCACCTGTTCCGACACTTAAAATTATGCTCCATTGTATGCACAGCTTATCAAGTGCTACCAAACCTGCTTTGTATTACACACATCCAAAGTATATATCACAGAAGGACACCATTTTTCCATTTTATCTTATTACATTTCTCTCTTTTTGCCAAATGATATACTGTAGATGTAGCATTGCTGAGATTTTCAGTTAAACTTTATCATACAGTTGTAAGCAAATGGACATGTGGCCTCATTCCCCCTTGAATACATTATTGTTGGTGTAATGTGATAAGTGTTAATGATGTGCAATATGTCTTGTTACATATATTAGTCATGATAGAAGGTATTTTGTTTGACTGTAGGGTAGATAGAGTTAATGTTTGGGACTAGCCCACAATGGGAGCATCTAGTATGAAGAGGTAGAATTGGTTTCCTGTTAGGAGTTCAGATAGGGCCCAGCTTGCAGTAGTGACAGACCTAAGGTCTATCTAGAGAAGAGAGCTGCATGATTTCAGTGTCCCTAGAGGGAGAGGAGACTGAGGCCAAAGGACAGTGTGATCCTGGAGAGAGATAGAGTTGACTGACATACAGAGTGATCTAATGGATATGGGTCAGAGGACTGACTGAAGTACAGAATGAGAGACTGGTCCTGGAAAAGGACACCCATCAGTACAGTTCCGAGTTTATAATTCTTAAAGTGTAAATGTAATTTCATTACTAACATATTACTGCACTGGTTGTAAATGATGGGTCACATGGCTAAATTATTGCTTTTTTTGTGCCATATGAGTAATTTTCTCACATTTTTCTGTGCTCTTTTAAAAACTACATTTTATGGCTGTGAGTGTGGCCAAAGATGATAGGAAGCAGTGCAATGTGATAGCAGAGAAAGGACAAGATCAGAGATTGTGAGCTGTTTGGGGAGCCAGCAGCCAGATCACTGATCAGAAGCTTGTGTCAAGGAAAGGGCAGATGAGTTTGCACTGACCCTAATTTTATGACATTGCTTAGCAATTGTGCTGTAATCTGAGGTAACATACATTGTTTCCTCCTCAGCTGCAGTCAGCAGTGTAGGCCATGTTCCCTCCATTATATGGTTTTGTGGCCGTATTCAGTATGAAGATGGATCTGACTGATAATGAACATATGTCTGCTTCACACACAGTGTAGTAGGGACACCTTGTGGAAGGTTTATGAATGATTTTCAACCAGAATTCTTTAATAAAGTATATTTGAAAGTTTATTGAAATCACTTGCTCTTGATTATTATTAAATAAAAATGTAAACAATTGTTATGCTTTAAGCTAATGGGCCAGGACTGAACAGTACATGAGATGAAATGAGTTTCCTGGGCATGAGTTCTCTAGTGTCAAAAATTTAGAGATTAAGTTCAGCTATTAGCTCCTTAAGGGTAAAGGCGCACTGACGTCAAACTTGCATGAGTGCAATGCTTGAAAGTCTCGCATTGCATTTAGACCAATGTTAAACAATCTGTCAGGTCAGGTTGTTACTTTATTCCTCCGCTGAACTCGCATTGCGAATGAAAACCGTGTCCAATCAAAGCATACTCCGATTGTATGCGAGTTTAAAGTGCTAGAGGCCAATGAAAGTCTATGTGTGCGAGAACAAAATCTCACACAGACAGCACATTGCGAGATTGTAGCATTGGCTTTCCCAAGCTGATAAAAGTTAGAATAGATAGATAGATAGATAGATAGATAGATAGATAGATAGAGTAGCCAGATCTGGCTTACCAGTCTCCCGCTGCTACTTCCAGGCCACCTATTAAACTGATTACATATTCACTGCACTGTCAGACAAACAGCCAATCACAGAAGCTCACACTCTGTGAGAGCCTCTGTGATTGGCTGTTGTAGTCAGACTGGATTTCCTCAATCTGGACAGTGATTCTGCATACATTATTAGTGTATGACAACCAACCTGCTGTTATAGGGGGTTAAATAAAAAAAAACATGGGGCTTCGCAGCATTTTTTAGTCCAACCTGATGAAAGCAGACAGTTGCGAGCTGCCACACTCGGCTGCCTAATTTTCCCTTGGCTGGCAAAAAAAATGCATGGGCTCCGCCCTATTTTTAATTGCCAGACAAGGTATAACTAGGCAGCTGAGGGATAGTATTCTCAGTGGGGGAAAGGCCAATTGTTTTAGGGCCCCCCCACGCTAAAGAATTGCAGCCGCTCCTGAAAATGGTGCATTTATAAGTAGCACCATTTCCAGGTGCTTTACCAGGCTCTTCCAGTGGCCGTGGTTGCGGATGGCATGCTGGGTAATAAGCGATTAATACCAGCTTTGTTTTACCAGCTAGTATGAAACCTTAGATTCTTAATATCAGGCTAAGTTAGACCCGGCCATTAAGAATCTCCAATAAAGGGTTAAAAAAAAACACCACACATACAAAAAAAACTTTATTAGAAATAAATACACAGATATGCTTAGGGATGCCACCTTTATTACCCCCTCACAGCCCTCCATGATCCTGGTCTACTGTCTTCTATCTTCTCTCCACTTCAAATGATGCAGCTCTGCTACATTACAGAGCACGGGGAGGAAGTCCGCTTCCCATGCTCTGTGATCACTGAATGAGACTGTGGGTGGTAAATGATGACGACAACGTTGCCATAGTAACCAAACGAGCGGTAAAACGTAAAAAAAACACAAAAATGCTCAGATAGGATTTATTTTTTTATATAGAGTATGGCTATGTTTATACATAGTGTTTTTATTCATTTTTTTGCTGCCAAAATGTGCTCTCCTGGTGGTAAAAATGCTTAAATACAGGTATTGCTGCATTTTTAGCTGCATTTTTGTATATAGATTGTATGTAAGATTTGTTTACATTATATGCTTAATAAAGTTACTTTTATTCAGTGAAAAAACAACAATAAAAAACTCAGTAAAACCTGTTTGCTGAATTTTGTAGCATGTTTGAACTTTTTCATTGGTTTCTTGCTAAAAAGCTGTAAAAATAAAAAACTTACTGCAGGTGTAAAAAAAAACACTGCAGTGCCCAAACAGGAAAAAAACAAGCGTGAGCATGAGATTTCTGAAATCCAGATCTATTGCTGGCACTGTAAATTGCTGCTTCTTATGCATATAAGAAAAAGCTGCATGTGAACATAGCCAAAAAGGTGAAACGTAGACACATGTTGTCCAGTTTATCTCCAAGATATGTTCCACCTTACAGCAGATATATTAATCTATATAAGGCAATGAAGCTGAAAGTGCAGGCACATTGGCGTCAAACTTACATGAGTGAAATGTGAGAAAAAAATCGCATAGCACTCTGACCATGTCAAACAGGCAGGTCACATTGATATTTTTTCCTGCACTGAACTCACATCACATGTCAAAGCGCAGCAGGCTGTGATTGTATGCGTATCTAGCATGTGAGAGGCCAGTGCAAGTCAATGGGTGCAAAAGAAAATCTCACACACACTGCACACTGAGAGTTTGTAGCATGGGCTTTCCCATGCTGGTAAAAGTTAGAATAGACAGACAGACAGACAGGCTCCCAGTGTTACTTCCAGGGCCGCCCATTAAGCTACTTGCATATTCACTGCACTGTCAGGCAAACAGCCAATCACTGATGCTCACACTCTGTGAGAGGCTCTGTGATTGGCTGTTGTAGTCAGACTGCATTTCCTCAATGTGGACAGTGATTCTGCATACATGTTAGTGTATGGCTAGGGTCACACTTGCATGCGTTTTTTAAGGTGCTTTTTTCCAGCCTTCGTTTTTGGGCTGCATTTTTGCTGATAGGTGTGGGGACCCTCAAAAAACGCATGCAAAATCACATGCAAAAACGCATGGTACCATTTAGTGCCATATAAAAACGCATGCGTTTCCCATAGGGCCCCATGTTAAAAAAACTCATGCGTTTTTGGAAAAGCACCAAAAAATGCATCATGCAGTATTTTTTGGTGCTGAGGCAAAAACGCATCCAAAAAACGCATGGCCCTTTAGACATGCATTTTTGGCTTTGGGGCATGCGTTTTTAACATGGGGGTCTATGGATGCGTTTTTCCATGCGTTTTTCACAAATGACAAGTGTGAAGACTGCATGGAAAATCTGCAAGTGTGACCCTAGCCTATGACAACCAATCTGCCGTAATAGACTGTTAAATAAATAAATAATTTAAGTAAATAAATAAATAAAATAAGTATTTTTAAGTCTGGGCCAATGAAAGTGCACAGCTGTGAGCTGCCACCCTCAGCTGCATAATATTACTTTAGCTGGCAAAAAAAAATGTGTGGGCTCCACCCTATTTGCCACCTCGTCCCCTTTTTTGGATTGTATGTATCAGAAGCTTTGCCTAGTAACCCACCATCAGTGCTGTGCTGCTCCTTTTTCTATTTGATATTCTAGCATCTATCTATCTATCTATCTATCTATCTATCTATCTATCTATCTATCTATCTATCTATCTATCTATCTATCTATCTAGCATAAGAAACATCCCAAAAAGAGTGCTGTAGTTCATTTTTTATACATATGGTCGGTATGTTGGTGGTTGATTCCCACCTCGAACTGATGTATAGCACCTTAGCAAAGCTATTTTGAAACGCTGCTTTAAAAAAATGTTTTTTTTCTCTATCTTTCTATCTATCTATCTATCTATCTATCTATCTATCTATCTAAAGTAAATAGGAGCAGCACTTTTTCCTCATAAGCCCAGAGTGGGGTTCAGTCACTCCTCAATACAAACCAGTAAACAAGACTGCAGCACTTCATTCTCATATGTAGATAGTCTTTATTGGCCTTCAGGCAATGGTGTGACGGATGTTTCAGCCTCTAAGAAGGAAAGGGAAAAGGGGAGACCACTCCACCGCCTGATTTCACCTGGATTCCTGCACTCGGTGTGGAGGTTTGGCCACCGCCGAGTAGATAATTTGAAAGGAAGAAACACCGATGCTAGTCTTCTTTCTTCAGCAATCCTTTATTTTCTGGTCATCATAATGGGAGACCCAGACAATGGGGTTTAGGGCACTGCCCTCCGGAGGTCACACTAGGTACTACAAGTTTGTAGACACCGCCTCCTCCGCTTATAAACCCCTACCGCAGGGAACATCCTCAGTTTTAAACTTAGTGTGCTCGGAGGATCACGCTTTGCTTGCACTTCACTGCATTCTCACTACTTACGTGATGGCGTCTGAAGACAAGGTAATATGGTCCTGACGGGACCTGCGACAGCCTCCCCGCTCACCCTTGGTGGCACACGCAGGTGGAGGTACCGGAGGGCCTAGAGCCTGGACACTTTGTGTTCTCCCGGTACGCTGTCGCGCTCCTTTCCATCCCTCTCTGGGGGGCTCTGGAGAGTGGGAGATGGGAGCCTTGCACAGCTCCGCTCCGTCCGAGGCCTCCCTAAATGGTGCTTACAGACCGGACTGGAGCCAGCCCAGTCTGAGGCCTCCCTAAATGGTGCTTACACTCCGGACTGGGCTGAACCCCCGTCCGAGGCCTCCCTAAATGGTGCTTACAGACCGGACCGGCACTGAGGCACTCTGTGTCTCCTGTGTGCCTGGGGGTAGTGTCTGGCACTTTACGTGTCTTGACACTCAGACCGCGCGTTGCCCTCGGGTCCGCGGATCTGGAGGTGTACCCTGTGCTGGGGTCACCCTGGCTGACCGCCCTGTGTGACACAGGGGCTGAGGCCGTAGACTGCTGTTTCTTTGGTTATGATTGCAGTCTGTGTGTGTGTACTGTGTTTTTTACACCATTTCCCGCGCTGCGGGCTCCAGCACCTCCATTACAGAGGCTGCTTGGAGGAGGAGAGGCAGCCCTTACGGTGACGTCACCGGGGGGGCGTGTGCGTGTGATTCCCGCGTTCCCGGCGCCGCCCACGTCTGTACTGGCGGCGGCCATCTTCCCCCTCACTTCCCGGCTGGAAGCTACGGCAGCACGTGTCTGCACTTCAGAGGGAGACCGAGACTCGCGGAGGTCACACACGCACACCGCTTCTTCCCACCGCGTTACTGCGGTCGGTAAGCCACCGGGACACCCGGTTTGTTTGTCTATCGACTTGGCTTATACACCCCCTACTGTGGCTATGTCCTCAGTTAGGAAGCATGCTGCTAAGGCGGCGGATAACACCATGACCTGTGCTACTTGCAAGGGAACTCTGGTGGAGGGGTCCTGCAATAACTGCAGACACCCAGAAGCCCGGACTGGCTCGGCTGTGGCAGCAGCTCCGGTGCTGTACCCTGAGGTTCAGGTAATCCCAGGGCCATGGGAAGCACAGAACAGGATCAATGAATCCCTGCTGTCCCAGATGTCCTCCATGTCGCAGTCACTGGAGGCACTTCATAGGAGACTGGAATACCCAGCTACTCCTTCCAGTTACCCCCGGGTGTCCCCCTCTTCTGCTGTGAGACCCCCTAAGCGGGCTCGTCGTGAGGATTCACCCGAGCTACAGGCTCTCTCTGAGGAGGAGCATTCCTCTGATGGTGAGGAAGATGATGGGGGTTCAACCTTCGGATCTGTGTCTGTGTCTGAGCCTCCAGATGGGGTGGAGGATCTGGTGTCCTCCATCAATGAGACCTTGCGTCTCGTGACTCCCCCTGAAGAGGTTGTCGTGCACCCGAAGGAGGTCTATCAATGGCTGCGGCCAGAGGCTAGACCAAGTGGATCTTTCATGGACCACACTAATTTTGGAAGGGTGATTAGAGCTCCCAGGTTACATCCTGGGCGGCGGTATGTCCGCAAACCCAAGGACAATCGTTTCCCCTTCCCCCAGGAGGTGCTTCAGGAATGGTCGCAGTCTCCAAAGGTGGACGCTTCCATGACTAGAATTGCTGCACGCTCCCTGTTTTCTGCCTCTGATAGCTCCTCGCTGAAGGATGCGACTGATAGACTGGTCGAGCAACTCGCCAAGTCTTCCTATGAGGCTGTGGGGTCTTCTTTTGCCCCTAATTTCGCCACGGTCTGGACCTTACAAGCGATTACTACCTGCTTGGACGGTATCACTGACCTGGCAAGGTCCAGTCCAGAGGTCCTGGCACTCACTGAGAGAGCGAGGGCCTATGCGGACTACGCCAGGACGGCGTCTTTGGAAACTGCCACTCGCTCAGCTGTGGCTTCGGCCAATGCTATAGCGATCCGCAGATTGTTGTGGCTGCGTCTTTGGGACTCAGACGCCACATCTAAGAAGATTTTGCAGAATCTTCCGTTCTCTGGTGACAGACTTTTTGGCACAGAGCTGGACAAGCTGATTAAGGATTCTGCTGAGTCTAAGATACCGCAGAATAAGCCTAAACCACGGTATACCGTTAAAAGGAACCCAAAACAGTGGTCCTTTCGGTCCAGCTCACAGTCATCAGCACCGTCCGCTCGCACGGACCGAGGGGGCAAGCCCGCTTCTCAGTGGCGCGCTAAGAGTCGTCCCAAGAAGCCGGCGGGGGCAGCAGCTGCCACCCCCAAACCCGCCTCTACATGACTCGCTCTCTCTTCCTGCCTCCCCACAGGTGGGGGGCCGCTTGTCTCGCTTTCAGGACAAGTGGCTACTTCACGTTCACGATCAGTGGGTTCGAGACGTAGTCTCGCGAGGTTACAGGATAGAGCTGACGTCAAAACCATTATCCCGATTCCATCGGTCTGTTCCATCCCCAGAAAAGACTCAGGCTTTTCACCGGGTGTTGGAGGGACTCCGCAGAGACGGAGTAGTGGTCCCAGTGCCCACGGCAGAGAGGTTCAGGGGTTTTTACTCCAACCTCTTTATTGTCCCAAAAAAGGACGGCTCCTTTCGACCGGTCCTGGACCTAAAATTGTTCAACCGTCACGTGTTGGTTCGGAAGTTCCGCATGGAATCCCTTCGTTCCGTTATCGCGGCTGTGTCGCAGGGGACTTCCTAGCGTCCATCGATATCAGGGACGCTTACCTTCACGTGCCCATTGCACCGGCTCATCAGCGCTGGTTACGGTTCGCAGTGGGGGACGAACACTTCCAATTTGTGGCCCTACCCTTCGGGTTGGCCTCTGCACCACGGGTGTTCACGAAGGTGATGGCATCCATGATGGCTCTCCTGCATGTGCAGGGTCACGCCGTCATACCCTATCTGGACGACATATTGGTCAGGGCGCCATCGGAAGACCTTTGTCGGGTGAGCCTGGAAGTGACCATGAGGTCTCTGGAACAATTTGGGTGGCTTCTCAATACTCAGAAGTCGACCCTGGTTCCGACCCAGTCATTGACATATCTGGGAATGGACTTCCACACGGACTCAGCCCTGGTGTCTCTACCTCAGGCCAAGCAGCTGGCGATCCACTCAGGAGTACAGAACGTTCTCCTGTCACCTCACTCATCCCTTCGGGAATTGATGAGACTGGTGGGGCGCATGGTAGCGGCGATAGAGGCGGTGCCCTTTGCACAGTTTCGTCTGCGTCCTCTCCAGCTGGAGATTCTTCGCCGATGGGACAAGAGAGCGATCTCTCTGAATCGGTTGGTGGCACTGTCACAACCAACCAGGGACTCCCTGCAGTGGTGGCTCCAGCCACGTCACTTGTCACGGGGAAGATCCTTCCTCAAACCTTCATGGTTAGTGGTAACCACCGACGCCAGTCTGAAGGGCTGGGGCGCGGTGTTCTTACACCACAGGGCTCAAGGCCTCTGGACTCAGGCGGAGTCGACGTTGCAGATCAACGTCCTGGAGATCAAGGCGGTCTATCTGGCGCTCCTGGCGTTTCAGAAATTCCTGGCAGGACGACCCATTCGGGTGCAGTCCGACAATGCGACGGCCGTCGCCTACATAAATCATCAGGGAGGGACCAGAAGCGCTCAGGCCCTCGCCGAAGTCCACCGCATCCTGTCGTGGGTGGAGGAAAACGACTGCCTGATCTCCGCAGTTCACATCCCAGGGGTCGAGAACTGGGAGGCCGACTACCTGAGCCGGCAGGGGATGGAAGCCGGAGAGTGGTCCCTGCATCCAGACGTCTTCCGGGACATCTGCAGCAGATGGGGCACTCCGGACGTGGATCTGATGGCCTCAAGGCTGAATCATCAGGTGCCCCAGTACGTGGCGAGATCGTGGGATCCTCAGTCTCTGGGGGCGGATGCTCTGATACTGAGTTGGTCCAGCTTCCAGCTGCCGTATGTGTTCCCTCCTCTGGCTATGATTCCCAGGGTCCTGTGGAAGATCAGGTCGGAGTGCAGGGTAGCCATTCTAGTGGCTCCGGATTGGCCCAGGAGGTCCTGGTACCCGGACCTGTGGCAACTATCAGGCGGACACAGGTGGGCTCTTCCAGACCGCGCAGATTTACTCGCACAAGGCCCATTCTTCCACCTCAATTCCAGGGCCCTCAGATTGACTGCATGGCTCTTGAGGCCTGGCTACTGACTTCTAGGAGTTTCTCCCCTACAGTAGTGGCCACTATGAATCGGGCTAGGAAGCCCGTTTCCAGGAAGATGTACCACAGGACGTGGAAGATCTTTTTACCTGGTGTGCCTCTGGTGGACGGTCTCCGTGGCCCTTGTCCATCCCGACGTTGTTGGCTTTCTTACAGTCGGGTTTGGAGTTGGGATTATCCCTGGGCTCTTTGAAATGTCAAGTATCAGCACTTTCGGTGCTATTTGACAGGCGATTGGCGCTCCTCCCGAAGGTACGTCAATTTCTGCAGGGGGTGTCACGGATGGTTCCGCCCTACAAGAGACCTCTAGACCCTTGGGACCTTAACATGGTCCTGGCGGCATTACAGAAACCGCCGTTTGAGCCGCTGAGAGATGTTTCCCTATCTCGTCTGTCCCAGAAAGTGGCCTTTCTGGTGGCAATTACGTCTCTGAGGAGGGTCTCAGAATTGGCTGCACTATCGTGCAAGTCACCCTTTCTGGTGGTTCACCAAGACAAGGTGGTGTTGCGCCCACGGCCAGAATTCTTGCCGAAGGTGGTTTCAACTTTTCACCTGAACCAGGAGATTGTTCTCCCATCATTTTGCCCCGCTCCCGTTCATCAGGTGGAGCGCGACCTCCATACTCTGGATCTCGTGAGAGCTGTACGCATTTATGTGTCCAGGACCGCCTCCTTCAGGAGTTCGGATTCCTTATTTGTTCTCACGACAGGTCGCTGTAAGGGGTCCGCGGCTTCGAAGTCAACCTTGGCCAGATGGATTAAGGCTTCCAGAGGCTTACCGGTCTTCTGGTTTGCCTCTCCCGGTGGGATTGAAGGCTCACTCTACCAGAGCTGTAGGTGCCTCTTGGGCCTTGCGACATCGAGCGTCTGCTCTACAGGTGTGTCAGGCGGCCACTTGGTCCAGCCTGCACACTTTCTCTAAGCACTATATGGTGCATGCCCATGCCTCTGCGGATGCAAGTTTGGGCAGGCGGGTTCTCCAGGCAGCGGTTGCCCACCTTTAAAGGGAACCATGTGTTATCCGTCTTGTTGAGGAACTTTTCCCGCCCTGGGGTATTGCTTTAGGACATCCCCATTGTCTGGGTCTCCCATTATGATGACCAGAAAAAAGAGAATTTTGTTTACGTACCGTAAATTCTTTTTTCTTTAATCATCAATGGGAGACCCAGCACCCACCCAGTTGTTCCTTTGCATGTTTTGCATTTGCTCTGTTCTCTGTTGAGACAGTGTTTGCCGGGTTGTTGAACCGTTTTGTGTACGGCATTCTTCCCGATGTTTCGGGTGTGGTTTATTTCCTCCTCGCAGCTTGTAGACCAAACTGAGGATGTTACCTGCGGTAGGGGTTTATAAGCGGAGGAGGCGGTGTCTACAAACTTGTAGTACCTAGTGTGACCTCCGGAGGGCAGTGCCCTAAACCCCATTGTCTGGGTCTCCCATTGATGATTAAAGAAAAAAGAATTTACGGTACGTAAACAAAATTCTCTTTTTTAAGTATTAAAATGTAAAAACATTTTCAGCGTACTAGCGGGCGCTAGACGCGTTTCAGAAGGCACCCCTTCCTTAATCATTAGCTGGAAGAAGGTATTAGAGACCGAAACGTCCGTCACACCATTGCCTGAAGGCCAATAAAGGCTATCTACATCTGAGAACGGAGTGCTGCAGTCTTGTTTACTGGTCTGTCTATCTATCTATCTATCTATCTATCTATCTATCTATCTATCTTTATCTATCTATCTATCTATCTATCTATCTATCTTTATCTATCTATCTATCTATCTATCTATTTCTATCTATCTATATCTATCTATCTATTTCTATCTATCTATATCTATCTATCTATTTCTATCTATCTATCTATCTTTATCTATCTATCTATCTAATCTGTCTGTCTACTCTTTTCTCACTTTTAAACAGCATAAGGAAGACCATAAGACTATATCAAAAACGCATTGCACACGGACACCATGCGAATGTAAGCTGAGAAAAAAATGCACACTTGCATCACACTCGCCCTACACTCGCACCACCATACGAAAAGCACTCATGCAACTATCATGCATCAAAATCGCTCCAATTTACTCGTATGCTAGTGTGCCTGCAAGTATTGCTGATCACCTAATTTTCTTGTGTGGAGCCCACTGGGACGGGGTACTCGGTGCCGGACCGGGATACTGCTGGGGATATCACGGCAGTCTGGGTCCGGACCGTGTCCCGGGTTCCGCAATAAATTGGGGGATATTTACAGGGGAGTTTGTTGTGACGCCTCCCACGGGTTGTGGTCAATGAGGGGACCACCGCTGCAGTGTACTTCTGTCAGGAGGATGGATGGATGCTACAGCCAGGTGGATGAGCCCGCCACGGGTCGGGACAGCTCCTGACAGGGTAAAATGGTGCAATAACAGTTCTGTATACCTGGAATCAGACACGTAAATCTAAAAAAAGGGTGAGAATGCGCAAAATAGGGTCTTATCCTTAGCAGACAGGTTATGATGGTGTAACTTAGGAACTGCTCACCTGATAGGGTTGTGTAGCACACAACCAGCGTGATTGCTCAGAACAATACAGCTGCTGCCAGGATCGTACTTCCACAGGTCACTGTGGTCACAATAAGCTCCCAATAGGACAAAGTACCACGTGGTCCGAGCTGCTGTGTTCGTATGATGTAAAAACCAGATACAGCGGTATGTCTGGGTATAGTAGTAGCTGTTTATTTTCCGACGCGTTTCAGAGTCATATCCCAAACTCCTTCCTCAGGGAACATCCCTGAGGAAGGAGTTTGGGATATGACTCTGAAACGCGTCGGAAAATAAACAGCTACTACTATACCCAGACATACCGCTGTATCTGGTTTTTACATCATACGAACACAGCAGCTCGGACCACGTGGTACTTTGTCCTATTGGAAGCTGGAATCAGACACGGACACTGAAGCAGGGTTCACCGAGTTTACTTGTAAGCTCTTCATGGTCAAACAGTTCACGGTACAGTTCATTACTTAACAGCTTTACACAGTGGACTCCGGTAACACTTGAACCCTCTGCAGCCAGGTTGTCACTCTAAGACCCCTCACTCTTTCTATATATCCTTTCAGGCTGATTTTCTCTCTGTTCTGGATGGATTGCGGAGCGGCAGCTCGGTCCCTCAATGTAGCTTCCCCCCTAAGCGTATGGACAGTAAGCCGGGTCCTCCTAGTTGCTGCTATGCCCCCAACACTGTAATGGGAATACGGATCTGAAATCTGTGTTCCCCGTCAGTTTGTCTGGGGAGCCGGTATGAGACCTTAGTCCCCCTCAGAGCTGACACTCTGGTTCCAGCCCAGCCTTGGGTGTCCCTGTCTTGCAAGGGATCACCGGGCTCTTTCCTACCTGTGTAACTTTCTTTGTATGTCAGGAGAGTCTGTCCTACCGGTAATTTGTCAGCCCTACCGTCTTCCTCGGATCTGGTGGCATCAGTCCGGTTACTGTTGTTCCTGACTTTACTGGTCACTCTGTCAGCACTCGCCTACTCCTCTTAGTCTTTTCCTCTCAGCCTACTCTGCCCTACTCCTTTTGGTCTATTCCCCTCAGCCTACTCCAGCCTACTGGCTAACTACTTCCTGTTTTCCCTTTTTATACGGGTTCGTTACCTTGACTACGTCTCAGCCACTTATAACTGGCCCTACTACCCCTTGCCTGCCTAAAGTCCCAGGCTCCGGGTTGGGTCTTATGTCAGTGCATGTGTGTTTTAGAGGTGCTTGACATACAAACTGTCACTATCTCCTGGCTGCAGTTCCTACCTGTGGCCACCCTGGTCGCAGGGACACCACATTGGCATTGTAGAATTTTTTTCTTGGTTCTGACTAATTTCCTTAAATGTAAAATGTGAAGGGTCTTTAATAACAGAAATATGGGGATGTGCAATCAGAAATTATGTATTTTTTTAATCACGTTTTTGTTTTAAAGGAAACCTGTCATGTCAAAAATTATTAAGCTGAAAATTTGGAGATAAACTACAGAGTTGTACATCTGCCCGGTGCCCACAGGTGCCCAGCAGACGGGAGAAGATTGATTTTATTTTTTCCTAACAGCATCTGGCATTCAGTCAATGTCGGGGTGTGGTTATATACTGTGTACTGAGCAGTGAATGAATCCGTGTCATCTGTGCCCCTATAACTGAAAGTTGGAGGCTGCCTTGAGGAATAAAATTCCTTTCCTCAGGCGCCAGGGCTTTCAGTGCAGCAGCCTCACAGCTTTTGAACGTTATTGACCTACAGATTAATCCCATGAGCGTGGAATAATTGCATTTTTTATAGGTTCCCTTAACATATTCTTTCTTAAAAATGTAGACTTTTTTTCATAACACAATCTCATATTAATAATAACAAATACAAATATTGCAATTTTCATATTGGGGCTTTTCTAAATAGTATTTTCCGTTGTTTGAGGAAATTTACACGTACGTTAGCATCAATGAACAAACTATGACCATATCTTTCATATTGAAGCTTCTAATGAGTATGTGCAAAGGTCACTTTGAAAGGAGGGAGAGCAGAGTCAGCTGTGACAGCCCCGGAGCCGGTTTTGGACTAATGCATGTGTGGCGCCCCACTGGTCAGTGCGCCACAGTAGGGGTACTGCACTCAAAACAGAGTGTGCGGTATCCCAGTCATTGAGGGGATAATGTCGAACTGAGGCTCTCATCCCAGCTTCCCTACACCTAGACTAGGGGACCAATCGGGTAACCCCTTACCAGGGTAACTGGTCCTGGTGGGAGGAGTGTTAGGGTAAAAGGAACGGGAAACACATAGACTGATCGAGTGTAATCTGAGGAACGAAGCAAAGAGCAAGTGCTGAACTTCAGCTGAAATTTCACAACCGTGGCTAAGCTCCCTGTTAGACCAGATTCTGAAATTTCAGGACTGGACAGCAGCATCAGCCATACTCTGCCTATTCCAGCAGAAAACAGGACCGGAGGGCATATTAGCCCTTCGGTTCTGTTTTGTCCGGAGCTGTCAAGCTGTGTACAGTGCGTCCAGCAAAACACCTGACACAGCCTGACAGCTCAAATACCGTGGTGTGAAGCCGGCCTTAGCATAGTGATGTCACAGCCACTGACCTGCTGGACACAGAGTTGTTGGGATGGTGTAGAATACCTGTACTCATCTTGGACTGCGGCTCTAAGGCTATGTTCACACTGTGCGTTTTTGATCCGGTTTTTCAATCAGTTTTTGCACTGAAAATGCAGTGATTGCATTACTCAAATGGAATCCCAGCACAGTCATGTGGTTTTCAGGTTTTGCTGTTCACTCTGTACTTTTTGGACCTGATCCGTTTTTAGGGTGAAAAAGTGATTCGTAAAGAGAAGGAGCATGTCAATTATTGCTTGTGATCCGCTTTTCCGATTGAAACCATTGTTTATGGGCTAAAAAAACGCACCAGAAAAAAATTGCATCAAAAATGGATCCAAAATTGACAATTCATTTCTGATGCGTTTTTTTGGAAAGCAGATCCAGATATCCAGCTGAAAGAGACAAAAACAGATCAGAAAAAAAGACGGATCAAAAGCACAGTGTGAACATAGCCTAATTCAAAATGAGTGAAAAAAATAATTCTATACTTTAGTCTCATCTAAAGAGATGATCTGTGGAATTATCTATGGCTCACTGTGTAACCCCATGGACCAGAGAAGCTTTACAACCATAATGAAATAGAGTCTTTCTCATTATCTTGAGTCCAAATGATTAGAACTCAAAAAGCACAGATATAGGCTCTATCCTCAGAAAAGAAATGCATTAAATAAAGGGTATATTCTATTATTACAATACATATAGTTTGATAATGCACTATGATTACTTGCAATCTTATGTAAAAACACATCTAGGCCTACTTATTTTTATACATGATAAATAATACTGTGCTGTACAGGCAGGTGGCAGTAGTGAGCTATGAAACATCTCATTCTGAGCTCTTTGTAGCACATTAGGTGATTGTGGTATCAATATGCAGTATCTCACTTAATTCTGTCTCTTGCTGACAGATGTTTTCTGTAATCCTGTACAACCAGGGAGTAACAAATATGTAATTATCATGTAGATATCTAGAAGAGCACTCACTGCAGATAGTCCTGCTTATAAGAGTTTATATAAAAAACAATTGCACTTCATTATAATTTTATTACATTTACTTCAAGGTAGGCTGAGAACAAAGAAGAGATGGTGAGGTTAGAGATAATTAGGCCCAGTTCACATAGATTTGCATGTACAGTAACTTAAGGGAGTTGTCTCAACTTTTTGGATAGATAAATTTGCAAAGTGCTTATAAAAGCAACCAACTCTGCAATTTGCCTCTTATGAAAAAAATCCCCTCTGTTCTCAAGAAAAATGTTTTAATTTATAGCTTGGTGCTCGCTGCCTCGGTGACCATCCACCTTTGCAGTCTATCAGCGATGGCTGTCTACTTAGCTTGAAGGCTGTTGTCTATTCAGATTACTAGCGGTGCTCTGAGGCTGCCAGGATCGCTAGAGCTCACCAGCTTCATTGTCCAGCAGTACTCTGAAGATCTGCAGCCAAATCTGCCTCTACGAGCAGCAAATAAGGTAGGGCACAGTTCAAACCAGCAATACCAACATGTTGCAATGCAAGACGAGGAAACGGATTTTAGGAGAGCTGTCAGGAAAATATGAAATATCTCCATGTTCTAAGTGCAACCAGATTGATTGCTTTCAGTGGGAGAAACAAGATAATAATTCTGTAGTTATGATACCTTTTAATGGTTAACAAAAATAAAGTAATTGATGTTACAAGGCAAGCTTTTGAGATGTCTCAGGTCTCTTCATCAGGCATGGTATGACAAAACATTTAAAGAAACAGAAATGTATACCTAACTAGAACAGATACAAGTTAAAATGCTTTCTGTGCTACAGGCAGCCTCCCAATGTAAAAAACATCATTACACGGAGTTCAGTTCAATGCCCTCATGAACACCAAGAGGAACTTATCCATGCAATGTGAAGAGCTGCAAGACCTGTGCCTACATAGAGATCAGAGACAGGATTCAGATCCCCAATACACAGCAGGATTATAAGATTCCTGGGACATTCATATGCTCCTCTTCCAATGTTGTGTATGTAATTATGTCCTGTGGGGGCTTTTTATGTTAGGGAGACAGGACAGTGGCGAAAAGTAAAGATGAGGTCTTATTGTTACACAATTACAGATAAAAAAATCAATTTACCAGTAGCCAAACATTTCTGTAATCCAGGACACAACATTGAAAATATGAAAGTTGCCATATTTAAAGGCAATTTCAAATCACAAAAATATAGATGGGTCTGTGAATACAAACTCATTCAAACCTTTGACTCTGTTCGATCAGTATTAAATCTATCAGAAGGATTTATGACTCATTACAACATCTAAAGAAAAATATTAAAATCTGAGATTTTTCTATCTACTGGTTAACACGGTACACATCGCTATGTGATCGCTGATGAGATACCAAACAGGCAGATCTCACCAGCGACCCAAGTAACAACCTCAACATCGTGGAAAAGAATATAAACTATTCTTTTCGATGATGTCGAGCTCCCGCTACTGTATTTAGCGGGAGAACACTGTAACCAGGGTACACATCGGGTTACTAAGCACAGCGCGCTGTGCTTAGTAACCCAATGTGTACCTTGGTTACCAGCACACTGTACTTAGAAACCCGATGTGTACCTTGGTTACCAGCATTCTCCCTTGCCATTCCTGGCCATTTCCGCAGCGATCAGTGAGCTGTTCGCTGGTCGCTGCGGCATGTCACACGCAGCGATGTCATTGCGAGGTCACTGCAACGTCACAAATCCTGTGACGTTGCAGCGATATTGCTGCGTGTAACGGGGCCTTTAGCTAAATAAGGATCCTCTCAAGGTTCTGCTTGTTTATTTATTTGAAAGTCCATTTATTTTAACTTGTTTCTGTACTAGTTGGGTATATATTTTCTGTTTCTTTAAATGTTTTGTCATACCATGTCTGATGATGAGATCTGAGACGTCTTGAAAGCTCGCCTTGTAACATCAATTATTTTATTTTTGTTAGCCATTAAAAGGTATCACAACTACAAGATTATATTTTGTTTTTCCCACTGAAAGCAATCAATCTTTTTTTCAACTGGCTAACACAGCACGATAATAAACCTTTTTTTCAAGTACAACTGACACACTTCTCTGCCCTTTTTGGTTTGTAGAAGCGCACTGTCTTTCCCCTCACTGCTCCCCCAGTCAGGTATTTACAACATGGCAGGGTCATAAAACCTAGCAGAGCTAAAAGCTTTTTTTTTCTCTCCAAGAAAGTCTTTGTCTTTTAAGAAAAACACTCTAGGTCAAATTTAATAATACACATTAATGCCACAATTACATATATGAGTTGTCCAGTCAAGTGAGCGCTCCCAGGGTCAAGGGCACTGATGAATAAACTTGTATTTTTCTTCAGTGATTTATTAGATTAATTCACAGTATAAAAGTTCACAGGTAAATGGTGCACAGAACAACGCGTTTTGGCTATGTATAAATAATATAGCCTTCCTCAGGTATATCCTTGACCCTGGGAGAGCTCACTTGACTGGACAACTTTCTTGAATCTCTTGACTATGGACCTCCAGCTGAGAGATCCGCTTGATCCAGGCAGCAGCCGCATACCGGAGGAACAGGGTACTCACGGGACCGATTAAGGTCGATATGCTATCCTACAAGACCTTCTGAAGGTGAGGTTACTAGCTGATTTTCTATACATAAAGCTTATACATCTGCACTTAGATCTGCGCCTGTTTTCTCGCTCTTCCCCTCTCTCAGGCCTACAGCTTTGGGGTTGAAAAAATTACTACAATTACATAAATCATGTTTTTTGAGTACTTCAATATCAGGGATCGCACTGCCCCTTTTACATTGCTGGAAAAGTATCAGAAACCTGGGAAACTAATTTCTGACTATCTGCAAGCCACAGACACCTTATGTTTAGACTCTAATAGGGGTAAAATCAAAAGAATAATTTTAATATATTTGGCCTGTGAGCTTCAAAGCCGAAGATATGAAGAAAAGGAGTTATTGATAACTTTCAAAGATGGGTGCACCTCCCAGAAAACAGCCCATCCGTGACGTCAGCAAAGTGGGAGTTCTTATCTTTATGGCCAAAGATCTGAGACTGTCACCGTCTGGGACAGGTTTAGTAATTTCTGATTTTCATCTTGTTTTATTTCATAACTGTTTATGTATATTTGTAAATTGTCTCTTTTGCAATATCTTTTGTAAATACTGCCAGTTCTTTTGAAGTAAATTATAAAAATTTGCTTAGCTTCGTTCATCTTGCCCTATGAGCGAACTTTCACATCTCCCTATACATTCACGTTACCAAACGGGTTTCCGATCCACCTGAAAGAGATCGGTGGTGGCAGCATCATTTTTCTATTTATAGGTGTTGTGGATCTGAGTGTGACTGGATCGAAATATATTTATTTCTAGCAGGAACCGGTGGTATACAGTGTTGTTCAAAAGTATTGACACCCCTGCAATTCTGTCAGATAATACTCAGTTTCTTCCTGAAAATGATTGCAATTACAAATACTTTGGTATTATTATCTTCATTTAATTTGTCTTCAATGAAAAAACACAAAAGAGAATGAAGCAAAAAGCAAAACATTGATCATTTCACACAGAACTCCAAAAATGGGCCAGACAAAAGTATTGGCACCCTCAGCCTAATACTTGATTGCATAACCTTAAGCCAAAATAACTGCGATCAACCGTCTCCAGTAACCATCAATGAGTTTCTTACAATGCTCTGCTGGAATTTTAGACCATTCTTCTTTGGAAAATTGCTCCAGGTCCCTGATATTTGAAGGGTGTCTTCTCCAAACTGCCATTTTTAGATCTCTCCACAGGTGTTCTATGGGATTCAGGTCTGGACTCATTGCTGGCCACCTTACAAGTCTCCAGTGCTTTCTCTCAAACCATTTTCTAGTGCTTTTTGAAGTGTGTTTTGGGTCATTGTCCTGCTGGAAGACCCATGACCTCTGAGGGAGACCCAGCTTTCTCACACCCAGGCCCTACATTATGCTGCAAAATTTGTTGGTAGTCTTCAGACTTCATAAGCCATGCACACGGTCAAGCAGTCCAGTGCCAGAGGCAGCAAAGCAACCCCAAAACATCAGGGAACCTCCGCCATGTTTGACTGTAGGGACCGTGTTGTTTTGTTTGAATGCCTCTTTTTTTCTCCTGTAAACTCTATGTTGATGCCTTTGCCCAAAAAGCTCTACTTTTGTCTCATCTGACCAGATAACATTCTTCCAAAACGTTTTAGGCTTTCTCAGGTAAGTTTTGGCAAACTCCAGCCTGGCTTTTTTATGTCTCAGGGTAAGAAGTGGGGTCTTTCTGGGTCTCCTACCATACAGTCCCTTTTCATTCAGACGCCGACGGTTAGTACAGGTTGACACTGTTGTATCCTCGGACTGCAGGGCAGCTTGAACTTGTTTGGATGTTAGTCAAGGTTCTTTATCCACCATTCACACAATCTTGCGTTGAAATCTCTTGTCAATTTTTCTTTTCCGTCCACATCTAGGGAGGTTAGCCACAGTGCCATGGGCTTTAAACTTCTTGATGACACTGTGCATGGTAGACATAGGACCATTCAGGTCTTTGGAGATGGACTTGTAGCCTTGAGATTGCTCATGCTTCCACACAATTTGGTTTCTCAAATCCTCAGACAGTTCTTTGGTCTTCTTTTTTTTCTCCATGCTCAATGTGGTACACACAAGGACACAGGACAGAGGTGGAGTCAACTTTAATCCATGTCAACTGGCTGCAAGTGTCATATAGTTATTGCCAACACCTGTTAGGTGCCACAGGTAAGTTACAGGTGCTGTTAATTACACACATTAGAGAAGCATCACATGATTTCTCTAACAGTGCCAATACTTTTGTCCACTGCCTTTCTTATGTTTGGTGTGGAATTATATCCAATTATCTTTAGGACAATTCTCTTTTGTGTTTTTTTCATTGAAGACAAATTAAATGAAGATAATAATACCAAAGAATTTGTGATTGCAATCATTTTCAGGAAGAAACTGAGTATAATCTGACAGACTTGCAGGGGTGTCAATAGTTTTGGCCACAACTGTAGAAGGGCAATGTGGGGGCACATACCGTTTATAAGGGGCTATATGGGGGCTTATACCATACATAGGGATCTATATGTGGGCTCTTTCAGTATATAGGGAGATATGTGGGGGGCTTATACTGTATGTAGGGAGGCTATGTGGAGGCTCATACTGTACGTAGGATGCTAACTGTTGGCTTATACGGCATATGGGGAATGTTAGCATACTTAACTCAGCTAAATGTTAAATGATGCAGTCATTTTAACATAAAATAATTATAATTAATATGATAATATTAATATTGAGCAGAAATAATTTCAGCCTATTGGTTTGGCCCTCCACACCACTCACGGTTTCTTATGAGGCCCTTGGGGAAAATTAATTGCCCATCCCTGACTCAGTTTGTTGTCTATCCTATGATGTAGTTATTATAAGACTACAGCTCACAGCATGCCCTACAACCTGTCACTAGTGAATTGTAGTTTTACAACTGCTAGAAAGTGGTAGGTTAAGAAAATGTCATTTTACAGTGACCAACAGACCATGACACAAAAACCACTAAACCCTAAGAGAAGTGGAGTTGGCACCTTAGTGACCTTGTGCTTGTGGCACTTGATCTGTTCAAAATTGGTGGTCAATATCACAGATAGTGGTCATTGTGCCATGTTCCTGGTAATTTGCCATGCAGTGATCTCAACTGAATGTTCATGGCCTCTTTTCACTGGCAATTTAGGCAGTGTCCAGTGTTATGCAACTTTCTCCCTGCACGTCTATGAAGAGATGACGGCTAAATGCAACTCCACCACTACTAAGCCCTTTATAACAAAGCTTGCGCCTTAGCCCTTATTAGGGGAATACACTAATGGTATTGCATTACCTGATCTTAAATGTAACAAAAGTGAGGTAGAAATATTATCAGGATGTTATAGGGTGTAAATAATTACTGATTAGATGACTGAGAACCCTCAAGGGGGTTGTCCTTCACTGGATAGCCCATTTTGAATACTCTCAGTGTGATGAATAAAATAATAAAATTTAAAGTATTACCCCTTTAGATTCCCAGTCAAAGGCCACTCACCTAGCCAAACCAAATCTTTTGGGTACGTCAACCTTCTTTTGAAACATTGGCTTTCATCCTAGGTCTCCAGCTTTCCTCAAGGGGAGGGATGAGATTCCTGGGGTTTCTGAGACCATTAATAGACTGAAAGTGGTTTGGGAGGGAATTTGCCGGTAGCTTAAGAAGGCATCTGTAGGACAGAAAGTTGCAGCTGATAAATGTCGGTCTCATGGGGAGGAGTAGGTAGTTGGGAATCTCATGTAGGTGTTCACTAAAAAATTAAAACTCAAAGTACCTTGCTTTAAACGTATTCCCTGGTTTACTAGACATTTTCACATCTTAGAAGAAGTCAATCCAGTTGCTTTTAGGGTAAAAATTGCTGTAAGCATTAAGATTCCCAATAAAAGAATACAGGAGGGGCTCTCCAATGGGTGATACCTGGTGGTTTAGTGGGAGGGGTCATCACTAACCTTTCCTGGATCTACCACTCACCAACGGGATCCAGTGTTTCTGGGAGGCCAAATCATGTGACGTTATTTCACCTACGGGCGATGCTTGCATGTGATTGGCTGGAGATAAGCTATTACCGGCTATTGTCAATACTGGACTTTGCTATGGTACGATGTGCCATTTATGTGAGCGGTTTTGTATGATTATGTGCCCCCATTATGATATTGTCTGTGTAGTCGATCTATGTCTAGTGGCTAGGTGACTTTTAACTTTGTTTATCATACACTCCCCATCGATTGGTTGTTGATTAATGGGGGTGGAGTTTTACACTATAAAACACATGATGTATCTGTGTGATGTATGCACTTGAAGAAGGTTGTTAACCGAAACGTTGTGCTGTGATAGATGGAATAAAGGTATGAAGATTTAAGCTACCAGCTTGTGAGGCGCTGTTCTTCCTTTATTTGAATGTTATTTCACCTAAAGTCCTGCACTTTCAGGTCCTTCGGTCTTCTGCCTCCGGCAGCCTCCCCTAGGTAGCTCTGCCTCTAATCCCTTTGAAAGGACAACGATATGGAGATATCCTAGAAATAAGGATATATTTATATATATATATATATATATATATATATATATATATATATATATATATAAACATACAGAGAATATAGATAAAGAACCCAACCTACTGTCCTCCTGCAGGAAATGATCTACTCTTCCTATGTGTACAGTAAATTGGGTTCGTTCTCTATATTCTCCATATGTTTTTATACATTCTATATATAATTTTTTTTAAAACATATACATATATTAGCATATATATTTTAGGTCTGGGAACTTGCTATCTACCCTATGGAGAGGAGTTTTCCTGCAACCATAAGAAGACAGTTAAGTAGGTAAGGAGATTTAAAGCCACATCCCTCCTCTAGGAAATATGCAAATTTGCACTTCAGTGAGGAAGTGGATGAACTCCAGCACCACCTTTAGGGAGCTCCTCAAAGTCATAGTCACTTTCTAACAAGCTTTTCAATATGACTAAGGGTTTGTGCCAGATCAGAACCCCAAACTACAGATGCTGCGTTTCGGGGTAACTGCCCCTCATCAGTGTAGTGTGTGGGATATTCTGATCTGGCTGTGTGAGTGGGTTAACTGTCTTCTTATGGTTGCAGGAAAACTCCTCTCCATAAGGTAGATAGCAAGTTCCCAGACCTCATCTTAGCCCACTCACACAGCCAGATCAGAATATCCCACACACTACACTGATGAGGGGCAGTTACCCTGAAACGCAGCGTTTGTAGTTTGGGGTTCTGATCTGACACAAACCCTTAGTCATATTGAAAAGCTTGTTAGAAAGTGACTATGACTTTGAGGAGCTACTTAAAGGTGGCACTGAAGTTCATCCACTTCCTACTGAAGTGCAAATTTGCATAGATATTTTAGATATTTTATATATATTTTTACATTTTTTGTTATATTTATATTGATACTAGATGGTGGCCCGATTCTAACGCATCGGGTATTCTAGAATATGTATGTAGTTTATTTATGAAGATTTAAGAATAATAAAATGTGAAGCTGGGTTTAAATCCCGTGCCAATATCGCTGATTGGTCGCGGGCGATTGGAGCCAACCAATCAGCGACGTGGGACTTCAGTTACAGACAAACAGACAGAATTAGATGATTATATAGTAGATACCTACAGCAGTGTTGGTGTTCGGCAGTGTCGGTGTGCGGCGGTGTCGGTGTGCGGTGGTGTCGGTGTGCGTCAAAGTTAGTGTGCAGCAAAGTCATTGTGCGGCAAAGTCAGTGTACAGTAGTATCAGTGTTGTGCGTCGGTGTCAGTGTGCAGCAGTGTCGGTGTGCAGCAGTGTCAGTGTGCAGCGACAGGGGCAGGACACAGTGGGGCAGGACAGAGTGGAGCAGGACGGAGTGGGGCAGGACGGAGTGGGGCAGGATGGAGTGGGGCAGGACAGAGTGGGGCAGGATGGAGAGGGGCAGGACAGAGTGGAGCAGGACGAAGAGGGAGCAGAGCAGGGGCAGGATGGAGTGGGGCAGGGCGAAGAGGGAGCAGAGTAGGGCAGCAGTAACAGGGAGCAGAGCAGCGGCAGGATGGAGTGGGGCAGGATGAAGAGCGAGCAGGGGCAGGATGGAGTGGGCCGGAATGAAGAGGGGCAGAATGAAGAGGGGCAGAATAGAGTGGGGCAGAATAGAGTGCAGGCACCCCCCTCTATTCTCACCCCCAGGGCCGCAGCATCCAATGGACAACCTGAGCTGTAAGCTCAGGTGGCAGCAGAATAGGGGAGCGGTAATGCGGCAGGGGGGTGGCGCACAGAGCCTACGCCGCCCAGGGATTATGTACTGCTGCTGCCTTCTCAGCTCCCGCCGGCACCAATAGCACAAAACCCGCCGCCCTGACAGCACCCCCCGTCCCCTTATCGCTCGCTCCCGCCGGCTGTGACAGCGCCCTCCCTCGTCGCCCCCTTCTGTTTTCACCTGTGCCTGGCGGTTTCAGGTACCATGTTTCACTCAGTGGAGCGGTCATGTGACAGGGCCCTGGCACATGACCGCTCCACTGAGTGAAACCTGGTTAAGAAAGCGGAGACCTGGGGCTGAGTGTGACCGGGGAGAGCGCGGCGTCCTGTGCTTCACTGGGGAATGGCCATCAGATGGAGCGGAGAATTCCACAGCTCCATACTCCTCCAAATCACACGGTACAGCGGCGGGATGTGCAGGGGCGTCCTCACACTGCACCGGAGGAGCGGGGGCAGGGCAGGATGAGCTGTGAGGAGAGCCGCGCGGCTCATTTGTATACTGGCCACTTCCATCTGCAGCGCGCGATTTCGGCCTCAGATGGAAGTGGCCATTAGACAATTATATAGTAGATATACAGTTAGGGCCAGAAATATTTGGACAGTGACACAATTTTCGCGAGTTGGGCTCTGCATGCCACCACATTGGATTTGAAATGAAACCTCTACAACAGAATTCAAGTGCAGATTGTAACGTTTAATTTGAAGGGTTGAACAAAAATATCTGATAGAAAATGTAGGAATTGTACACATTTCTTTACAAACACTCCACATTTTAGGAGGTCAAAAGTAATTGGACAAATAAACATAACCCAAACAAAATATTTTTATTTTCAATATTTTGTTGCGAATCCTTTGGAGGCAATCACTGCCTTAAGTCTGGAACCCATGGACATCACCAAACGCTGGGTTTCCTTCTTCTTAATGCTTTGCCAGGCCTTTACAGCCGCAGCCTTCAGGTCTTGCTTGTTTGGGGGTCTTTCCGTCTTAAGTCTGGATTTCAGCAAGTGAAATGCATGCTCAATTGGGTTAAGATCTGGTGATTGACTTGGCCATTGCAGAATGTTCCACTTATTTTCACTCATGAACTCCTGGGTAGCTTTGGCTGTATGCTTGGGGTCATTGTCCATCTGTACTATGAAGCGCCGTCCAATCAACTTTGCAGCATTTGGCTGAATCTGGGCTGAAAGTATATCCCGGTACACTTCAGAATTCATCCGGCTACTCTTGTCTGCTGTTATGTCATCAATAAACACAAGTGACCCAGTGCCATTGAAAGCCATGCATGCCCATGCCATCACGTTGCCTCCACCATGTTTTACAGAGGATGTGGTGTGCCTTGGATCATGTGCCGTTCCCTTTCTTCTCCAAACTTTTTTCTTCCCATCATTCTGGTACAGGTTGATCTTTGTGTCATCTGTCCATAGAATACTTTTCCAGAACTGAGCTGGCTTCTTGAGGTGTTTTTCAGCAAATTTAACTTTGGCCGGTCTATTTTTGGAATTGATGAATGGTTTGCATCTAGATGTGAACCCTTTGTATTTACTGTCATGGAGTCTTCTCTTTACTGTTGACTTAGAGACACATACACCTACTTCACTGAGAGTGTTCTGGATTTCAGTTGATGTTGTGAATGGGTTCTTCTTCACCAAATAAAGTATGCGGCGATCATCCACCACTGTTGTCATCCGTGGACGCCCAGGCCTTTTAGAGTTCCCAAGCTCACGAGTCAATTCCTTTTTTCTCAGAATGTACCCAACTGTTGATTTTGCTACTCCAAGCATGTCTGCTAGCTCTCTGATGGATTTTTTCTTTTTTTTAAGCCTCAGGATGTTCTGCTTCACCTCAATTGAGAGTTCCTTTGACCGCATGTTGTCTGGTCACAGCAACAGCTTCCAAATGCAAAACCACACACCTGGAATCCACCCCTGACCTTTTAACTACTTCATTGATTACAGGTTAACGAGGGAGACGCCTTCAGAGTTAATTGCAGCCCTTAGAGTCCATTGTCCAATTACTTTTGGTCCCTTGAAAAAGAGGAGGCTATGCATTACAGAGCTATGATTCCTAAACCCTTTCTCCGATTTGGATGTGGAAACTCTCATATTGCAGCTGGGAGTGTGCACTTTCAGCCCATATTATATATATAATTGTATTTCTGACATGTTTTTGTAAACAGCTAAAATAACAAAACTTGTGTCACTGTCCAAATATTTCTGGCCCTAACTGTATATATATATAAATTTTAATATAAAAAAAAGCGGTCCAAGCAATTCTTTCCCAACTAGTTCACATTTTTTCTAAGATTTTAAATAAATGTATTTTAAACTATTTTATATATACAATAAAAGTTTTTAACACACACATTTTTTTTCTACAGATAATTTTTTGCACCCCCCTTCCTTCAAATTGAATAAAGTTTATTTTTATTGATATAAATAAAAATGTAGAAGAAATTTCTCCATTTATTATATTATTATTTTGTTGTAATTTCACAGAGTTTTAGCATTAATGGTATCGCTGTTATCAGCCAGTAATTTCAATGGGATACTAATGGGTTAATCTGTTTCCAATTGTTATAATTGCTTTCCCTATAAATAACCACCACCCTTAACTGCATGTATCACCTGATAAAGGCGGGCAATACTACCGAAACGCGTTGTGAATAAACACCCTATGATAAGAATCTCCTGGCTGGCCTCTCTCCTGTCACCTGGAGACAACATTAATCGTCTTACTCTCCATTAAGATTCCCAATGTCTTTCATAGATCTCTTATTAATAAAAGTCCAAAGACCTATGGTTTCTTATTCCCCTTCCGCCGTGTCCTGGTTGATAGTCAGAAAAAGTATGAAATTGAGCAAAAGATTGATTCCAGGAAAGTGCAAAAGTCTATCCAATATTTAATCCATTGGAAAGAATATGGACCAGAGGAGAGATCGCAGGTCCCTAAAGGGCACATCCATGCCAATGAGTTATTGCTGAATTTACTCCTAATTTTCCTGATAGGTACTGTTAGGTCTTGCGGTTCTATACCCGAGCAGGCCCCTCGCGTTTCTGGGCATGTTCTGATTCCCTGTGAGGTTCCATGCCTCCCCTGACTGGCTATGAGACCTCTGAATGGCGGAAATTGCACATGTGGCACCCTGTTGCTACAGGACACCACAGACTCACCTACAGGACGGATGGGTTTCCACAGTGGGTACACAGACACGGACAACACCTTCCACCCAGCACAGTAGGGGAAGCTAAACTTGCTGCTCTTAGGGAAGATCCCCTATAAATACTGGTGCTGGGGGCGAAGTTAGAGTGTGCAGACGCTAGAAGAGCTGTGAAGACGTTCTGGTGGTTGGAGCCTCGCTAGGCCCGAGCCAGTGACCCTGAACAGCCTTCAGAGTAGTCATGCAGGGACCAAGAGTGGGGTTGGAAGGCAAGGAGAGAACGTAGCAAGAGCCAATTGGGGACCGAGGAGCCATCTTGGGTTCACTCCAGAAAGGATCCTGGACACCGGAGTCTGAGTCTGCCGGAGATCACCTAGCCCAGCAGAGAATTCCGTTTTACCATGGAGATTTCAGTCTCCAAGGCAGACACTAACAAGGGAGCCAGGCACTGCAGAGAAAGGAACAGCGGCAGTCCATCATGGGTTTCCCAACAACAGCACAGGTGATAGGAGAGGCCTTATACCCACTCGCTGTGGAGATCCTGAAGTGCTTCTTCACCACCCAACAGTACACTGGACTCTTACCTGCGATACCATCAGTAAAGGTAAAGAAACAACTTACAGTGTGTGTGTCAATTCCTCAACCTTTGCCCCTGCCATCCACAGAGACTGTCCCGTTACCTAACAGCCCGTCCAATTCCATGCTCCATTTCTCATCATCATGACCAAACTCCCCAGGGATCCAGCTCCGCCTGTGGTGAGCTTCAACACCTAGCTGCCCATCCATCATCCCTGGAGGCCCCACGCAGCTGGTGCAGCCTCCATAAACCACAGGTGGTGTCACGACAAACTATTCCTACATCAATTTAATTTCCCCTTTTTTAAAGCTGACCACCAAGGCCATGGGCCTAGGCTGGCCACCAGTGACATCCCAACCGCAGCTGAGGGCCCAGATACCCGAGTCCACATAACCCTGGGGCGCGTCATACAGGTGCTTGCTCTTCCAGTATCGCTGGGAGGCGGGATGCCGTCCCTCCCAGTGATCATGCTGTTCAGGGGTCAGGAGATGCCATAGAGGTTAGTGTTTGCTGTGCTTCTCAGGTGGGTTCTTTGCTCTGGTCTTGGTTTGTTCCTGTTTTCCGTGCTTAGCTTTGGTCTGCACTGCTTCTGTTGATTTACTGGTGGGCTTGCACCAGCTATTGCTTGCGTGCCCGGTCACCAGTCACTGCACTACTTGACTTCTGGGAGGGCCTTTCAAAAGTCCCACATTCCAGGACTAGGAGGTGGGTGAAAAGTAACTTTTCCCTTAAGGGTGCACAGTAGCATGACGGCTAGCACAAATTGTGACCGACATACTTCACTTGCTATCTATAAAATGAGAATGCGCATAGGGTCTTATCCTCAATAGGAATCAAATCCCATACAGTATGAAAACTGCTCACCTGATTTAGTTGTGAAGCCCACAACTAGCTTGATCGCTCAAACACAGCAGCCGCAGCCGGGACCACACTTCCACAATGTGGGGTGAAACTCTATCAGGGACCAAGTGTCTTTCGGTCCGCGCCGCTGCTCCAATGAGTATCAAAAAACACTGGAGTGCTTTGAAACAAGATATCTTCAGCTTTATTTTTCAACGCGTTTCGGAGCTAACACCCAGCTCCTTCCTCAGGAAGGAGCTGGGTGTTAGCTCCGAAACGCGTTGAAAAATAAAGCTGAAGATATCTTGTTTCAAAGCACTCCAGTGTTTTTTGATACTCATTGGAGCAGCGGCGCGGACCGAAAGACACTTGGTCCCTGATAGAGATACTTCACTTGCTGGCTCACAGCCCGGTCATTCCACCACTTCCCTGCATTACACACAGCTCCACTGGTTTTCTTAGTCCTCAATGTTGCTTCACTTTCCCAATCATACCCCAGCATAGCTTCACTTAATCTTTAGCATGTTCCCTTTTTCTCAATACCCAATAAATTAACTATTTCAAGTCTTCATCATGACTCTACTCTCTAAATTACTTCATATCCCCCCATTATATACTGTACCCTTTGTAGTTGTCAGTCTCAAGGATGAAGTTTACCTATCCTTTTCAATTGGTAGCTTTGCAGCACTTTCCTCTCTAGAACACTGCCTGTCTTCTTTTTTCCGGCATTGCTGCCATCCAAACTATGACCACTTTCTCTCCAGGTAGTGGCAGACTGTCCTGCAGCTTATAACGGGAGTTGAGCTCTGTTAACATCATGCAACAAGTTAGCTACATACAGATCTTGACAACTTCCCTACTCTTTCTCTCCCCTGTCCTGCTTTAAATAGCACCTTAAACCTTGTGCTGCAAGAGTGTTTTAGGCAATATGACATGATGGGAGAACTTATTTGAAACTTTTCAGCAATTCATACTATTGTACCTCCTATTTGAATAAACTTACTAATATTAACTCCCCTTGCGCATCAGTGATCCTTAGGTTTTCTTGAACCTTTCGCTGGTTCACAGGTTGTCATTACTATGGTCACTTTTGATAGGAACACTTTGCAAGATTTGTACTTGTGATATTTTGAGCCAGGTGTCTAACCATAACATCTAGGCAAATTCTTCAACATAATCATTTCTCATTCTCGTAGGTTCATGAAAAGTTTAACATGTAATCTGCCATTTAAGAACAAAAGACATAAACTAGTATCCTACTGATGATATATTTCTGCCGTACACATTGTACCTACCACATAGATTTTATGACAGGCCATGTCCTATCAGCAATTTATCTTTTGTGTTGTTTATGCTTTGTTCTGGTGCATTTTTCCGTTTTACAGTTTTTCACTATCCAACAAAGGTGGATACAGTGAATAACCTATCGAAATAAAAGGTTAAACATGTCATTGAACATGACAAAACACGGGAAAGATTACAACATTATCAGATCTACATGGTGGGCCATGTAGATGGATGCACCTAAATAAAATGGGAATGGTTGGTGATATAAACTTCCTGTTTGTGGCACATTAGTTTATGGGAGGAGGAAAACTTTTCCAGATGGGTGGTGACCAGTTTGAAGTCAGCCATTTGGATCCAACTTTATTTTTTTCAATGGGAAGAGGGTCATGTGAGACATCATAAGAAAAATAATGGTGTGCTTGGTTTTAACGTAACTTTATTCTTTCATGAGTCATTTACAAGTTTATGACCACTTATAAAATGTGTCCAAAGTGCTGCTCATTGTGTTGGATTGTCAATACAACCCTCTTCTCCCACTCTTGACACCCTGATAGCAACACTGCAGAAGAAATGCTAGCACAGGCTTATAGTATCCGTTGTTTCAGATACTGCACATCTCGTATCTTCACAGCATAGACAATTGTCTTCAGATGAGTGATGAGACAAACTTTTTTGTGAATGGTGAAGTTAACAAACAAAACCACCGCTATTGGTCTGACACTAACCCACAGTGGATAGATCCCTCCAAGACTGTTGGTACACAAAAACTGATGGTATAGTGTGGTATATGTGGTACAAAGATCGTGGGGCCATTCTTCATCAATGGAGACCTCAATGCCACTGGATATCTGAATCATGTCGCAATTGCATATAAATGGTCCACCCTTTATATGGTATGATACAGCAGAAATTAGCTGACACGATAATGCATTGAGCAAAGCAGTTAAATTACCAATTATCTTTGACATGTATATGCCTAAACATGCCTTACAGTGGTGATTGGTGTGTACAGTATAGAACCTTATAGCACAGCTGTCAATCACAGGACAGATGCACCCAGGGCCAGCCCCAGGTTATTGTGGGCCCTGTGCGAGAGTGACTCCGTAGGCCCCTTAAACACATACTGGCTGTATATATACATTGTATATATATTTATATATATGTATATATATGGTTAAAAATAGCTGCAGCACTCTGGGTGAATGATGTAATCTGCCTTTATTCTGACGTCATATACAGGGTATGGCTACGTTTCAGGCTCCCTTGCCCTTCCTCCAGCTGGAGTGGTGCAGCTATTTTTAACCATATATTTCAAGCTAAGGTAAAAGCGGAGCTGAACTGCACCCAAGAAGGCATTGCTGCTCCATTTATTACTCTTATATATGTATATATAGATACATATATCTATATATATACTGCGAACTGTAATATATATGTATATATAATCCTCATAAATATTATCCCTCTTTTGCAAAGTCTCTCCCACCCTGTGTGCTGTCTCTCTCCTCTCTGTGACTTTCTCCACCCTGTGTGCTGTCACCCCACTGTGTGCTGCGTATCCACCCTGTGCACTGCACTTCCCCCGTGCACTGTGCATCCCCCTGTAACCTGTGCCTCCCCCATGCGCTGTGCTTCCCCCTGTGCCCTGTGCCACCCCCGTGCACTGTACCTCCATCTGTGCACTGCATCTCCCTGTGCACTACACCTCCCCCTGTGCACTGTCTCTCCCCCTTCTACGCTATCTCTGCAGAGCACTGGGCACATAACATGATTTGCAGAATGCTGTGCGCTGTACATGATCTGCAGAGCACTGGGCACATGTGATCCGCAGAGCACTGGTAACACATGATCCACAGAGCACTGGGAACACATGATCCACAGAGCACTGGGAACACGTGATCCGCAGAGCACTGGGAACACATGATCTGCAGAGCACTGGGTTGTGGCCCCTGGGAACTGAGGATTTGCCCAACAAGGGACCCCCATGCGTCCCCCAGCACTTCCTCCTGTGTATTTGACCCTGACAGGGGGCCCCATGCCCCCCTCCCCCCGGCTCTTCCTCCTAACCTATAGCCCCAGTCACACATAACGATATCGTTAGAGAGATCGTTGTAACTGTGACGTTACAACGATCTCTCCAGCGATGTCGTTCTGTGTGACACTTTGCAGCGATCAGGCCCCTGCTGTGAGGTCGCTGATCGTTGCAAAGTGCTGTGGGTCATTTTTTGATCGTTGGTTTCCCGCTGGTCAGCACGCATCGCTGCGTGTGACAGCGAGAAACCAGCGATCTGTGACCTCACAGGGCTGGTTACTATGGTAAACACCGGGTATCCAGGCAGCGCGCGCTGCCTAGATACCCGGCATTTACCATGGTTACCAGCGTCCTCCCTGCTTAGCACTGCCTGTAAGCATGGAGAACGCTGGTAACTATGATAAACAGCGGGTATCCAGGCAGCGCGCACTGCCTGGATACGCGCTGTTTATCATAGTTACCTGCGTTCTCCTTGCTTAGCGCTGCCAGCGCTAAGCAGGGAGCGATATGGGAGGTGGCTCCCTTGGCCTGATCGCTGGGGAGATCTGCCTGTTTGACAGCTCCCCAGCGATCAGGTAACGACGCTCCAGCGATCCCGGCAGGTCGTTATCGCTGTCGGGATCGTTGGAGCGATCGTTATGTGTGACTCAGGCTTAAGTATTTGGCCCTGCCCCCCTGCTCTTCCTCCTGTGTATCTTCCCTTACAGGGGGCCCCCTGTATGCTGCTCCCACTGTCTCTTCCTCCTACTCTGTGTATGTGTCCAGAAAGGAGCCCCCTCCTCGAGTGCTGCTCTCCCCCCACTTTTCCTCCTAACCTGTGTATTGCAGACACTGGTAGCAGTGGCCATCTGTACAGAGCCAGCAGATCTCTATCTCCTCTGCGAGGTGCAGGAAGTGCATGAGATCATAGAGACCTGCTTGCTCTGTACAGACGGCCACTGCTATCAGCATGTGCAGTACACTGGTTGGGAGGAAGAAAGGGGGGGGGGGCAGCACTTGGGGGGAGCTCCTGTCAGGGCACATACACAACGCCCAGGAAGCTGTAAAAGCGCAGGGCAGGGGAAAACTGTCCTGCAGCAGACAGCGGGGCCCCTAAAGCTGGCAAGGACCCCAGCACAGCCCTGGGTGCGCTGGGTGCTGGTGCGGCCCTGGATGCACCCACGTTCAGCTGCTCAGCATTGTAAACATCAGTATATCATACAGAATAATGATGGTTTATTTAGAGGGAATCTGTCAGGTTAATTTTACTACTGAATGTTTGTATAGGTCTGAGTACAATATTAAAAATTATAAATGTCTTGTAGTTATCGAATGTGCAAATGCAGAGAACTCAAGCTTTGAAATCACATGTAAATTAGCCTAGAAGAGCATTAGGGAGATTCTGAGTACATTGATCAGCCCACAATGTATTTTCTATGCTAATTTGAATGTTGAGTCAAAGCTGGATTTTTCACCATGGGCACTGTTAAGCACACGTAGGTATATCAACACATGGGTAGGGAAACACAATCTCTCTGCTGTCGCACCTGCACCCTACTGGTTCCTGTACAGACTAGTACTCCAACTCTGCAGTCCATTAAGGCTCATGCATAGACTGGAATATCCTTACCGCAGAACTGGGAAATGAAAAGCTAGTGCCTTGCTTCATAATCAGCCATCGAGTGTATCACCTGCCTGCTTAGGAACCAGGGAAAGGTTTATCACAACAAGCAAAACAGTGCAAGCACACAGAGAAGACAAAACCGAAAAATGAGGTAACACAAATTATGTGCACATGTGGAGTAGGGAGAAACAATAAGTGAAAACAGTGAAGACCTCCTACAAACTTGGCCAATACACTGTAGAAAGGTACAGGTAAGACAAAAAGAGATAGCTCAGTAAAAATGAATACTGATATCTGTTCAACAGGTAATCCTTAGCAGGAGAGTTGATACTCTTAGAAGAATCCAAAAGGAATATTTATGAATAAGCAATTAATGTATGGAAATGGAGTGTATATATAGCTACACCCACAAGGTGATTGGACAGAGACAATGAACAATTCAAATTAAAGAAGCAAATGTGAAGGTAAATAAGAATTCAGCCCTTGAAAGTGGCTGAGCTTGGGCTGAACAGGGAGGTCATCAGATCAAACCCGAGCCATGAGGCTTTAGATTACTATAAAACAGGTGTTATTTTTCTCATTGTTCTTGGACCTATACAGACATACCACTGGTTTTGTAGTAAAATAGTTCTGAAAGGTTCCCTTTATAATGTCATTCTTCTATTAAGGAACATTAAATTAATAGAACCCTTTATACTGCATTTCTGCAGTTGACGTAGTGGCGTTGGGCTTAACGCATGGTCAAAACCAGTCCAAAAAGGTAAATCCATCTTAAGTTATGTTAAGGAACCAAATAATTGACAGTAGGTGCCAAAATGATTTACATTCCACCTATGTCTAAGGCTTTTGAATAATGCATTTACTTCCCAGCATACGTTATCACCTTTATTAATGGATTAGTTACAGCTTTTACTTTCCATGTTGAGGGTCATATACTCTTACCAATATTCACTTTCACCAAATGAGTTTACAGTCCCTGTGGGCTGATCTACCATTCATTGCTGTCTTTCTTCCACATTGATTCTTGTCACTAAACATTTGCACAAGCTGTCACATGAGTGACAGCAAACATGTGTGTGAGCTGGCGAAGGGGGGAGACAAACAGCTTAATTGTTTGGGGACTGTGAGAAGACATGTGCTGTGAAGGTTTGGCGGTGTTACATCCATCGCTCATATCCTCCCCGTGTGGATATTAAACAGATGCTGCCTATTCCCACCTGTAGATGACTGATATTGTCACCTTTTAATTAGCACATGACTTATCATACTCAATAATGACATCTTTTCTCTCCCAAGCCAGGAACGATGGACATTACCAGCTCCCTTTACTCATTGACAAACTGCATCATTTAGTACTGGCAGCGGAGTTAAATTTAGGAAACTCATCCATCAAAGCCGTGATATTTGACACAGATCAAATGGGTGAAGAATTGCTGCAAAATGACACAGGAGGGAAAGAGTAACACAGTTTAATCAATCATTTTATCGTTTTTAACATCTTGCTTCTTATAATTCACCACTGTAATTCTTTGTCTTACTGTTATTCTGATGTATTACAGTGCTTCATCAGATATGCCAGCATGCCTACTTACCCCCGAGAGCAGCATATGGGTACACGCACAATCTAATATTAACCTGGAATAAAACTCTGCATAATTAGCATGATACATGATATCCCTATGGACAAAATGGTTTGTAGTTTCATTGACAATTATAATAATCCACGTGTTATGTACATAAAGTAATTATAAAGATTAAAAAGAATTTGTCAGCAGGTTTTTGCTATGTAATCTGAGAGCAGCATTATGCTGGGACAAACCCCCTAAATCCAGTGATGTGTCAGTTCTGGGCTGATTCCTTAAAATCAGTATTTTATCAGCTGCAGATTTTCCAGTTCTCTGAATGCTGAGCTCTATGTAACCCCACCCACACCACTGATTGTGAGCTTTCTATGTACACTGTGCATAGGCAGAAATCTGATCATCAGTGGTGGAGGCGGAGCTACACAGATCTTACAAATATGGAGGACCACCTGACAGCAGGTTTACTAGTCCTCTAGTGATAACCTCCTGATGAGAAAACAAGGATTTCATTGAAATTACAACTAGCAGCCAAGAAAGTGATACACCACTAGAATCAGGATCTCTGTCTCGACCTCATGCTGCTCTCAGGTTAGAAGGAAAAAAACTGGTGATAGATTCCCTTACTGGTATAGAATTATCAAGCAAATCAGATCAGATTGTTGCCTTTCATTTTCTAGTGCATAGTAAAAAAATTATAGCCAAAAAATTCTTGGCTATTCTTTTTGCCTGTTATGTGTGCTGGAAATGTGTTTTCATAAAAGATAGAGCTACTGAATATTAGGGATCATGTGAACCCTATTGATTTTTCCTACGTATGTGAGATAGGAAAACCCTTTTGTTAAAGGGGGTTTCGTTATTATTACCCGGGATCTGGAGTGGCAATAATTATCCTGTGCAAAATCTATAACTATTTTGCCATTGCACAATTATCAACATAAAGTCTTTCTGTTACTTTCTATACCGTCTATGAGAAGACTCATGACACTTTGTTATAATAAAGTATAACAAGTTTATTCCTCAACACAATTAAGCTAAATCACAATATAACACAGTTACAATATAATAGTAACAATTAAACCCACAGTTTCCTAACTATACAACCCACCCACATTAACTAAGCATAATAAAACCCACCTAACTAAGAAACTATCCCTATATATGGATAGACTTATGGAGGGAAATGGTAAGATACTCAGCCATGTGTTTCTGGTCCTTCCTCATGCTGATCGAACGTCCAAGAGAGAGCGTGTGTCCTAGGCACCTTGGTAAAAACCCTAGGAAAAAGGGGCCTGTCCAACAATCCCATTCTGATTGGCTGAAAGCTATGATCTAATAGGGGCTTCTATATGACCAGGTGTTGAGAACCCATATTCTACCCACCCACTGGCCAGTGCTACTCCTCCCATCCTGGCCAGAGATGGCCACAACTGGGAGAACTGGTTTTAGTTTCTCTTCTTTGTAGCTCCCCCCATTCCCAGAAGGTGTTGGACTATTGATATACAGACAGACTGTATATTGTATATCTATAAAGATACATAGGTACATATCTATATATAGTAATTATTAATCATGCCAACAGTTCCCCCTCAACATTCCCCCTGTTGTCGAGAACACGACAATGATATTTGAGGCAAGTGTTGTGCTGGGATATATTTGTCTACTCCATTTTATAATTGGTAACCGTTCAGGATGGAATGAAGTTTATTACTGCACTTAGGTATCTAGACATCACCCATCGCCATCACCTCTCCCCTGCCGTTCGCCGTAATCCAGTGTCTCCATCCATAGATTACACCATAGTCATCTTTGTGGATCTTCTTGGTCTCTTTGGTTCAGGAATAAAGTTCTCTATTTGTCAGTACACTTCTGATCTTGTCGTTGCCAATCTCGAGAAACACGCCTATCCCCAGGTAGTCTTCTTCCAAGCTTGACTGCTTAGATTCTGGAGCTGCTGCACCTTCGTCTCTTGATCGGCCCACAGAGTTTTCCTGTGTTAGCCCCTCTCCCTACCAGTGTGTAGGGACTGTGTCAGGGATCACAATCTGTAGCTGGGCCTCACCAGGTGGTTTCTTGGAGCACCTCCTTCTTGGGATTAGATCAATCAGGGGATGGCATTCTTCTTAGCTGAGGCACGACTTTCAACAGAGACTTCTCCTGCAAGCTTGATTGAAGCATCTATCGTTAATGTGGTTCTTCCATGGATAGATAGTTGAATCTCTACTAGGCAGGTCAGAGTTTATTGGGTAGGGGATGATATCAGCATACCTAAGTTGACTGTGAGAAGAACGCAGTCCAACCAACCTTCAATCCATCCCTTATGAACGTTACCGACTCAAGGATTGAAGTAGCAAATACCTTAGAAATGAAGGGGTCTATCCCTAAGGAGCCCTATTCCTTTTCCCCGTTCACACAACACAGCAGATGTACAACTTTATTATACAAAAATATACATTTGGCTTGAATGCATATAGAGACTTGGCTAAGACAGCCTATATCTGCTGATCCATAAAGCACATGCAGGTCACTGACCCATGTGCGACTGGATTACTCCCATACATAAATACAAGAAAACCTTCACATGAACATACCTTGGACTGCGAAACCATTACCTGAGTATGTCCATGTGTAGGCAGACCTGCACCTATTCCTAAAGTGTCTATATGCACACACATAAAACATAAGTAGGACCAAGCAAAACATTTTCATATACCGTATTTTTCGCATTATAAGACGCACTTTTGTTCCCCCAACTTTTGGGGGAAAGTGGGGGGTGCGTCTTATAATGGGAATATACGGTTCTTTAGTGCTGGGGAGGCTGAGTGCAGCTGTGCAGTGGTGTCCGGAGCCGGGGCGGGCTGGCTGCGGTCCTCAGGAGGCAGCGGGAGGTCACGTGCTCCCGCTCATTAACCTCCTCCGATATGCACTGCACTGCCGCTGTCCATCACCTTGGTGCTGAAACCAGCACCAAGATCATGACAGGGGTGCAGCGCATATCAGGTGTGCCTGCACTCACTTTCCTGTGCAGGCACAACTTGCCCCCATCACTGTTTAAAGCTCCCCTGCTGGCGTGCACAGAATAAAAATAAAAAATCATTACTTCACCTTCCGACGATTGCGCTCCCTTCTGCCAGCTGATCGGTGACTTCCTGCTTTGGTCTCGGCATCGGGAGTGCATAGTGATGATATCCGATCACATGATGCACTCTGGTCACATGACCCGATGCCGAGACCAAAGCAGGAAGTCACCGATCAGCTGGCAGAAGGGAGCGCGATCGTCGGAAGGTGAAGTAATGATTTTTTATTTTTATTCTGTGCACGCCAGCAGGGGAGCTTTAAACAGTGATGGGGGCAAGTTGTGCCTGCACAGGAAAGTGAGTGCAGGCACAGGGGCAAGTGTGCCTGCACTGGGGGATGAGTGCAGGCACAGGGGCAAGTGTGCCTGCACTGGGGGACGAGTGCAGGCACAGGGGCAAGTGTGCCTGCACTGGGGGATGAGTGCAGGCACAGGGGCAAGTGTGCCTGCACTGGGGGCTGAGTGCAGGCACAGGGGCAAGTGTGCCTGCACTGGGGGATGAGTGCAGGCACAGGGGCAAGTGTGCCTGCACTGGGGGACGAGTGCAGGCACAGGGGCAAGTGTGCCTGCACTGGGGGATGAGTGCAGGCACAGGGGCAAGTGTGCCTGCACTGGGGGCTGAGTGCAGGCACAGGGTCAAGTGTGCCTGTACTGGGGGATGAGTGCAGGCACAGGGGCAAGTGTGCCTGCACTGGGGACTGAGTGCAGGCACAGGGGCAAGTGTGCCTGCACTGGGGGATGAGTGCAGGCACAGGGGCAAGTGTGCCTGCACTGGGGGATGAGTGCAGGCACAGGGGCAAGTGTGCCTGCAGTGGGGGATGAGTGCAGGCACAGGGGCAAGTGTGCCAGCACTGGGGGGTGAGTGCAGGCACTGGGGAAAGTGTGCCAGCACTGGGGGAGGTGTGCCATCAATAGGGGATGTGTGCCATCACTGGGGGACGTGAGCCAGCACAAGGGGGTTATATCCCAGGATGAGGAACAATGTATCAAGATGAGGGTGCTATGAGGGACATGTGTCCTATATGATTTGTAAGACGGAGACTTGCATTATAACACGGACCCCATTTAACATTAAAAAATATTTTTTTCTCTTTTTCTTCACCAAATTTGGGGTGCGTCTTATAATCAGGTGCGTCTTATAAAGCGAAAAATACGGTAAATGTACAGAAAAAATATTAGATTTGGGGTGAAGGACTGGATCTGTGCTGTGTCCTTATTAACCCCGTCTCAGGCTGCATTTATGTTGCTCAGCCTGATCTTTATGTATTAAAGCAGTCAGTCCTTTGGTTCTTCTGTGAATCAGTTACAGTCCATCAGTTTACATGATCAGGAGGACAATGACACAGTGTAATAAATAGGTTTAAGAATGACGTATCTTTGAAGTAATATATGAACAAACTCTCCCCCTCCCACCATGACACTGTGAAGTCTTTCTCTGGAGTCTCAGTCTTTTCTTCATGGTGGAAATCTAGAAAGAGATGTTTTCATTTCTGAGCTGAATCCATGAACCATCTTCTGTAATATCTCAGGAGGGTCTGGGCTACCTAAAATGGGATGTAAAGGGACAAAACGCTTCTGGGATTTCTCCCGGTGCAGTTAGTACATAATATATACAATGTTTCCTTCCTATATTATGCTCCCTGTTGCACCATTCTACAGGGATCCCTCCCCCTGTTATACTTCTCAGAGGTATCCAGTATTAATTGTCTCCTGCACAAAATTTTAAACAAAATATGTTTTCCGTCCAAGCTACAAGATCAAAGCCCATAGTATAACACGCCACATTCCTTCATGCACGTCCGTTATCTATCCATGCCTATCCTAGCTCACGTTAAAAACATTATTTATCCAAACAAAAAAGAATTCATAAGGAAACAAAAAAACAACAACCTGCTTTCTGATACAACCTCTGGTAACCTTTCCTAAGGTGTCCAGAGATTTTCTGGACACCACACAAGGAACACAATTTACTTAGAATAACTGTTTTTAATTGTATCCTGCATCAAGTTTTAAAAATATGTTATCCATCCAAGCAACAAGGAACAAGCACATAGCATAACACGCCACATTCCGTCATGCGCGTCCATTATCTATCCATGCTTATTCCTGTCTTACTCATGTAATAAACATACTTTCTTCAACATAGATGTACAGATACAAGAAAAAAACTGTTTCTAAAAGTACACCTTGCACACTCCTACAAATCAAAGGAATAGCATACAGCCCTCACAGGTCTTTAAATACAGAAGTAATAGCAATTTACCTTTCCTGTTCTACCACACATCTCTATGATTAGTTAAATGTAAAGAAAGACTGGTGCCATTCACTTCATAAGGGGGTCAGAGATACAATGAAAATTAGCATTCTAAAAACCAACTCCTATTTGCATCATTTCGCTCACAATAAAACCTCAGAATAAACTCTTCTTACACTTGTCCTGACCCTCAAAAATCTACAGTGGCATGATGAATTTACAAAGGAACCAAAAATTCTAGTATATATATATATATTACACACAAGTACCATAAACGAAATGCAAACGACTGTATACAAACACAAAGAAATAGTACAGGCCTGCTGAAATCCAAGGCCCTACAGACAGCTTACTATTCTTATCTGTTTGTCATATGTTCATTCAGAACCTTTTGCAAATGGTGAGACACACAAGCCTGAGACAACAGAGGTTTATGGCTATTCTGTCTATTTGCATTCGTTACAATACTTGTAGACTTACATTTCCGGGCAATATGTCCAAAAATATCACATTTAAAACATTTAAGAGAACCATATTCCCTGTCTACTTTAGTCCCTAACCATTTGCAGAACCTGGCAATATGACCTAAGCCATTACAAGCATAGCATCTAACACATGCCATGCTTGATTTAGGTTCTCTAAAAGTACCAGTTATAAATTGTTTATTTAACAGTGATACGCTTTTAACAATTTTTCTTTCTTTTACTTTAACATGTACATGTTTCCCTTTACAACTATTGAGGGGATCAAAATTAGACTTATTTGTTCCCTCACCTAATACACCTCTTCCCCCTATTTGCCCTGAACAGGGCAAGTTCGGGATAGAATCTGGTCTGGGTTTCCGAGATAAAGAGAAGGCCGACCGCATGTTTGAAAAATCATTGATAATATTCTGCATACTAGTTATTAATTTAGAACTAGTTGCAAGATCCACATTTAATTGTTTAATTGTGGCATCATTTTTTTCTGCCTTATCCTTGAATACTTTGATCTCAGCAGAATACTGAGCCAGTTGAGTATCAACTTGTACACAATGATTTTTTTGCTCTAGTAACTGAGATTCAAGCATGCCAATCTGCCTCTCTCCATCAATCTTAATTTGCTCATTTTCATTCATTTGTGCCTGTAAGGCACAAACTGTCTGCAAATTAATGTTACAACAGTTACAGTGAAAATTTGGGGTTTCCTTACGCAATACTACCTCATACACGTAAACTAGTTTAGCCAGCATGTGGAGCCTCTTGTTAGTTTTATTTAATACTGACCGTTTGTCAATACATTTACTATCATGAGCATATGCTTGCTCCAAAAGAGCAGACCATAGAAATTCTGGTGTTTTGGGGCTAGTAGGAGGTACTGGATTAAATGTGCTGTTTTTGGCTAATCGTGTAAGGGTGGATAAATCCATACTCACCACTCCTTGTGGAGTCATCTTGGAGTTGTCTTCCTTGTCCCTTCTTTGCTGCATGGAAAAAAAACGTCCTTTCTTCCTTACCAGCTGGACTTTCCTGGAGACCAACGATTGGGACTCTGTATGGAAATACCACTTACAAAGCAAACAGAAAATGTTAAAAATCTGCCTTGGTTACAAAAGACTGGGTTCTCTGTATTAAATTTTGTTCCATATAAACCTCTGGCTGCAAAGCTGTGTCACCTGTATGAACTACCAGCGCACTGAACGCACAGAATAACACAACACTACACCGTGTATCAATGTTATCTGTCCACGCTCCCCCTGGCCTGGTCAGTTTACAGGCTGACCACAGATTTCAACAGAGGAAAAAACAAAATCTAATAACAGTGGGGCTACCTCGCCATTGTTAAAGGGGGTTTTGTTATTATTACCCGGGATCTGGAGTGGCAATAATTATCCTGTGCAAAATCTATAACTATTTTGCCATTGCACAATTATCAACATAAAGTCTTTCTGTTACTTTCTATACCGTCTATGAGAAGACTCATGACACTTTGTTATAATAAAGTATAACAAGTTTATTCCTCAACACAATTAAGCTAAATCACAATATAACACAGTTACAATATAATAGTAACAATTAAACCCACAGTTTCCTAACTATACAACCCACCCACATTAACTAAGCATAATAAAACCCACCTAACTAAGAAACTATCCCTATATATGGATAGACTTATGGAGGGAAATGGTAAGATACTCAGCCATGTGTTTCTGGTCCTTCCTCATGCTGATCGAACGTCCAAGAGAGAGCGTGTGTCCTAGGCACCTTGGTAAAAACCCTAGGAAAAAGGGGCCTGTCCAACAATCCCATTCTGATTGGCTGAAAGCTATGATCTAATAGGGGCTTCTATATGACCAGGTGTTGAGAACCCATATTCTACCCACCCACTGGCCAGTGCTACTCCTCCCATCCTGGCCAGAGATGGCCACAACTGGGAGAACTGGTTTTAGTTTCTCTTCTTTGTAGCTCCCCCCATTCCCAGAAGGTGTTGGACTATTGATATACAGACAGACTGTATATTGTATATCTATAAAGATACATAGGTACATATCTATATATAGTAATTATTAATCATGCCAACAGTTCCCCCTCAACACCTTTAAAAGATGTGTACATCAGATTTTGTAGACTCAGGGCCGCTTTACACACACAGATATCTGTGTCCAACTTCTGAACAGATCTCTGGTTGCAGTGACATCATGGACACATTTGTACACAGGCACAAAATGGAACAATGTGTCCATGATTTCACTGCAACCAGAGATCTGTTCAGACGTTGGACACAGATATCTGTGTGTGTAAAGCGGCCCTCATGGGGAATGAGAATTTTTGAAAAATGTAAATTGATGGCCATTCTGGGATCAAACTTACAGAATCTTAAAGGAATTGTCCATTACTAGACAGCCCTGTATAATTGGACAAGGACTGAGGTGCTGCATAAAGATCAGCTTCTGCATCTTATGTCAAGATAAGGACCCAATACACAATGATGAGAGTAGGGGATCATCTGTGATCCAAGAGATAAGGGTACAGGGGCTTTTTAACTTTATTCATTACCCTATGGTCATTCATGAGGTGTCTCCACTAATAGATGGCCCCTTTCATTTCACCCTTACCAATGCAAAAGGTCAAATGTTCTGTAAATCCTCCCCATCATTTTGAGATGAAAGAAAATTCATCAAAATACTCATGTTCTTTTTTGTTTTGTAGTAATTTTGATTTTTCTTTGCACCAAATATGTCAAAATGGAGCTCCTTGTTCATGATTTTTGCGCACAATGAAAAAGCTCCTTGCCTTTATCTGTGTCCCATGCTTGTGGCTTTTTAGCCGATGCTACACTTTACAGTTGCTGGACTGAGACAGCAGTTATACATTGGTACCATGTTTATACCTAGATCTCATAGAAACAGCAGAGTAAAAGGATGTGGATTTTATGTCACCAGATTTTTTGCCACCTATTATGAGAGTAGTATAATGTAGTGCCAGACATCCTGATTCCAGCGATGTCACTTACTAAGGGCCCTTTCACATCTGCGTTTATTTGAAATCGCGGCAGATGCGGTGAAAAAAACGCATCTGCCGCGATTGCCGCATAACCGCTGCACTTGCGGCGCGGTTGCGGTAATTCCCATTGAAAGTATAGGGGGACTTGCGGCAGGTGCAGCAAGTGTGGTTTTGCACTTGCGGCAGGTGCAAAACCGCACTTGCCGCACCTGCCGCAAGTCCCCCTATACTTTCTATGGGGATTACCGCAACCGCGCCGCAAGTGCATCGGTTATGCGGCAATCGCGGCAGATGCGTTTTTTTCACCGCATCTGCCGCGATTTCAAATAAACGCAGATGTGAAAGGGCCCTAAGCTGCTCTATGTAGTTTTGAGAAAATCACTGTTTAATCAGCTGTAGTTTATCATCAGAGGTCTACTTAGCCAGCTGCCAGATAGTCCAGCATATTCATGAGCTCTTTATAACTCCGCCCCACCACTGAATACAGTGTACACAGAAAACTGCCAATCAGAGATGTGGGCGGGGTTATAGAGCTCCACATTCAAATAATTGCTAAATCTGCAGCACAGAAAACAGTGATTATATCAAAATGACAGAAAGCAGCTCAGTAAGTGACACATTGCTGGAATCAGGGTCTCTACCTCTACATTATGCTGCTCTCAGGTTTTGATGGCAAAAACCTGGTGACAGATTCCTCTTAAGGAGAATAATCTTTCTATGAGGGAGTAGGATTTATCAGTTATTATTGTCTGACAGTTTGCTACATTGTCCTCTAATTACATATAGTTAAACTACTAATACTTATAACCATTATATTGCATATTTCTAATTATTAAGATTATGTTGATAACAATCCCGATTCTTTTATGCAAGATTAATTGATTAATTAATTGATTGATATTTAACTGAGAACATATACTCTATGTATTAAATGCCAAGGTTACATTATACCATTTTATAATTCCACAGTCTCGGTAATAAGCCATTTACAGCCCAATCCCTGACTTAGTATTCAGTCAGTATGTTTATCTGATTCAATTACATTCTGTTACAAAACTTAATTAGGTTTTCAGATATCATTTTGTAATTAAGTGCTGTGGGACTCTTCATACAAGCTAGTAACATCACATTAACCCTATGGAATAGGAGTCAGCCGGGCACTCATTTATTGTATAGATAGTGTCTGTCTAATTCAAGTAACTATTTTTTGCCTTCCTGTAAAACCTAAAACCCTACTTGATCTTTTGTGATTTTTCTTAAACTCTGATTAATTACATCTATCTGTCTGCTGTGTGCCGACTGTCTCTAGGTGTATTCATGGAAATACATTAAAGGACCTTACTAATCAATGACAAATTATGATTTCTAACATTAATAGATCTTTGCTATATTGTATCCTGGTGGCAAAAGTAATTGAGCTGCTATATATATATTATACACTGTGCATATATACATGTATATTTGAGTGGAATTGAATTCTGCTTAGATTTTTACAAAAATCTGCCTTTGCCTCCATGCATATTTTTTGGAATGCGCCTGCTCGTGGATTCAGCATAAATGATTCCACTGGATGGCATTCTCCTGAATCATGATAGGGCATTAAAGGGTTCAAAAATGAAAAAAATTGTTATACTCACCTCTCCTGTCACCAACCCCCATCCAGTCCTGCTAGTCACCAACCCCCATCCAGTCCTGCTAGTCACTGCCCCCATCCAGTTCTGCTAGTCACTGCCCCCATCCAGTTCTGCTAGTCACCACCCCCCATCCAGTCCTGCTAGTCACCACCCCCCATCCAGTCCTGCTAGTCAACCGCCCCCCATCCAGTCCTGCTAGTCACTGCCCCCATCCAGTTCTGCTAGTCACTGCCCCCATCCAGTTCTGCTAGTCACCACCCCCCATCCAGTCCTGCTAGTCACCGCCCCACATCCAGTCCTGCTAGTCACCGCCCCCCATCCAGTCCTGCTAGTCACCGCCCCCATCCAGTCCTCACCGCTTGTTCTCAACCCCAGCCATTCATGATGTAATCTTCAAACCTCTCACACTGTTCCAGACGTCTGGGTGTTATGGTGTAACTGAGGGATCTGTGTGCCTCTGCAGAAGGTCATGGCACATGTCATGACCCTTCACATCCTGTGTACTTGCACAGAACATTTGTCATGAAACCTGGAAGTCTGGCACAGTATGAGAGGAACGAAGATTCCAATGTGAGCAGTAGAGGAATAGAAAAGACAGCGAGGACCAGACAGGTGGGGGTGAGGGAAGTAGAAGGCAGAGGTGAGCAGGGAGTGAGTATAACAATGTATTTTTTTACTTATTTAGTTTATGCTCTGGGGTCTGTACTGGCCACATAAGAAGGAACATTAAATTTGCAGAGAATTTGATAATTTTCTAAAATTTCCTGGAGAAAAACACAAAAAGGCGAATTTGAATTTTGCCTGATCCGCTCATCTCTAATTGACACAGGAGAAGCAATCATTACTGCATTACATTAAAGTGAGATTTGCCAAAAAAGATAACTAACCAGGCTTAAATAAACCATGACTAGTCTGGTTGTATTGTGCAGACTGTAAAAGCAATATGTAAGCAGGATTTCACCCACCAGCTCCTTCAAAGACAAGTCCAGTGATACCTTTACATGGTCAGTCCATTTTTCTGTTATTGAGAAATCAGTATTTAAATTAATAAGCAAATGAGGCTGAAGAACTATTTGTAGCTCTGAAGCCTCTATTACTCCAGCTCTATTTTCCAAATAGCTCTGCATCCTCCTACTTGACTCGTGGCTCTTTTGCCTGTTGTTGCACAGTATTAAGACAGTCAAGTAGGAGGTGGCGGTACTGGCCAAAAATAGAGCTGGAGTGACAGAGGTTTCACCTCTGTAGTCTCATTTTCATATTCATTCTAACATGGATTTCTCAGTAACAGATCAACAGACTGGCCATGTAAAGGTATTGATGGACTTGTCTCTAAAAGAGCTACATGTACATATACATAGTTTTGAGAGTAAAATTCTGCTGGTAGATTCTCTTTAAGCACTATAAAGGACAAAGAGTGATATAGCTAAAGATCAGCACTGTGGCCCATGAAGATTCTGTGTAAATATTGGAAAGCAAATATAGTATATGCTGTTACAAAAATTACAAAACGATTACATTGTGTTGTTAAATGTTCCCTTTATTTTTTTGAACAGTATATTAATTAAAAGACAATATAATAATATTTCTCTCATAAGTTATGTAAAACTTTAGTTAAAACTTAATTAGCATCCCAGCTTGAGCTAAATTTCTGTATTTAATATGTCACTGAAAATTGGAGTTTCTGATAGTGTGTATTTTGTAGAGTGTCATTGTAAAGAATATAGAAGACATTAATCAATCATAACTCCCAAATATATGTCTACAGTGTATCATACATCTGTTTCCTACATGTAATTAGAATCCCACTCTGACCAAAAGGTCTTGCTGCAGAGAGGTGGCAACTTTTAAATAAAGCCAAGAAGACCTTCTCTACTGGCATATGGATAGGTGTCACTTTTAAGGGTGCTTTCACACAGCGTTTTTTTGTGATCCGTGGCTGTCCGTTGTAAAACTGACAGCCACGGATCAGATTTTGGCCCCATGTTATCCTATGGGCACGGATCACATCGGATTTGGCCTTATTGGCATCCGATTTTGGTCGGATCCGATCCTGGCCGATTTTTTGCTGTGCCCAAAATCGCAGCCTGCTGCGATTTTTGGCACAGCGGGTCAGATCGGACCGAATTGGATCCGACCTGATCCGCGCCAAATAACATGGGGCCTATGGAGCGAGGATCCGAGGAAACAGCTCATGTCTCCTCGGACCCGATGTTAGTGCACTGAGCATGCTCAGTACACTAACACCGCTCTGTGCTGTCTAATATCACTTCTGCAATGTATATTCATACATTGCAGAAGTGATATCTAGTGAAAATAAAGAGTTAAAAATAAAAAAAACTTCATTCTCACCTCTCCACGATCCAGCGATGCCTCCTGCGCTCTGTGCTTCTAGGACCTGGCCTGACGTCACAGTTGAGTCACATGGCCGGTTACCGCGGTAACCGGTCATGTGACTGTGACATCACGCCAGGTCCTGTTGATCAGAAGAAGCTGGAAGCAGCGCTGGTGTCGCGGAGAGGTGAGAATGAAGTTTTTTTTATTTTTTAAGGTCTGCAAACAGGGGAGCAAAGAGGGGGAGATACAGGGGAGACACAGGGGGACAAAGAGGGGAGACACAGGGGAGACACAGGGGGACAAAGAGGGGAGACACAAGGGAGACACGGGGACAAAGAGGGGAGACACAGGGGAGACACAGGGGGACAAAGAGGGGAGACACAGGGGAGACACAGGGGGACAAAGAGGGGAGACACAGGGGGACAAAGAGGGGAGACACAGGGGGACAAAGAGGGGAGACACAGGGGAGACACAGGGGACAAAGAGGGGAGACACAGGGGAGACAGGGGGACAAAGAGGGGGTGCAAAGAGGGGAGACAGAGGGGGACAAAGAGGGGAGACACGGGGGGACAAAGGTGACAGGAGGGAGAGAGAAGGGGGACGAGATGACAGGAGGAGCAGGGACAGGATCCAGCTGATGCTGCAAAATATCGGGATCGGATGCCTATTTGGCATCCGATTGCAGTCATCAGTTTGGATCTGATGCTGTCCGAGGGGAGCAGCAAAAAGTCTGATCCCCTCGGACAGCATAAAAACGCTGTGTGAAAGCAGCCTTAGTAAAGAAATTAAATTCCCCTAGGAAAACTGGTTTCCATTTGTGAAATATGGGCAGGAAATCTCCATTTCTCAGGACCCTAGCAGTCTTATTGGCACCATCACATTAATAAGAATTATGAAATTACCATATGGCTCAGTCACATACAAATCATATCACTGAAATCATGACAGCCAGTTGCACACACATATAAGTTCCAATTCATCCTGGTACCCTGGGGTAGAGAGATACTGAAAAAGGTTAACTACTCAGGAGGATTTTCCGGTAGATATGCCTGGCACTTCCAGAAGTATTACAAAATCCTTAGTCCATATCTACCGGAAAATCCTCCTGAATAATTGCTTTGACGGACCCACCCTATTTGGTTTCTGTTTCTCCGGAGCCGAGCTGTAAGCCAGAGATATACAAGCACCATATAGGTGACGTTTGTTGCATTCTACCCAAGACATGCATAAGGTGAGCAATATTGAATTCTTATTGTAAATTGGATGCAAACCTCTACACTGAGATCTGCGCCCTTACATTGTACTCAATCCCTAGAGTATCTTCCCAGAAGATCATATTACTACTACTCAGAAAAAGATTAAAGGGATCCTGTCACCCCCAAAACACCTGCTAACCTATTAAAACCTGTCCCTAGAGCATATTAACACTTTCCCTACACTATTTCTACCTCCTAAATGCAGTAAGTGACATTGACTAAAAACGTTTTATAAGTACCTGATTAGTGATGATAATGAGTGACTATGCTATTCATAGTCACTCATCCAGGCTGCCCCTCTGCTTCATAGCACGCCTCCATAGGCGTGATCGTCCTCCTAGATTCAAATTGCAGCCTCCCCGCTGTGCCCTGTGTCGTAGGAGGCTGCAGTGTGGCTTGTGACGCGATCCGCGTCATTCCCGGCGCCCTGTGACGTATTTACAGCGGCGCCGCGCTGTTAGCTTCAAAATGCGCACTGCGCATGCCCAATGCGCATGCGCAGTGCACATTTTGAAGCTAACAGCGCGGCGCCGCTGTAAATACGTCACAGGGCGCCGGGAATGACGCGGATCGCGTCACAAGCCACACTGCAGCCTCCTACGACACAGGGCACAGCGGGGAGGCTGCAATTTTAATCTAGGAGGACGATCACGCCTATGGAGGCGTGCTATGAAGCAGAGGGGCAGCCTGGATGAGTGACTATGAATAGCATAGTCACTCATTATCATCACTAATCAGGTACTTATAAAACGTTTTTAGTCAATGTCATTTACTGCATTTAGGAGGTAGAAATAGTGTAGGGAAAGTGTTAATATGCTCTAGGGACAGGTTTTAATAGGTTTACAAGTGTTTTGGGGGTGACAGGATCCCTTTAACAGAAGCCAGCTAAAGACACCCTGTTGGGTTTCCATGCATAAAAGGGATCTAGCTGGATCTAATGGCACCAGAATCACTTTCCTCGGCCATCCGGTGGAACGTTATGACCCATAGTAGCTTTTGGGATATGTCTGCTCAATGCCAGAGGCGAGGGAAGTCTAGTACAGCCCAGGCGTGGACAGGGACTGACCAGACTAGGAGTTAAAAACGACTGACCGTAATTCTTCAGTAATTCATTTCTGGGGTGGGGGGCACATCATTATGTACTCTGCAGCAAGTAATTAAGTAAAGAACCATGGCTGAAAAGGACTTCCCATGTGCCGAGCCAGTGACCAAGACAGCAACAAGAAACTCGTAACATTGCATTTGATTGCATATATCTTTTGCTTCCTACTAACATTATTTTCCTAATTGACTATGATACCTGTATATTCATTACGTATATATTGCTACTGTTCTAGTGAGCCTTACGGCAATTAAATATGAAGTTTACTCCTGGGTAACTTTTTTATTGAACCCCGAATCCCACATCTCTGCATTCATTTAATAACATATGATATATAGGTTTGGTTTCTGACCAGGTACAAGCCTATCAATGGCCAAGGCTGATATCTAACAAAGAACTGTTGGCAGCCTTTTGTAGTGTATGTATATATATATATATATATTATTATTATTATTCATAGAGCACTATTAAATCCATGGCACTGTACATGAGAAAGAGTTACATACTAACAAGTTAAAAATATAACGAACAAGCTAACAGTGAGACTGATACAGAGGTGAAGGAGGGCACGGCCCTTGCAGGCTTACATTCTACAGGGCAGTGGGGAGAGAGACTGTAGGTTGGGTCTGCTCTGGTGGTGGTTGAGCGCCCGGTCCAGTGATGGTGGAGCACTGGGTACAGTGGTTGTGAGGTAGCACCATGGTCATTGCAGGCTGTAGGCTGTTCTGAAGAGATGGGTTTTCAGGTTCCGCTTGAAGTGTTGGGGACGGTCGGAAGTTTTGGTGTACAGAATTCCAGAGAATGGGGGATGCTCAGGCGAAGTCTTGCAGGCGGTTAGATGAGGAACGCACAAGTGTGGAGGAAAGGAGGAGGTCTTGGGAGAATCGAAGATTACAAGTTCGATGATATTGAGTGATTAGTTCGGAGATATATTGGGGGACAAATTGTGGATGGCTTTGTAAGTCAGTGTTAGTTTGAATTGGATACTTGGGAGCCAGTAGAGGGATTTGCAGCGGGGAAAAGTGGAGGAATAGTGAGGAGAGAGGTGGTTAGTCAAGCAGCAGAGTTAAGGGCAGATTGGAGAGGTGCAAGAGTGTTAGCAGGGAGGCCGCAGAGGAGGAGGTTGTGATATATAGATCTGGTAAGGGAGGTGTATTAGATGGAGGAAAGATGATGAGTTCGATTATGTCTACATTGAGTTTTAGGAATCGAGAGGAGAAGAAGGAGGATATGACTGATAGACACTCTGGGATTCTGGACAGGAGAGAGGTGACATCTGGGCCAGAGAGATAGATCTGAGTGTCATCAGTGTACAGTTGATACTGGAAGCCATGGGACTTTATGAGTTGTCCAAAACCAAGGTTATAGATTGAAAAAAAGAGGGGCCCCCGAACAAAGCCTTGAGGTTGACGAGGTGGGTTCAGGCCGCGATAAGTGTGGTGGTGAGGTCGGGGAGGAAGTGGGATGGGAGGGGGTCCAGTTTACAGGTGGTGAGGTGTGATCTGGAGAGAAGATGTGCAAATTCTCTTTCAGTGATGGAGGGAAGGAGGGTTAGTTTGGGAGGGGAGTGGTCTGGTATGCATGGGGTTGAGGTGGTTGGTCAGCAAAGACTTGTCTGATCTGGTCAACCTTGCTGGTGAATTGTGTTGCAAAGTCTTCTGCAGAGATACGATAAGTAGGAGAGGGCAGTGGGGGTGGAGGAGGGAGTTAAATGTGTTGAATAACTGCATATGTATATATATTTATATATTTTTCTGGTCTGGGACTGGTTATATATGTAACACCCTCATTGTGAGCACCTCAATAATCAGCACATAACAGGGCAACCTCGGAGGCATTTGCTTATCCTCAGTCAATTACTTGATAGACCTGATGATAAGGGGGTGCAGGCAGCTGCTGTTTTCATCACAGTCATGAAGGCAATATACTTACTGGCGGTAATGTGCTAACTTGATTCTGATTAGCTTCTTCAAGTAGAACATTGAGAAAAAACAGATAACAATCTAGTCACCTGTGATAGTATACACCCTGTCAGGATTTAGACATAGAGTAACTACTGAAATTTGACTTAAGCCAAGCATACCCCTTTAACTATGCCAAAGGTTCCTTTGGGATTTGTGGGATATTTGCAATCAGACCTACCTTAGTAATTGATGGCATATGCTATATTAATAACACACGTCATTAAACACTGATTGGTAAGTGTACAACTTAAATCAGTAGAGGCCCAGCTGACTTTCAGAAGGTGTTTGTCATACATTAAAACTAATAAATGTTACAGAAAAGGCATGCAAGTCCCTAACCACATTTCTGGAAGAAGACAAAAAAAAGTAACTACCGTATATACTCGCGTATAAGCCGAGTTTTTCAGCCCAAAAATTGGGCTGAAAAGTACCCCCCTCGGCTTATACGCGAGTCAGTGCGGGGGCTGCTGTATACAGCGGTATACAGCAGCCCCCGCATCCCCAGTAATGCACGGCCCCCCCCCTCATGCTCCGGTCACCTGTAAAGCAAGTTATACTTATCAGTGCCCGCTGCCGTCCGTGCCCGCCGCTGCCGACATGCGATCCTCCATCTTCATTCATCTTCTTCCTGCTTCTGTGCGCGTCGCAGGCAATGACCCCTTTAACTATGCCAAAGGTTCCTTTGGGATTTGTGGGATATTTGCAATCAGACCTACCTTAGTAATTGATGGCATATGCTATATTAATAACACACGTCATTAAACACTGATTGGTAAGTGTACAACTTAAATCAGTAGAGGCCCAGCTGACTTTCAGAAGGTGTTTGTCATACATTAAAACTAATAAATGTTACAGAAAAGGCATGCAAGTCCCTAACCACATTTCTGGAAGAAGACAAAAAAAAGTAACTACCGTATATACTCGCGTATAAGCCGAGTTTTTCAGCCCAAAAATTGGGCTGAAAAGTACCCCCCTCGGCTTATACGCGAGTCAGTGCGGGGGCTGCTGTATACAGCGGTATACAGCAGCCCCCGCATCCCCAGTAATGCACGGCCCCCCCCCTCATGCTCCGGTCACCTGTAAAGCAAGTTATACTTATCAGTGCCCGCTGCCGTCCGCGCCCGCCGCTGCCGACATGCGATCCTCCATCTTCATTCATCTTCTTCCTGCTTCTGTGCGCGTCGCAGGCAATGACGTCATTACCGGCGACGCGCACAGGAAACAGGAAGAAGATGCATGAAGACGGAGGATCGGGATGTCGGCAGATGCGGGCGCGGACGGCAGCGGGCACTGATAAGTATAATTTGCTTTACAGGAGACCGGAGCATGAGGGGGGGGCCCTGCATTACTGGGCTGCCTGTATACTACCACTGGGGCTGCTGTATATAGGGGCCCTGCATTACTGGGGCTGCAATACCACTGGGGCTGCTGTATATAGGGGCCCTGCATTACTGGGGCTGCAATACCACTGGGGCTGCTGTATATAGGGGCTGCAATACCACTGGGGCTGCAATACCACTGGGGCTGCTGTATATAGGGGCTGCAATACCACTGGGGCTGCAATACCACTGGGGCTGCTGTATATAGGGGCTGCAATACCACTGGGGCTGCAATACCACTGGGGCTGCTGTATATAGGGGCTGCTGTATACACCACTGGGGCTGCAATACCACTGGGGCTGCTGTATATAGGGGCTGCAATACCACTGGGGCTGCTGTATATAGGGGCTGCAATACCACTGGGGCTGCAATACCACTGGGGCTGCTGTATATTGGGGCTGCTGTATACACCTCTGGGGCTGCATATACCTCTGGGGCTGCATATACCTCTGGGGCTGCTGTATACTACCACTGGGGCTGCTGCTGTATACTACCACTGGGGAGGCTGCTGTATACTACCACTGGGGAGGCTGCTGTATACCTCACTGCTGGGGGTTGTATACCTGTGCTGGAGTCCACCCTCGGCTTATACGCGAGTCAATAGATTTTCCCAGGTTTTGGGGGCAAAAGTAGGGGGGTCGGCTTATACACGAGTATATACGGTACTTTTTAAATGCTTTTTGGGATTGTGAGTTTGTTGAGGGGGAAGTGATGGCATAATTAATAATTAATATGACACATAAATATATATCTCTCTTTGTGGGTATGTATGTGTATATATCTATATTTATGCCCACCTTGGTGTAATAAGCCATAATAAATGTCCCTTCATATTCTAGTATAACATTGACCAATTCAGTTGTATCTGATGGAAATCTGTTCATCTACTGACATGGTTAATTACCATATCAGAAGATGTCCATTCTTGCATTTCAGTGTGGGAAGCCATCAGATAACACTTCTGGAGACATGCTTAATTTAAATATCAAAGATCTACAGGCTGCTGGCACAAAGGGTTATTCTCACCCCTTTCTTGTAACAAACTACAGCAGCCAAGATGTCTAAGGTGATAGGTGTAGATATCACTAAGGTATCTCTAAGGCTGCCTTCACATTTGCGTATGGGAAGGCAGCGTATTGCTGCGTTCCCATACGCAGTCAAACGCATGCGCACTGCGTTCCTATGTTTAACATAGGAACGCATGGTGCCTGCGTTTGCTACGTTCGGGTGCGGATGCGGACGATATCTGCTGCTTCCGGTGTCCAGCATCCGCACCCGGGACGCAGCATGTTGGGTTTTTTTGTGCGTTTGGGGAGCTTGGACAATCAGCAAGCGTCCCCAAGCGCACAAAAAATGCATTGGCTTCAATGGGTCCGCAGTGTCCTCTGCATGACACCGCAGGAGAACGCTGCGGACCCATTGAAAAATCTCCCGGTGGCCGCCGGTGATGTCACAGGAGCTCACCGACGGCCACCGGGAGATCAGCTGACCCTCTGCTGTCCTCCTCCTCCCCGCCGCCTGTAATCTCCTAGCGATGTCGGCGGGGAGAACAGCTGATCTGAAAGCTGTTTGAATCTTCCCGCGCCGACATCTCCTCTCAGTGTCGGCGCGGGAAGATTCAAACAGCTGTAAAAGATCAGCTTTTCTCCCCGCCGACAGTCCCGGAGGTTACCGGCGGCCGGGGGGCGGAGATCTCCGGCGCTGATCTCCACCCCCGGCCCGCCCCCGGACAGCGCCGATTGGCTGCCGGGCTCCATAGTGATGTGTCCGCAGGCGGACATTATCCGCTGCGGACACATCATTTGGACCCTGCTTTTGACAGCGTTTGTGTCTGCATGCCATCAGCATGCAGACACAAACGCTAATGTGAAGCCAGCGTAAGAAGTATTATTCCCATTGTTTGCCAATCTATAGTGTCAGGAGCCGTCTAAGCTTAGGTCATTTCAATAGAGTGCACGGTGAGCGTGCACCCTTAAAACCCTGTCAGAAGTGCACGGATGAGGAGGTGTGTCTGTCACGTGCACAGCTGAGGGACAGATTAAAATGCACTCTGAGACACAAAAGCTCTTAAGTATCACCCCGATATCTCCCCTATATCTTTCCTGTAGCTCTTCCTTCTCTCTCTCTCTCTCTCTCTCTCTCTTATAATTCTATCTTCTATAGGGACAGTTAGAACACTAATATAGTGTGCATGTATGGTTAGATAACGTGAGTGGGGTATAATTGTTAGTAACTCTGGGTGTTTTACATATTGCAACAGTAATGGTATTGTGTATTATTTATCGTGCTATCTAGAAAATGTATATATTATAGTTGTAGACCTTTTGGGTGTGTTTAATAAATATTCATTTATTAGAACAGACTTGTTTTCATTAAGTCGTCAGTATATATATATAATATATATTTATATATATATATATATATATATATATATATATATATAATATACAGTGCCTACAAGTAGTCTTCAACCCCCTGCAGATTTAGGTGGTTTGATAAGATGCAAATAAGTTAGAGCCTTCAAACTGCAAACGAGAGTAGGATTTATTAACAGAAGCATAAATCTTACAAACCAAAAAGTTATGTTGCTCAGTTGAATTTTAATAAATTTTAAACATAAAAGTGTGGGTCAATTATTATTCAACCCCTAGGTTTAATATTTTGTGGAATAACCCTTGTTTGCAATTACAGCTAATAATCATCTTTTATATGATCTGATCAGGCCGGCACAGGTCCCTGGAGTTATCTTGGCCCACTCCTCCATGCAGATCTTCTCCAAGTTATCTAGGTTCTTTGGGTGTCTCATGTGGACTTTAATCTTGAGCTCCTTCCACAAGTTTTCAATTGGGTTAAGGTCAGGGGACTGACTAGGCCACTCCATCACCTTGATTTTTTCCCTCTTGAACCAGGCCTTGGTTTTCTTGGCTGTGTGCTTTGGGTCGTTGTCTTGTTGGAAGATGAAATTACGACCCATCTTAAGATCCTTGATGGAGGAGCGGAGGTTCTTGGCCAAAATCTCCAGGTAGGCCGTGCTATCCATCTTCCCATGGATGCGGACCAGATGGCCAGGCCCCTTGGCTGAGAAACAGCCCCACAGCATGATGCTGCCACCACCATGCTTGACTGTAGGGATGGTATTCTTGGGGTCGTATGCAGTGCCATCCAGTCTCCAAACGTCACGTGTGTGGTTGGCACCAAAGATCTCGATCTTGGTCTCATCAGACCATAGAACCTTGAACCAGTCTGTCTCAGAGTCCTCCAAGTGATCATGAGCAAACTGTAGACGAGCCTTGACATGACGCTTTGAAAGTAAAGGTACCTTACGGGCTCGTCTGGAACGGAGACCATTGCAGTGGAGTACATTACTTATGGTATTGACTGAAACCAATGTCCCCACTGCCATGAGATCTTCCCGGAGCTCCTTCCTTGTTGTCCTTGGGTTAGTCTTGACTCTTCGGACAAGCCTGGCCTCGGCACAGGAGGAAACTTTCAAAGGCTGTCCAGGCCGTGGAAGGCTAACAGTAGTTCCATAAGCCTTCCACTTCCGGATGATGCTTCCAACAGTGGAGACAGGTAGGCCCAACTCCTTGGAAAGGGTTTTGTACCCCTTGCCAGCCTTGTGACCCTCCACGATCTTGTCTCTGATGGCCTTGGAATGCTCCTTTGTCTTTCCCATGTTGACCATGTATGAGTGCTGTTCACAAGTTTGGGGAGGGTCTTAAATAGTCAGAAAAGGCTGGCAAAAGAGATAATTAATCCACACATGTGAAGCTCATTGTTCTTTGTGCCTGAACTACTTCTTAATACTTTAGGGGGACCAAACAGAATGCTGGTGGTTTGAGGGGTTGAATAATAAATGACCCTCTGAATTAACTTTTAACGCTTTAAAAAAAAAAGAAAAATGAAAAAATCTTTTTGGCTGCAGTGCATTTCCCACTTCCAGGCTGATCTACAGTCCAAATGTCACAATGCCAAGTTAATTCCGCATGTGTCAACCAGCTAAATCTGCAGGGGGTTGAATACTACTTGTAGGCACTGTATATAGTTAATCAGCATAGGAACAGAAAGCGGTAAGGAAGGGAAGATTCTGGATATCGGCGATTATAGTCATAACCGACAACAAGAACCGGTAAACAGAACCAGCCCTACAACAGAGTTCAGACAAGAAAAGCCCATTGTTAAAAAAAATCAATGTAATGTCATTATTGGCCTACTATAGCTTTAGGATCACTCATTATTGCAATATTGTGAAGCCCTTCTTGGGTGTTTTACCCCCAATCTGTTGTTATTCACACCACCTCAACTCTTATACCCAGAATCCAGTTATGACACCATTCGGTTGTCAGCAGTGGTGGCCAACGCATCATTAGTTTTCAGGAGATGTCTGCAGGACCAGCCCTTAGGGAGCTGCAGTGTTACAAAGTCTGAGCAATACATATCTTACCTCATAAATTGCTATTGTTTTCCAGGCAATTAGCTTTGACCAGAGAAGCTCTTTAAACTGCTGCTCAATGAACCTTCATTTATGTCATAAATTAATTACAGTAAAGGACATCAAAGTCATTCTCATTGTCTGTGTCTCACTGCACTATCCTTTTTATAATTCTGTTATCTTGGCACAAGAATCATAGACTGATTAGGTAGAAATAGAGAATCAGTGAGTGGACTTATCCATATACTGATCCTTGAAAAAGTATTCAAACCACACAAAAGTTTCAACACAAAATGTATTTTATTGGTATTTTATGTGATCTCCTAACACAAAGTATTAAGTATTTGTGAAGTGTAAACGAAATGATACATGGCTTTCTAAATATTTGAAAAATATAAATCTGAAAATTGTAACAAAAAAATGTATGTTTAGTAACAAGAAAAAAACCTGAGGGCACCACCAGTATTACTCAAGAGGGATCTGCCGCAACATGTTGAGACAATTTATATGAAAAGAAAAAGAGACATGTATAGACAGGGGCGATCACCAGATTATTAAGAAATAGTTACAATCTTTATTAAAGTTAGCATACAAAAAACAAGACAAAAAGTTAAAAACAATTAAAAAGGGCAACAAGCCCGCATGTAGGGGTCCACTCTGGTTGTAGATAGCACAGCTTCCAAAAGACAACAGTCAAGGGCGACACAACAATAAGCCATACATATGCACCAGTAGAGAAATAGCAGAACCCAAGTATGTCTTACCCCTTCAATCCTGTATGTCTAGGTCAAATTTCCACAAAAACAGGATTATGATGTCACCAAAGTTGCAAAGAAAAATATTAGAATCTGAGAGTCCTCAGTGGTTGATACCTTTTAATGGCTAACTGAAGAGATGGTAAACATAGCAAGCTTTCGGGACACTGTGGCCCTTTTGTCAGGCTAATAATGACACAGATTCTGAAGACGTATCAAACGTTCATTGTCCTCAAAATGGAGACTGTTGGAAGATGTGATATCCCCAAATGTCTTTTCAATTTATATAAAAACGCATGAATCTGTGATGTCCCCAAATGTCCATTCATGTTATATAAAAAGCCATGAATCCATGTGATACATTTAATCCTGTTTTGAATGTGTCAAAGGTCGTTATCAATTTATATTCCCAAATTCTTCTCTCTCTCTGAGATTTGAAGGTACTTTTTAAGATCAGCAGCCCCATATCGATTACACCAGGGGTCTCAAACTCCAGGCCTTGAGGGCCGCACACAGTGCAGGTTTTCAGGATTTCCATAGCATTTGACAGTTGGTAATCAAATGACCAACTGTCAAATTCTGAGGAAATCCTGAATACCTGGACTGTGTGCGACCCTCGAGGCCTGGAGTTTGAGACCCCTGGTTACACTGTGGTCAGGGCTGGAAAAATGCTTTGCTACAGGTGGATCCATACACTTTTCTTTTATTGAGGGGTGATGAGAATTAATTCTTGTACTGAATTTTTGCCTGGTCTCCCCTATGTACATGCCACCTGTTGGACATTTGGTACATATAATTAAATACACCACATTGCTTGTGATGCAGCTGAAGTTACCTGGGATCTTGTAGTCCTAATCTTTCCAAGAAATCTTTATCTTGTCGGTTGTCATTATAGATGGACAGGTTTTGCACCTGTTCTGGTTGCAGGGAAAGGTTCCTGTTGCTACTGGAGAGGACAGGGCGCTTTTGACAATGATGCGCCTTAGATTCGGAGGTTGTCTAAAACACAAGAGTGGAGGATCCAGAAATATTGATTTTAGTCGGGCATCTTTTTGCAGGAGTGGTTGCAGTTTCTGTGCAGCTCCTCTTAGCACCTCCAGACTTTGATTGTAGGTGATTACGAGAGTATCTCTGTTGTTTTCTTCTCTAGTTTTGTACTGTAGGAGATGATTCCTTGATATTCTGGTGGCTCTTGTAATCTGGTTCTCGATTGTTCTTGGATAGTAGCCCTGGTTCAAAAAGGTCTTTCTGAGGTCCTCAAGGTGATTGTTTCTATCGGTAAGGTTGGAACATATCTGATTGTAACTGATAGCCTGGCTATACACAATAGAATTTTTTATGTGTTTTGGATGAAAACTGTCCCATCGGAGATATGCTGGACGGTCAATTGGTTTCCGGTACAGGGATGTCTCTATTTCATTGTTCTGTAGCTTAATGATGGTGTCCAGAAAGCTGATTTCAGAGCAGGAGTAGTTGAGTGTTAAGTTGATGGTGGGATGAAACTGATTAAAGTGTTCATGGAACGTCTTTAGCTGTTACTTAGACTCCGTCCATATGATTAAGATGTCATAAATATAACGGTAGTAGACCAGAGGCCTGATAGGACAAGAGGATGACAAGTCACATTCAAGCTTGGCCGTGAAAAGGTTTGCATGCTGTGGTGCCATTTTGCTTCCCATTGCTGTGCCAGTCTCCTGTAAATATATGTTGTTGTCAAATGTGAAGTAGTTGTACGTGAGGATAAATTTTATAAGCTTCACCACAGAGTCAGCATCAATGCCTGTGTTAATCCACCCTGTGTGCGATGTTACTGTACAGAGATTCCACATCCATGATGGCGAGGATGGTTCCTTCTGGTAGAGGACCTATTGCTGACAGTTTATTCAATAGGTCAGTTGTGTCCTGAATGTAGCTGGGTGTCTCTTTTACCAGGTGTTTGAGAACACCCTCTACCCACCCAGAAATTTGTTCAGTGAGGGTGCCCACACTTAAAATGATTGGTCTTCCTGGATTTCCTGATATGTGAATTTTGGGAAGCATGTAGAATGTGCCTATTCTTGGACTTTGTGGTATTAGGTCGTCAGCTCTTAAGGATATGTCAGGTAGACAAGAAACCAGCCTGTTTAATCCCTTCTGATAGTCCTGCGTGGAGTCAGACTTCAATTTCTTGCAGTAACGTGTGTTTCGTCAGTTGTCTGTTTGCTTCCTTCAGGTAGTCAGATTTGTTCATCATCACTATTGAACCACACTTGTCTGCAGGTTTATTGATGATTTCTTTGTTAATTTTCAAAGACTGTATGGCCCTTCTCTCCTGGGCATTGACGTTGGATGGTTGACTCTTGTGTGTATCTAAAATAGTGGATTTTACCAAATGTCTGAAAGTGTCTATATATTTCTCCAAACGGGAGTTACAATTAGATTCAGGTGTCCAGTCTGACATTTTCTTGGTTGTCAGGATCTTTCTTCCTTCGGCCAAGTTGGTTTCGGAGTCCTCTTTATTGCTGAAATATTCCCTTAGGTGTAGTCTCCTGAAGTAATCCTCCATGTCGCTGCACAGTTCAATTTTATCCAGAGCTTTAGTGGACAAAATGAGAGTCCTCTAGAAAGCACAGCAAGTTCCACTCTGTTGGGTTTGTAATCAGAAAGGTTGATGACAACAATTAGATACTTTCTGACAGGAGTAGTTGTCCAAGTTGTCAGGATTTGTCCTTATTGTGTTTGTATTGAGTCCTGAATTGATGCGCAATCAGACGAGTTTGTAATTTATGGTAAAATTGTTGTAATTTCTGTTCCATGGCTTCTGTAAGTGTGTTCCTCCGTGTTTCCAATTCCCTCAGGATATACTTTTGATGCTGTAGAAGACATGCAAAAGGCGGTTCCTTTAGCCTCTCAGAGGTCTGTGGCAAAGGTTTCATGCATAATGGTATGCAGAAGTGGATTTGTAATCCAGAGTCCTTTGGGAATCAGATTCTCCTTCTTGCATTTGGATAGGAAAAATATGTCACTGTCCAGTTGTGCATGTTTCTTCAGAATATCTTGATCCATAAGTTTGTACATTCGGTTCTTCCATTTTGATAGGTAAAAAATATTTGTACGTGTCTGTCTAGATAGAAATCAGTGCTGTGCAATGATGGACAAGCTTTTTTACGTAAATCGTAAGTTGGTTTCCAGTCGTGATTAACCAGTTTTTGCTTTCAACAGGTGTGAGTGTACACCTTGGTAAAAATGGATGTTGACTGGTTTTAGTCAGAAAATAACAGCTAGCTGCCCCCTCAGCTTCAGTTTAGAGTTTGTTTCTGTGAGGAGTGGTTTAGTGTACTTTTTCTCTCTGTGTGATTCGTGCCTGTAAAAATGGATGTTACTCCATGGAAGAGGTCTAGAATTATTATCTTAATGAACATACAAGTCTGACTGTAAGAGAAATCACTTTCACCGTCAGTATTGGAAAATCTACCGTTCAAGAATAATTCGCACACACAATGAAACTGGATCATTTTCTCCAAAACAAAAAGGGAAATGTGGAAGAAAAAGGAAAACGACACCAAGAACTGATAAAACACTTATCAGAAATAGCAAAACTATACAAGAAAAACAAGTAAAGACTTACTTTGTCCCAATTAATTTACACAGCCTGTATTACATTTTTCAAGCCCTGATCACAGTAAAACTGATATGGGACCGCTCATTTTAAAAACAAATTCAAATCTCAGAGAGAGAGAAGAATTTGGGAATACAAATTGATAACGACCTTTGACACATTCAAAACAGGATTAAATGTATCACATGGATTCATGGCGTTTTATAGAACATGAATGGACATTTGGGGACATCACAGATTCATCTTTTTTATATAAATTGAAAAGACATTTGGGGATATCACATCTATCACATCTCCATTTTGAGGACAATGAACATGTGACACTTCTTATGTGAACAACCTCGCTTCCTTTTATTGCTTTCCCCAACTCATTTAAGTATTTTCAGTTCTCCACAGACCACTACCATATAACAATAATGCAATTTACTCCGCTTATCTTAGAATTCCCCAGCCCCTCTCTTCCTCCCTACCCTGACTCTGCTTTACGTCACCTGTCGCCTTTACTACAGCATGTAAGACTGTTTTTATGTATTTTTGTTTTTTTTGTTTCATTTGCTTATGTATATATGTATGTGTCTTCAGAATCTGTGTCATTATCTGCCTGACGAAGGGGCCACAGTGTCCCGAAAGCTTGCTATGTTTACCATCTTTTCAGTTAGCCATTAAAAGGTATCAACCACTGAGGACTCTCAGATTATAATATTTTTTCTATCTACTGGCTAACATAGTATAAACATTTTTTACCTTATCAAAATTGCATAGTCATCGGACTAAAAGTAGTCTTCAAATATAAAATATAACCAATCTGCCTAAGGAAAGCAGATAGAGACATGCATAAATACCATGGAATTGAACAGATAGTTCAGAAGAATAAATCCAAATGTAAGAGAAGAAAGAGGAGAGAGGGAAAAAAACCTTTCCCACTGTGTAGTGTAAATAGAAAAATTCACTGTAATATTGAAAGCCAGGCAGGACTAGCTATAACAAAACCAGCACATAAGGTACTGTACTTATGATACAATAATGGTATTTTGAAAAAATGGGGGTGAACAGAAAGCAATTGTAAACCAGCAATAGTTACCCCAATGTTAGAAAATTATGGTGGTGAGAAAGGGACACCAGAAGTGGAAAGACCTAGTAGGAATCGGGAATTAGAAGAAGAAACACAACAGGAGGAATATAACATGGTGAAAATTGTAAATACAAACCAAAGAATTACATTATCCCAATTTGATATCACACTAATATTGGAGCAGGGAATGGTGATAGTTAACCAAACAGTAATTAGTGGTGATAGGCAGATGGCGGCACATTAGCCACCAGATGCCTTCCGGGATCCTGTAATAGTAATACAGCACATAAAAAAATGAATTTGTGTTTAGCCCCCTGTGGTCTGATACCCCTAAATAAAATCCTGAGTGATCAACTGCATTCAAAAGTCATCTAAGTAGTAAGTGATGCCTGTATGTCATTTATTATCAGTATAACTACAGCTGTTCTGTGAAGGACTCAGAGATTTTCTCAAGAACATTAGGAATCAAACAGCATCATAGAAACTGAGAAACACACCAGACAGGTCAGGGATAAAGTGGGGGAGAAGCGTAAAACATCCTTTAGAGCTCTGTTCATTCCTTCATTCAAAAAATGGAAGCACTATGTCACAACTGCTAACCTACTGAGACAGTCAAACCGTCAAGCTGAACTGACATACAAAGCAAGGGGAAATTAGAGAAGCAAAAAAGAGGCCCATGGTCACTCAGGTGGAGATGTAAATACACAGCTCAGGCAGGAAAATCTGTCTGCAGGATAACTATTAGACATTTACTTCCCAAATCTGGCCTTTAAGGAAGATTTTCAAGAAGAAAGACATTTTTCAAAGCAATAAATAAGAAGTCTAGTTTGCAGCCGACAAAAAGCCATGTATGGGACACAGCTGGAATGTGGAAGAAGGTGTTTTGGACAGCTATGTGCAGTGGAAAACCAACAGGGAACTTCATGCTAAAAACACCATTCCCATCTTCAAACATGGTGATGGCAACATCATGCTGTGGGGAGGCTTTTGTACAGCAGGGACAGGAAAGGTGGTCACAACTGATGGGATGATGGATAGAACTCAATACAGGGCAATTTTGGAAGAAAGAGGCTGCAAAAGACATGAGACTGGGGTGTAGGTTCACAATCCAGCAGGACAACGCCTCTAAACATCCTGCCAGAGCTACAATGGATGGTTTAGATCAAAGCATATTCATATGTGTGAATGGCCCAGTCACTGTCCAGAACTAAATCCCAATAAGAATGGCTAGGGTCACACTTGCCAAGCAGTTTTTTTCCACTGGTTTCAATAACAGATCCGTTATTTTAAGGCTGGTTTTTGAGCCTCCTGTGCAGCTTTACGTTTTTTAGAAAAAAAAATGTTGGTCTCCAACTTTAAAAATAATAATAATAATAATAATTATTATTATTATTAATAATAATAATTACTAAAATTCGTTTACAGGGATTACTTACTTTACTACGAAGACCACTAATGCCCTCATCCAGCGTTACTGGCCAGTGTATACTGTATATTTGCACTGGTTTCTTCTATTTACACTAATCCCTTCTAACATTATTATTATTATTATTAGGTATTTATATAGCGCTATTAGGATACATGGCGCTTTACATTTTCGAGGGTAGACAAAGACAAGTGGTCAAAGACGGCAACAAACGAAGACAAACGACGACAAATCCACAATTAATCATACGGGTACAATAGGGCCGGGGATCCTGTCTGCGAGGGCTTTCATTATTCCCATAGTAAATGTCTTGTTGACCCTATCAAGAAACACAAAAGCTATTGGGCAAGACACTCTTTCCTTTTGCATGAAGCTTTACAGGTCTTAATTTTCCCATTCAACAGTGTAGAAATGAGGAACCTATAATGCTTCATACTGAAGGAACCCTTAGGCTGGCATTATTAATGAGGGCATTTAAACCAAAGATGTTAAGTACATATTGGCCCAAACAAGAACATCAAGAATGCCCATGCTAGCGCTCAGAATGAAATTCAGTTTATTAATCAATTACATTGTGGACAGCTTACCGTATATACTCGCGTATAAGCCGAGTTTTTCAGCCCAAAAATTGGGCTGAAAAGTTACCCCCTCGGCTTATACGCGAGTCACTATACGGGCGCCCCCCCCCCCAGAGGTATACAGGCCCCCCCCGTGCTCCTTAAACCTGTAAAGGAAGATGATTATACTTATCGCTGTCCGGCTGCCGTCCCCGCTCTCCATTGCGCTCCTCCATCTGCATCGCGCTCCTCCATCTTCCGGCTTCCTGTCGGCACCGACAATGACGTCATTGTCGGCGCAGAACACAGGAAGTCGGAAGCCGGAAGATGGAGGAGCGCGATGCAGATGGAGGATCGCGATGGAGAGCGGGGACGGCAGCCGGACAGCGATAAGTATAATCATCTTCCTTTACAGGTTTAAGGAGCACGGGGGGGGGCCTGTATACCTCTGGGGGGGGCCTGTATACCTCGGGCTGCTGCTGCATATAACATGGGGCTGCTGCTGCATATAACATGGGGCTGCTGCTGCATATAACATGGGGCTGCTGCTGCATATAACATGGGGCTGCTGCTGTATATAAAATGGGGCTGCTGCTGTATATAACATGGGGCTGCTGCTGTATATAACATGGGGCTGCTGCTGTATATAACATGGGGCTGCTGCTGTGTATAACATGGGACTGCTGCTGTGTATACCATGGGGCTGCTGCTGTGTATACCATGGGGCTGCTGCTGTATATAAAATGGGGCTGCTGCTGTATATAACATGGGGCTGCTGCTGTATATAACATGGGGCTGCTGCTGTATATAACATGGGCTGCTGCTGTGTATAACATGGGACTGCTGCTGTGTATACCATGGGGCTGCTGCTGTGTATACCATGGGGCTGCTGCTGTATATAACATGGGGCTGCTGCTATGTATAACATGGGACTGCTGCTGTGTATACCATGGGGCTGCTGCTGTGTATACCATGGGGCTGCTGCTGTGTATACCATGGGGCTGCTGCTGTGTATACCATGGGGCTGATGCTGCTGTGTATACCCTGGGGCTGCTGCTGTATATACCCTGGGCTGCTGCTGTATATACCCTGGGGCTGCTGCTGTATATACCCTGGGGCTGCTGCTGTTTATACCACTGAGGCTGCTGCTGTATATACCTCTGGGGCTGCTGTATACTACCACTGGGGCTGCTGTATATACCTCTGGGGCTGCTGTATACTAACTACTGGGGCTGCTGCTGTATATATCACTGGGGCTGCTGCTGTATACTACCACTGGGGCTGCTGTATATACCTCAGGGGCTGCTGTATACCACACTGCTGAGGGCTGTATACCTGTGCTGGGGTCCACCCTCGGCTTATACACGAGTCAATAGTTTTTCCCAGATTTTGGGGGCCAAAGTAGGGGGGTCGGCTTATACACGGGTCGGCTTATACACGAGTATATACGGTATACATATCTTGGAGATAATAACGGAATAAACAAAGGACCGAGGAGGGAGGCAAGGTAGGGGAAGAGAATAACACAAAGACAACAGAGGGAAATAAAGTGCATCTGGTACAGTAAAGGGTCCTAGTGCAAAGTGATAATATTGGGTCCCATTATTATGGCAAGGGATAATACAAGGGTAGAAAAATCCATCCCTATATCCCTCTCTAAAGTGCTAACTGCGTCCCTCTGTGTCAGTGTGTTGAGGTGCAGCCCCGACAAGTGTTTTGTATGCCACCAGAAGCAGCATTCATAGAAATACATGACAGAGCTGCACCATGACACGTTGATATGGGGGACGCACAAATCCTGGACACAGTATGGGTGAGCAATAATTTACATTTGGAGACCACTTTAGAGAGGGATATAGGGATGGATTTTTCTACAATTGTATTATCCCTTGCCATAATACTGGGACCCAATATTATCACTTTGCACTAGGACCCTGTACTGTACCAGATGCACTTTATTGACGTCTGTTGTCTTCGTGTTATTCTCTTCCCCTACCTTGCCTCCCTCCTCAGTCATTTGTTTATTTCAGTATTGTCTCCAAGATATGTATAAGTTGTCTACAGTCTAATTGATTAATAAACTGAATTGCATTCTGAGCTCTAGTATGGGCATTCTTGGTGTTCTTAGTTGGGCCAATATGTACTCATCATTCTTTGGTGTAAAGTTGTATATGGAGTAAGAAGGTCCTTCCTTAACTATGTTGATGTCCTGGTTGTGTCCTTTTGTTCATTTTTTATGAGGGTATGTGACACTGTTACTGGAGTCATTCTCAGTATTTATCAGTAAAATCTAAAACTAATTAAACTATAATTCCTGCACATAAAAAATATATAGATATGTACTATAGATGTTTTCAAAGATGGCTCAATGGTAAAAGCATCAAAATTAGAGATAAGCAAATGGCAAATTGATGCACATGAAATTCCTGTCAAAGCTTTAGAAATTCGCTGAACCCAGCAAATTTGAACAATTAGCGTTTTACTTCTCGTCGATTGACTAAAATGTCTGCTAACATTGTGGAGTATTGCAGAAAAGGCTGATATGAGCTCGACTGCAGAAATGCAAGCTTCCCCATAATGCCTTTCAGGTATTACATTACATGGTACAGCATAGTCTGTCAGCAGAAACTACCATAGCCTGTAAAAGCAGAAGTAGAGAATGCAGCAGCCTTAATCAGGTGAATCTAGATAGTGAGAGGACGTCACAGCTCTCAACTTAGCCGTAGATATTTCACTGAAAAACCCATTAAAAACTGAAAAAAATGTACAGTTAGTGTATGACAACCCAATAATGAAGTAGATTAGTATCTTTTATTTGCCACAAATGTAATTTTGTGGAAAAATTTGGTTAACCCCTTAAGGGCTGAGCCTCATTTAGCAATTCTGACCAGTGTCACTTTATGAGATAATAACTTTGGAAATCTTCAACATATCCCAGTAATTCCAACATTGTTTTGTCACCACATATTGGACTTTATGATAGTGGTAAATATAGGATGATATTTTCTGAGTTTCTTGACTAAAGAGAGTGTTTACATGCAGTGACAGTTTAAATTCATGACAGGTATAGCCGTCATTGGTCATTACAGGTTAAGCTGGTGGTTTGGTATTCTAATAATTGAATTTTCACTAATCATGGCTTATGAGCACAATTATTCCATATGAGGCAATGCTTTACATTCTTAACATGCATTTATGATCTTTTTAGAGATTATAGTGGCATTTATCTGATTATTTCATTCATAAATTGGAAGTGTTTTACCCCTTAACCCACACACAACTTCTATGTTCTTTTAAATGGAAAGCAAAAAGATATGGCTATTGATAAATGAAGTTAATGGATTTAGTTAAGTGCAAGGATAAGCAGTGATTCAATCCCTGTAATTATTGTATTGCTGTTGGACAGAGTGAGAGAACCCTGGTCCAGGAATAGCTGAGAAAGTACACATTATATACTGGGGTTATTAATAATACAAAGACAGTGCATTTATACTTTCATTAATCTGTGATTATTTCTCACAAGAGAGATAACATTTGTGCAGGCGCCTGTCTGCCTGCCACGTGGCACACTTTAGAAAGTTTGGGGAACTATAAAATGTTAAGAGGATTGTAAATTATTCTATTTATTAGCAATAAATCCAGTATGGATGATACATAACCCATTGAACTCTACAGTAGAAGTCAAAAGTGCTGTATATGTAGTTATCATACGCTACAAAATTAACTGTAACTTCAAAAATTACCTTGATAGTTTAGTGGGTGTCAAAGAAAGATATATGAAGGCTAAAGCCTCCCAATTGACTAAAAGATTACATTTTCAGTAGTGAGCTGTCATTGGGGTTTACATGAGGAATAACAAGATATATTGATCTCATATCCTACATATTTCAACAGTTTTCTCTTCAGCATTCTCTTTTTCTAAATTCCAGTTGTCTCTGAGCTAGTAGGTATAAATTAGGTATTATGATTACTTCCATACACAGTTCACACAGACATGTGGTATTCCAATTACTTAAAAAAGATAAAAGATACTGGATTCTCCAATAAAATAATTTCTTTATTTCAGTCCATAAAAATCATTGTCACAGATGGGAAATATCATAATACCTAATCTATACCTACTAGCTTAGAGACAACTGAAAACTAGAAAAAGAGAATGAAAAGAATCCAGTATCTTTTATCTTTTTGAACCAAGTGTTATCATCCGCGAGTCGTTGGGTTAAAGCTTGAAATCCAATCACATATCTGAGGTAGGTAATCGTGATTGTGGAGGGTAAGTATGACCCTTTATTATGGACTGTGTATTTCAACTAGAGATGAGTGGTTCGATCTGCAGAGGCTTAAGGTCAAGTTGAATATTCTGTGGTTTAACTTAAATATGAACAACATTTTCCACACTTCTAAAGCATCAGATAGCAGGTCACGCAGGCCTTCCTATAATACCCCAGACCTATGACAGTTTATTGATAATCACACCTTGTACAGTGATGGTGACTCAGTGCATGGGCCATTACAGATCAGCAGTCCCCAGTGGAGCACTGTTTTTAAGGTAGAGTCTTTTTAATTTCCAGAGTAACTGGATAGGTCTCTCTCCTATAGAGTGTAAGCTCTTAAGCTTTACGGGGATCTCTCTCTCCTCTCCCTCATGTGTATTTTCAAAGTAATTACAAGCATTCCAGTATTTAGATTGGCACAAGTGTATTCACCACAAAGTCAATTTTTCTGGGGAAAATTTCGGGAACTTAAATTTTAAATATCAACACATTTCTATTTGCAACTTTCATGTATCTATTGTATGTAGCACCTATTGGCTTAGCCAGACATATTTTAACAGTTTTCGGAGGAAATGGTGTATCCAGGAGGCAAACATATTTATTTTATAAATTATATTGTTCACTTGTGCAAAGTTAGTTGAAAGGAAGATGCCAGACTGTTTACTAGAGAGGGAATAAGAGGAGGTAAAAGGTACATCATTTTGAAAATGAACTTTAAGGATAGTACCTGGACTTCTTAGAATGGGAAGACAACAGACAAGCTGGGACATCGCATTAGTGGAACAAAAAATGATTCAATGGATTATCTGATTAAGTTGGCACAAATCTAAACTCTGAATTTAATCTAATTAACAGTGTTCTTAACTTTGGGCACTTTATTTTCCTTATAATATATGTATTTTGGGCTAAAAATCATTTTTCCTATTTAATTTCATTAAAAATGTTGGAATGTTTTCCTTTACAGGCTCTTTACCTTCCTGCACATTTAACCTTATTACAGTCTGTGGATATAAACCTACTGAGAGGATATCAAGAAAAGACAGATAAAAGAGTTAGAAATGTTATCATTGTACTGTTAAGGGGGTGTCACACGCGTCAATATCGCCTGCACGATATCGGCTGCACGTGACGTTGCAGCGATATTGACGCGTGTGACATACTGCATCAACCAGCGATAAATCGCTGGTTGATGATCGCCAGGTTTCAGAACCAGCTCTGAAACCTGGCGATTGTCGCCCGGTGGACACGCAGCATCGCTGCGTGTGACACCGGGAGCGAGCGATATTCCAGCTCCCAGCGCCTGTCACAAGCGCTGGGAGCTGGTCTCCAAGGTACACTGCGGGTAACTAGGCAGCGCGCGCTGCCTAGTTACCCGCAGTGTACCTTGGAGACCAGGCTGCTCCTGCTTCCAGCAGGCTGGCAGCGGGAGCAGGACATCGTGGAAACGATATTTAAATCGTTTCCATGATGTCACTGGTCAATTGATCGCTGGTGAGTCTGTCTGTGTGACAGCTCACCAGCAATCAGCCGTCAATGTCGTCAGCGATCATATCGCTGACGACATTGACGCGTGTGACACCCCCTTTAGAATGAGAGAGTGTTCGATTCTGCAGCCAACAATAGTCAGTGCAACACAGAGGATAATAATACATTTCCAAGGAAGCACAATTAAAAACATGATCTATTGCCAAAAATGCATGCATTTAAAGGGGTTTTGCCTCAAGCAAAATACATTTTAATCAATAAATCTTGGAATAACAACAAATTCCACAAATAGTAGTGTTAAAAAATGTTCCTGTGCCGAGATAATCTTATATATGTGTCCCTGCTATGTACTGTGTAATGGATGTGTCTGACCGTACAGAAATATAATCCGATCATATCACATTTCCCGAGATGGGGAGGAAGCAAGAGAGTATACAGACATTACAGCACTGTATCACAAATGACTATTTTTGTGAGGTAAAACATTTTCCTGCCTGTTTTAAAACATGTTTTACCTCACGGAAAGCAGCAGCTACAATCTCTTACTGCCGTGTTTGTATACTCTTTTGCATCCTTACCCACCCAGGAAATGTGATATGATCAGACCATGTCCCTGCACAGTCAGACACTTCCATTACACAGCACATAGCAGAGGCACATTTGAAACATTATCTCAGTGACCATATAGTGCAGGGGCATACATAAAAATCACAGAATTTAATAGCAGAAGTTCTAATTGCCCCTCCACACACGAAAAAAATACAGCCTTTTCTGATCATCATAATGGGAGACCCAGACAATGGGGTTTAGGGCGCTGCCCTCCGGAGGTCACACTAGGTACTACAAGTTTGTAGCACCGCCTCCTCCGCTTATAAACCCCCACCGTAGGAGACATCCTCAGTTTTAAACTTAGTGTGCTCGGAGGATCACGCTTTGCTTGCACTTCACTGCATTCTCACAACTTACGTGATGGCGTATGAAGACAAGGTAAAATGGTCCCATTCGGGACCCTCGACAGCCTCCCCGCTCACCCTTGTGGAACACGCTGGTGGAGGTACCGGAGGGTTTTTAGCCTGGACACTTCAGTGTTCTCCCGGTACGCTGTCGTGCTCCTTTCCTTTCCATCCCTCCATGGAGGCTCTGGATAGGGGGAGCCTGGAGCCTTGCACAGCTCCGCTCCGTCCGAGGCCTCCCTAAATGGTGCTTACAGACCGGACGGAGCCAGCCCAGTCCGAGGCCTCCCTAAATGGTGCTTACACTCCGGACTGGTGCTGTACCCCCGTCCGAGGCCTCCCTAAAGGTGCTTACAGACCGGACCGGCACTGAGGCACCTGGTGTGTCTCCCGTGTGCCTGGGGGTAGTGTCTGTCACTGTGGTGTCATGACACTCAGACCGCGCGGTTACCCTCGGGTCCGCGGTTCTGGCGGTGACCCTGTGCTGGGGTCTCCCTGGCTGACCGCCCTGTGTTTCACAGGGGCTGAGGCTGTAGACTGCGGGTGTTTTATGTGTACATGCAGTCTGAGAGTGTGTGTGGTGATATTCACATTCTTTTCCCGCGCTGCGGGCTCCGGCACCTCCATTGCTGAGGCAGTCTGGAGGAGGAGGAGGCAGCCCTTATGGTGACATCACCGCTGGGCGTGTTGTGTGTTCTTCCCGCGTGTTCCTGGCTCCGCCCACATCTTCACTGTCGGCGGCCATCTTCTCCCTCACTTCCCGGCTGGGATCTGAACTGCAGCGCGTGTCTGCACTTGCAAGGGAGACCGGAACTCGCGGAGGTCACACACACACACCGCTTCCTCCTACCGCTTTACTGCGGTCGGTAAGCCACCGGGATTCCCGGTTTGTTTGTGAACTTTGGCTTATATTCCCCTCACTGTGGAGATGTCCTCAGCTGGGAAGCATGCTGCTAAGGCGGCGGTGGCCACCATTGTCTGTACTACATGCAACGGGACACTGGTGGAGGGGTCCTGCAATAACTGCGGACGCCCAGAGGCCCGATCTGCTACTATTGAGTCTGCAAATCCGGGATTATACCCTGAGGTTCAGGTGATCCCAGGGCCATGGGAAACGCAGAATAAGATCAATGAATCTCTGCTGTCCCAGATGTCCTCCATGTCGCAAACCCTGGAGGCACTGCATAGGAGACTGGAGAACCCAGCTACTCCTCCTAGTTACCCCCGGGTGTCTCTTACTTCTGCTGTAAGACCCCCTAAGCGAGCCCGTGAGGCTTCTCCTGAGCTCCAGACTCTCTCTGAGGAGGAGCGTTCCTCTGATGGTGAGGAAGATGATGGGGGTTCTACTCTTGGGTCTATGTCTGAACCTCCAGATGGGGTGGAGGATCTGGTGTCCTCCATCAATGAGACATTGCGTCTTGTCACTCCTCCTGAGGAGGTGACTGTACACCCCAAGGAGATCTATCAATGGCTGCGGCCAGAGGCTAGACCAAGTGGCTCCTTCATGGACCACACTAATTTCGGAAGGGTGATTAAAGCTCCCAGGTTGCATCCTGGGCGGCGTTATGTCCGTAAAACTAAGGACAATCGCTTTCCCTTTCCCCAGGAGGCGCTCCAGGAATGGTCGCAGTCTCCCAAGGTGGATGCTTCCATGACTAGGATTGCTGCGCGCTCCTTGTTTTCTGCCTCTGATAGCTCCTCGTTGAAGGATGCTACTGATAGACAGGTCGAGCAACTCGCCAAGTCTTCCTATGAGGCTGTGGGGTCTTCGTTTGCCCCTAATTTTGCCGCAGTCTGGACCCTACAAGCGATCACTATCTGTTTGGATGGTATCACTGATCTAGCTAGGTCCAGTCCAGAGGTCCTGGCTCTCACTGAGAGAGCAAGGGCCTATGCGGACTATGCCAGGACGGCATCTTTGGAAACTGCCACTCGCTCTGCTGTGGCCTCGGCCAATGCAATTGCGATCCGCAGGCTATTGTGGCTGCGTCTCTGGGACTCAGATGCCACATCTAAGAAGATTTTACAAAATCTTCCGTTCGCTGGTGACAGGCTTTTTGGCACCGAACTGGACAAATTGATAAAGGATTCTGCTGAGTCTAAGATACCGCAGAATAAGCCTAAGCCACGGTACACCGTGAAAAGGAACCCTAAGCAGTGGTCCTTTCGCTCCGGTTCACAGTCATCAACGGCGTCCACTCGCTCAGACCGAGGGGGCAAGCCTGCTACTCAGTGGCGTTCCAAGAGTCGTCAGAAGAAGCCGGCGGGGGCAGCGGCTGCCACCCCCAAGCCCGCTTCGACATGACTCGCTATGTCATCCTGCCTCCCCACAGGTGGGGGGCCGCCTGTCCCGCTTTCAGGACAAGTGGCTTCTTCACATTCAAGATCAGTGGGTTCGAGACGTAGTCTCAAGAGGTTACAGGATAGAGCTGACGTCACAACCAATACACCGATTCCATCGGTCGGTTCCATCTCCAGAAAAGGCTCAGGCTTTTTACCTGGTGTTGGAGGGACTCCGCAGAGACGGAGTGGTGGTCCCTGTGCCCACGGAAGAGAGGTTCAGGGGTTTTTACTCCAACCTCTTTATTGTCCCAAAGAAGGACGGCTCTTTTCGCCCGGTTTTGGACCTCAAGTTGTTCAACCGTCACGTGTTGGTTCGGAAGTTCCGCATGGAATCCCTGCGCTCAGTGATCGCGGCTGTGTCACAGGGAGACTTCCTAGCGTCCATCGATATCAGGGACGCTTACCTTCACGTCCCCATTGCACCAGCTCATCAGCGCTGGTTGAGATTCGCAGTGGGGGAAGAGCACTTCCAATTTGTGGCACTGCCATTCGGGCTAGCCTCAGCACCACGGGTGTTCACAAAGGTGATGGCCTCCATGATGGCTCTCCTGCATGCGCAGGGACACGCCGTCATACCCTATTTGGACGACCTGTTGGTCAGGGCGCCATCGGAAGACCTTTGTCGGGTAAGCCTGGAGGTGACCATGAAGTCCCTGGAACGGTTCGGGTGGCTTATCAACATTCAGAAGTCGACCCTGGTTCCGACCCAGTCATTGACATATCTGGGCATGGATTTCCACACGGACTCGGCCCTGGTGTCCCTGCCTCAAGCCAAGCAGCTTGCGATCCAATCAGGAGTGCAGAATGTCCTCCTGTCTCCACAGTCATCCCTACGGGTATTGATGAGACTGGTGGGTCGCATGGTAGCGGCGATAGAGGCGGTGCCGTTCGCACAGTTTCGCCTCCGTCCTCTCCAGCTGGAGATTCTTCGCAGATGGGACAAGAGGACGATCTCTCTGAATCGGCTGGTGACACTGTCACAACCAACCAGGGACTCTCTACAGTGGTGGCTCCAGCCACTTCACCTGTCACGGGGCCGGTCCTTCCTAAAACCGTCATGGTTAGTGGTGACCACCGACGCCAGTCTGAAGGGCTGGGGGGCGGTGTTCTTGCACCACAGGGCTCAAGGCCTCTGGACTCAGTCGGAGTCGGCGTTGCAGATCAACGTTCTGGAGATCAAGGCGGTCTATCTGGCGCTACTGGCGTTTCAGAAATTCCTGTCAGGACAGCCCATTCGGGTACAGTCCGACAATGCGACGGCCGTCGCCTACATAAATCATCAGGGAGGGACCAGAAGTGCTCAGGCCCTCGCCGAAGTCCACCGCATTCTACTCTGGGTGGAGGAAAACGGCTGCCTGATCTCCGCAGTTCACATCCCAGGGGTCGAGAACTGGGAGGCCGACTATCTGAGCCGACAGGGGATGGACGCCGGAGAGTGGTCTCTACATCCAGACGTCTTCCGGGACATCTGCGGCAGGTGGGGCACTCCGGACGTGGATCTGATGGCCTCACGGCTGAATCATCAGGTGCCCCAATACATGGCAAGATCTTGGGATCCCCAGTCTCTGGGGGCGGACGCCCTGATTCTGAGCTGGTCCAGATTCCAGCTGCCATATGTGTTTCCGCCTCTGGCTCTGATTCCCAGGGTCCTGTGGAAGATCAGGACAGAATGCAGAGTGGCCATTCTAGTGGCCCCAGATTGGCCCAGGAGGTCTTGGTACCCGGACCTGTGGCAACTGTCAGGCGGACACAGGTGGGCTCTTCCAGAACGCGCAGATCTACTCGCGCAAGGGCCATTCTTCCACCTCAATTCCAGGGCCCTCAGATTGACTGCATGGCTCTTGAGGCCTGGCTGCTGACATCCAGAGGTTTCTCTCCTACAGTGGTTGCCACTATGAATCGGGCAAGGAAACCTGTTTCCAGGAAGATATACCACAGAACGTGGAAAATCTTTTTTACCTGGTGTGCCTCTGGTGGCCGCTCACCATGGCCTTTGTCTATCCCGACATTGCTGGCCTTCCTACAGTCGGGGTTGGAGTTGGGATTATCCCTTGGCTCTCTGAAAGGTCAAGTATCAGCACTTTCAGTGTTGTTTGACAGGCGCTTGGCGCTCCTCCCGAAGGTACGTCAATTTCTGCAGGGGGTGTCTCGGGTGGTCCCGCCCTATAGACGACCTCTGGACCCTTGGGACCTAAACATGGTCCTGACGACACTGCAGAAACCGCCGTTTGAGCCACTGAGAGACGTCTCTCTCTCTCGTCTGTCCCAGAAGGTGGTCTTTCTGGTGGCGATTACGTCTCTGAGAAGGGTCTCAGAATTGGCTGCACTCTCGTGCAAGTCACCCTTTCTGGTGGTTCACCAGGACAAGGTGGTGTTGCGCCCACGGCCTGAATTTTTGCCGAAGGTGGTTTCAACATTCCACTTGAACCAGGAGATTGTTCTCCCATCATTTTGCCCCGCTCCCGTTCATCAGGTTGAGCGCGACCTCCATACTCTGGATCTCGTGAGAGCTGTACGCATTTATGTGTCCAGGACCGCCTCCTTTAGGAGTTCGGATTCCTTATTTGTCCTCACGATGGGTCGCTGTAAGGGGTCCGCGGCTTCAAAGTCGACCTTGGCCAGATGGATCAAGGCTCCCATTCAGGAGGCTTACCGGTCTTCTGGTTTGCCTCTCCCGGTGGGTTTGAAGGCACACTCTACTAGAGCTGTAGGTGCCTCTTGGGCCTTGCGACATCGAGCTTCTGCTCTACAGGTGTGTCAAGCGGCCACTTGGTCCAGCCTGCACACTTTCTCTAAGCACTATATGGTGCATGCCCATGCCTCTGCGGATGCGAGTTTGGGCAGGCGGGTTCTCCAGGCGGCGGTTGCCCACCTTTAAAAGGGAACCATGTGTTATCCGTCTTGTTGAGGAACTATTCCCGCCCTGGGGTATTGCTTTAGGACATCCCCATTGTCTGGGTCTCCCATTATGATGATCAGAAAAAAGAGAATTTTGTTTACGTACCGTAAATTCTTTTTTCTTGAATCATCAATGGGAGACCCAGCACCCACCCAGTTGTTCCGTTGCATGTTTGCATTTGATCTGTTCTCTGTTGAGACAGTGTTTCCGGGTTGTTACACCGTCTGTGCACGGCATTCTTCCCGATGTTTCGGGTGTGGTTTATTTCTCCTCGCAGCTTATGGACTAAACTGAGGATGTCTCCTACGGTGGGGGTTTATAAGCGGAGGAGGCGGTGCTACAAACTTGTAGTACCTAGTGTGACCTCCGGAGGGCAGCGCCCTAAACCCCATTGTCTGGGTCTCCCATTGATGATTCAAGAAAAAGAATTTACGGTACGTAAACAAAATTCTCTTTTTACAAAGTAATTCACCTATTGAATCTCCTAGATACCCCTTTCATTGCACCCACAAAGTATGATGACAAGAAAAGTGTTGTCATCATCCTTTATGTCCTACAAAGACGGTATATAAGGACCAAAGTGGTGAGGTCATAGCACCAGGGCACACAAAGTCCCAGTGTGATTACATCATCATGGTGCTCCACCTCCCCAACGAATATGGGAGTCTCGCCTGAATCGACCTGCAACCTACAAAATGGAGAGCGTATCTCTCCACACTACCGAGGAATTTAACTGTATCGGCACAAGGTGAACACCAATCCAATTAAAAGCAGCAATAGCTCTGGGTGGGCTCCTGTGATTGCGAGGCCCAGGGCAACCCCCCTCTACCCCCAGGTAGCTACACTACTAGGGGTTGGATATGTCTTTGAGTGGAATTTAGTTGATCCCTTTTCACTATTTCTAATAGAATGGATCCAGATTGGGTTTTCCCCGCAATAGGTCATATGGACAGGGGTTGTCTTATTGAGATAACTCTTATTTGTGATTTACTGTCAGTTGTATTAATTATATATTTTCATAAAGTTCAATATTTGCCTTTGTGGAAACTGTTTCCAAATTTTCATTAAAAAAACAATCAATTAATAGCAAAATAAAATTGCTAAATTAATCGTCTCTTTAAAGCTTTTGTAGATTTGTCTCAAGTTTAATTGACGAGATGTTAGCGGTCATCACTTCTCAATGTACCTGGTACTTTGTCTCTATTAAGTTAACACCATGTTGTGTTGTCTTTCTAGCCATATAACATTTCATTAATTTTGTCATTAGACAGAAGGCAAAAAGAAATGTTATTATCACTGTCAATAACTTAAAAGTGTTGAAAATATTCTTCAGACAGTTTAATTGTGTTCTTGACAGAAGAAAGAAACAGAAATAATTTTCTATGTACAAATTGCATTTCTAGCATTATAATCTGAAGTAAATTATACTTCTTTGGAGCGGTACAAAAACAGTAAAAATACAAAAAGCTGTGTTATTTATAGTTTATACTGGTTTTTGACATATTCTCATTATGAAAGAATAAAACTGTAATGATATGCTTTAGGACAGACTATTAAAATGTTATATATTTTATTTCAAAATTGTCTTCACATATTTTAAGGGTTTCCACGTTCGCTCTTTATTCAGGGGTTTAAGTGTTTGTAGAAAAAAAGCGCCATGAATTTCAAGCTTTTTATGTTTTTGAATGAATTTTTCTGAATGCACTTTTATTTCATTGCATTTATGCTACATTATTTTTCAAGCATGTTTTAAATCCCAATGAGTAAAGTGGCCATAAGGAAACCTTCATATCTTCATGGATCATGCAGAAAAACATCACTACCCCCCTCCAAAAAAAAAAAAATACCAGACAAACAAATGGAAAAAATAAAAAAAATTCCATTTAAAAAAATACTTCGTTTGTGTGTGGTTATGGCTAAAAGTGCTGTAGCTTAGTGTAATGGCCACTTTACACGTCCCGATATCGGTTTCCAACTCCGATAAAAAGTCACGTGGTTCGTGCGTTGGCCCCGATATCATTCGTGCGTTGTATGGTATAAATGTCCAATACGATGCACGAACGATGCCAAAACGATATCGGGGATCAAATGAGCCTGCTCTCTAACGGCCCAATATTGGATGGACGTTGTGGCTGGATCGTGCTGTGTGAAAGCCCAACAACGATGTGGAGTACAACTTCCCCTATTCTCTCCCATGTTAAATGGTCGTTCCTGGGTCGGCCGTACAAGGGGGCGTACACATCGTAGTGGCGTTGCCTGCCAATATCGCGCTGTGTAACATCTCCTATGCGATCTTGGAATTCTTCCCAGAAAAAGCACACTCCCGCGGCGTTGTATCCAATATCGGACCGATGTTGGGACGTGTAAAGTGGCTATAAGGCCGGGGTTCCAGTTGCAAGAATGATGAGAGAGACTGGTGCAAGCCTCGCATAGCATCACCTGCTACGACCGTGTAATTTTATGCAGTTCCACGCTCATGTCCGGGGGGTGGCGGCTGTGCCAGGTGATGCGATGTGAGACACGCCCAACTCTTTCACATCATTCTTGCAGGAAGTGAGTGCGTGGAACTTATCACTAATTGACAAACATTGGACGAGTATTCAAGTATTGAAAACTACTCGTTACGAATATAGCGATTACAAATATTTCGCTAATCACATGCTCCAAGGCATTGTGACATTTTCTTTCTAATTTTTTAAAGCTGAGACCAATTTGCCATTACTGATATTTGTTGATTGTTATTATCAACAAAGATGAAACTAAATTAGATGAACTAGAACTGAAACAAAAAGCAAGCAGACACAAGCGCTCGCTCTGTATCCGCCAGAGGAAGTTGTCATGGTTAATTAATTTATTGAAAGAGTTTAAATGGCCTCAATGTCTTTCTTAAGAGTAATAATAATACAAGCTGTGGGCACCAGAATTGCCGGACATGGGTCATTGATCCAGAGATTTATTCTGATTGCTTAGTTTTACATTTTTTCCCTGTGATGATGAATATTAACAACGTCTGTAATGATTGTTTTCCGTTCTTCGGGATCCATTAACACAACAATATGATGCCACATACTCATATACAATATCTTATATTATCTTGAATCCAGACATTTTAGGAATCTTACGTTATTGTTATAAAACCTATAATATTTGGCTTGCCAAACCAGAATGTCTCACCAATAGAAAAAGTAATAGCATGTAGTCATCATGATGATATATGGGTGAATATGCTCTGTGAGATTACTTTTTTTTATCAAAATGGTAATGATCATATGTCTAGTTATATGGCAAATTTATATGTACAGTATTGGCCAAAAGAGTTGGCATCCTTAAACATTTAAATATGCCTGTAAGGTACTGGGAATGAGGTGGTCTGAGCCACTAGAAACCAGATGGCCAGAAAGTCATTGAAGACAAATAAATAGCCTGAAGAAAGTAGCTAAACCAGAGGCATCACTAGTTCCAAACATCTGAAGAACATGCCCTGGGTATGGATCCTGGTCCAATGCCCCAGATTACTGAATGAAGCTGCGGCCTGTGCTGACCAGAAAAGGCCTTAGATGCAGCCCTACAATAGACAATTGTGGAGGTCTTGTAAAAGCACTTAGGAACAATATTAAGGCACAAATGAGTGGTTGGCAAACCTTTAATGATCCCCTTTACAGATCCACAACGCGTTTCGACAGAAGTACTCTGTTTTCATCAGGTTAGATGCCGCCCTGACATGGGATTGTATAAGGTCGAGGTTCTACTTGTGAGAGACATACAATAGCCTTACACGAGCCTCACATCGCATCACTCGGCACGGCCGCCCACTTTCCAGACAGTAGTGTGTCAGCTACATGTATTTCTATGTGGCTATATGCCCATGTCCGGAGAGCCGTCAGTCATGCTGGGTGATGTGATGTGAGGCTCTTGTATGTCTCTCACAAGTGGGATCCCGGCCTCAGTGGTAGAAAGGGGCACTGTTACTTTCTAGGCTGCACATAAGGGGGTATCAGTACTTTATAAATGGTACAAAGAGCTTTTCAGGAAAGATACAGAGTTTATTTGAGCTTTTTATGCAGCATTAGTATAGTGTAGAGGGGGCATTGTTATTTTCTAAGGGGTAAAGCAAGAAACATAATTGATGTAAGGAAAACCAAAAAGCTTTTAGTTAAAAGAGATTCTGTCATCAGATTTCTGATATGTAATGTGAGAACTACCCATTAGAGGTTGAGTTCCTGATTCAAGCGATGTGTCACTAACTAGGCTGTGTGTTGTTGTTTCCATAAAATCAGTGTGGAGATTATCACTACAGGACTAAATGTTGCATGCCTCCTAGTTAAATACTATGCTTAACCTCACCCCCACCATAAAGTAGTACCTTTCTACCTATGCACAGTGTGCACAGAATGCTGTCAATCAGTGTTGTGGGCGGGGTTATACAGAGCTCAGCATTCAGAGCACTGCTGCATCTACAGCAGCGAAAACAATGATTGGATCAAAATGACAGCATGCAGACCAATAAGTGACACATCACTGGAATCAGGGGTCTCAGCCTCTACATCATGCTACATAGCGAAAACCTGTGGTCAGATTCCCTTTAAGTAGCTACATAGCAAAAAGCTGTGGTCAGATTCCCTTTAACTAGCAGTTGTAGATTGTTTTTAATCACTGTTTGGTGGTATTTGAGCCTGCTATTACAGCAGCAGTGTTATATCTTAACTCCCCATGCCTTGGGGACATATGCCTTGAGGCTTGTGCCGCTTAACGTTTTAGACCCCAGCAATGGCCTTGAGCTAACTTCACATACTGTACATCTGAAGCATGATTAATACAATGATTACCGATGGTGTCAGAATTAATTCTATACTGCTGATTATTGTCTCCACAAATGTTAGTATTTTTAGTATTGCACTCCACATTAATAAATGAACACAATATTTAACAGATTGATTGCACTTATCTTAGTGATAATATATAATATCAATGTTGTTTCACAAAATATGTCCCAGTGTAAATGTGGGGCCCCGGGGTCCGGTAATCACATTACAAGCTTGGAGGCAAGGCATCCACCAGGTGAAGCACACATATAACATATGCCAACCTGGGCCTGTAGGGGAGCTCTAACAGCTGAGGTCAGGACAGTTGCTGACGTCAGTAGAGGTCCCCTAGATATGCAGGTGTAGGGGGCAGAGCTAGTCAGTTCCTGTCAGGAGAGCTGAGGTGACAGTTGAGCAGAGCAGAGGTAGGAGAGGAAAGTGATCTTGGGGACAGGAAACTGACAGTGTGTGGAGCCCATAGCGAGGTCCTGAGGAGGAGAGAAGATCTGGGAGTGGTAGTAGTGCTAGCAAGCCCAGAATTAAGTATAGTGCGGTCACCAGAGACTGAGATTGTAAGGGATTAAACACTCAGCGGCCAAATCCGGAGAACGGATAGTTATACATCACCCCGTTCACCGTTCACTAAAGAGACACAGCCGCACTACAGAGCCCAGGAGAGCTAAGCAGAAATACAGCCAAGAGAAGGGTTCACGCTGCTTGTCCTACAGCTAGTACAGAACAGAGAGGGTCACAGCATTGCTTCATGCAACCAGGGCCCAACGGACACAATCTAAAAGGAAAGCCTAAAATTACCTCCAAGCTCCGGACCCTGTGAACTTTAGAAAACAGTACCCGGTACTACCTGAGTTCCTCCATTAAAGGTAAAGAAAAGACTGTTACTCGTGTGCCTCCACATCATTGTTTGAGCTAATTCCTGCATCCCCATCAACACCAATAACAATTATTATCACCAGCTCAGGGATCATCTTAGCCCTATTTGTGGAGGGTTTATCATCCTGCTGCATCCCATCATCATCCCCTGGAGCGGTGACAAGCAACGGTGGTCATATCCGGCCGCATCCCACAGGTGGCGTCACTGACAAACTCTTATTTGTATTTTTATTCTTTCCCGTTTAGTTGCAGTCCCTCCAGGGCCACAGAACTGGTCCACGGCCACCACCGTGACACCCCCCTGTAAGCAGAGGATAAGGACCGGTCCTGAGTAACCCATAGCCCTGAGGGCAATACATAAATATTCATTAAATGGTGAAAGTAATCATAAGGCCAAATGTTCTTCTCTCTATCTGAATGCAAGCCCTGGCTGCATATAAACACACTGAACATTTCAGTCATTTACAATTGCCATTAACATCTGGAAGACAGATCGTCTCCTGGCGTGATAGGCAGATTCCTTGTACATCTGTGATTGTATGGCTGATATACAGGAAGAGTAAATGGGTCTCTGCAAAATCCTTAGAAAAAGCTTTGAAGGTATAAGAGGCTCAGCATCAAAAGAATATTGCAGTCCTTCCTACAAATGAGGATGTTTATCAAATGTTATTGAAAAGGAAACAACAATTTCCTCTGAGTTGTGTAAAAAAATAAAGAGTACTTATGGGTTGTGCGCACAGACTTGCAAATGAGAACATTCACATTGCCATCATCCTAGCATTCGTCATTAGCATTCACAGGATATCATTCCCCTTCTGTTTAAAGCCGACGTACAGTTAAATTAAAGGTATTGCACAATTCATGAAGCGTAATTATGCATGTTTCCCATATCCGATTAGATTAACAAAAAGGAAAGATCATCCTTTAATGTTTATTGGGGGAAGGGAGATCAGATTACATTTAATTTCTTAAATACAGGCTAGATTTCAATCTTTGAGTTTTTTCAGCTTCAAGCTGTAGAAATGCAGAGTAATTGCTTTGAGTTCAGTGAGATAACGGAGGAATATTGAACAATAAATTCTTAGTGGTCAATACTATCTGTATTATTCTGCTCCTGATTACCAGCGAAACCCCTTCTTCTATGAGATGTGCCGCAGCAGTCGTCTGATCACCATATGTCCGCTACTTGAAACCCTTGGCAGACAGCGGATTGTCATGAGTGAAGCTACTGCCAGCTAGACCCTTGTAGATGACCGGCTGTGCCTGTAATATGCGGAGAACCTAAGTCATCCAGAATTGGGGCAGCTCCTGTAATGAAGAAACATTGACTGCTAATACTATATCAAAAGTTATTTACTCTTTTACAACCGTTCATTGGCGCTAGAACTCCCCAAACACTGTCATGCTCCATCAAAGGCGCGTGTCCTCAGAAGGAAGATGAGAAGGAGTCTGATAGAGGCTTATTTCCTATGGGAATTATTGCATCAGGCACTTTCATCGTTTTTATGCTGAAATAAGCTATAAGTCTATAGTGTTTTACTTACAACCTAAAATGTAGATCCAGAGAAAAGCAAAAACCCAACACTCGGATACTAATTTCACCAAATTAACGGAAAACGTCCATCCCAATCTAGATATATGACAATCAGCACAGATCCTATCCAGAATCTAGTACCTACAATCTGTAATGTTCTTCCAGGAAAGTATCGACGTTCTCCTTGAACTTTTTCAGGCTAAGTTGACATGTCCAGTAATCATCCATTAGAAAGGATCTAGCAGCAATCCGTTGTGCAGACATAGCTTTTTTTTTTATCTGTTTTGAAATAGTTCTTTTCTGAAGGATCCATTTTTCTTTAACATTGGAGTCTATGGAGAACGGATCAGTTTACGGATTGTTATATAGCCATTCATTTTTCTTTTATTTGTAAGGGATCCGTTTTTTGCTTACTGGATCAGTTTCAATTGGAAGGTAAATAGCAATCAGTTAATGGAATTGTTCTCCATAGACTCCTATGTTTAAAAAACGAATCATGCAAAAAACATTTTCAAAACAGACAAAACAAATTGTCTCCACTACATTTTACCAATGGATTGCTGCTGGATTCAATATAATGGATGATCACTGGACATGTGATCGTAGCCTTAAGATACCGTCACACCTGGTGACTGGCAGGGGCGCGCACGTTTTTGGTGCCCCGCCAGCATCGCCATCCCCCATTTACATGGGGTGACACCTACAGCGCCAGCGATCTGACAGGCGGCATCACCGCTGGGGTGTCTCAAAACCCCAGCGGCGATGCAGGACAATGGGGCCTATCAGCTCGCCTGCGGCCGGTTACATGAGGCGATGTGTGCACATCGCCCCAGATCGTTTGCCTGGTTTCAGAGCACTGCTCTGAAACCAGGCGACCTCCCGGCGGCGCCGACATCGCCCCTTTACATGAGTCGACGTAGGGGCGATGTCGCCGCTGATAGGCCACGCCCCTACGTCGCTTATGTAATCGGCGGCGATGTCACCACGTGTAACTTGGCCTTTAGAGAATGACTGTAACAACAACATGTGGCAGAGTTCCATAGTCTCACCACTCTTACAGTAAATAATTACTGTCTGTGATTATGATTAAATCTTCTTTCCTCCAGACGTAGAGGATGCCCCCCTGTCCCAGTCTCAGGCCTAAGAGTAACAAGATCATTAGAAAAGTCTTTGTACTGTCCCCTCATATATTTGCTCATTGTAATAAGATCACCCCTAAGCCTTTGTTTTTCCAAGTGGAAGAACCTGATAAGTGATAATCTGTGAAATCTAATTTCTTCAACATTATCTCCCCGGATATTTGGCATTGGTGAAGAGTTGGGAGCTCTTCATTCACATTACTTGATCACCAATCCCAGTAAAATTGTAGCCGATGTACATGAAATGTGTATGGTCAGCTAAAGGTACAGTATGGGCAGATGGGTATAAAATGATTTTCACATCCTTTGGAACAGAGTAAGTCAAGCATCATGCCACACAGATCCTCCTCTGCAGCACAATCTGGGAAGCCAATAAAAGTACACTAAAATATTTCAGCTAAACACCTGTTGAAGTCTGGGAAGAAAAATTAATCTTGCCAGAAAGTTTAGTTAATTTTATATTAAGATGTAGCAGGTTTGCAAAAAAGAGTGGGAAACAATTATGGTATACTTTCTGCATATGCGAAGCTGCAATGTACCTTCAAGTATGGGAGGAAAAAAATGGGTATTACTTCTCTCTTCTATATAGTAACATAGTAACATAGTTTTTAAGGTTGAAGGAAGACTTTAAGTCCATCTAGTTCAACCCATAGCCTAACATGTTGATCCAGAGGAAGGCAAAAAAAAAACCCATGTGGCAACACTAATCTCCACATTGGGGGAAAAAATTCCTTCCTGACTCCAGATACGGCAATCAGACTAATTCCCTGGATCAACGCCCTATCAAAGAATCTAGTATATATAACTGGTAATATTATAGTTTTCAAGAAAGGCATTAAGGCCCTTCTTAAATGTTAGTAGTGACTCACTCATTACAACATCATGTGGCAGAGAGTTCCATAGTCTCATGCTCTTACAGTAAAGAATCCGCGTCTGTGATTATGATTAAACCTTCTTCCCTCCAGACGTAGAGGATGCCCCTTGTCCCAGTCTCAGGCCTAAGAGTAAAGAGATCATTAGAAAGGTCTCTGTACTGTCCCCTCATATATTTATACATTATTATAAGATCACCCCTAAGCCTTCGTTTTTCCAAGCTAAATAACCCCAAGTTTAATAACCTGTCTTGGTATTGCAGACCCCTTAGTCCTCTAATGACTTTTGTTGCTCTTCTCTGGACCCGCTCTAGTTCAGCTATGTCTTTCTTATACACCGGAGACCAGAATTGTACACAGTATTCTAAGTGTGGTCGCACTAGTGACTTGTATAGAGGTAAAATTATGTTCTCCTCATGAGCATCTATGCCTCTTTTAATACATCCCATTATTTTATTTGCCTTTGCAGCAGCTGCCGGACACTGGCCACTAAATGTGAGTTTGTCATCTACCCATACACCCAGGTCTTTTTCAGTGACAGTTTTGCCCAGTGTTTTACAATTAAGCACATAATTATACCTGTTGTTTCCTCTGCCCAAGTGCATGACTTTACATTTATCCCCATTAAAGCGCATTTGCCATTTAGCAGCCCAAGCTTCTAGTTTACATAAATCCTCCTGTAATATAAAATTGTCCCCCTCTGTATTGATTACCCTGCAGAGTTTAGTGTCATCTGCAAATATTGAGATTCTACTCTGTATGCCCCCTACAAGGTCATTAATAGAAGCGGGCCCAACACTGACCCCTGTGGTACCCCACTGTTAACTGTGACCCATTCTGAGTGTGTTCCATTAATAACCACCCTTTGTTTCCTATCACTAAGCCAGTTCTTAACCCACTTACACATATTTTCCCCTATCCCCATTGCCCTCATTTTATGTATCAACCTTTTGTGTGGCACCGTATCAAAAGCTTTTGAAAAGTCCATATACACCACATCCACTGCATTTCCTTGGTCCAGTCCAGAACTTACTTCTTCATAGAAGCTTATTAGATTAGTTTGACAGGAACGGTCCCTCGTAAAACCATGTTGATAATGGGTCATGAGGTTATTTTTCTTCAGATACTCCAGTATAGCATCTCTTAGAAAACCTCTAGGATTTTACCCACAGTAGAGGTTAAGCTTACTGGCCTATAATTTCCAGGTTCAGTTTTTGTCCCCTTTTTGAATATTGGCACCACATTTGCTATACGCCAGTCCTGTGGTACAGACCCTGTTATTATGGAATCTTTAAATATTAAAAATAATGGTCTATTTATGACAGTACTTCATTCCTGCAGCACTCTGGGGTGTATCCCATCTGGGCCCGGGGATTTGTCAATTTTAGTGATTTTTAGACGATGCCGTACTTCTCTTGGGTTAAGCAGGTGACGTTTAATTGAGAATTTTTGTTATCACTGATCATATTGTCTGTCATGGGATTTTCTTGTGTAAATACTGTTGAAAAAAAGTCATTTAGCATATTTGCTTTTTCCTCATCCTCATCCACCATTTCACCCAGACTATTTTTAAAGGGGCCAACACCATCATTTTTTAGTTTCTTACTATTTATGTAGTTAAAAAATATTTTGGGATTCTTTTTACTTTCTCTGGCAATGAGTCTCTCTGTCTCAATCTTTGCTGCCTTGATTTGCTTTTTACAAATGTTATTTAATTTTCTGTATTTATTTAATGCTTCATCACTACCTACTTGCTTTAATTCCCTAAATGCTTTCTTTTTGTCACATATTGCACTTCTTACCGCTTTATTTAGCCATAGTGGTTTCCTCCTATTTCTAGCATGCTTATTCCCATAGGGTATATATTGTGCACAGGTCCTATTCAGGATGCTAATAAACATCTCCCATTTGTGTTGTGTACTTTTATGTCTCAGGACATCGTCCCAGTTTATTGCACTAAGATCATCTCTCAACCGTTGGAAATTTGCCTTCCTGAAGTTTAGTGTCCTTGTGGCCCCTCTACTACACGTCTTAGTAAAGGATACTTGAAAGCTTATTAAGTTATGATCACTATTACCCAAGTGACCTCCAACCCGTATATTTGATATGCGGTCTGGCCTGTTGGTTAATATTAGGTCCAGCAGTGCCCCCTTCTTGTTGGGTCCTGAACCAGTTGTGAAAGGTAATTGTCTCTTATAGTTTTCAAAAACTTATTACCTTTGCTGGAACTGCAGGTTTCTGATCCCCAATGTATTTCAGGGTAGTTGAAGTCCCCCATAATAATGACTTCTCCCTGAGACGCTGCTTCATCTATTTGCTTTATGAGGATATTCTCCTCCACTTCCATTATTGTTGGGGACTTATAACAAACCCCTATCAGTAATTTATTATTTTTTCCCCCTCCCCTTATCTCCACCCACAGAGACTCTACATTTCCATTAGATTCACCTATATTATCACGCAGGATGGGTTTTAAAGATGATTTTACGTATAAACATACACCTCCTCCTCGCCTATTTGTACGGTCATTTCTGAACAGACAATAGCCCTGTAAATTAACAGCCCAGTCATGGCTCTCGTCCAGCCAAGTCTCCGAAATCCCCACCATGTCATAATTATTTTCCAACAAAATCAATTCTAATTCCTCCATTTTGTTGGTGAGGCTTCTGGCATTAGTGAACATGCACTTTATGCATCTCTCTTTACCTCTATTCCTTCCTACTAGATTGACTGTTCTAACCCCACCCCCCATGCCACCCCCAATTTTATTACTTGTGCCCAGGTTACTGTTTACACTATCTTCCCCTCCTATACAATGAATACCCTCCCCCAAATCCCTAGTTTAAACACTCCTCCAACCTTCTAGCCATTTTCTCCCCCAGCACAGCTGCACCCTCCCCATTGAGGTGCAGCCCGTCCCTAGCATAGAACCTGTAGCCAACAGAGAAGTCAGCCCAGTTCTCCAGGAACCCAAACCCCTCCTTCCTACACCAATTCCTGAGCCACTTATTTATCTCCCTAATCTCCCGTTGCCTCTCTGGTGTGGCACGTGGTACAGGCAGTATTTCAGAGAATACTACCTTGGAGGTCCTTGCCTTAAGCTTGCAGCCTAATTCCCTGAAATCATCTTTAAGGACCTTCCACCTACCTCTAACTTTGTCATTTGTGCCAATGTGCACTATGACCGCTGGGTCCTCACCAGCCCCTCCCAGTAATCTGTCAACCCGATCAGCGATGTGCCGGACTCGAGCGCCAGGTAGGCAGCACACTGTGTTTGATTGTGCAGCTCACAGGGTGGCACGGTGGACCAGTGTTTAGCTCTGCAGCCTTACAGCACTTGGGGCCTGGGTTCAATTCCCACCAAGGATAACATCTACAAGGAGTTTGTAGGGTCTCCCTATGTTTGTGTGGGTTCCTCCAGGCACTCTGGTACCCTCCCACATTTCAAAGACATACTGATAGGATGTTTAGATTGTGAGCCCCAAGAGGGACAGTGTTGCAAAATGTATGTAAAGCACTATCGAATTAATAGTGCTATAAATGAATATATATACAGTACAGACCAAAAATTTGGACACACCTTCTCATTCAAAGAGTTTTCTTTATTTTCATGACTATGAAAATTGTAGATTCACACTGTAGGCATCAAGACTATGAATTAACACATGTGGGATTATGTACTTAACAAAAAAAGTGTGAAAAAAGTGTGAAACAAAGTGTGAAACAAAGTAGCCACCTTTTTCTTTGGTTACTGCTTTGCACACTCTTGGCATTCTCTTGATGAGCTTCAAGAGGTAGTCGCCGGAAATGGTCTTCCAACAGTCTTGCCAGAGATGCTTAGCACTTGTTGGCCCTTTTGCCTTCACTCTGCGGTCCAGCTCAACCCAAACCATCTCGATTGGGTTCAGGTCTGGTGACTGTGGAGGCCAGGTCATCTGGCGTAGCACCTAATCACTCTCCTCCTTGGTCAAATAGCCCTTACACAGCCTGAAGATGTGTTTGGGGTCATTGTCCTGTTGAAAAATAAATGATGGTCCAACTAAACACAATCCGGATGGAATAGCATGCCGCTGCAAGATGATGTGGTAGCCATACTGGTTTAGTATGCCTTCAATTTTGAATAAATTCCCAACAGTGTCTTCAGCAAAGCGCCCCCACACCATCACACCTCCTCCTCCATGCTTCACAGTGGGAACCAGGCATGTAGAGTCCATCCATTCACCTTCTCTGCGTCGCACAAAGACACGGTGGTTGGAACCAAAGATCTCAAATTTGGACTCATCAGACCAAAGCACAGATTTCCACTGGTCTAATGTCCATTCCTTGTGGTCTTTAGCCCAAACAAGTCTCTTCTGTTTGTTCTTGTCCTTAGCAGTGGTTTCCTAGCAGCTATTTTTTCATGAAGGCCTGCTGCACAAAGTCTCCTCTTAACAGTTGTTGTAGAGATGTGTCTGCTGCTAGAACTCTGTGTTTCATTGACCTGGTCTCTAATCTGAGCTGCTGTTAACCTGAGATTTCTGAGGCTGGTGACTCGGATGAACTTATCCTCCGCAGCATAGGTGACTCTTGGTCTTTCCTGGGGGGTCCTCATGTGAGCCAGTTTCTTTGTAGCGCTTGATGGTTTTTGCAACTGCACTTAGAGACAAAGTTTTCCCAATTTTTCAAACTGACTGACCTTCATTTCTCAAAGTAATGATAGCCACTCATTTTTCTTTACTGAGCTGCTTTTTTCTTGCCATAATACAAATTCTAACAGTCTATTCAGTAGGACTATCAGCTGTGTATCCACCAGACGTCTGCACAACACAACTGATGGTCCCAACCCCATTTATAAGGCAAGAAATCCACTTATTAAACCTGACAGGGCACACCTATGAAGTGAAAACCATTTCCGGTGACTACCTCTTGAATCTCATCAAGAAAATGCCAAGAGTGTGTGCACAGCAGTAATCAAAGCAAAAGGTGGCTACTTTGAAGAACCTAGAATATAAGACATATTTTTAGTTGATTCACACTTTTTGTTAGGTATATTATTCCACGTGTCAATTCATAGTTTTGATGCCTTCAGTGTGAATGTACTATATTCATAGTAATGAAAATACAGAAACCTCTTTGAATGAGAAGGTATGTCCAAACATTTGGTCTGTACTTATATATATATATATATACACAATTCTCCTAAAGGCCAAAATTGGTTAATTTCACACCCAACATAAAAGGGGTGACAAAGTATTGGCACTGTATAGAAAAATCATGTGATGCTTCTCTAATTTGTGTAATTAACAGCACCTGTAACTTACCTGTGGCACCTAACAGTATTGGCAATAACTAAATCACACTTGCAGCCAGTTGACATGGATTAAAGTTGACTCAACCTTGTGTCCTTGTGTGTACCACAGTGAGCATGGAGAAAAGAAAGAAGACCAAAGAACTGTCTAGGTACCTTCACAACACAGCAATTTTGCTAGGCAATTTCACAGGCAATTTGCTGGTTGCAGTGAAATCATGGACACATTGTTCTATTTTGTTGCTGTGTACAAATGGAACAATGTGTCCATGATTTCACTGCAACCAGCAAATTGCCAGTGAAATTGCCTAACAAAATTGCTGTGTGTGAAGGTACCTTCTGAGGACTTGAGAAACCAAATTGTGAGGAAGCATGAACAATCTCAAGGCTACAAGTCCATCTCCAAAGACCTGAATGTTCCTGTGTCTACCCTGCGTAGTATAATCAAGAAGTTTAAAGCCCATGGCACTGTGGCTAACCTCCTAGATGTGGACAAAAAGAAAAATTGACGAGAGATTTAACGCAAGATTGTGCGGATGGTGGATAAAGAACCTTGACTAAATCCAAACAAGTTCAAGCTGCCCTGCAGTCCGAGGGTACAACAGTGTCAACCCATACTATCTGTCGGCGTGTGAATGAAAAGGGACTGTATGGTGGAGACCCAGGAAGACCCCACTTCTTACCCCGAGACATAGAAAAGCCAGGATGGAGTTTGCCAAAACTTACCTGAGAAAGCCTAAAATGTTTTGGAAGAATGTTCTCTCTTTTTGAGCAAAGGCATCAACATAGAGTTTACAGGAGAAAAAAGAGGCATTCAAAGAAAAGAACACGGTCCCTACAGTCAAACATGGCGGAAGTTCCCTGATGTTTTGGGGTTGCTTTGCTGCCTCTGGCACTGGACTGCTTGACCGTGTGCATGACATTATTAAGTCTGAAGACTACCAACAAATTTTGAAGCATAATGTAGGGCCCAGTGTGAGAAAGCTGGGTCTCCTTTAGAGGTCATGGGTCTTCCAGCAGGACAATGACCCAAAACAACACTTCAAAAAGCACCTTTAAATATCAGGGACCTGGAGCAGTTTGCCAAAGAAGAATGGTCTAAATTCCAGCAGAGCAGTGTAAGAAACTCATTGATGGTTATCGGAAGCAGGTTGATCAGAGTTATTTTGGCTAAAGGTTGTGCAACCAAGTATTAGGCTGAGGGTGCCAATACTTTTGTACGGCCCATTTTTGGAGTTTTGTGTGAAATGATCAATGTTTTGCTTTTTGCTTCATTCTCTTTTGTGTTTTTTCATTTTAAATGAAATGAAATTAAATGAAGATAATAATACCAAAGAAATTGTGAGTGCAAACATTTTCAGGAAGAAACTGAGTATTATCTGACCAATTCTTTATATATATATATATATATATATATATATTACCGTATATACTTGTGTATAAGCCGACCCGTGTATAAGCCGACCCCCCTACTTTTGCCCCCAAAAACTGGGAAAACTTATTGACTCGCGTATAAGCCGAGGGTGGACTCCAGCACAGGTATACAACCCCCAGCAGTGAGACAGCAGCCCCCCAGTGGTAGTATACAGCAGCAGCCCAGTTGGTTATACAGCAGCAGCCCCAATGGTAGTATACATCAGCCTGAGAGGTATATACAGCCAGAGGTATATGCAGCCCAGAGGTATATACAGCCCAGAGGTATATGCAGCCCCAGAGTATATGCAGCCCAGAGGTATATACAGCCCCAGAGGTATATGCAGCCCCAGGAGGTATATACAGCCCCAGAGGTATATGCAGCCCCAGAGGTATATGCAGCCCCAGGAGGTATATGCAGCCCCAGGAGGTATATGCAGCCCCATAAGGTATATACAGTCCCAGAGGTATATGCAGCCCCCATATCATATACAGCCCCCCTTGGGTAGTAATCCTGTAAAGGTAGAGATTAGTATACTTATCCCTCGCTGTCCCGTGCTGCTGTCCGCCGCCGCCGCCATTACGCTCCTCCATCTTCATCCAGCATCTTCCGTCTTCTTTCGGCTTCCTCCTCTGTCACGCAGGCAATGACGTCATTGCCTGCGACCATCGGAGGAAGCCGGAAGAAGCCGGAAGACGCTGGATGAAGACGGAAGAGCGCGATTGGGGTGGTGGGACAGCGCAGCGGACAGCGGAGGATAAGTATACTAATCTCTTCTTTACAGGATTACTACCAAGGGGGGGCCTGTATACTGATATGGGGGGCACTGTATACTGTATACATTGTATACAGTATACAGTGACTCGCGTATAAGCCGAGGGGGGACTTTTGAGCCCAATTTTTGGGCTGAAAAAACTCGGCTTTATAAGCGAGTATATATTGGTATATATAATCAGCCATCTTATTGGTTCTCACTTGCTTTTTCAGCTAGAATCAATGGGCAAAAGTAGTGTTATTTCAGGAAAAAATAAGTTCAGGGGTTTCTGCATTAGACAATCCCTGCTTGTTTCAAGGGTTACATGAAAATAAATGGATCATAACGTGTCCTTCTACTGGGCCATGCAGAGCTGTTAACTGTGGGCTAATTTATAGTCAGCTGGTTTGGGTTACCTCACCTGAGAGCAGCATGATGTAGGCAAGGAGACCCTGAATCCAATGATGTATCACTTAGTTTATTGGCTGCAGCTGTTCTGACACAGTCAGTTTTTAGATTTAGTAATGCTGCAAATCTGAGAAAGTTAACCCGCCCACACCAGGTTCTCTATGTACAATGTCTATAGACAGTGAGGTGTTAATAAGAGGGGCAGGGTCGTGGTTGGACTGATATAGTCCAGGTAATGATAATCACTGGTGATAAAACCTTCACTATAAGTAAAGAACAGCACAGCAGGGTAATAAATGACACATCAGTGATCTCTCTGTGTCAGCCTCTATCTCTTGCTATCTTCAGTGTACATAGCAAACCTTCTGAGAGATTCCAACTGTCTGGATTCTGTTGTCTTTGTGCAGAATGACCACCAGTGGTTGCTATTATTTATTTTGCTAAATTGTGCTGCAATTCCACTCTTTACCACTGGAGGCTGTTATTGTGTCCTGCAATCGCCCTTTAGTAAGATGGCTGATGTTGAACCACTGAAAGCCATCTTGCTTCCTGTTTGAACCTACTTAAACCACATGCAACTTTCATTTATTTCTTGAGTACTGTGTCTAACAGTTACCCTGGTTCCAGTCTCCAGCTCTAGAACTGTCTTGCCCAAACTGATCCTACCCTTCTCTGGATTGTTCAACTTCCATTCCTGTGTCCCAGGACGTCTACCACTGCCTGCTGTTCCCTACAACCATTGGATTCCAGCCATGTTCCCCCAATATTGTAACACCCTTTAACGATCATTCAATATTCCTGTAGCACCAACACAGGAGACATGAAAAATCCCAAACTCCCCTTCAGAAAGCAGTGGGCTGACTGTAATGATGCATACTTATGATCAGGGAACGCAGCGTTTTGGACGCGTGCGTCCTTTTGCTGCGTCCAAAACTCTGCGTTGTACAGTAGCAGCATAGTGGATGGGATTTATAGAAGTCCCATGCTTACTAAGCAGCATGTTTTCAACGGCGGTGCGGGTTGCTGGACGTCTGCATTCCGCAGGATGTTCATTTCATGCGGTAGAATCGGAAGTGGTCACCATGGGTGAATACAGGGAGAAGCCGCTCTGCACCCACTGCGGATCATGGGCACAGGGCGGCTGCGATCTCCCTGCATTCATCGGCGGCTTCCCTCAGGTCTGGAGGCTTTGCGTCAAAGACACAGCCCTCCAAATCGTGAGCACATACCCTAATAGAATACAGTTCAGTTTCTCCGAAGTGAGGAATATGATAAATATGTTTTTTTTTATTAATTCAGAATTCCCAAATAAGGTATATGCACCTGTATTTTATAAACTGAACATCTCCTTTAAGTTTCTGATAGTCACTACTACAAAATTAATCAATGTCATGTGGCAAATATTTACACTTTATTGTGTGTTTAGTAATTGTAATGGATGTAGACCTCAGTTGATATTGCAATGTAAGTCATTTTCTATTATTTAGTGACAGAAGAAGAGTGAATTAAATATGACAAGGTCCACAGGGTCACATCTGTAAGGCATTAAAAATGAGTATCAAACAATGAGTGTTTACATGAGAATAGAGTGCCCACAAACAGATGCGTCCTTCCTTACAACTCTTCTCTTGCCGCAATATATTCCAAGTTGCCTGGTACAAGATTACCCAGCTTAAAAAACATATATGAGCGTGATGATGAATTTATCGATGATGTATATGCTATATGTGCCTATGTGGCCACCTAGTGGTTGTGATGTGAATTGCAGTCTGTCAAAGGCTTTGATGCCATGGTGCTTCAATTTGGAAGAAAATTGTTACACAGATTTCAAGAACACATAAGGGTGGATATCTGTTAGTGCCTGCCTTGGGTGGTTGTAGTATTTTATTGCTGAGGGCAGGTAGTGTTGGTGAATGAGAATTACACCACTGCAGTTTAGAGATTATTATTAAGTTCATAGTCTGTGGCATTGCTTAGGTCTTTTTTTATCAAAAATGGCCAGTTGAAGTTTTCTTATGTACCACAAGCAAGTATAAGAATGCAATAAATCAATGCCTAGGATATGTTAAGGCAAGAAATAGAGGAAGCTTTGCCATGACTTTATTTGGAATATTATGTTGATTTATTCTGTTTAATATACTGTAGAATTCCTATATCTGATGTAAAGCATGGGTTAATTTGCAACTTGTTTGTAATAATTCAATTAAATTGACAAGCTCTCAGATGTGGGCTCCGCAGTGTTGAACAGGTGGCGTGATGCTCATTTTATGGAGTTTTTCATGCATACACAATAGACATTGAGAGCATTGGGACAGCCAGCGCACTGACAAAGAGCCCTACAGGACAGCATATGTGAAATTGAGCTGGCCCGCTCCAGTGCAGTATGGATCCTGCCAGGGTTCTGTTTAAGAATCGGGCAGCCAGGCAGAACGCTTGAGGCAACACTCAAGTGGCCATTCTGAATGTATGGTTGTACGGATACTTAAAAAAAAAGCTAGATCAATATAGATACAGTATTTAAAGGGGCACTACAAGAATAATAAATATATGTCGTTATAAATAAAATTCATAAATATTTTTACTATTATAGAATGAAAGTAGCTGTGTCCTGTTACACTGATGTTTGACATTTTTTCTAGAGTGTAATTAAAACATTTACCAAAAGCATGTGCAGTACTACCGCAGTGACCGAGATCTAGCTTGACAGCGCATGGTATAGATTATCTCCAGGCCATTGTAGGATGTCATAATTTGCAAAGAAATGGTGGACAACAGTGTGATCAAATTCTTATTACCTTGCCACTCCTGGTATCTCCAGTGTAAAGGTACCGTCACACCTTTCAACATTTTTCCGACGTCGTTCAAAAGTGACCACAGTAAATGTTGAAATGACATCGCTGTTACGTCGTTGTTCGTGTAAACGCACGATTCAACAATGATAGTTTTCAAGTCGGAGTTGACAGGTTTTCCTGCATGCAGGAAAACCTGTCAACTTCAACTTAAACAACCTGCGGCATCGTTAGGTGTAACACCGCAATAGTGATGTCACAGCTGATCCCACCTATTCGCTGCATTGCAGTGGATTGCTCGCTGGGTTGATCCCAGCCGCAAGCGATTGCTGTGCCAACATCACAGCGCCGTCACCGGCAACATCTTGCCATGTGACAGCTAGGCTGCGATGTTGGAGTTGAGCGCGCACCCGCAGCATCGCTCCCGACACCGCAGCCGATGTAAGGTGTGACGGTACCTTTAGATCAGATAGATCGTGGTAGAGGAAGGGGACATCTAGGTAAATCGTATCCAGGAACATAGCAAGATAGAGACCCAGGCATCCCACCTTGCACTGCAGGCAAACAAAAGAAAATGGGGCAGCTCCGCAGATCTGGGACAGGATACAGGGAGAGGAAGCAATACTCAATTTATATATTTAAAAAAAAAAAATACTGCTACATATAGCAGAAGGTTTTCTGAATGGGAGCAAACACTTTAAAGTAAGGCACATAAACAGATAAATCTACTTCACAGTCAACTGATCACGGTGAAAACTTTTGTTATTGGAATTTTCACAGCATTTGTTATAATCTGAATATTTCATTATTAGAAGATCACAGACTGTTCAATAGCTGTAATTTCCTGTCTGAAAAATGTAATTTTCCGCAGCCCTACACAGAGACTATGCTTAATATTGCCTCTAGTTTTCAATCGACAGAATAAATTGCTTTAAATCGCTCTGTACCTTTTGTACTATGAAGAGTTTATTAATGGCCCCAGTTTACCTAATAAATGTTTTAGTAGCAATAAACAGTTGACTTGCTTAGTTTGTCTAAAATATGCGTTAGAAAGCCACATCCCAAATATTGTACAAGTGCTTTAAGGGATGAAAGAAAATGAAAAAAGAAAGTTGTGCAAAAAAAACAATAGTGCTAAAAAGGGCAATTGAAGTGCAATGTTTACCCGATATAATCAATTTTTGCAGATGTACAATACAATATCTTTTAATCTCTCATTACAAAACTTGTTCTAGGGAACTAACTTAACCCCTTCCTGACATTGCAATGCGTTCCCACAGATGAATGTACTAGTACATCCTGGCGATTAGGAGCTGTGCACACACAATCACCACCACTCCAGATGTAACAGCCAGGGCCAGGGCCCCCACTGCCCCTGGCTGTTTAACTATCTAAATCAAATCAGGGGTCTCAAACTCGGCTGGGTTGGTGGGCCGCCCATAGAAAAAAATTATATCAGGGGGCCGCATTGCTTGTAGGACAAGTGACATTTTAAGAATACCAGAATTTTTTGCTCAATCTAGTAAAGTACAAATCCTGATCTTCTTCTTGTTGTAATGTCCCCATCCTGGTCGCCTTCTTATAGTAATGTCCCCATCCTGATCCCCTTCTTCTATAATGTCCCCATCCTGATCCCCTTCTTATAGTAATGTTCCCATACTGGTCCCCATTGTATATTAATGCCCCCCAAACTGGTCCCCGTCTTGTAGTAATGTCCCCATCCTGGTCCCATTCTTTAAGTAATGTTCCTCCCTGGTCCCTACTTGTAGTAATGCCCCATCCTCGTTCCCATCCTATATTAATGATCCCCATCCTGGTCCTCATCATGTAGTAATGTCCCCATCCTAATCCCCTTCTTGTGGTAATGTCCCCATCCTGGTCGCCTTCTTCTAGTAATGTCCCCATACTGGTCCCCATTGTATATTAATGTCCCCCATACTGGTCCCCATCTGGCACTAATGTCCCCTTCCTGGTCCCCTTCTTGAAGTAATGTTCCTCCCTGATCCGTAAGTGTAGTAATGCTCCATCCTGGTCCCCATCCTATAATAATGACTCCCATTCAGGTCCTCATCATGTAATGTCCCCATCCTGACCCCCTTCTTGTAGTAATATTCCCATCTTGCAGTAATGTCCCCATCCTGGTCCTCCTCTTGTAGTAATGTCCCCATCTTAGTCCTCCTCTTGTAGTAATGTCCCCATCCTGGTCCTCATCTTATAGTAATGCCCCCGCCCTGGTCTCCATCTTGTAGTAATGTTCCTCCCTGGTCCATACGTGTAGTAATGACCCATCCTGGTCCCCATCCTATATTAATGTCCGCCATCCTGGTCCTCATCTTGTAGTAATGTCCCCATCTTTTAGTAATATTCCCTCCCTTGTCATCTTGTAGTAATGTCCGCCATCCCAACCCATTTTGTAGAGATGTCCTAACAACCTGGTCTCTGTTCTTTTTGTTCTCTCGCTCACACACACACCCACACATATACACACTCACACACACACATGCGCACACACACAACACACTGACATACACACACACACACATTCACACACATACACACACTCACTTATACACTCACACATATATACACACTCACACATACATCTTCAGACATATTCACACAAACACATACACACTTACACATTGACACACTTACACATAGGGCCATATTTGGAGTTCCTGCCACCCTAGGCACTTTTAGCGGTCGCGTGGCCCCCCCCAGGCTGCTATCTTCGGCTGTAATATCACCTTACCTGACTCCATGCTTCTGATCCCGGCAGCTTCTTCCTCTGTGGCTCCCAGTCTCCCTCTTTCTGCCACCAGCCAGCAGCGGCACCAGCCTGCACCCGGCACCAGGCGTCACCCGTCGGCACCAGGCGGCAGCCACTAGCACCCAGCAGCTGCCAGCATCCGCGGCAGCTGCCAGCACCAGGAGGCGGCACCAGGTGGCACCAGCAGCTGCCTGCACCCGGTGGCAGCTGCCAGCACCCGGGAGGCTGCACCAGGTGGCACCCGCAGTTGCCAGCACCGCATTTAGCGGCACCCAACATTTGCAAACATCTAGGAGGAGGAACCAGGTGGCACCCGGCAGCTGCCAGCACTCGGCGGTAGCCGCCAGCACCCGTCATTAGGCAGAACCTGGCAGCACCTGCGAGGCGGCACCAGGTGGCATCTGGCAGCTGCCAGCACCCGGCATTAGGCGGCACCCGGAAGCCGCCAGCACCCAGCGGCGACTAGCACCAGGCAGACGCCAGCACCATGCGGTTGCCGGCAGCTGCCAGCACCCGGCACTAGGTGGCCGCCAGCACCCGGCACCAGGCGGTGCGGGAATACACTAACACATGTACTCACACATACACATTCACACACACGCGCATACTCACATATACACACTCACATACATATACACACACACACATATACACACTCACATATACACACTCACTCAGAAATATTCACGCACACATACACACTCACACATATACACACATATACACACTCATCAGAAATATTCACACACACATACACACTCACACATATACACACACTCACACATACATACACTCTCTCTCTAACTCTCACTCATACACACCTGATACCCCGGGCCATTATACATGGAGCCACCACGGTACCCGCTTTATTCTGACTTCCAGGTACCGCTCAAACAAGCGCCTTCACTCCTGTAAATTAATGCAAGCAGGCAGCCGGCTGACCAATCAGACACCTCCTGTGACGTCATGTGCCGATGCCAGCTGCAGGCGTCTAATTGGTTCGCCGGCCGCCTGCTTGCATGAATGTACAGGAGTGAAGGCGCTTGTTTTAGCGGGACCAGGAAGTCACAATAAAGCGGGTACCGCGGCGGCTCCATGTACAATGGCCCGGGGCATACTTATCTTTTCATGGTGCCCCGGGCCTCAGTGGGAAGCTTTGCAGGCCGCGTGTTTGAGTTGAGACCCCTGATCTAAATGCTGTAATCAGTAGCAATATCTCACCCGATCGGGACCCCTGCAAAGTGATCACAGGGTCTCGATGGTTTTCATGACAGCATGAGATAAAATAATGACCTCATGATATGTTAGCTATGGTTGCTTGTTAGACTATGCTGAAATACCTGATTCAGATAACAATGTCCCTAAGGGTACCTTTACACGCCGCAACCGTGGGAGACATTTTTGACGACGATATGTCACCCTGGAACCATCGCCGATTTGTCGCCTCGCCACGGTAGCACTGCTCTGAAATCAGGCGACCGTGGCGAGGCAACATATCGCCGCCAAATTCCCCAATTACACGCCGCACTTGGGAGGCAATTTGACGGCGTTAATTCCAGGGCGACATATCACCGTCAAAAATGTCTCCCGCGGTTGTGGCGTGTAAAGGTACCCTAACAGAATTTTCCCTATAATAAAGCAGATAGAAACACTGTGGACTGTCTCTGGCCTATAATTTAGCGGAATCTGTTGTATAAGTATTCAAAACACCAGTCAGCCACAGTTTTGTGCCCTTCTGAAAAGATAGTCACAGCTGAACTTAGGTCAGACGGAGTCCAGAGTACCTCTGCCGCCTCATTATAGTGAATGAATCCCTCGGGAGTTTCATCTGAATCATGTCATGTGGAGACTCAGATGTAAACCTCGCTGTAAGTGCTCAGCGTAGGGCACAGATTAAATGTGATCCAAATCGTCATGTAAAATGTTCCCAATTAAAGCTTCAAAAAACAAGCATTCCTTTCTTCTGTTATTAGAAATATATGGGCTTTTACATTACATTGGTAACTCAAAGCTCCATAGCTTTCCTCAAAAAGAAAATCTGCAAAATACGCCCTTCCAAATCCAAATGTCCCCCTCTGTTCTGAGCCCCACTGTGTGCCTAAACCACATCTGGCATTCACATATTTCACATTTCTGTAGTGATGAAAGACTGCTTAATTTACCAGAAGCAAGAGCTGGGCACAATATATGGGCACTACAATGTATAGGCACTATAATGGCAGATTTGCAATTTTCACTCTGCAAAATCCACTGATTGTTTCTGAAAAACACCTATTGAGTCAATTAAGTGACTGCACCTATGGATAAATTCAGTCGGGTGTCATTTCCAAAGTGGGATCACTCAAGGGGGAATTTTGCTTTTCTGTCACTTAGTGGCTCTATAAAAGCATATGCACCACTCCAATCTATCCTAAACTCAGCTGCCCGACTAATCCACCTGTCTCCCCACTATTCCCCAGTCTCTCCTCTCTGCCAAACCCTTCACTGGCTCTCCATTTCTCAGAGGCTCCAGTTCAGAACCCTACCTATGGCCTACAAAGCCATTAACACCCTGTCTCCTCCATCCGTACATGGTCTCCCGATACCTACCTTCACGCAACCTGAGATCCTCAAAAGAACTTCTCTACTCCCCTCTTACCTCTTCTTCCCACAACTGCATACAGAATTACTCCCATGCGCCCTCTATATTCTGGAAATCTCTGCCCCAACACATCAAACACTCGCCCACCGTGGAAACATTCAATTAGAAACTGAAGACTAGTGTTGAGCCACCACCCTAGTGTTCTAGTTCTATTCGTCGAATAGACGGTGTGTTCGTCGAATGTTCGTCGAACACCCTCGAACACACTAAAACACTAGTGTGGTGGTAAATTTCAGTTCCGCAATGTATATACATACATTGCAGAACTGAAATGAAGTCAAATCAAGGGTTAAAAATAAAAACAAAATCGATACTCACCTCTCTAATCCATCCAGTGACACTTCCAGCACTGCCTACCTGTCGGAGATGTGATCCCGGCAGCGTTTCCCGATAAAAAGATGAGCTCTCGCGATAACTCATCATGTGACCGGAAACTGCTGTCGAGATTATGACGTCACCGCAGGTCCTACAGGTCCTCACTAGTTGTGAATAGTAGTGAGGACCTGCGATCACATGATGAGTTATCGCGATAACTCATCATGTGACCGGAAACCGCTGCCGTGATTATGATGTCACTGCAGGTCCTACAGATCCTCACTACTATTCACTACTAGTGAGGGCCTGTAGGACCTGCGGTGACATCATAATATCAGCATCGGTTTCCGGTCACATGATGAGTTATCGCGAGAACTCGTCATTTCACCGGGAAACGCTGCCGAGATCACATCTCCGACAGGTAGACAGTGCTGGAAGCGTCGCTGGATGCATTAGAGAGGTGAGTATCGATTTTTTTTTTTTTTTTAACCCTTGATTAAACTTCATTTCAATTCCGCAATGTATGTATATACCTTGCGGAACTGAAATCAAACTGAAATCGAACATGACCTCGAACTGCCGAATTTGGAGCAAATAGTTCTAATTCGATGAACGACTCGAATATCGCCAAAAACAGCTTGGGTTTGAGATTGGCGAATAATTCAATTCAAACACCGCTCATCTCTACTGAAGACCCACCTGTTCTCACAAACCTACAACCTACAGTGAGCCTCTGTCTACCAAACTCCCACATGACCAGCTCTACTCTCTCCCCTAATGTATCCTCACCCATCCCTTGTAGATTATGAGCCCTCGTGGGCATGGCCCCCTCTCCTTCTGTACTTGTATATTGTTCATGTATATTGTACTTGTCTATATATGCCCTTTCCACATGTAAAGCACCATGGAATAAATGGGGCTATAATAATAATAATGGTAAAGCTATCAATTTAGGTGAGCACCTAAAATGTGATTTTCTGTCACTTAGTAGCTCTGTATAAAGTATACACAAATTATTCTAGGAAAATCTGTGCTCCAAGGGTCAAATAGCGCTCTTCCCCTCCCTCGTACATCTCACTTTGTGGCTAGGCAGTACTGTACAATCATAAGTGGGGCATTGCCAAACTTAACAGAAATTGTGTGACAAATTTTGGTTTCATTTTTACTCATTTTTCCATCTGAAAATCTATGTCCTGGGGCTAAAACAACATTTTGTAAAAATGTAATTCTTTTTTCTTCACTTGCCAATGGTATAAAATTCTGTGACACACCTGTAGTGTCAGTATTATCACTGTGCCCCTAGATTAATTTATTGAGAGATGTATTTTTTAAAACGCGGTCACTTGTGGAGGATTTCTACTTTTCCTGCACCTCAGGGGCTTTGCCAATTAACATAGCACCCAAAACATTCCAGCAAAAATCTGCACTATGATATGCCATTCCTTCCATTTTGAGCTTTCCACTGTGCCTCAAAAGTATTCCCGCTTACATGTAGGCACACTCAGGGGAAATCGCACAACAATTTGTGTCGTCCATTTTTTTCGAAAATACAAATAAAGCATCCAAATCCAGTATAAAGAAGAAAGTAGAAGCATACATGCTAAGTAAACAACTGGGCGGATAAGTAACCATTTTCCAGTAACTATGCAATAGCAATGTACTTACCGTATATACTCGTGTATAAGCCGAGTTTTTCAGCCCAAAAATTGGGCTGAAAAGTCCCCCCCTCGGCTTATACACGGGTCATACGGTATGCTGTGGGGGGGGCTGTGACCGGGAGCTGGAGGAGGCAGGAGGGGGCCGCGGTGACCGCAGGTGGTCACGTGGGGCCGCCTCATTAGTGCAATGAATATGCACGGCATCCCCCGTCCATCAACGGCGGGGGGATGCCGTGCATATTGCAATACACAGCCCCCCTCCTTAATATGGGTCCCCCAGTATTAGTAAACAGCCCCCCCCTCCTTATCATGTCCCCCCAGGCTGCGGCAGCTGTCAAAATAACAAACAGTTTATACATCACCTTCCGGCGCAGCTCTCCGCTCCTCCCGTCCTCCGCTCCTCCGCTCGCCGGCTTCTTCTTTCTTCTTGTGCCGGTGTCATGTGACCGGGCGCAGGAGATGACGTCATTTCCTGCGCGCGGTCACAGAAGTCGGCACAAGAAGAAGAAGCCAGCGAGCGGAGGAGCGGAGGACGGGAGGAGCGGAGAGCTGCCCCGGAAGGTGATGTATAAACTGTTTGTTATTTTGACAGCTGCCGCAGCCTGGGGGAACATGATAAGGAGGGGGGGGGCTGTTTATTAATACTGGGGGACCCATATTAAGGAGGGGGGGGCTGTTTGCTACCACTGGGGCTGTATACTACCACTGGGGCTGTATACTACCACTGGGGCTGTATATACCTCTGGGGGGCCTGTATACTACCACTGGGGCTGTATACTACCACTGGGGCTGTATATTACCACTGGGGCTGTATATACCTCTGGGGGGCCTGTATACTACCACTGGGGCTGTATACTACCACTGGGGCTGTATATACCTCTGGGGGGCCTGTATACTACCACTGGGGCTGTATACTACCACTGGGGCTGCATATACCTCTGGGGCTGATGTATACTACCACTGGGGCTGTATACTACCACTGGGGCTGTATATACCTCTGGGGCTGATGTATACTACCACTGGGGCTGCTTGGGCTCCTGTATACTACCACTGGGGCTGCTGGGGCTCCTATATACTACCACTGGGGCTGCTATATACTACCACTGGGGCTGCTGTATACTACCACTGGGGCTGCTGGGGCTCCTATATAGTACCACTGGGGCTGCTGTATACTACCACTGGGGCTGCTGGGGATGCTATATACTACCACTGGGGCTGCTGTATACTACCACTGGGGCTGCTATATACTACCACTGGGGCTGCTGGGGATGCTATATACTACCACTGGGGCTGCTGGGGATGCTATATACTACCACTGGGGCTGCTGTATACTACCACTGGGGCTGCTGGGGATGCTATATACTACCACTGGGGCTGCTGTATACTACCACTGGGGCTGCTATATACTACCACTGGGGCTGCTGGGGATGCTATATACTACCACTGGGGCTGCTGGGGATGCTATATACTACCACTGGGGATGCTATATAGTACCACTGGGGCTGCTGGGGATGCTATATACTACCACTGGGGCTGCTGTATACTTCCACTGGGGCTGCTGTATACTACCACTGGGGAGGCCTGTATACCACTGGGGGGGCCTGTATACCACACTGCTGGGGGCTGTATACCTGTGCTGGGGTCCACCCTCGGCTTATACACGAGTCAATAGGTTTTTCCAGATTTTTGGGGCAAAAGTAGGGGGGTCGGCTTATACACGGGTCGGCTTATACACGAGTATATACGGTAATTACATTTTAAAAATATGATGCTAAATAAATTTGAAATATGATCTTGCTTATATGGTCATACTGACTTAACACAAAATGTAAAACACAGCATTGTAGGAAAATGAAAAATTAAGCAGGCAATGAGAAAATATAAGAGTAAGGCTGTGGTCACAGTTACCATGCGTTTTTTTTAGTGATTTAACAAAACTCATGCGTTTTTTCATGTCAGCATGAGTTTTTATGGTGTGTGATGGCTCCCTGCGTTTTTGGCTGCGTTTTTGAATCTGCACCTAAAAATAGTGCTTGTAGTATTTTTTTGTGCGTTTTGAAAAACGCATGCGTTTTTGTAGAAAACACATGCGTTTTTATAACATGGGCCTCTATGGAAAACGCATGCAAAAACGCATGGTACATTAGTAACTTTTAGTGCCATTCAAAAATGCATGCGTTTCCCATAGGAGCCCATGTTAAAAAAACGCATGCGTTTTCTGAAACGCATGCGTTTTTTTTAACATGGGCTCCTATGGGAAACGCATGTGTTTTTGAATGGCACTAATTGTACATGCGTTTTTGCATGCATTTCCCATAAGGCCCCATATTAAAAAACGCATGCGTTTTTGGAAAAACTCCATAAACGCATGGGACTGTCACACATGCTTTTTGGCTATTAGGGCATGCATTTTTTAACATGGGGGCCTATGGGTGCGTTTTTTACATGCGTTTTTGAAAACGCAGGTCTCCAAAAACACATGTGACAAATGCTACTGTGACCCCAGCCTAAGAGAAGAAAGGATGAGATGGGGTTAGAAGGAAAAAGAAAGGCTGGGAGGATGTGAAGATATCCCAGGACAGCATGTGGTTACAAGGACTCACTAAATGTAAAGCCTCAATCACTGGATAGCTGGGTAGACAGATGTGTACTATAAAGAAAGAACGTCCACAAACTCAGGAGATTCCTTAAACATAAGCCACTCCTGCCAGGAACTGAAATATTTCTCTACTTGGGCCTCAGAATGCGCAAATAACCTCTCCATCCTACAGATGTGGTCCATCTCCGTGAGCTACTCATGCAAACTTGGGATCAGATTTATTTCCACTTCCTGGGATAATTGCTCTGGTTGCAGCAACACAATGCCGGAGCAGTCCCCGTCTCATCCCTTTAAAGGATCCTAGGATCATGGATAACAGACAAACATGTGGAGAGCATGGAATGGCCTGACCAGTGATATGCTCATGGATTTGGAAAACATTACGCCAGAGCGCATATATTGGGGGGCAGCTCCACCAGATGTGAGACATGGAGCCCTCAGGTGTGTCGCATCTCCAGCAGTTGCTCGGAGTAGTTGGAAAAATTTTGTGCAAATCCAGAGGGCATCTGTACCATCTAGAAATAATCTTAACATCCTCTTCCTGCAGTTTGCAAGGCAAGGGCAATTTATGAGCGTAGAAAAATGCCTTGCTCCATTCCTGGTCCGTAAATGTGCACCGAGCTCCAATTCCCACTCCTTCACAAACCATATCGATCTCAACTGGTGTAGTCAGCATAGTGTATATCTGCGAGATCGTGTGAACCTGAGCTGAGTCCTGTGTCAACAAGGCCTCAAAACTGTAAGAACCCCTAACCAGCTCAAGGGGGGGTGGTGAGAGGAGGAGATGAATGATTGAAGTTGCAGGTACTCAAACCATCAGATTCGATGAACTGGAAAGCGAGAGCGGAATTCAGATAAAGGCGGGAGGGAGGAGGCACCCAACAGGACTTGTGTCGTCCACCACTGCTTCTTCCAATGTTGTGCTTGCAAGGCAATCCCATGTTCATAGTGCATGCAAAGATGCCTCTTGTCCTGCACCTGTCGTTGCACAATCAAACATACCACCATCAGCAACCACGTCAATGTCCTTGTCCCAGCGTAGCGTTCAGTTGTCCATACCCCAGTACTTGGAACACAAGTGCAAATACGCAGCCAACGCCCCACAGGCCACATTTCTCAATTTGCACATTTTCCGACTGCTTGCGCTCGAAATGTTGCCTTTTAGGCTAGTGGAGATGTAAGCATTCCGCAACCTGATGGAAGCGGCTGTCCCTCATTACTAGGTCCACCGCCGCCACTATTTCCTACTGATGTGCTGTTCCCACATTACACAAGCATGTGTCCCAAAACATTAGCTGTGCCCTTAACAACGCAGTTTCTGGCAAAGTCCAGCTAACCATGGACATGTAAAGAAGTGGTTGTGGGCAGGGACAGTACATGTTGCTGACGGCACACTGTGTTAATATAGTGGAGGCCGGGACCCAGTTGGCAGAGGTCACAGTTCAGTGGACAACCAAGGAATACAGGTGAGAGAGACACAACTTAAATCCAGCAGAGGCAGGGGAACACTCTCAAAGTTCTGGGAGAGTTTTCTCAGCCCCTCCAATAGCACAGGCCCTGAGGCATGGGGCACTCTTACAAGGACTGCAAAGTTTGGGAAGATGCTGAATGAGTACCTTGCCGATTATACCAATGTCCTCCGTGATTCCTCTGTGTCTTATAATTATTGGGTATCCAAGCTGGACACGTGGAATGAACTGGCTCCCTACGCCTTGGAAGTCCTGGCCTGCCCTACCACTAGCATTTTGTCAGAGCGGATTTTTAGTGCTGCAGGAGGAATTATTACTGATAAGCGCACCCGCCTGTCAACTGAAAATGCTGACAGGCTGATTCTTATCAAAATGAACAAGGGCTGGATTGAGCCATACTTTTCAACACCACCAAATGATAGCAGCGTAATATAAACTCAAAGCCAGTGTCTTTTTTGGGGAGGTATATTCCCATACTCCTCTTCACCCCCACACATGGCTATACACTTCCTGATTTTGGCTATTTGCTCTATTTCTTCATCCTCCACCACCATATCACCAGGTTGACCGTATCCATGATGCATCACCCGCATAATATTGTTCAAGATGCTTGTAACCAAAAAAAAGTTAAACAGTATATTCATGTATACCTCTCCCAGGGGTAAATGTTTCAGTCCATACTTAGTGCATGGGCATTGCAAGTATAGGAGACCTGCTCCTTTGTAATGGGAGGCCCTTCTCCACATTTCTTAAAAGGGGCTTCGGAGTACCTCACAATTTTTGGCAGCCCTGCTTAGGGCAACACTATGAGAGACCCACTTCCTAATAATGGGAAGATACAATATTTAATGAGGCCCACCTCCACATCTCTTAAAAGGAGCATTGGAGTGCCTTCCAATTTTTGACAGCCTGCATAGGGCAACATTTTGGAAACCCACTTCCTAATAATGGGAACATTATTTAAAGAGGCCCTCCTCCATGACTTTTAAAAGGGGCATCGGAGTGCCTCCCTTTTTTTGGCAGCCCTGCATAGAGCAACACTATGGGAGACCCACTTCCTAATAATGGGAACATACAATATTTAATGAGGACCTCCTCCACTTCTCTTAAAAAGGGCATCGGAGTGCCTCCCAATTTATGGCAGCCCTGCATAAGGCAACACTATGGGAGACCAACTTCCTAATAATGGGAACATACAATATTTAATGAGGCCCTCTTCCATGTATCTTAAGGCTGTGGTCACAGTTTTTTTAGTGCCTTTTAAAAACGCATGCTTTTTTACATGCGTTTTTCATGTCAGCATGAGTTTTTTAAGGTCTCTGATGGCTCCCTGCGTTTTTGGCTGCGTTTTTGAATCTGCACATAAAAATAGTGCTTGTAGTATTTTTTTTAGCGTTTTGAAAAACGCATGCGTTTTTGTAGAAAACGCATGCGTTTTTATAACATGGGTTCCTATGGGAAACACATGCAAAAACGCATGTACAATTAGTACCTTTTAGTGCCATTCAAAAACGCATGCGTTTCCCATAGGAGCCCATGTTAAAAAACGCATGCGTTTCCGCAAACGCATGCGTTTTTTTTTACATGGGCTCCTATGGGAAACGCATGCGTTTTTGAATGGCACTAATTGTACATGCGTTTTTGCATGCGTGCGTTTTCCATAAGGCCCCTTATTAAAAAACGAATGCGTTTTTGGATATGCTCCAAAAACGCATGGGACAGTCGCACATGCTTTTTGGCTATTAGGGCATGCGTTTTTTAACATGGGGGCCTATGGGTGCGTTTTTTACATGCGTTTTTGAAAACGCAGGTCTCCAAAAATGCATGTGAAAAATGGTACTGTGACCACAGCCTAAAAGAGGCATTGGAGTGCCTCCCAATTTTTTTTTTATATTTAATGTAATAAAAAAATATATAATACACCAACAGTGTCTCACAAGTGAGTATGAGCCCTTAACATTTTCCCCTGGAAAATCCATTTTGGTTTAGTTTTTGAACGTTTTATTGACCGTAAAAAGACATAGCCTCCGGACCAGAGTCATGTGAATGGATCTGCTCATTTCTATTCCAAACCATCTTGGATGAAGTGGGACAATCCCGGATTTGGGTCTATGCCTTGCAGTCTCGGGTTTCTGCTGAATATCCCTCTGAGGCTAGGGTCACACATAAGCCCTTGGTCCGTTTTTGGCTTCATTTTTGGCATTTTTTTTTTCTAAGTCCAAAAACTGATAGAAAAAAGGATTGGATGTAATAAACACCCTGTCCGTTTTTTTCTGGACCTCAAAACATTGCTCTGTCTGTTTTTGAGCCAAAAACGCTGCTAGCAACGTTTTTGGCATCAGTTAAAAAAGCATGCGTTTTTTTAACATGGGGCCCTATGGGAAACACATGCGTTAACGCATGGCACATATAGGCACTTGCGTTAACGCATGCGTTAACGCACATGCGTTTTTAATGAAAAAATGACTAAGTCCAAAAATGTTCAGGGGTGCAGGAGGATCAAAAAGCACCCAAAAAAAAACGGATTGGTGATGAAAATCACTTCCAAAAACGGACTTCTATGTGTGACCCCAGCCTGACATCTCCTCCTGCTAGAGTAAAAAGAAATGGTTAATGGATTTGACTTGAGGAGTGGCCTGGGGCGTGATCATAGTTTGTCCCTCTTACTGTTCTTCTAAAGTTGAGAGTTATGAAATTACCCATATAAGTGAAAATCACTGACAGCACATGGATGAAATCATTATGCAGTCCTTGTACTGTCCACGATGAGCAGTGAAATGTATAGGAAAAGCTTTTGTCATTTCTTTTTTTAGGCTGTGGTCACAGTACCATTTTTCACATGCATTTTTGGAGACCTGCGTTTTCAAAAACGCATGTAAAAAACGCACCCATAGGCCCCCATGTTAAAAAACGCATGCCCTAATAGCCAAAAAGCATGTGTGACTGTCCCATGCGTTTTTGAAGCATATCCAAAAATGCATGCGTTTTTTAATAAGGGGCCTTATGGAAAACGCATGCAAAAACGCATGTACAATTAGTGCCATTCAAAAACGCATGCGTTTCCCATAGGAGCCCATGTTAAAAAAACGCATGCGTTTCCGGAAACGCATGCGTTTTTTTTAACATGGGCTCATATGGGAAACGCATGCGTTTTTGAATGGCACTAAAAGGTACTAATTGTACATGCGTTTTTACATGCGTTTCCCATAGGAACCCATGTTATAAAAACGCATGCGTTTTCTACAAAAACGCATGCGTTTTTCAAAACGCTCAAAAAAATACTACAAGCACTATTTTTAGGTGCAGATTCAAAAACGCAGCCAAAACCGCAGGGAGCCATCAGAGACCTTAAAAAACTCATGTTGACATGAAAAACGCATGTAAAAAAGCATGCGTTTTTAAAAGGCACTAAAAAAACTGTGACCACAGCCTTATCCACTATTGAAACACTAATGTTAACAACCAGCACACAGAGCAAATACTGATGGTAAAAACAAGAACACAGAGCAAACACTGATAGTAAAAACTAGCATACAGAACAAGCATTGATGGGAAAAACTAGCACACAGAGCAAATACTGATGGTAACAACAAGAACACACAGCAAACACTGATGGTAACAACTAGCACAAAAAACAAACACTGATGGTAAAAAGTAACACACAGAACAAACTCTGATGGTAAAAACTAGCACACAGAACAAACACTAATGGCAAAAACAAGAACACACAGCAAACACTGATGGTAAAAACAAGAACACACAGCAAACACTGATGGTAAAAAACTAGCACACACAGCAAACACTGATGGTAAAAAACTAGCACACAGAACAAACACTGATTTTAACAATTAGCACACATAACAAAGACTGATGATAAAAACTAGCACACAGAGCAAACACTTATGGTAAAAACTAGGACATAGAGCAAACATCGATGATAAAAACTAGCACGCAGAGCAAACATTTATGGTAAAACTAGCACACAGAACAAACACTGATGGTAAAAACTAGCACACAGAATGAACACTGATTATAAAAACTAGGATGCAGAGCAAAACACTGATGGTAAAAAAAGCACACAGAACAAACACTGATGGTAAAAATAGCATATAGAGCAAACACTAATGGTAAAAACTATCAAACAGAACAAACACTGTTGGTAAAAACAAGAACACAGAGCAAACATTGATGGCAAAACCTAATGCACAGAGTAATCACTGATGGCTAAAACTAGCACACAGAACAATCACTGATGGTAAAAATAGCACATAGAGCAAATACTGATGGTAAAATAGCACATAAAGCAATCCCTAATGGTAAAAACTAGCACACAGAACAAACACTGATTGAAAAACTAGAGCATACAGCAAAGACCGATGAATTTCGGATCTCACACACTAATCAAAATCAGACCATTATTTGGCTTTTTGGAAGCCACAATGTGAACATTTTGTGATATAGCTTTACATGATTTTAAATGTTTTTTTCATATCTGGGGAAGACAGGTAGATCAGTGCAGATGAGTGAATACACTAAATGATAACAGTATAGATTGCTGTAATGGGTTATAATGATGATCTGAACACTTCTTTCAAATTTCAGGGAACATGTTTAATTGGCTAAATAAGTATTAGCAGTAAAATGTACGTTGAGATAATTCCCTCTGTCTGCAATTAATTAATGGATTTAGCAAATGCTCTCATCCATTAATATATTTTGTATGGGTTTATTATACCCTGCATAACTGTAAAATGTCATATTTCAAGTACTTAATATTCTTCTAATAAACCTATATAGAAATCCTCTTTTTCTCACTAGCATAGATTGGGTTAATATGGGTCATTGTGCTCAGTATTTCAGGCCTTGTGGTAATGGGATTTTTATTGGGAAGCTACCTCATTACGTCTGGAGTACTCGGAGCAGTGCAGTAAAACGCTCATTAAGGTCCAGTCTACAGACACATTATCCGAGGAACATCTCTCAGACAATAAACACAAATGGTCCATTGCCGATAATGCACAGCACAAATGTGGATTTGCTCTGCGTTCACTACCAAATGCAGCAGGGGAGCGAGAAGCAGTGTTGTCAGACAATTGTCATTCTGCGGAACATAAACTAGAGCGAATCTTTACAGCAGAACCGCATGCAGCTTTGGAAAGGTCTGTTTTGTACTGGTGCTTCTGCTTTATATCTGTGTGCAGAAAACTATTCCTGGGATGGCTAGTTGCAAATTTGCAAGATTGTGCTCTTTAATAATCTATACTCACTAGGAGTTCAACTGTAGTACAATTTTTTGATGCCTGATGGACCCAAAAGCTGAAATGCCTGTAAAAAGAGGCTTCACCGTACACTATAGATATTATGGTTCAACAGTTTTCATCAAAAACAAGTAGAGGATCTATGCAGAGTGGTACATAAGGCTGTGGTCACAGTACCATTTTTCACATGCATTTTGGAGACCTGCGTTTTCAAAAACGCATGTAAAAAACGCACCCATAGGCCCCCATGTTAAAAAACGCATGCCCTAATAGCCAAAAAGCATGTGTGACTGTCCCATGCGTTTTTGGAGCATATCCAAAAACGCATGCGTTTTTAGAAAACGCATGCGTTTTTGTAGAAAACGCATGCGTTTTTATAACATCAGTTCCTATGGGAAACGCATGCAAAAACGCATGTACAGTTAGTACCTTTTAGTGCCATTCAAAAACGCATGCGTTTCCCATAGGAGCCCATGTAAAAAACGCATGCGTTGGTGCAGATTCAAAACGCACCAAAAACGCAGGAGCCATCAAGACCTTAAAAAACTCATGCTGACATGAAAAAAAGCATGAGTTTTGTTAAATCACTTAAAAAAACGCATGGCAACTGTGACCACAGCCTAACTGAGGTCAAAAATCTCCACCTTCTCAGTAGGTCCCACCAAGCCGGTCTACTCAAAGTGACTGTAGGCACCGCAGTTTGTGATGCCACTATGAGTCTTTCAAAGTCACCTTCTTTCGCAGCCTGCAAGGCTCATTAGTTTTGTAGCTAACATTCTGTGCCTCCATGAATCAGTGACCACATTGCCTTTACCTTTCATAGATACCAACTTCTCACAGCCGCTACCATGCAATGTGCACATTGAGTACCTTTTTGCACCCAATCCAACAGAGGCAAACACAATTTGAATCCAGGTCATCCTGAGACACTTATACAGTATGTTCAGTGTTTTTCATGAACAGAACATGTACTCATTATATTTCATTTGGCTGTTGACATGTCGACAACAAAATTCGCAGATGTAAGTTTTGATCAGGGTTACAAATTGAAATTAGTCATATAAGTCTATAGGCACCTTACAATGACTTACAGCACATGGATGTCATAAGTGTATTGTCTGTGTGCTGCCTGTGATTGCCATTGTAGTGTAAGGCTGTGGTCACAGTTGCCATGCGTTTTTTTTAGTGATTTAACAAAACTCATGCGTTTTTTCATGTCAGCATGAGTTTTGTAAGGTGTGTGATGGCTCCCTGCGTTTTTGGCTGCGTTTTTGAATCTGCACCTAAAAATAATGCTTGTAGTATTTTTTTGAGCGTTTTGGCTATTAGGGCATGCGTTTTTTAACATGGGGGCCTTTGGGTGCGTTTTTTACATGCGTTTTTGAAAACGCAGGTCTCCAAAAACGCATGTGAAAAATGCAACTGTGACCCCAGCCTAATGGAGAAGCTTTGCAGTTTTTTTCTCATCAATGAATAATCACTGATGGTTAAAACTGACATACTGCAACATTTTACCATATGTTTGACTGATCAACCAAAATGGATTGATTAACCAAAGAAAACAGTGCCACCCATAGGACATCTGTGATGGGGGTCCACAACACGCCATCCAGGATACAGTCCGTAGTGCAGCCATTCATTATCACCTACGCCTGGATCTGCTTCATCATACCCGTGTGGTGGACCCATCCTGCTGCAGCACTTCCTTCCATTTGTGTTCCACTCTGGAATGCAGGCTGCTGCTATGGCGCCTCAGTGTATAGGGGAAATAGACGTTGCACAGGGGTGAGTGAGACAGCACACAACGGGGTTACAGAGAGCACACAGTGGAGAGACAGCACAAGGGGAGAGAAGGTGCACATGGAGAAGAGAGAGCGCATGGGAGGAGAGAAAGCACAAGGGAGAGGGACAGCACAAGGAGAAAGAGAGCGCACGGGGAGAGAGAACACACAGGGTAAGAGAGACAGCACAATGGGAGAGAGAGCGCACAGGGGGATAGAGAGAGCACAGGAGTGAGAGACAGCACAAGGGGAGACAGAGCACACAGGGGGTGTAATGGGAGGCCTCACACCTTTCGGGTGGGCTGTCCTCTTAATTCTCTGACGCCAAATTGATGCTTTGTCTAAGTGTCTGCATGCCACCGGTAAGAACCACGCTGACAACAAGTCAAAGTAGAGCTTAATGACAAAGACCTTTATTAAGGATGGGGTAGCCAGTTTTATACGGCTCCTTAAAAGGATATTAAAGGGGTGTTGCATTTTATTCTGAAGAGAACATTCAATCATATTTTGTGTGTTAGTTAGCAATTCAGTTTAGCCTTGATTAGTAAATTCGGTACGGGAACATCAAAACATTATATAGAATCTGAGACAGAGAAATTCCAGAGGAGGGGAGATGAGAAGAAGAAGAGATAACTAGAGGAAAGTGCAAATATTTATATAAACATGCTGTTGGAAGATTTCTGAATGACTTCAATAAACTTATATAAATTATTAACTATTTATTGCCATGACAGGGGATGGTGAGCAACAGCAGCGCCTACCAAGCCACAGCCACCCTGTGCAGCAGTGGGCTACCCCTGCCTTCCTCGGTGGCACTGCATTTAATAGCGAGAGTATTTGGACTAATATTTAATCGCACACATTCTAGAATTGCCTGATGCGATTAAATCAGGCCCCCATCCAGTGTTTTAAATAAAGCTATAAAAGAACGCACTAAAAAAAACAAGTAACAAAATTTAGGCAATGACTTAAGGTACCGTCACATGCCGCCATATCGCTGGCAAGATCACTGGCAATTCCCGAATTCAGCGATGTGGAAACCACATTGCATGTATGTAGTGGCATTTGACTGGGCGATTCTATGGCGAGAAATCGCCGGTGGAGCATTGCCTGATTGCCCTGCACTGCAGTGAAATCAGGCAATATCCACCAGGCGATTTCAGTGGTTCGTGGTGTGAGACAGGGCGACAGCGACATAAACAGAGATCCTAAAATAAATCCCGTAGGCGTGCTTGGATGTTGTTTTTTCCGCGCCGCCCCTGCGGCGATTAGTGGGTGATGCTGCATTCCGATTGGCTGGCCGTGTCCGAGGCACCTTATTTGATGACCCGTGTGTTCACGCAAGGCTGATCAATGGGAACGCAGTTCCGTTCGCCAACCGTAGTGAAAGGGGCACGGTGGAAACACACTCTAGCAAGCCCCTGTCGAAACAGTATGGCCACATCGCTGATACGATTGTGGCGTGTGATGCGGCGATGTGTGAACGGAAGATCACTTCCGGTCTACAGCAGGCGATTTCCGGAACGCAGGGTCGCCGGAGATGGCACACGAAATCGCTAAGTGGGACAGCTTCACAGCGTTCTCAAAAAATGTCCCAAAATGTGTATGCTCACGTCAAATCGCCAGCCATTTAGAAGCCATAAGGCGCCGTGTGACGATACCTTAAGAACATATGATTGCTCAAAACACATCAGATGAATTTTTTTCTGATAAATTTTGGATTATAGTCTTGTAGATTATAGAGCCATATTTTTTTTTTTACTCACACAAGGGTGCTGGGTCGTGTCTCGTTGTGTTATCACTGTATTAGATGCAGTATCCATTCATGCACTTGTTTCGAGGATAAGCTGACCGATATCTCACTTTGTATATTTTCGCTAATAGATGCAGAAATGCTTCAGGTAATCTGAAACATCAAAAACCCACCTAATACTTATCATGGGAATTAGCCTTAGGCTATGTTCACACAACCATATTTTCAGTATGAGAGTGCTGTCTATGGAAAAAACTGATGGACAGCACAAGGACTAATGTTATTTAATGGGGCTGTTAAGATGACACTTTTTTAAATGGACCAATTCCCTTAGTTAAAAAAGGGCACTCTTCTCTTGTATTTTGGCTGAGACTCATCTATGAAAGTCTATATGTGTGCAAAAAAATGCAATACCATACCAATCAGACATATAGCATCTCATTTTTAAGGATATAATGCAATTTTTAACATATGAACAGTATTTGGTCTTGTAAATTGTATTCACTACTGATGTATATAAACTAATGCAAGTCAATAGAGATGAAAAGTCAACTTTTTTCTGGATGACATTTAGATTATTTTTTTAGGCTAGGGTCACACATGCGTTGTTTTTTTTTAAATCCTGATCCATTTTGAGCTTTTAAAAAGCTCAAAACGGCATCAGGAAACGCTCCTCATAGGAGCCCATTATTAAAACCAGATTGCATTACAAGCAATCCGGTTACCGCATCTGGCTCTGCAGCCTGCGTGAAAAATCATGCTGGTTACAGTTTTCGGAACGGTTCTAAGATCCTGAGCAATCCGGTTACTGTATACTTTGCTTATCCCGGCTACCGGCGGGATAAGCAAAGTGTTTAATCTGTCAAAAATGATCAAATATTTATAATAATTGTTGGCAACATGTCTCTAGGGGGTGCCCACCCCCCCTAAACACATGCTGGCCACTCAGGACAGCATGTTATGTGTTAATAAGTGATGTACAGTAAGGCGGCTTCTTTCAGCTCTGTACATTTTTATCAATGAAGCCGCCTGCTCCTCTGACAGCGGTGCACAAACTATATATAGTGTACGTATAGTATGTGCGCTGTCTGAGGTCCTGGAGGCTTTTACAGTAGATCTATGGGCACCGCACCGCCATAGATCTACTGTAAAAGCCTGCAGGACCCTGAATCGGCTTCATCAGAAGAAGAAAAACGACTTCCACCAAGGTGCTTTTTCATCTGTGGAAATAGGTGATAGTCCAAGGGAGCCAAATCAGGGGAATAGGGTGGGTGCTGAAGCAGTTGGAAGTCTCCAGGAGTGAATTGCAGCCATTGCAATAGCCGATGTGTGAACTGGCGCATTTCCATTTTTAGCCTTGCGACCCAACTTTAAAATGCTGTAAATGCCGCAGCAATCTCGTTTACGTGCTCCCTTACTCGCCTTCTTAATTCTCTTGATGTGAGCCCAACATAGATCAATCCGCACCTGCATGTGGCATAGTACACCACATAGCGGGTACCGCAATTGATGTATGACCGGATCTCATAAGTTTTTGTACCATCAGAAGACAAAAAGGAACGCTCGCGAACGACATTGCCGCAGGCAAGGCAGTGCCCACACTGGAAACATCCTTTTAAAGGTCGACTAGCCCCAAATAGGGGTGGTATATAGGGCACATAATGACTCTTAACAAGCATATTACGCAAATTAGGTGCTCTGCGTGGCGTCATTTGAGGATAATCTAACAAAGAGTCCTCAAATGCAGATCGGATAGGAGAATAGGCCAATGACGCTGCATTATAGACCGCATTGTTCCCCAGTGCTGATTGAATGTGGAAATATATCTTACTGCATTATTTTGCTCAACCCGGACCGTCCGCCCCGTGCAAAGAAGGTCAGCCCTGTTCGTATTTTTAGCTCTGATATACGCTTTCTTGATGCTACGGTTACTGTAACCTCTCTCACAGAATCGTTTTTTAAGTTCATCAGCCTGCTCCTCAAAAACACCATCAGAGGAGCAGATGCGTCTAATCCGCAGAAATTGACTGGTAGGGATCGCCCGAATTGTGGAAGAATCATGGGCTGACGTAGCTTTAAAAGGGCATTAACCGCCGTGGGTTTTCTAAAGACATCAGTCGATATCATTCGATCTGATCCCACTTCAATCATAATATCCAAAAATTCAACCCTAGTGGGGTGACATTTGTGGGTAAAATGGATATTAAATGGGTTAATGCCCAGTCTGCCCATGAAATAGTCAAGCTGCTCCGCATTGCCCTTCCACAAAAAGAATAAATCATCAATATAGCGGTACCAGCACTGCACACGGTGCAGTCCGCCGCACCCCCACCGCCAAAAAGCCACCTCTCCCCTCTGTAAATAAAATACATCTTAATACAAAAAAGTTGTGGGTCACGGCAAAGCGAAGCAGCTCAAGTATTAATTCCCTCATCGAGGGATCCCTACCGGTCTCATTCATGTAAAACCTTACTGCTTCCAGACCATCATTGTGGCGGATGCATGTGTATAGGGACTCAATATCAGCTGTAACTAATAAAACATCAGATTCCACGTGGATACCAGGACGTCCGTTGTGTCCCGGACATAGGAGGGAAGTGTCTCAACCATTGGTTTTAAATAATAGTCAATAAATGTACATATTGGCTCACATAAACCTCCGATGCCGGCCACAATAGGACGTCCCGGCGGGGTCAAGGGATCCTTGTGTATCTTGGTAAAAGATAGAAAGTAGAAATTTTCGGGTACCGAACCGTCAACCCTTCAACTACTTGTTTGCTGATGATCCCCCGCTCACATGCATCCGCCAAGATCGACTGGATTTGCTCCGTGAAAGAGGCCACTGGATTCGAATCAAGCCTCAAGTAAGTGTCGTGATCTCTCAGTTGACGTAAAGCCTCCCGTTCGTACATATCTGTAGGCCAGATCACTATGTTTCCCCCTTGTCCGCAGGCTTTACAACGATCTCCCTTAAATTCTCCAAGTGCCTTAGAGCTGTTCTCTGTGCACAAGTGAGATTATCACATGATCTAGCAGGAGACAACTGTCTGAATTCATCAACAAACTAGTTTGGTAAAAATATCAATTGCTGGACATGTGGACAAGGGGGGAAACCTGACCGATCTGGGTCTGATATGAGGAGGGAACTCACCTGCTGGAGTAGAAGTCTCTCCAACGGCGAGGTCTTCAAGATTCTCCAGAGCTTCCACTTCGCACGGGACAACGCTATCGGGGGCAAGCAATTTCTTATTGTGCAGCTTCCTATACACCAGCTTCTGGGAGAACAAGTATAAGTCTTTTATGGCTGTAAAGAGATGGAATGGATTAGACGGTGAGAACGAAAGACCTCTCGTCAGTACATCTATCTGAACCTCCGATAAAACAATTTTAGAGAGGTTAATTACCTGAGGTGACTTATCAGATTTTTTAGAGGCAGATTTCGGTAGAGTCTTTAATGGCGGGACCTTTGATCTAAATCTCGTGACCACTCCAATACTAGATAAATCTGAGTCCGACTTATCTGTTCCAGATGGAGTTTCGTCCCCACCTGTGTCTTTAGGGGGTATTTGTCCACCTGATGGTTTTTGGGGACGAGGATTGGGACGAGGTTTAGGGCGTCCCTTTCTCTCATTTTTCCACCTATATACCCAATTCATCTTAACATCAGTGAGGTCACGCTGGAATTTTTTAAGCTTATAAGCCTTCACTTCTTTCTCCAGCTTAGCCAGTTCTCCTTCAACCTCCTCAGTCACATTACATCACTGTATCATAATGATATGTGCTTTTGTATCCTTTTGCAGTTGTCTTGTGACCTCATGCACATTCGACAAGTCCCGTATGCTTCCAAGTGAGATGTCCCAATTTCAATTCAAATCACATGTGACTGCGATTTTCATGCAAAGTCCATGATACATTGCAGTTAGATGATGTGAAGAGAAATTAATTTTTTTTTGCAATACAAGATTATAGACACTTCGGTCACACTTAGACCTTCATCAGTACGGATTGCCAGAAGACATCTGTGAGAGAGGTACTGGAGTGCCACAGCTTAAGGGTATGTGCTCACAATCCAGAGGAGTTGTGTCTTGGACACAGTGCCTCTGGGCCTTAGGGAAGCTGGTGAGCGCAGGGAGACTGCAGACGCCCTGTACTCACCATCTGCGGTGGGTGTGAGTCGGTCGACAGGATATGGGGGTACTCGGATACCGGGACAGGGGGTTACTTCGGTGGTGATCATGACTGGTTGGTTCCCGATTCCGTGCCCTGGACCCTCAGTGGCGGAGGGTGGTGGTGGTGGGGGAATGATGATGATGGGGGAATTGTAACATGACGCCACCTGTGGTACCTGGTAATAGAGTTACCAGCGCTGCGGCCAGCCGCTGAGGTGATGGGAATGCAGCTTTGGTAGTACAGCTCCCCACAGGTGGAGCTTTACCTCAGGGCAGAGGGGTGGATGAGGGGAGTCGTAGTCCTCACCTCTGTGACGCTATAGAGGCCATCCGGGCGACGGATGAAAGGAGAACAGACACCAATTCAGCTCAAAGAGTTCTTTACGTGCACCAGGTGGAAAAGGTACACAGTACAGTCTGGTTTAACGGGGATTGTAGACGTAGATTTTGGAGGCTTTTCCAGAGTCTGTCAGAGGTGTCTTTCAAATGGCTCTCCTGGTCCTTTTCCCTACTGTGTCCTGATGGCCTTCTGTACTCCCACTCGTGAGTCTAGTCTCTAATTCTCGTGGTCTGTTGTCTAAAGTCTCTGTGCATCTAAGGCGTCGTGAACCCAGCTGCGGGACTGATGTTGGACTGCTTGATGGGTGCGGTGGCTACCTTATGCCGGGCCCACAGCCTGCCAGTCTGCGGTTAGGGATAGACCGCCAACTAACCGCCTCGGTTCCGGTGTACCGGTGTTGACCCGGACTTTCTCCAGCCGGCTCTGACCAGTCCTGCAGTGTCCCCTTCGTAGTCTGGGTCACCTCTCTCCTAAGAAGTGCCCTCCTGTCACGGTTGCATGGTCCCCTGCATCCGTCTTCCTTGCTGTCTTTCACAGTCTGCCTGACTAGTCTTCTAACTGTCACTCACGTCTTCCCGCTCCTCTAGGTTCCACCCCCTGGGACCTACTGAATATACGATCCCCTGTGCTAAGGTGGTCTATTGTATGCGTGTTGTGTGCAGGCTCTGTAGGGTCCTTCATATCCACGACTACAGAGGCACTACACCTTCTGTTTGGGGTGCAGTACCTCCCTGTGGCGCCTTGCCATAGGGGCACCATAGGTGCAGGGTGACTTCCCCCTGCATTCATCTGCAAGATGAAATTAACATGCTGGGAGCTGAGGGAGCCCAGCAACCCGTACCACCGCTGAAATATCGCTGTGGTCAGGTGAAGCATAGGGGGCACAGGATATTTTGAAATCCCATCCACTGTGCTTGTACTACACAATGCAGTGTTTTGGATGCAGCACAATCACGCTCTGTCCAAATCGCTGCGTGTCTTAATTGTGAGCACACAGCCTAAAGAATCGTGAGCTTTGCATTGTCTTAGATAGTTTGCGGCTGAGCAGCGCTCGCTCTCTTAGATCAGTATTATAGTAGTTGTAGCCCATCAGTACATTACACTGTGCATAGTCTGTGACCTTCATTTGTAGGTTACACACTGTACTTGCATCTTAATGTACTACATGTAAACTAGAGCAAGGTCCTTAATTCCTTGAGGGTAAAGACTGATGCTGGCTTATCGATTGAATCAAAATCTTCATTTTGGGACCTAAAGCCGCTAATCCCTTTCCTCCTGGGGAGATTAGAATCTCTCTATAACTTGCTGCTCTGTGGGTGACAGATTTCCATTTACAGATTCAGTTTATTGGAGTCACTTGTTTGAAGTTGAATTCTCGCTGTTTTCAAGGACAAAATGAACAAGATTACAAGAGTTTAGCTACTTAGTCAAGGAAAGTTACTATTTTTTAAATTAGTCTTGTAAACTCATTACCTACATGATACTACACATTTATATACGGTACCTATTATTCTTCAATCTGAAGGAAATGTTCAGTTTGGGATTCTCCTCAATATTTGTACCAGACCAAAAAGCAATGAAAAGAGTAAAATTATTTGTTGGCAATATATGATAATGATTTCATTTAATGCTGTGGCTGAAGGCATGACGTGCGCTTCCGCGTCATGTGGTCCGCTAGGAAATAGCGCAAGGTTTCAAATTCCGGCACTTACATACCGGTGTGTGAATACTCTCGGGAGTCCGTCACCCATAAGATTATACTGGCAGCGTTAAAGCATTACATTACAGTTACGCTGCGTTAATGCTGCCAGAATCCATGGAAACACAAGGCTGAATTGTCCTATGAAAACACACCCTTAAGATAAATAAAAATGGACACTACAACCAAATGGATAAACAAGGCCGTGGGGTTTATTAAGGTTAAAATAAATTATTAAAATTAATATTCAAATTTTATTTTCCATTTTAATAAATAAACCAAAGCTATATTAAATAGCTATTACATCCATATCAACCATTACTTTTAAGAATACCATTAAACATACCAAAACCATCCCAACACATATTGGAACATTTTTACTCCTCTAATAACGCCACACGACAAACAAAAGAAAAATTCAAAATGTCAAAAACAAAACAAACAAAACCTTTACGAATCAGCCTCAAATGATATCATTGGCTATCCATTACAAAAAGGTTCATCTATTTTTTTTTTAAACCATAATATACAGGGAGGGCGGGTGGGTCTTCAATTCTGTCAGAGGTCTGACGGACCCTCTGACAGGAAAAGAACCTTTTATAGCCTCACAGAGCCTGCCAACAGTGTTGGCCAATCAAAACTCACTGACCCTCAGGCCTGACCATTGGCTGGACTCCAGCCAACCAACACCTGTTGCCATACACTAACCCTAAGTGTATGGCAACCCACAGCTAAAAATAGCCTGCTATGAGTAATATAGATCAGCCTGTGTTGCCATGTTGTCCCCCACTATCTGCTCAGGGGACATTACATCCTCTTGACAGACCCCCGTGGACGGAATGCCAGAGCTAGTGTGGCCTTAGCCTAACAAAGACTGACCAAAAGCAGAACATGGCCTTACACCGGCTGGAATCTGACCGATGCAGTGATGTGCACCCAATATAAAATTGTAAGGTAAAACCATCATGTAGTTCTGCTACAGCTGAAGTCATATACAACGGGTCACATCCCCTTACTAGATTAGTCAGGACAGAGCTGTGTGTAACAGACGGAGTTTCATGATGTGGAAAAAGTAATAAAATGAAGCAGGACGCACAGATTGAGCCTTAGTGCTGGATCAACAATGCAGGAAAGTAAGATACTTATAAATACAGGAAAAAAAAATGTATTTTTTTTTTTGCATACAATCCCCTTAATAACTTTCCTGATACAGGATCAGCTTTATAAACCAAGGAACAGAACAGTTATGATGTTCTGGGTATGTTATGTTCTTTTTCTTGGATTGTATAAAATGTGAAATATGAGTTGAATATCCCTGGAAGCACAATATCCAATATGCCGTAATGAAAATGTTACCCTTGTTGCTTGGTTTGACAGTTAAGAAGTTAAATAGGCCCAAGGTTAGTGACAGGTGAGATATCATCCTGCCATTGTGATGTGCTGGGAATCATTCCTAGTCAACACCTGCCCCGACTCTGTCCAGGGTGGCAGGACAGTGTGAATTGTCACCTAGGGCCAGCTAATATTGTTAAGGCACATAATGCAGCGATAATGGATTATTACACACTAAGGAGTGATGATCATCATTCTGGAGAAAGCTGTTTGGAAGGAGCTGATTTCCTAGTAGCTAAGAAATGAATTAGATCTTTGAGCAGAGGGTCCTTCCGGCAAGTCCTTCATTACGCAGTCCATGTTCTGCTGTCAGTGTCCTTATGGATGTACTTAATGTAGAAACACCTGTCACTGCCTAGGAACCCACCGTACAAGCGCTGGTGTTCTGCTAAGACCCGCCACATGGCACAAAGTTGCTTTTAAAGTTTTTAAATGATGTAAGACTTCTGTAACTTTTTTTTAAAGAACATAATGTGCTAGTTACTATTGGTGTTATGGATTTATTGGAGTAATGTGCGTGAAGTTTCTATAGAAACTAGCAACATTTCATGTCATTCTGTCTGAAAACAAACTTGTCCACAAGGTTTTTATTGCATTTCTTGTATACCAATTTGATTAAGAACAGAGTCATTATGGTAATTGTTTATAAACTGTCTTTTTGGTGCAGAAAATTACGCTAACATTTCATAGTTTTATAAACCACCACTGATTTACAAAAAAAGAACACTTTTAAGCTTTCTCTTAGGTAGGTACAGACTGTCAGTGCCTACTGTCATGCACATACACTCAAGACATATGTGTCTGATGGTGGCCATAGTCAGGATGGGTAATTTCCACTATAGAGACCCACTGAGGATGTATGCATCTGATGGTGGCCATAGTCAGGATGGTGCTTTCCACTATAGAGACCCACTGAGGATGTATGCATCTGATGGTGGCCATAGTCAGGATGGTGCTTTCCACTATAGAGACCCACTGAGGATGTATGCATCTGATGGTGGCCATAGTCAGGATGGTGCTTTCCACTATAGAGACCCACTGAGGATGTATGCATCTGATGGTGGCCATAGTCAGGATAGTGCTTTCCACTATAGGGACCCACTGAGGATGTAAGCATCTGATGGTGGCCATAGTCAGGATGGTGCTTTCCACTATAGAGACCCACTGAGGATGTATGCATCTGATGGTGGCCATAGTCAGGATGGTGCTTTCCACTATAGGGACCCACTGAGGATGTATGCATCTGATGGTGGCCATAGTCAGGATGGTGTTTTCCACTATAGGGACCCACTGAGGATGTATGCATCTGATGGTGGCCATAGTCAGGATGGTGCTTTCCACTATAGGGACCCACTGAGGATGTATGCATCTGATGGTGGCCATAGTCAGGATGGTGCTTTCCACTATAGGGACCCACTGAGGATGTATGCATCTGATGGTGGCCATAGTCAGGATGGTGCTTTCCACTATAGGGACCCACTGAGGATGTATGCATCTGATGGTGGCCATAGTCAGGATGGTGCTTTCCACTTAGAGACCCACTGAGGATGTATGCATCTGATGGTGGCCATAGTCAGGATGGTGCTTTCCACTATAGGGACCACTGAGGATGTATGCATCTGATGGTGGCCATAGTCAGGATGGTGCTTTCCACTATAGGGACCCACTGAGGATGTATGCATCTGATGGTGGCCATAGTCAGGATGGTGCTTTCCACTATAGGGACTCACTGAGGATGTATGCATCTGATGGTGGCCATAGTCAGGATGGTGCTTTCCACTATAGGAACCCACTGAGGATGTATGTATCTGATGGTGGCCATAGTTAGGGTGGGTGCTGTCCACCATAGCGATCCACTGAGAATGTATGCATCTGATGGTGGCCAAAGTCAGGATGGTGCTTTCCACTATAGGGACCCACTGAGGATGTATTAATCTGATTGTGGCCATAGTTAGGGTGGTGTTTCCACTATAGGACCCGCTGAGGATGTATGTATCTGATGGTGACCATAGTTAGGGTGGTTGTTTTCCACTATAGGACCCACTGAGGATGTATGTATCTGATGGTGGCCATAGTTAGGGTGCATGTTTTCCACAATAGGTACCCACTGAAGATGAATGCATCTGATGATGGCCATAGGCCATAGTCAGGATGGGTGCTGTACACTATAAGGACCCATGGAGGACGTATGCGTCTAATGGTGGCCATAGCCAGGATAGTTGCTGGCCACTATAGGGACACACTGGTTTCTGAACACTCAATTACAATCACAAATGCCCAGCATCTGTGATAGCATCTGTGATTGGCTTTTGTGCCTCACCCATTGCGTCTGTGATTGGTTGCTGACACAGTGGGTGTCTGTAATTGGAGGTTCATAATAATTAATTTAAAGATCTAGTTCAACCACCCATAGGGTGCCAATAGAAAAAAATAGTCAGATAATGAAGTGTATCCATGGCACACCTTGAATAAAGTTATGAGAAAAAAAGTATCTTTGCTTGAAGTGGTTTTTTATTCATGTGCAGATTTGGAGACAAATAAACAACGCCTGGATCCGGCAGCATCTGAATGCAAACAAAAGTGCCGGAGTGCCTATAGAAAATCAATGGGCACAAACTGGGTCAGGTTTGCATTCCCGTGTTAAAAAGAAGAGACGGGCCTCCACCAGATTAATGAAAAAAGCATTTGTGAAAGTGTCCTTAGTAAGAAGCTTTAGTTTTTATTTTCTTTTAGTTAGGCAAACACAAGTTTTAGAAAATACACCTAGAAAGGAAGAATAATAATATAAAATGGGTCAAAAGGGGCAAAATCTGATGTATTCAGAAACATAAGTAGTGTTTAGGAAAGAAAAATGAAGTGTGGTTTACTCACTATGGTTCTATGAAATGCTGAAATACATTTATCGTACAGAAACTTACATGTTCATGTATCATTTTAGTCATTTAAGAAAGAACTTGAGTTCCTTCAGATAGTGCAGTATGTTGCCAAGAAAACTTCAAAGAACTCAGATTATATAGCAAGATTTTGCTATATAATCTGATAGCACCATTACCTAACAACAGAGAGCCTGATTCCACTGATGGATCACTTACTAGACTGCTCTGTTTAGTTTAGATACAATCACTGTTTTCTCTATTTTAAATGCAGCAGTGATCAGAATACTGAGCTGGGTATAACCCCACCCATGCCTCGGACTGGCAGCTTCCTGTGTACACTGTGCATTGTCAGCAAACTGTCAATCATTAGTAGGGGTGGGGTTACACAGATTAGCTGAACTGCCTGGCACAGGACACCTAGTCCTGCAATGATAATCTTCTGCTGACAAAACACTAATTCTAATGAAACTGGAGCAACTGCTGAGCAAGTGAAACATCCCTGAAATCTGCGTCTCTGACGCCACCAACACACTGCTTTCAGCTTAAATAGCAAAAGCCTGCTGACAGATTGCCTTTCAATGCCAATTTGGTAGAAAGTGAAAAAAGCATCAGTAAAAAGTAAAACAAAGAACATTCCTTTGGACAGATATATCAGAATGTAATTAGATTTATATTAAAGTACTGTATATGGGGCTTGGGGAGCTGTACTCATGCAGTATACCGTAGCCACAAGCAGTAATGAGGCAGGAGTTCTTAGGAGAATACACATACTATACTTAACTCAGCAGCCTGAAATAGTCCAGACTTTTATTTCATATGGAATTACTAAATAGTTCCTCTATGTGCCATTTCTCGTGCAGGTTTGACAAGCAGGTGAATTGCCATTAGGTCGCCTACAAATCTAAACTGTTCATACTGCCCCGCTGAGGATAGCGCTGCTCCACACTTCACTAGTGCCATACAGTATCTGTGACATAAGGCGGCACTTTCTATATTCACAGCTCCCAGTGGTATACCGCCTGCTCTCATATCGGCCAGGGACAATCTTCTGCTCGCTAAATGCTCCGTTTTTTTTTCCTGGTTTTCACTTAGCAACATTCTAAACTAGGATGAATGTTGTCATGGGCTGAAATATGGGACTAGGGAAATGTGTGCTTTACCAACGATAGCAAGATATGCATTAAAGAAAATAATATCACCGATACATGTAATTATAACTCATTTGATAGCTCCCTTAGCTACACGGTACATTATATGCCAAAACAGGATTTGTAGCATATAACAATCAATTATTAATAGATAATATTGTACAAAAAGTTCTAAATAAATATGGCAAATAAGGGTCAGAGAGGAACAATGACAGAGAGAACCCTGTTTGTGAGAATTTAGTCTTAATGTGAACCCGTCACATGAAAAATGCTATTAACCTGCAGATGTGGGGTTAAACTGCAGGTTAATAGCATTCTGATACTGTCTGGTGCCTGCACATTAAAGCCCAGAGGAAATTAACTCTAATCCTTCCAGCAGTGTTCAGGTTTCAGTCACAGAGGCGATACCAATGTGAGATCAGTCATCAGTTAATGGAGAGTGACTGCTGTAACCGCACCCGGCGCACTGACTGATAGCAGGTTCTAATGAAGAGCGACTGTCTGTCTGTGTGAGGGGTGCGGTTACAGCTGCCGCTCTCTGTTAATAAAGCGGTGACTGAACCCGTGCTGGTGCCGCCTCCATGACTGAAACTGGATCACTGCTGAAAGGATTAAAGTTAATTTGTTTCCACCAGCAGGCATTAATGCGCAGGCACCGGGCAGGTTCAGAATGCTATTAACCTGCAGATTAATCCCATATCGTCAGGTTAATAGTATTTTTCTGTGTGACTGGTTCCCTTTAAAGAATTACCTTAAAGCATATATACCATGTATAATGATAATGTATTTCTCTCCTCTTTATTAAAGGGATCCTGTCACCTCCAAAACGCCATTTAAGCTTCAAAATCATGTCCCTGCAGCATCCCATCTCTAATCTCACACTCCTTTTGTCTCAGAAAAGCATCCTGTGAAAGTTGAGAAAAACGTTTTATAACTTGCTCATTAGTGATGTTAATTATCAGGGGCTATATTCTTTTGCCCCTAAGGCAGGCCATCTTCGTCATAAGATCACGCCCTAATAGGCGTGATCTTCTATTCATGTTATATTCAGCGCCTCCCTGCTCTCCTCGGCGCTGCCTGGGCTGTAATGGGGCTGTAATGACGCAAATAGTGTCATTTCCGGCATCGAGTGACGTCAGTACACCCACACCGCATGTGCAATGCGGTGCTTGAAGCCTTGAAGTACTGACATGACGCAATGCCGGAAATGACACAATTTGTGTCATTACAGCCCCATTACAGCCCAGGCAGCGCCGAAGAGAGCAGGGAGGCGCTGAATATAACATGAATAGAAGATCACCTATTAGGATGTGGTCTTATGATGAAGATGGCCCGCCTTAGGGGCAAAAGAATATAGCCCCTGATAATTAACATCGCTAATGAGCAAGTTATAAAACATTTTTCTCCACTTTCACTGGATGCTTTTCTGAGACAAAAGCAGTGTGTAATTAGTGATAGGATGCTTCAGGGACATGATTTTGAAGCTTAGGTGGCATTTTGGAGGTGACAGGATCCCTTTAAAGGGAATCTGTGTTAAGGTTTTTGCTACCTCATCTTAGAGCAGCATAATGAAAGAAAAGAAACTCTGATTCCAACTAAATATCATTTAGTTTACTGGGTGCCGCAGTTGTGACACAATCAAAGTTCTTAGATGTAGCAATGTAGCAGAGCTCATCAAGCTAAGCTTGCCCACAGCAGGCTCTCTATGTACATTGTGTATTGACAGTGAGCTGCTCATCACAGGGGTGGGTGTGGTCAGTCTAACAGGAGTGTGATAAAGGGAGTAAGTTTGCCGCAACACTGAACACAACATGCTAGGGAAAGAGCTAAATGGCTGATACATGAAATGCAGGATTTGTCTGTGCAGCTAAGAAATGCATGTGTGAAAAATGAACTCAGTAAATACTGTACTGGAATAAATGAATTGAGAGACTTAGCTTCATCACTGACGTCACTGCGAAGAGCCCGGTAACTGCGCCAAAGTGCTGTCAAACTTACCGGGTCCTACTCTGACACTATGTGTGGAATATACTGCTGGCATAAGGTTTGTGTGCCTGTGTAGTGCAATTAAAAACCAGCTGGAAATGGTCTGAACCAGGACCAGGGCTACAGCAAGATGGAGGTGTGGGCGAAGTTACTGGGCAGGGGTAGGGAGCACAGTCAAAAAAGATAAAAAATATATAACAGTGTGAGTGTGAGCTGTAGATTGAGCAGTGATAATGCCCTGGTGATAAAACACTCATAAGTAAACAACAACACACAACCTGACACAATCTGTGCATCAGCCCCTATCTCCTACTGCCTTCAGAATATATAGCAAAATCCTGCTGACAGATTCCGTGTAAAGAGAACCTGTTACCAGGCTTTTTGCTTCCGCATTTGAGAATAGCAACATGAATGGGCAGAGACTTCCAGCGATATATACTTACTTTACTGCTTGCTGCAGTTTTAATAAAATACCTGTTTTATCTACTGCAGGTCAAGTTTCCTGAATGCCCCCACGACTGACTGGCAGCTTACTGTGTACACTGTGCATAGGCAGAAAGCTGTCAATTAGTGTGTTGGCAGGTTTGTTTGTTTTTGCAGTATCGATTCTTGACAAAAAATAACCAAATTTGTTAGAATGGAATTGAGTTCTATTCCAATATACTAAGAAATTTTCATATTTGATGATACTCATTTTTATAAATCTGCTTTGCGTGGATTCAACAAAATGGCGATCAGCTGGACTGCAAAAAAAAACAACTGTCCAGCCTGTCAGCTGTCCACTGTCCAACCTCAGACCCACCTCATCTTTTCCCATGTCAAGCCATGTCCTGGCCTGCTCGCTTTAGGCTGGGACTGTTGCCTGATACCAGATCTTCAAGTCCATTGTACTGTATATGCAGTGTGCAGTACTCTCTGAAGTGAATAGGTCAAAGATACAACCGCAGAAAGAAGACAACCTCTCTCTGCCATTATAGCTCTGACTTGTTCACTCTAGCCCAGGCTGTCCAGCTTTGATCAGGCCTCAAAGATCACAGTGTATATCATGTCCCTGATATTAATATGTATCTTTGAGGCCTGATGATGGTGGGATATCCCAGCCTAGAGTGATGCGGCTCACAGCAGGGCAAAGAATGATTAGATGGCAGACAGCGAGTGTTGGAGTGACTGGACAGGACAGTATATAGGGCTTTTATGTATTATTTCACTGAGAATACATTTATTTCGAATCAAATTTCCCAATAATTTGTCAATTTTGTCCAGTCCGTTCATGTGTTATTGTTGCTTCCACATAAAGGTGTATGACCAGTAGAAATCATGAGATGGTACTTCATAATTCCTACGAGACAGCTGGGTATGACTTCATTATGTCATCAGTTTTGATGGCAGCACCTGACATCGGGGCACATATGCCTGGCGCAACTGCTTCCTGCTATGTCATTTACATGTTGATTGTTTCCTGACTGTGCTGTATATGGAAGTCTAATGGATAATTTAATACATTTCATCGCATTTGAAAACTGGAAGCTGGAGCATTTCTTTTTCCTTGCTGATTGCCCAGATGGTTCCATGACGCTGGCTTTTGCATTCCAGTAATTACGTGGTGAGCTGATAACTCTTTCCGGTGTGTACATCGGGGCACATATACTTGATTTTTAGCTGCTGCCCCAGATTTCCAGGTGACTGCGACCGTCAGCTGTATCTGTATGATCTGTCTGCAAATATAGTTGAAGATTATGGACCAACATTGACTTTAGTAGACTGGAAGCCACAAGCCTGTGACCTTCAGGATATGGTGCATGATTGTATACAGACAGGTGACTGTAAGAGTATGTGCAGATCCAGTTGACATGTTAGTCTCTTTGTTTAAATACAAAGAAGGGTACTATTATCCTGTAGGTGGAACGAAAGGGCACCATTACTTGGTGGAAGCAAGAAGGCATTAGGTAGGCCGTAGTTCTTTGTAGGGGGCACTGATAATTTGGGGTAGCATAAAGGGTGTATTTTTTTTTATTTTGAGTGCACTATTGAGATGTAAGGATACAGAGTGGTAACTATTACTTTGTGAGGAAATATAGAAATTGCTGTTACTGTGCAGAGGAAAAGAGGAGAAAATCTTATATTGAGCTTGTGCCAAAAAGGTACTATTAATTTGGATGCGACACAAAAAAGTTACAATCAGTTTGGTTGAGGGTAGTATTCCTATTGAGAAAGCAAAAGTTATAATCTTTTGGGACGTCCTATTAAGGGATCTTTCATTTAGTGGAGGGACAAAAATTGCTCTGTCACTTTGTATGGGCAAATGGGAAATTATTACAACATTATGGCAGAGACACACTATGCACGATGTGTAATGTTGTTATATCTTCTGTAGTTTGCTTGTGTGTCCCCTGTTTGTTTTTCTGCCTAGTAACAGTGATGTAAGATAGAGGAGGAGCTGTGGCAGGAGAAGGGGGAGCTGGGAAAGGGAAGAGATTCATTAAAGTATGGCCGCTCGACTGAGCAGTTCAGCATATCTGTGTGTGCTTCTGGATCTATCGTCATCTGCACTACAACACTACAATTGGCGACGAGGAAGCGTTCATTCATCAGCTAAAGGTATTTCAGTAACACAAGATCATCAGTGCTCACCATGGCTTGTCTACCTGTATTCCCAGCTTTTGATGTGCATCAGTCCCAAGCAAACCTAGCAGCATGTTGGGACAAGTGGCTGAAGCGCTTTGAGATATTTCTGCAAGCCATGAACATAGCCGATGATACAAGGAAGAAAGCCATGTTATTACACTATGCAGGGGAGCAAGTCTATGATATCTTCACTACTCTGCCTAACACAGGGGAGGACAAGGACTATGAGCTCAGCAAAGCAGCATTGAGCAAACACTTCTCCCCGCACAGAAATGCAGCATTTGAAATCTTCAAGTTTAGACAATCAAAGCAATCAGCCACAGAAAGCATTGATGAATATCATGTCCGGCTACGGCACCTTGCAGCTTACTGTGAGTTTACAGACGTAGACAAAGAAATCCAAATGCAGATATTACAAGGATGTGTTTCTTCAAAGTTAAGAAGACAAGCACTCAGAGACCCTACCATGACCCTAGCAAAACTATTAGACACAGCACGTATAAATGATACTGCAGAGACACAGGCAAAACTCATAGAGAGCTGTGAGCCAGAAGCACCATCTTCTATAGCAAAGCTTACACAGAAACCACAAGTACAGGCGGCCACTTGTTACAACTGCGGTGGGTCGTATCCTCACCAGAACGTTTGTCCAGCAAAGGGCACAACCTGCCATAATTGTGGAAAACGAAACCATTTTGCAAAAGTGTGCAGATCTACACTGCAGCAATCTGCTCGTCCCACAGTACAGCCCAGGTCACAGAAGGTCCAAGCACTGCAGCTTAATGACGAGGCTCAAAGCACTTACTTATTCTCAGTGACTGAGGAAGGATCTCGGGCTGTGCACATGATTAACAATCCAAAACGAGTCATCCTCATAAATGGCAATCCAGTGGAAGCCCTGGTGGACACAGGGGCATCAGTCAATGTCATCAGTCATACAATCTATAATCAACTCTTGAACAGACCTGCTCTACAAAATACCAGCCTACAGATTATCCCTTATGGTTCCACAGCTGCGTTGCCCCTGTGTGGCAAATTTCAGTCAGAACTCACAGCTGAAGGGAAATCCATCACGGACACTTTTTATGTAGTGGAGTGCTCTGCAGATACGCTTCTCAGCTGCAGCAGCGCAGTGTCTCTAGGCCTGGTGAACCTGGTCAACAGCGTTACAGGTTCTTCAGTCCCACATATTATGCAGAGGTACCCCAGTCTCTTTAAAGGCCTTGGTAAGTTAAAAGACGTTCACATAAAGTTCACTTTCATCTGTACCTCTTCGGACACAAGTTCACAGTCATAAGTGACCATAAACCGCTTGTTCCCATTTTCAACAAACACTCTTCCAAACCCCCTCCACGAATTGAACGCTGGTTGCTCCGCTTACAGAACTACCATCTTCAACTGAGATATGAGGCAGGAGCTGGAAACCCGGCAGACTATTTCTCAAGACACCCAATACCACAACCTACTAAGGACAACATTCCAGCAACTATTCTAGCGGAGGAACATGTAAATTTCGTTGCTGCACATTCAGTGCCAAGAGTTATGACCATGGAGGAAATACAACAGGCGGTGGACTCTGATCCCCAACTTCAGTTGGTTATAGACTCTGTTCGGTCTAAGAAATATAGCTGTTTTCTTGCTGAGGCTCGCCTTCAACCACCAGATCGAGTAGGTTACTTGGAGGCTTTCTTTAATGCACGACATTCACTCTCAGTGTCGGACTCAAATCTGCTGTTGCGTGACAATCGCCTGGTGATACCTTAGAAACTGGAGGACCGTGTACTTGATCTGGCCCACGAGGCTCATCAAGGGGTGGTAAAAATAAAGCAACTACTTCGAGAAAAAGTATGGTTTCCAGGACTGGACAAAAGAGTAGAGGCATTGATCCAAACATGCATTCCTTGTCAAGCAACTATAGTTGACCATAGGCGTGCACCTCTACAAATGACACCCCTGCCAAAGAGCCCATGGACTGCTGTCAGTGTTGATTTTTGTGTTTTACCAGACCGCACCTACCTGTTGGTGGTCATGGATGACTATTCTCGGTTTCCAGTCATTCAACATGTTTCAACAACATCGGCCAGGGCGGTTATACCAAAATTAGACAAGATTTTCTCGGCTTATGGCATACCCGAGACAGTGAAGACGGACAATGGGCCTCCATTTAATAGCACAGACTTTCAGTCATTGGCAACTTATCTTGGCTTCTCTCACAGAAAAGTAACTCCATACTGGCCTCAAGCCAATGGAGAAGTGGAACGATTCATGCAATCAATCAACAAGACCCTGAGGATTGCTACCATGGAGCACAAGGACTCGCAACAAGAATTACATAGATTCCTTAGACAGTACCGAGCCACACCACACTCCACTACTGGGATACCACCAGCAACGGCATTGTTCGGTAGGCCCTTGCGCGTCAAAATCCCATGCACTCCGTCAGTTCCTGTCCAAACCCCAATTGCTATTAATGATTCCGTCTGTAAGAATAAAATGAAGCAGTATGCAGAAAAAAGTAGCCGCCGTTACAAGCATCCAGAAATAAAGGTGGGTGATTGGGTTCTTGTAAAGACTGAGACCTAGCGACAAGTTTGCATTGCCATACTATCCCGAGCCCTTTCAGGCCACAGAGATCAGAGGCACCATGATTACTGCTAAAAACCAAAATCATCAGGTCACTAGAAATGTGTCACATTTTAAAATACTTCGTGGCTACGTCCCAGAGACGACGCATGCAGAGGAAGTAGATAGCGACGACCTACTGCCAGAGAGAATGAACTCAGCTGTTCCCATAGGAGATACCTCAGAAGACCCCCCGAGTTTATCTGGAAATGAGATGTCTCGACGGTATCCTGGGAGAACAAATCGAGGGCCACCAGTCCACCTTGCGGACTATGTTCTGCAGTAGAGAAAAAAAAAAAACTTTTCTAGAATGCGAACTTTTGAACGGTTAACTATTTACTTTGTTTTTTTTTTGTAAGATGATAAGAGATGTAATGTTGTTATATCTTCTGTAGTTTGCTTGTGTGTCCCCTGTTTGTTTTTCTGCCTAGTAACAGTGATGTAAGATAGAGGAGGAGCTGTGGCAGGAGAAGGGGGAGCTGGGAAAGGGAAGAGATTCATTAAAGTATGGCCGCTCGACTGAGCAGTTCAGCATATCTGTGTGTGCTTCTGGATCTATCGTCATCTGCACTACAACACTACACGATGCATGTAAGATACTCGTATGAGACTTCTATGTCTCACCTGTAATGTCCCCTGCCTCTCTGGATAGGAGCGTAGAAGTACATAGAAACATAAGCAGCTTACCCGCTCCTGTCCAGAGAGGAAGGGGCTGTTTTGGGTGAGGCAAGCGAGACTCATGCAAGTATCGGCTTAAGGAGAACTATTATTTTGTGTGGACACAAGTAGACTATATTTACTGTGTTTGGGGGAAACTTTGCGGGAACTGCATTATTTTGTTGGGCACAGAAAACCACTTGCAGAGTGTGTGAAAAATAAAAACATACAGAGAGGCGCCCTTGTGTGTACCTGGTGGTCTAGTGGGGATGTTTGGGGGAGGGGGGTTATGAGATCACTCACCCTTCATGGTTATGCACCTCTGAACAACCACAGTGTGGACCTTCAGTGTATAAATGCACACACCACGATCCTCCGGCGTTCAGGCTTGGTCGGTCACATGGGAGTGACGTCACTGCATGTCCTTTACTCTATCCTACAGCACTGTAAGCTGCAGCTCCTACCGCTCCCAGGGGGATTTCAAAGGTACAGAAGTAAGTATGCGTTTTTTTGGTACAGCGCATGATCCAGCATCCAGGCACAGATTATCCTTTTGGTAATGCTTCTTTATTTAACAATTGGTTAAACCAGGTTTTTCAGTTGTTTAAGTCTTATAAGAAATGTCTGTACCATACTGTGGCTATCACCCGATGAAGATGGTGACATGTGAGAGCCACATTTGTTGAATAAAGACGCATTACCAAAAGGATAGTCTGCGCCTGGATGCTGGGATTCATGTGTTATACCAAAAAACCCTATACTTACCCCTGTACCATACTTGCAGAGTGTGAACTTTATACTTTATACTGTATCTTAGTATGATTACAAAGTATCAAATTTATACATTTTTAACTTATTTTTTACATTAACTGAGCTACATAGGGTTCTGTTTCATTGCAGAGTAAACTGTAGTTTTTACTAAAGTAGTTAAAGATTAGATTAAAACAGCAATTTAAATTTTTTTCCATCTGATAAAATTAACACTTTACTGCAATTTGGCTGGGAAAAAAAGCAGTTAAATGTCAGACAGATTGTATTATACTTGCGCTGCAGTCTGTTGCATATGAGTTGAGAATTCTTGACCATTGACAGAATATCTAGTAATTTCTGTAATAAACTTGGCAATCAAAAAGTTACCGTATTTTTCGGTTTATAAGACGCACTTTTGTTTCCCCAAATTTTGGGGGAAAGTGGGGGGTGCGTCTTATAATCAGATTATACTGCAGGGGAGGTGAGGGGGCTCTGGGGAGGCTGGGGCAGGCTGCAGGAGGCAGCGGGAGATCTCCTGCTCCCACTCATATAATATGCACCGCCGCTGTCCATCACCATGGTGCTGGACTGGGGAGCAGCGCATATTATATGTGCCTGCGCCCCCCTCCTCAGTGATGGCACATGCCTCACCTTTGTTCCATATGGCCCCCCATGCTGCTGCCCAGAGTAAAATAAAAAAAACTTTACTTACCTCCTCCAGTGCTGATCTCCCGCTGTCTCCCCGCTCTCCCTGCTGACGCTGTGATCGGGCACGCAGAGACGATGTCTCTCTGATGTGCCGATCACATGACCGGCACTGAGAAGCAAGAAGTGGAGGAGTTCAGCGGCAGGAGAGAGACCCAGAGGATAGCGCTGGAGGGAGGTGAATAAAGGGTTTTTTATGTTACTATGGACAGCAGCATGGGGGCCATAGCCAGGACAGGGGGGATGTGTGCAAGCCACAGAGGACATGTGCAAGCCACAAGGGACATGTGCAAGCCACAGGGGACTTGTGCCAGCCATGGGGGATGTGTGCCAGCAATATGGGGGACGTGTGCCAGCCATAGAGGATAAGTGCCAGCCACAGGGAACATGTGCCAGTCACAGGGGACGTGTGCCAGCCGTAGGGGAAGTGTGACAGCCACAGGGGACATGTGCCAACCACAGGGGACTTGTGCCAGCCACACAGGATATGTGCCAGCCACAGGGGACATGTGCCAGCCATGAAGGATGTGTGCCAGCATCATGGGGACGTGTGCCAGCACAGGGGGACATGTGCCAGCCACAGGGGATGTGTGACAGCCACAGGGGATGTGTACCAGCCACAGGGGACGTGTACGAGCAAAAGGGGACATGTGCCAGCCATAGGGGACGTGTGGCAGCCACAGAAAACATGTGCCAGCCACAGGGGATGTGTGCCAGCCATGGGGAACATGTGCCAGTCATGGGGAACATGTGCTAGCCACAGGGGACGTGTGCTAGCCACAGGGTACATGTACCAGCCACGGGGGACGTGTGCCAGCCATGGGGGAAGTGCGCCAGCCATGGGGGATGAGTGCCATCAATAGGGGACGTGTGCCAGCACAGGAGGACGTGTGCCAGCCATAGAGGATGTGTGCCAGCCATGGGGGACATGTGCCAGCCATGGGGGACGTGTGCCAGCACAGGGGGACGTGTGCCAGCAATAGGGAACATGTGGCATCACTGGGGAATGTCTGCCAGCACAAGGGGGCTATATCCAATATAAGGGGGCCATATCCAGATTAAGGGGGCTAAATTAAGGATGGGGGCTATATCTTAGTATGAGGGACAATGTACCAGGATGAAGGTGCTATAAGGGACATACAGTCATATGAAAACGTTTGGGCACCCCTCTTAATCTTACTCTTTTTTTTGTTTAAAATTGTTTTTTTGCAACATCTATTTCAGTGTGATATATGTAATAACTGATGGACACAGTAATATTTCAGGTTTGAAATGAGGCTTATTGTACTAACCAAAAATGTGAAATATGCATTATTTCAAAATTTTACAGGTGCCAAAGTATGGGCACCCTTCTGATTTTCATGATTTGAATACTCCTAACTACTTTTTGCTGACTAACTGAGGCACTAAATTGGTTTGGTAACCTCATTGAGCTTTGTACTTCATAGCCCGATGCATCCAATCATGAGAAAAGCTTTTTCAGGTGTCCACTTGAAAGATGTTCTCCTAGTTGCATCTTCTCTGAGGAGTGGCATCATGGGCTCCTCAAAACAGCTCTCAAATGATCTGAAAAAAAAAGATTGTTCAACATAGTTGTCTCAGAGATTTAACCTGTCAGTTTCCACTGTGAGGAACATAGTAAGGAAATTACCTCAGGGGAAATGGTGTATCAGTGTCCGCGCTGCTGAAATCCCAAGAAAACGATCCGGAAACCATATGTAGGTTGCATCAATCATCCATTTATTCCTTTTCCTACGCGTTTCAACACTGTCCTAGTGCCTTCCTCAGGGATATATCCCTGAGGAAGGCACTAGGACAGTGTTGAAACGCGTAGGAAAAAGGAATAAATGGATGATTGATGCAACCTACATATGGTTTCCGGATCGTTTTCTTGGGATTTCAGCAGCGCGGACACTGATACACCATGTCCCCTGAGGTAACTTCTGGATGATTCCCACGTGCATGTGGAAGGTGGAAGTCCTGCAGCAGCTGCATTTAATGCTAAATGCTTTTACACCAGTTGTGGGTCTCACAACTGTGCTAGGTGAGTGAATTCATACCCACCACATACATTAGTGTCACTAGTGATAGGGCACTATTGCGCCTCTTGTTCCCCCCCCTATTTTTTACTTTGATAGTAAGGAAATGGAAGACCACAGGGACAGTTCTTGTAAAGGCCAGAAGTGGCAGGCCAACAAAAATATCAGAAAGGCAGAGAAGAAGAATGGTGAGAACAGTCAAGAACAATCCACAGACCACCTCCAAAGACCTGCAGCATCATCTTGCTGCAGATGGTATCACTGTGCATCGGTCAACAATACAGCGCACACTGCACAAGGAGAAGCTGTATGGGAAAGTGATGCAAAAGAAGCCGTTTCTGCATGCACGCCACAAACAGAGTCGCCTGAGATATGCTAAAGCACATTTGGACAAGCCAGTTTAATTTTGGAAGAAGGTCCTGTGGACTGATGAAACAAAGATTGAGTTGTTTGGTCATACAACAAGACGTTATGCATGGCGCTACAAAAACACAGCATTCCAAGAAAAACACTTGCTACCCAGTGTTCAAAATTGGGGGGGGTCCATTATGCTTTGGGGCTGTGTGGCCAATGACGGCACCGGGAATCTTGTTAAAGTTGAGGGTCGCATGGATTCCACTCAGTATCAGCAGATTCTTGAGAATAATGTTCAAGAATCAGTGTCAAAGTTGAAGTTACGTCGGGGATGGATATTTCAGCAAGACAATGATCCAAAACACCGCTCCAAATCTACTCAGGCATCCATGCAGAGGAACAATTACAATGTTCTGGAATGGCCATCCCAGTCCCCAGACCTGAATATCATTGAACATCGGTGGGATGTTTTGAAGCGGGCTGTCCATGCTCGGTGACCATCAAACTTAACTGAACTGGAATTGTTTTGTAAAGAGGATGGTCAAAAATACCTTAATCCAGGATCCAGGAACTTATTAAGGGTACCTTTACACGCAGCAACTTTTCTAGGAATTTCACTGACAACTTACTGGTTGCACTGAAATCATGGACACATTGTTCTATCTTGTTGCTGTGTACAAATGGAACAATAACAAGGAAAAAAGAGATGGCACTCACTGGGATGAATTGCTGCGGTGCTTTATTTACAGGTTCATTAGAACATCGTGCAGGGAGGGGGTGCCTGAACAGACGACGGCACCGTTTCGCGCACTTGTTGCGCTTCAACGGGTCAAACTTCGCGGTGTTTTGAAGGTAAAAGGTACAATTGTCTCTGACACCTGCCGGTTTCTACCTTTCGGCGTGTAAAGGTACCATAATAGTTACAATGTTTCAGTCAAATGACCTTCATCAGATGCAGTGCTGAAGTGTGAAGAAAGCTATGAGCTGTGAGGATATACCCAAAATGTAATAAGTAAATGGAAGGCATGAGGAGCGTATGTGGTGATGACAGTCTCAAAGGAAATCTCTCTTTTCCTCTGTGACTATTACATTGTGAGTATATACTCACAGCTCATAGCTTTCTTCACACTTCAGCACTGCATCTGATGAAGGTCATTTGACTGAAACATTGTAACTATTATGGTACCTTTACACGCCGAAAGGTAGAAACCGGCAGGTGTCAGAGACAACTGTACCTTTTACCTTCAAAACACCGCGAAGTGGCGGCGTGTAATTCAGGTTGTACCCTCCTGTCTCTTTGGATACCTGTCTTTCAGCTGTGCTTAAAAACAAGCAGGTATAACCCCTATGGTGGCGGCGTGTAATCGGGCACAGGCACGGTATTTGAGTTACCTGGGGCGTGCTTGAGCGTCATGCATACCACGCCCCATCAGCTATCATTGGTGGAGACTACTGTGTACCCAATGGCTGTCCCTGCACAGGGCGGCATATTTAACGAGCTGACCAGTCACAATACACATTTGCTATAGCGTCATGTATTAGGCAGCCTCCCTGCGCTGGCTGGCCAATCATGATGTTATTGCATTGTCCAATCACCGTACGAGCGTCGCGTAATACACAACTCTGTCACGCCTATGTAGTTACGGCGCACAATATGTACGCCCAGATTCCCTTGTGGGAGCGGCGTGTAAATCAGGGAAGGTGCTCCACAGAAGTTAACCTGCGGCACCCGTCGGCTCTTCCGGGGAACGAAAATACCTTCTGTGGAGCAGCTTGTGGCGGCGTGTAATTGCAGCATCAGGTACTGTTAGGAACCGTTGAAAACGCGCGCGTGCACGTGCGGTGCCTACCTGTTGCTACTCTCGGTAGCGGCGTGTAAAGGTACCATTATATGCTGTTGGATTTGGGGTTCTCACCATTAAAAATTCAAATGAACTTTGTTTGAGTGCCAGGTTTATTACAGTAACTGTGTATTATGGTGTGGAGCCCTACTTGGACACCGCCACTCACATTTCAGAGTTCCGTATATCACTACACAAGTAATATCCAGTAGTGTTGGATTTTTTGTGACAGTGGTATTGCAAAGCAAATTTATTGCCAATAATTAGTTATAATGTCACAATGCTGCATTGCGACCTTCATGTTTCCCTATCCTAAATGGTTACACAGTCCTGGTAACTTGTAGACATTGTACAGTAACCAGATGCTTTATCAGGCCCCCTTCACACTGCTTTTTTGCACATCTGTCTGGATCCTTGAATTTCAAGGACCACACGGACAGGCACTGACCTGTGCCAACAGATGCCAACTGATGCCCACGGATTTTTTTTTTTAACAGATCCATCATCAGTTACCAGAGATAGGGGTGGGAGGAGCTGCAACCTTGCTTGTGAGTATGCTATGTACAGCAAATCAGATTCATTTTACAGATTTGTTTTTTCACGGATCCATCTCCATAGACCCCCATGTTATTTGATATGGACAGCTATAAATTCGTCTTTCCATTTGTGTCTGGTTTATTCAAGGCAGCCCAAAATCGCAACAGTCTCCGATTCTGGGTACATGAAAAAAACTGACGGATCAGTGACAAAACTGACACACACGGATGGCCATATAGGACCAATCCGTACACATAGAAATACATGGGAATCCAAACAGATCCCAAATCACGCAGTGCGAAGGCAGCCTAAAGGCCACGTCATGATATCGTTGCCGATATCGTTCAAAAGTCACGTGTTCTGTGATGCTTGAACAATGTCGAAACGACATCGTTGCGTGTGACACTACAAACGATGAACGATCAGTCGGCTAATCATTCATCGCTTGATTTGAGGTCCTGTCCTCAAATCAATTGTTGGTCACCCGGTGGACACGCAGCATCGCTGCGTGTGACACCAGGAGACGATCGTTAAGCCAGCTCCCAGCGTCTCTCAGCAAGCACTGGGAGCTGGTATCCAAGGTAAACTGCAGGTAACTAGGCAGCGCGCGCTGCCTAGATACTCGATGTATACCTTGGTTACCAGCCTTCTCCACTCACCGGCTGGTATACAAGGTACACAGCGCGCGCTGCCTAGTTACCTGCAGTTTACCTTGGAGACCAGCCTGCTCCCGCTTACCGCAGCCTGGCAGCGGGAGCAAGACATCTTGGAAATGATATTTAAATTGTTTCCACGATGTCTCTGGTCCATTGATTGCTGATGAGTCTGCCTGTGTGACAGCTCACCAGCGATCTGAACGATATTGTTAGCGATCACGCGTGCATGTGATCACTAACAATATCATTCTTCAAATTGATGTGTGTGACGGCACCATAACAGCCCAGATTTGCTGTCAATGAGATTTCTGTTGCTCTTTTCAATAACAATCAGCAGAAAATGCAGCTCTAGATATTAGACATTATATTCCAGTGGTTTTTATTGGTTCTAAGTTAGCAGGCATAAGATGACAAGATAATAAACATATCCAATATATCAGTACGTCAAATATATCAAAACAACTTCAAGGGATGGAAATTTGTACAAATGTAGAAATGCAGTCATCAGAGATTATAGTTTCATGTATCTAAGTAAAAGAAAGGGTAAACATTCTACCGTTCAACATCTCAATATGTAAAGATTTATCAGCCTTTGGGATTCCAATCCAAGAATATCTTGGTGATAGGCGGCCGTCACACGCTACGATATATTGAAAGATATCGCTTGAACGCGCCAGATTATACATCGCACGAACGATGTCTGTGCGTGTGACGGTAACATACGACCAACGAGAAATGATCAGATCGTAAGCTCGAGATGTGAGATCCGGACCTCATATCTGACGATGTCGGCTCAGTGGATACGCAGAATCGATGTGTGTAAATGAACAATATCGTATGAAAGCTGCAAATTGAGCGATGGCACAATCTAACAAGTAGGCATGTCGGGTATTCACCTGTGTGACGCCTCCTCACTTGTGATTCGTCAACCCTCAAGCGTTGTTATTGGCTGGCGCAACATCAGATAATATTGGTGGAAGCTCCTGCGTTACGATTGGTTCTTTCTTCCCATGCCGCCATGATGGATGAGCTGTCACTTCAGCACCACTACACATAGGCGCCGTTTGGCTGATCATGCATTGTTGCTTGGAATTTACGGGCACACACAAGGGCGCCAAACTTTAAAAACTCAAGTATTGGTTATGGGCCCAATATAGTCTGCACACTGTCATACCCCCCCAACGATTTAAATTACGCTGTACACAACGTTGTGTTATGCCACGCCCACGGGTTCTTGTCCCGTAGGTGCCGTAGAAGTGTCACAGCGCGTATGGCGCATTTTAATTTGTTTGGCCCACGCAAGCGGCCGTAATGACGTCATGATTTTGGTTTCAGTTTCATTCCGCCTGCAAGGTGCTAGCTCCTCCCGTGCACATTGCAGCACATTCATGGCCGCAACAGGGTGAGTCCTTTACGGATCGCCAAACCGGCAACCATTGACCAACGCATAAGTGTTCGGATTGTGTACGGCGCACAAGGGGGCTAGCGGTTTCTACGTTTTAGTAGTAACATGTAAGTTTTTTGGTATAGCACACCGTGTTTACGCATGTACATTGCGATGCACATCACAGGACATTCAGAAGATGAGGCCGCCATGTTTCCAAGGACATCTGACCAATGAGGACGCAGTACTGGCCACCAATGATGTAGTGAGGGGCGCGGCTTGTAAACCATGTAGCACGCCTATGTGCTCCAATTTACCTTCAAATACGTCCACATTTACCCCAACATCGTTTACGAGGTTTCTGTGTGACTGTTTGCTAACGATGTGCACAGATGATAAGTGGATCGCTCATCCGACCGCTGGATCGCTGCATCGGAGAATCGTCTGAGCGATATCTGTGGGTGTAGCGTTGTGATGAACGATCTCACACATCGTTCGGGCGATGTGAAAATCCGACATCGTTACTAATATTGTTATCTATATCGTAGCGTGTGACGGCCGCCATAGACTAATATATAATGAGTTAATAGTTCGACTAGTCTCCTGGGAACTATAATACAAGTTTGTGAGAACTATACTACAAGTTATGGTGGAAAACTCAAGTTGTATGTCCATGCCTATAATAAGAGGAGGGTCATGGACTCTACTAGTGGTAACTAGATTGGTTTATTTTATTTTGTTTAGTCTGTTTATTAACAACCTCTAGTATATTGACTCGGCTAGACCTCGTGTAGGCTAATTGTTTAGGTATTGGTCCCTATGGAGTTGCGGTCTCTCAAGCCAATAGGGGAAAGGGGATATAGGAGGTTCCAATCTTTCCATTTCAATTGGTATTAATTCAGGAGATTATTCCGAAGTGAGTAGGAGAATTCGAATGCATTGTGGCAAGCAATTTTTTCTATTGTTTCTTCTATTTTTGGCGGAAGATCGTTTTTTCCAGTTTGCCGCAATATTGTTTTTGGCTGCAAGGATGATGTGTATTATTATTGCTCTATGTCGTGTTGGTAGTTGGTCGACACTTACGAGTAGTAAGGTAAACTCCTCTGTTATTTGTATGCGCTCTTTGGTGACACGGTTTATTAACGATTGGATTTTTGACCAATATGTTTTACCGTATATACTCGCGTATAAAAGTCCCCCCCTCGGCTTATACACGAGTCATACAGGCCCCCCTCAAAGTTTGGCGCCCCCACCTCACATGATGGCCCCCCCCGCATGCAGCGCTGCGCATATACATTACCAGGATATCAGCTGTCACCCTCCGGTGGCGGATCGCGGCTCCTGGGCTCCGGGCTCCATCTTCCTCTGTGTCTTCCTGCTTTGTGGCCGGGGCTCATCGCGATGACGTCATCGCGACGCCGGCCGGTCACGTGACAAGCAGGAAGACACAGAGGAAGATGAAGCCCGGAGCCCAGGAGCCGCGATCCGCCACCGGAGGGTGACAGCTGATATCCTGGTAATGTATATGCGCAGCGCTGCATGCAGGGGGGGCCATCCTGTGAGGTGGGGGCGCCAAACTATGAGGGGGGCCTTGCTGGGGCCCTGTATACTACCACTGGGGCTGTATATACTACTGGGGCTGCGTGTATACTACCACTGGGGCTGTATATACCACTGGGGCTGTATATACTACTGGGGCTGTATATACTACTGGGGCTGCGTGTATACTACCACTGGGGCTGTATATACCACTGGGGCTGTATATACTACTGGGGCTGCGTGTATACTACCACTGGGGCTGTATATACTACTGGGCCTGTATATACTACTGGGGCTGCGTGTATACTACCACTGGGGCTGTATATACCACTGGGGCTGTATATACTACTGGGGCTGCGTGTATACTACCACTGGGGCTGTATATACTTCTGGGGCTGTATATACTACTGGGGCTGCGTGTATACTACCACTGGGGCTGTATATACCACTGGGGCTGTATATACTACTGGGGCTGCGTGTATACTACCACTGGGGCTGTATATACTACTGGGGCTGTATATACTACTGGGGCTGCGTGTATACTACCACTGGGGCTGTATATACTACTGGGGCTGTGTGTATACTACCACTGGGGCTGTATATACTACTGGGGCTGTATATACTACTGGGGCTGCGTGTATACTACCACTGGGGCTGTATATACTACTGGGGCTGTATATACTACTGCGGCTGCGTGTATACTACCACTGGGGCTGTATATACCACTGGGGCTGTATATACTACTGGGGCTGCGTGTATACTACCACTGGGGCTGTATATACTACTGGGGCTGTATATACTACTGGGGCTGTGTGTATACTACCACTGGGGCTGTATATACCACTGGGGCTGTATATACTACTGGGGCTGCGTGTATACTACCACTGGGGTGTATATACTACTGAGACTGTATATACTACTGGGGCTGCGTGTATACTACCACTGGGGCTGTATATACTACTGGGGTTGTATATACTACTGGGCTGCGTGTATACTACCACTGGGGCTGTATATACTACTGGGGCTGTATATACTACTGGGGCTGCATGTATACTACCACTGGGGCTGTATATACTACTGGGGCTGCGTGTATACTACCACTGGGGCTGTATATACCACTGGGGCTGCTGCTGTATATACCACTGGGGCTGCTGCTGTATATACTACTGGGGCTGCGTGTATACTACCACTGGGGCTGTATATACTACTGGGGCTGCGTGTATACTACCACTGGGGCTGTATATACTACTGGGGCTGTATATACTACTGGGGCTGCATGTATACTACCACTGGGGCTGTATATACTACTGGGGCTGCGTGTATACTACCACTGGGGCTGTATATACCACTGGGGCTGCTGCTGTATATACCACTGGGGCTGCTGCTGTATATACTACTGGGGCTGCGTGTATACTACCACTGGGGCTGTATATACTACTGGGGCTGCATGTATACTACCACTGGGCTGTATATACCACTGGGGCTGCTGCTGTATATACCACTGGGGCTGCTGCTGTATACTACCACTGGGGCTGCTGTATATACCTCTGGGGCTGCTGTATACCACACTGCTGGGGGCTGTATACCTGTGCTGGGGTCCACCCTCGGCTTATACACGAGTCAATAGATTTTCCCAGGCTTTGGGGCAAAAGTAGGGGGGTCGGCTTATACACGGGTCGGCTTATACACGAGTATATATGGTAAGCAACTTACAATTCCAGAAGACATGCAATAGTGTACCTGTTCCCGTGCAGTTCCTCCAGCATAGAGGAGAGTTTTGTGTGATATTAGACATTATAATAGAACAGGGCAACACCAGCACTTTATAATTTCCACTGTTTTATAATCTAAATGGGTAATGCTCCTGACTAAAAGCTGGAATGTATCCATATGTGATGGTAAAATTTATATAGACTAGACATAAAATTTGGATCACTTTTGTTAACATTTTTGTTAAATTTATCTATCTTTCGCATAAACCCACCCAAACAAAGAACAATGTAGCATTATCATCCAAAACTTTACCATTTTTAAACTACTTTCTACTCTTCATTATGGAATAGGTTAAAGGGGATTCCCTGTCTGTATGATCAACCCTCCTAAGTCATCTATATAGGCATGCAGGTCATTGGAAGCTGAATAACATGATGCTTTTACATCTGTGATGTGATGTCTTATTGCAGAGAAATCCACATTTTTCTTATATGTAAATGAGCTCTTCCAGGCTATGGGGAGGATATTGCCTGCAAGATAACTCCAGAGATTATTATTTAAAAAAAGGAGGCGTTACCGGTTTGATAAGTAATGGCTCCTCACCTGATCTCACTATAGAGTTATGTGTGATTATAACTGACACATCTGCAGGTTCCTCTCATAGTACTTCAGCCTCTGTCTACAGGCAATCAGTGTTACAATACAGCAGAGCTGTGAGACCTGCAGCTACTAACATGTCTACGAAAAGTTCTACTGTTCTATGTTAGGTACATAAGCCGATGAATAAATGTGGTATAATAATAGTAAGCGCTGAGAGCTAAAACAGGATACACAATGCTCTTAAATATATTACCTTTGAGTTTTATTCATTCAACAAATAAAAGCCCTCCTGCCACAACGCGTTTCGACGCTGACTGCGTCTTCCTCAAGTGGATGTCCACTTGAGGAAGACGCAGTCAGCGTCGAAACGCGTTGTGGCAGGAGGGCTTTTATATGTTGAATGAATAAAACTAAAAGGTATTATATTTAAGAGCATTGTGTATCCTGTTTTAGCTCTCAGCGCTTACTATTATTATACCACATTTATTCATCGGCTTATCTACAATCTCCCTTCGGGGAGCGTGGTGTTGTGAGCTGCTCCGGAGCAGGACCTGGCTACATTTATCCATCCTTAAAATCGGCACATGATCCTTCACGCGAGCCAGCTAAGGAGAAGGCAGGAATCTTATATTAAAAACGTTGAAGGGGAACACCAAAGATCAGAAGATCAGTGAATACAAACCTTCACTCACCACATATCCACAATCTAGTTGTGTGGATAAGGCACAACTAGTAAAGGTGAGTGAAAATCCTGAATATCGCTTAATCTAGATTCCCCAATGCAGCGTGGCACAACCTTTGTTTTTTCTTTTGCATGCTATGTTAGGTACATGTCTCGCACTAGTAATAGCCCCTTTTATTAAAAAGAAGTTCCGTGGGCAAATTCTCATGCAAATTACTCTCCAGCCCATAGCACAGAAAATAATATATCATTTTATTTAGCTGCCTGTTGTCATAAATCCTGCACATAGTGCATCTAGGATGCAATAAGAGATATTGCTGTGTTTGATATCTGGTGTGCTCAGCTTGTCAATAGTTGATTGGCAGGGCTGACTTCAATTCTGGTTCTGGGAGATGCTGGGTTGCTCAGGTGTTTCATCTTCCCAGTGATTGCTCTGCTACTTTACTGAGCAACCTCTCTCAGAATCCTATCAATTGTATATTTTATTTGAGAGGTGCTGTTTGTCTGCATTCCTATGTCTGTCTAGTTCTGATCATTGTTATCTAAACATGGACTTTTACCTGATTACTCCTGTGTCTGCTCCATGTACATGAAGTGTTCTCCTGGTAATTTAACCCTTGACCTTGACCTGACTATGCCTCAGTTTACTTTTTAAACTCTCTTATTCTCTTTGTGCATACTTGGAGACCTGACCCTGGACCATTGACTGACTATGCCTCTGTCTACTCCTTGAATATACTACAAGCTCTCCTTGAACCTAACCCCAGATTACATGACTACTCTGCTGTTAGTAGTATCTGTAAGTATTTACAGCGTCACACCTATGACCTTATAACCCATATAGGTGGATATGGAGGGATTCTACTACTAACATATTTCTTTTAAGCAAGTTGTATTCTTGTGGCATTAAAAAAAATCTAATGCATGCGGATCCGTATGCATCTGCAAATAGAATGGATCCGAAAGGCAGACGGATGCATCTGGGACAGATCCGTCCATCCTGATCTGTTTTTTGTAACTGAACAGGCAAAAAAATGCTGCGGAGCAATGCGTTTTCATATGTATCAAAGGATGCAGATGCACCCATTTTCGCTCTGATATGCACGCAACGCAAGCGTGAAACTAGCCTACCATTTTCAGCTACAGATTAACATAAAACAGCATGCTGAGTTTAAAATGTGTTTTTTTATTAGTATTATTCTTCAGCTCTTGACAAGGCCGAGATTGTTAATTGCACTGTTTTAATTGCTGTTTTGTGCTTTAACACCATTTGCAGTAAATAAAAAATTCTGAGAAGTAGAGTGGTTTACAATGCATAAAAAAGCATTTCTAATTCTTAGCCAAAATATTATATTCCTTAGGAGACATGTATGCAGGCAATGTAATCCAGAGCTTAATATATCCAACAAATATAGCAGACCTGAAATTGTCTATTAAAGGTTGGGATTGTACTGTGCCTTGTGGTAATACTATAAGTATCATCATCCATTCTAAAACAGCTAGTGCAATAATGCGATATTATGAGGGGCAGAAACTTAAAAACTTTGCTGAGAATTTATCAACATCATAAAGAGTAACCTTTGTTTTAATTTTTGTCATAAATCAAAAATGCACATGAAAATAACGAACTCTGTAATGCATCTTATCAGACACATTTGCTTCTCACTCCTAGAATTGAAAAGTCATTATCAAAATTCTCAGCTAAAATCTGTATTCAGTGCAGACTTTCCCATTACTGAGATAGGAGATGGCAGTAGTTTTGATGATGAGATTCTATGTAGATAGAGGAAGGGGAGAGCTAGAGGCAGAGGGAGGGGCCATTTGCAAAGGGAGGAGCCAGAGGCAGAGGGAGGAGCTAGATGCAGAGGGAGGGGCTATAGACAGAGCTATGCACTCTCTCCTATTTCTTATAGCTATAGAATCTCATCAGTAACAATACACCCATTTGAAAAAAAAACGAAGTTAGTCTTAGTAACGAGTTTTTGGTGCTCATTTGCTGGCATATTTCTATGCAACGATGAAAACTGAGGGGAAAATAACGATTGTTAAAGGGAACCTGTCCAGTGGACAAATGCTATTAACCTACAACTATAGGGTTAATAGTATTCTGAACCTGTCCGGCATCTGCACATTAAACCTAGCTGCTGGGAGGAAATGTACTTTAATCCTCCTGTGCAATGTTCAAGTTTTGGTCATGGAGGTGGCACCAGCGCGTGTTCAGTCAGTGCTCTGTGTATTGAGAGTGACAGCTGTAACCACCCCCCAACCCCACTGACTGACAGCTTTCTCTAATGCTGAGTGAGCTGTCAGTCAGTGCAGGACACTGAGTTACAGCTGCTGCTCTCTGTACATAGAGTGGTAACTGAACCTACACTGGCGCTGATGGCGGCTTTGATGGGGGATCACGGCTGGTCGGTCCCCTGTCCCGTGCCCTAGACCCTCAATGGCGGGGAATGGTGGAGGATAAGGGGATTGATAATGTGACGCCACCTGTGGTACCTGGTAACGGGTATACGAGTGCTGCAGCCGGCCGCTAAGGTGATGGTGGGTGCAGCAGAGTGTGGTACAGCTCCCCACAGGTGGTGCTTTACCTCAGGGCAGCGGGGATGGATGAGGGGAGTAGTAGTCGCCTCTCTGCAGTCAATGTGGTGAATAGCGGCGGTTAAGCAGGCAAATACACACACACAGTGATCTTTGTTTCGGTACCTTTTACTGGTGACAGGGTAACAGGTACAGTCCAGAGAAATAACCAGGTCCCCGTTGCAACTTGGGACTTCTACCTTAGAAAGTTGTGAGGCCTTCTCTGTCTCTGTGTTCTGTGTTTTGGGGTAAGTCCTGCCTGTGACTGAACAATGAGGTCCTTCTGCGGGGTCCCTATTCCTCCTATGGCCCCTGGTCCTGTACTTGATCAGTTGAGTGTCTCTTGTCTGTTACCTCATGGGGTCTTAGTTTTCCTGGTTCTCCCGGGCTTTTACTGCTGCAGTGGATGCTGGAAATAACGGACTCCAGTGTCTCGGTATACTACAAGGTAACCGGTTTTGTTCCCTTCTTGAATTCCCTGCTTCCTCCACTGGCCTCCGACCCTCTCCCTAGGCTGCAGCACAGCAGTCAGTGTTCCCTGGTCCTGGGCCTAGATCCTTCCCAGCAACCAGCTCCTCACTCCAGCTCTCTCCACAGACTAACTGGAACTCACTCCTGGGACTAACTGACTCCTCCCCTCAGGCCTGGATCTTTTAATGGGGAACTCGCTTAAGGCAGCCAGTAGAGCTTCCCCTTCAAGTCTGGGGTGGAAGGTGTTGTGTGCTGTGTGAACCAAGGTGTAATTCCCTCCTTGCATCGGTGGATCCTGTGGCAATCCCCTGCAGGGGTGCCACAGCGCCACCTCCACGACTGAAACCAGAACATTGCCAGGAGGGTTAATGTTAATTTTCTCTGGCAATGATTTAATGTGCAGGCACCAGGCAGTATCACAATACTATTAACCTGCAGATTAACCCCAAATCTGCAGGTTAATATTATTTTTCCATGTGACACATTTCCTTTACAATGATTGCTTTTTCCCCATGGAGAATCATATTGTCGGCAGCAGATCCCAACTTAACAAAAACAATCTTCTCTCAATAATACTTTTTTTCTGCATGCATCATTGATCTGATATCTTTTCCTCATTCATCTATTCATGAGGTGTTCGTATGTTTCTACAGACTGATAATTGGAAACAAGCAATCTTATGAATGTTAGTTTGCAAATTATTTACTTGGCTGAAAGGATCTTTAGACAGAGATATCAGGAGAATTGACATCTTATAATTTATACATTTATAATGAGATGTCCAGGATGTGTACTTTTATTTAATTGTGGCTCTGTCTGTGTTCCACCAGGAGCTCTAATAAGAATGACTTCCACAGACATGGCTAGTCCAAATATCAGGTCCCAGGTGAGCACTGACCTTCACCCGTTAACCCCTGTACATAGATGTGGACTTACACAGCGGCCCTGGATTGAATCCTTTGAGTAACTGATGGCTGGTGGAGCAGTCTGGCAGGAATGGTCAAGTCAGCAGGTGCAGATAAGAACCAGGAGAATAGACAGGTAACAGACTCATGGGTTTGAATGGGCCAAAATAGGAAAGAGAATCTAGATAGGCAAAGCAGGAAGGTAGGAGCAGAAAAACAACGATAAACCAGAGCTAGAATAAACTATAACAGGCAATTCCTAGCAGAAAGCTGGAAGGTTTAGCAGGGTGTTGTGCTGTCCCATTGGCTAAATCAGGGAGCAGATAAGTCCAGCTGGACAGCACACACCCCCATACTGCCAGACTGGATAGCATTACAGGTTCCAGACGTTAGACTCTCTGTGGCGAGACATAGGCTGGGGTCACAGTTGACATGAGTTTTTTTTTAGTGATTTAACAAAACTCATGCGTTTTTTCATGTCCGCATGAGTTTTTTAAGGTGTGTGATGGCTCCCTGTGTTTTTGGCTGCGTTTTGAAATCTGCACCAAAAAATAGTGCATGTACTATTTTTTGGTGCGTTTTGAAAAACGCATGCGTTTTTATAACATGGGCCTCTATGGAAAACGCATGCAAAAACGCATGGTACATTAGTACCTTTTAGTGCCATTCAAAAACGCATGCTTTTTCCATAGGAGCCCATGTTAAAAAAACGCATGCGTTTTCTAAAACGCATGCGTTTTTTTAACATGGGCTCCTATGGAAAACGCATGCGTTTTTGCATGGCACTAATTGTACATGCGTTTTTGCATGCGTTTCTCATAAGGCCCCTTATTAAAAAAACGCATGCGTTTTTGGAAATGCACCAAAAACGCATGGTACTGTCACACATGCTTTTTTGCTATTAGGGCATGCGTTTTTTAACATGGGGGCCTATGGGTGCGTTTTTTACATGCGTTTTTTAAAACGCAGGTCTCCAAAAACGCTTGTAAAAAATGCAACTGTGACCCCAGCCATAGCCTACATTGTCCAGAGCTTCTAGTCCCAATGTCTACTTTATCACCTGAACCAGTCACAGAATGACTACGATGGGGCCAAGTGACAGAAGCAGATATCACAGTTTCATGAGGAGATGTGACATTTTACGTTTCAACTAGTATCTGCATGGAAAACCAACAAACAGTTCAAGGACTTAAAAATCGGGTCTAGTTTTTTATTAGAAACTTACAGCCTGTGTTATTTGTAATCTGAAATGTTTGAACTCCATTAATTGGTAATATTCGAAATTCTAACAAAAAGTACAGTATTGAAATATATTCGTAAGAAAAAATATGCCTATAGGGTACAAACATAAAGCTTGTTTATTGCCTTTTTGTATATTTTATTGACAATTTATAAGGACGTGCTGTAACTCATTACATGCTATTCAGTGTGCAGTATATAAATGAGGGAGCGTTTTACAAAATATACAACTGCACCACTTTATGTCTTATTAAACACAATAAGTATTGCACATAAAGGGCTAGTCCCATCTGGGGCATTTTTGATAGGCTATACCATAAATATGTAATAGATGCAGGTGCCGCACAAGGTGCACATGCTTCCTTAACAATGACTAGAGGGACCTACATATATATTGGCAGTTGTCCACCTCTTCATTTCTAACATTTTGTGCCAGGGCTCTCTTCTCAAGATACTGTATGTTAGTGTTCTAGTGGCGGGACATCATCATTTAGACATTTACTGATAGAACTATCGGTATAGACGTCCCAAATGAGATGACTCCTTTAAGTGCATTATTTGTTGTGTCATATAAGACATTGGATGAAGCAGTGACATTTTGCGCAATGTTGGAAAGTGTCCATATTTATCGTTCAGTTATCAATCTTACATTTGTTGAATGAGACATAAGATTTGTTGTTCAAATTCTCCAATTTTATAAAGTTTTTTCTTCTTTTCTTTAAACCAGTAATGAAAGTATAGCATAAGAAGATAATTTGTGTCAATTGTAATTTGCCAGCCTATCAGCATAAAAAGTGCAGGCGCTTCCTCTTATTATTCACCCTGAGTGAGATGAGTACAACACTGTGAAATTTATTCTTCTTGCTTCAGGCCCTCTGGCAAAAGTCAGAGCCAATAAGACTCCTGGATTTATAACTTTCTGTGTTTCTTTTGCTAAATCAATAAGCTGCTGTGTAACTTGTGGAGAATCTCATATCTTTGCCATGAGGAGGGGGCTCAGTCGAAGGTAATTTTGAAGACTACAAGCCTGGCGGGTGCAGCCAGTGGTTCTGCTTATTCTTGTAAAGTTGATTACTGTTCCAAATAGCTAGCTAACCAGTTTACCGGATCATCAAGAGTCTGAGCACCTTAGGGGAATGCAGAAAGTTTTCGGAACTTCTCATGTTAGTGGAAACAATAGGCTCAAGTCAAATAAATGTTACAATATATCTAATGATATAATAAAACGATTACTTGATTTGTAGGCCACATGTCTTTATAGATTCAGTAAAAAATGTATTAGGAAAACTCAACCGTTCTGTGAGAGAAGTCAATGAGCCTTCACCTGAGTCACATAACTGCAAGGGATCTATCAACCTCCGCTTTAGGCTACTGCAAATTTGTGGTGGTCATTGGCATAGCGTCAAGGGTTCTTTTGGGAATTCCATAATTTCTGATGGCAACAATAGTACAGCATGCTGTACTATTATTATGGTTAGACCTTAAGGAATTTTAAGAAAATTCCTAGTATAACTGCACAGCAGGCCACACTTTTACATGGCAGGGATTGAACAGAGCTTTCACTTTTTACAATTACAGGGTCAAGCCCACAATTCTTCATTCATACTTAACTGGAATATTGTTTACCCTATGCCTAAAAAATATAAACCTAGACATTGTATAAAATGTAGGTCAAGGTTTTCTGCATAAGAAAACCACGTTTTTTTTGCCGCGATTTGTATTTGTTTTATGCTTCCTTTCCCCAATTATTAGAACCGGTGAAAAACACTGAAAGCATTGATACCCTGCAGATTTGAAACTGCTTAAAGGGAACCTGTCCGCTGTTTTAGCCCTTCTAACCTATCCCTACCTGTCCCCGCAGCCACCTACTGCTTTCCTAACCGCCCCTCTCCGACCAATATTGCAATTATATCAGTGGAACAGAACAGTTTTTAAACTTACAAAATCTCTGACGATGGGGCATTCCTGATGGAGGGGCAGTGTCTCCAGGCCCCGCTCCCTCCCCCTCCCTGCTCTATTTACGCCCCGATGAGCGGCAGCATTCCTTCTGGACCGATGTCCTGATTTAAATCTTTAAGCCCGCACTTCCTGGTGTATGACACGATGCCGGGCGCCGCATCACGCAGCGTTATACCCGGTCATGCGCAGTGCGCTGGGTGTAGAACGCCCAGGCTGCCTTCAAGATGCGATCTGCGCATGCGCTAAAGGCGGCCTTGTGTCGGCGCAAGGTCGCCAGGCAACCATCCCCAAGCTTTGGACACCCGGCGCACTGCACATGCCTGGGTATAATGCGGTGTGATGCGGCACCCTGCATCGCGTCATACACCAGGAAGTGCAGGGGCGGGAGATTTAATTCAAGACATCGGTCATGAGGGAATGATGCCGTCCATAAGGGTGTAATTAGAGCAGTGAGGCGGGGGAAGCGCGGCCCTGGAGACACTGCCCCTCCGTCAGGAACACCCCATCATCAGAGATTTTGTAAGTTTAAAAACTGTTCTGTTCCACTGTTATAAATGCAATATTGGTCAGAGAGGGACGGTTAGGAAAATAGTAAGTGGCTGCAGGGACAGGTAGGGATAGGTAAGAAGGGCTAAAACAGCTGACAGGTTCCCTTTAATATCAGCTAGGAAAAAAGAAGCAACATGAGCATGAGATTTCAAAAATCTGATATACTTTGCTGGAACAATAAATTGCTGCATTTTGGGGGACAAAAATGGGCAGAAAAAATAGGCAAAACTGGGACATGTCACATAGCCTTATGTTTCCTGCATTGAAGCTCTCTTATTGTGTGGATCATTAATTTGTGGTCCTACTGGAAAAACTGCCAACTGTGAAATCATATTGAAGGGCATGTACATAGAGAATGCCTGCCAGCTGCCTATTGGTGACTCTATGGCATTTCTACAATGCACCTACATGGGGCATCTGAATTCTATCCAGAAGACAATAGAGCTGTGACATATAGCAACATTTTCTGTATAATCACCTCTTCTGCTGGGTAGTAAACCCTTGTACATTGTTGGAGTTACACCTTAAAGGGAATATGTCAGGTCCCCTGGGTACCCAGAGCCCCGAGTAGTCCTGGGTACATATCTGTAGTCCCTGTCTAACAGTCCCTTCCTGTAGTAACATACATAAACTGATCTTTAGAAAAGGTATTACTGAAATCTGTTTATGAGATGCTAATTAGGGCTTTAACTAGTCAATAAGGCATTAGTTCCCAGACTTGTCAGCCTACTTACCATGTTATTCCGCCCCTGTGATTGTGATACCATGCTTTACATGGCAGCGTGATCTGCATTGCCATACAGAGCTGGGCATGCACACAGCTTTTTATATCTCAGCATTGAGCTTCTATGCTGCCTGGCAGTGGCGTAACTACTGCGGTCGCAGCGGACGGGAAGTGAGAGAAGCCTCACTTCCTGCAGCTCTGCCCGCCCCTCCTCTCCTCCTCACTGATGCTGGAGGATTACGGCGCTAGCGGTAGGTGACAGGCAGCCATGAAACTTCTACTAGCATCCCCCCAGGTCCTCATGTGAAGGGGAGACAAGCTCACTAAAATATTTCTACTAGCACCCTTCCCCCCCCGTTCCTCACATGAGGGATTTGCAGGATTTGCCCCGGTGCCCGCATCAAAGTAGTTACGCCACTGCTGCCTGGTGTTTGCATCCCAGCTTCAGAGAGGCTCACTGCTCATGTGCAGAAGTTGTTAGCTCTTCATGACTGCTACTGAAGCCGGTTGTATGCATCCCAGTTTCAGAGAGGTATAGTGCTTAGTGCACAAGTGTGGAAGTACAGACAACGCCCGATCATGTGCAGTGAGCCTCACTGAAGCTGGAATCCATAAACCCATCTTCAGACAAGCTCAATGCTAAGGACAACAAAGCTGTGCACATGCACGGCTCTGTATGGCAATGCTGATTATGCTTGTTGCGTAAAGCATGTTATCATGCACACAGGGGGTGATAACATGCTAGAGCCAACTAGTTGGGGAACTAATGCCCCCTCGACTATTCAAAGCCCTAATTAGCATCTCTCGGTCTTTAGAAATACTTTTTGTAAATAACTGTTTGTGTATGCAACTATATGCTGCGACTGTTAGGCAGGGATTAGAGATATGCATCCAGAACTGCTCGTGGTTCTGGGTGCCCAGAGGACCTGACAAGTTCACTTTAAATTTATCACATGTCTTGCTATCTGGGATGTCTGTGAAGAGCTGTACAGAACTGGTTGTTCAATGGTCTCAGAGCTGGAAGGCCACACAGTAATTTATTTTTTCCATATTTTTTACATTAACAGGGGCAAAGCCAGGCCCTGCCTTATCCCAGCTCCTCCCCAACTCCACATATTTTGGCAGAGCTGACCTGAAGTGGCATTAAAAAGACAAAAGTACCTTTTGCGCAATTCCATATTTTTCAAAACTCTTACGCTACTTTTGCAGCAGAAAAGCTTTAATGAAGTAGCCCTTAGGTATTTGTCTGGAATGGTAGAACTTTTCTAACCAGCAGACAGCTATGAATTAAAATAAAGTAAGTTAATTTTAGCAATAATAAAATATTATTGCTCCTTTTATAGCCACTTCACAGCTGGGATCAGCCACACTGAAAATCAGTCATTTCTAAAATATAACTTTTATTAAAGTACATAAAATCCGACACTACTAACCTGAAACTGGACGTTCAGCATTGATAGGATCCAAAGAAAACCAACGTGTTTGATTTTTATAGAACTTCCATAAAAGAGAAGATTTATATAGCCATATATATTTTTTGCTGTGTCTGGAAATCCTTTCCTTCTGATATTGTATCTCTTGGCTTTCAGAAAAGTCAAACCATGGTGTTCTTATGTGACTCAATGAGATTTCATATTTTCCATGCTTCCCTTGCTGCTATTTCTCATGGCGGCTTACATTTCTTCCATCCCCCCGAGACTTGGAAACAGACATGGTGTTGGAGTTGGCTTGCTCCTATCCCCACAATGTACTTTCCAGGTCATCCCCCAGCTCCATCACTCTCATTCCCCTCTTTTGAGGTTCACACTATTAGGCTCTTCCATCCCCTCCCCCTCAGAGAAGTAGTGTTATACCGCCCCCGGATTCACCCACTCACTTACTTGATCATTTCTCTGCGTGGCTGCCGCACTTTATGTCTTCAGAATTACCAACTCTTATTCTGGGAGACTTTAACATTCCCATAAACAGCCCCATCTCCTCATCTGCAACCCAGCTCCTATCTCTAACCACCTCTCTTGGCCTCTCACAGCTCTTGACCTCTGAGACACACAAAGTTGGTAACACCTTTGACTTAGTCTCTGGCTCTGCTCAATGTCCTCCTTAGATAATTCACCCATTTCACCACAACATTCTCTCCTTCACGCTCACAAATCCTTGCCCACCACAGCACACTACTACCTATCACACATCCAGAAATCTACAGGCCATTAACCCTCATACACTCCCAGACTCTTTACTCTCACCACTGTCCCCAATCTCCTCCTTCTCCTCTCCTGATCTGGCTGTGACTCACTAAAACGACACCCTCAGAAGCACCCTGGACCAAGTAGCGCCCCTCACCCTCGGAACCTCGAAAAATAGAACGCCTATGGAGGAAAATTCGCTCACCAGATATCTTTATCCATTATAAATTCATGCTAAAGACCTACAACTCTGCCCTTTACCTTGCCAAAGAGACCTACTTCACCAACCTGGTCTCTTCACTGTCCAACAAATCAAAAAAACTCTTTGACACCTTTCACTCTCTCCTCAGTCCTAAAGTACAGGCCCCTATCACTGACCTCTGTGCTGATAATCTGGCTTCTTATTTTATGGAGAAAATAGACAACATCTGCCAGGAAATCAGCTCCCAGCCTCCAAGCACTGCTACTCCCATTCTTCTCCACATTTCCTCTGGCTCACTCTCCATATTTGACCCAGTTACAGAACAAGAAATCCTCTCATCCCACTTGCACCACTGACCCTATCCCCTCACACTTACTGCGGTCATCACAACTCACCTAACCAAAATTTTTAATCTCTCCCTCTCATCTGGCATCTTCCCCCCCATAATATAATTAAATTGAGGTAATGGAGTAATGTATTTATATATGAAAATAAAAAATAAAAAACAAGACTAGCTATAAAGTTACCGGGATGATTAAATTCAGAATCTGCTTGAACAATAAAACAACTGCACATTAGGAGTGTAATAATGAAATCTATTAATATGTGATAATCATCATAAATATATTAGAACACACTGAAATTTTCTTTGTATTACAATGTATTGGTTTTCCATCATATAAGGATAAGGAAAAGGAAGTAAAAATAAAAACATTAAAGGTGGAGATCCATGAAGTTATTAAATATATACTGTATGTATTGTAATATTTTGGTGTGTCAGAAAATAGTGCAATACTCCCTCTTGTGCAAATTTCAACTCCATAACATGTGAAAGAGTTAAATTTTAGTTTCTTTATTATCACCATTGTTAATTAGGTTCAGCTGTGGGTGGAGGTTTCTTTTTTATAAATGTATAAACTTTTGTATTTTGTATTGCTAATGATTAAGGAAGTTGTGTCTTCCGAAACGCGTCTAGCGCCCAGCTAGCACGCTGAATGATTTTATAAATTTCATTTAACAATAAAGAACACAATTTTATGAAGACAAGCACCGGTGGTTTCCACTTTACATTGTTTCCTGGGCAGTTGCCAAAGCTGCCACACCAGGTGCAGGAATCCAGGAGGATATGGGCGGTGGAGCGGCTTTTTCCCTTTCCCTTTCCCAGTGAATGCATCTCTTAGTGAATGTATTACGTTCATAAATCTATAGATTTTTCCCATTTTCAACCTTTCCTTGGAATGGATTGCTCTTTTTTTTTCTGTTCTTTTGAGCGCAGAGTTTTTCGCTAACGATTCTATTTCTTACACTCTATATTTTCAATACACAAACTGCACTTGGGTCAAGGAACACAATGTGAAATGATGTGCTAAAAAGATAAACACTGGGTAAATTTTGCATTGAAAAGGAAAAACCTTAGTGCTTGATGAGATGTTGTGGTGTTGCTGCAGATTTCCCTCCTGTATTCAGGGAGATAATCTCCAGCGGATTACAGTACCGTAATTGCAAAGTGTATGAGATTTCAAAAATGCCATCAACATGTTGAGGATGAACCTGCATTGTGGAAACCTGCAGCATGTGAATTCTTTGTGCAGATTTTTCTCCCTGAATTTCATCCTTTGCAATGTTTAGCAAATGCACAGCAAAGCATGTCACAACATAGGCTTAGGCTGTGGTCACACATAGAAATCCGTTTTTGGAAGTGATTTTCATCACCAATCCGTTTTTTTCTGGGTGCTTTTTGAGCCTCCTGCACTCCTGAACGTTTTTGGAATTTTCATTAAAAAAACGCATGCGCGAACGCATGCGCAAACGCAAGTGCGCATTTGCATGCGTTCGCGCATGCGTTTCCCATAGGGCCCCATGTTAAAAAAACGCATGAAAACGCATGCGTTTTTTAAATGATGCCAAAAACGTTGCATGCAACGTTTTTGACTCAAAAACGGACAGGGCAATGTTTGGAGCTCCAGAGAAAAACGGACAGGGTGTTTATTACATCCAATCCGTTTTTCTGTCAGTTTTTGGACTTAGAAAAAAAAAATGAGAAAACTGAAGCCAAAAACGGACTGAGGGCTTATGTGGAACCCCAGCCTTACTTAGTTGTGGATTTAGATCAAAATCTGCAATAGAATTAAGACAGATCCCTTCGTTCATGTGTATTTGTAAACCGTATACTCAACCTTAGCGATCAGTGCCAGTCAGCTGCTACCAAGGCAAATAAAATTAAACAATGCATTGAAAAAGTCATGGATTCTTATGATAAGAACATACTAGGGTTTTTCCTCTATTCAAGTGACTAGTCAGGCCATGCTTGAAATACTATGTCCAGGTTTAGGCTCCAGTGGCTGAGGATATACTGTAGCTGAATTGTAGAAGATGCAGATAAGAGCAACCAAAATTATTAAGGCTTAGGGACAACCAAATCATAATGTACAAATGCATGACTGGATATTATAGATATCTTTCTAATGAGCTTTTGAACAATGAAGAAAAATGGTCTAAATAAATGAGACAAAAGAGGCACATAGGGTCTTATCCTTTGATAGGCTAGGGAGGGTCGCAATATGGTTCGCTCACCTGGGTTGGTCGTGAAACTCACAACCTGTATATGCGCTTGTCCAGCTTGCTGCAGGATCCACACTCCCACGATACACGTGGCATAAGAAACTGAGAAACGAAAATGGTAGCACATGTTCCGATAGTAGCACTTTGATGTCTTACAAGCTGCTTACAGTGGAACGAGCATTTGTCATGTTAAAAAAGAACTCTTTGAACATTTTGGAGAAATGGAATACCACTGGCTCCACAGCCAAAATTGTGTAAAGCTGATCTGCTAGTGTACCTGTGTGAAGACTACAGGGGTCCGGCTACCATACATTTTGTCACTTCAGACCATAAACCCAAGGGTAGCATGTGTGTAATGTTCCCTAAGGCTGAAGGCACACTGGCACAAAACTCGCGCGAGTGTAAAGCGAGAAAAAATCACATTGCACTAGGACCTGTATCTTTAAATGATACGGGTCACATCAATGCAATTTTCTTGCATCACACTCGCAATGCGATGAAAATGCGAGTGCAATCGCAGCATGCTGCGATTGCATGTGGTTTCCACATGCAAGTGCCCATTAAAAGTATATGGATGAAAGTCAAACTCTCACCCATACAGCACACAGTGCAATAGTCACACCGTATGCTGTTAAATTCACCTAACCGGTTTCCCGGAACAGTAATGAATCATCTTGCACAACTGTGTCAGCGGTGCAAGATGATTATTAAACACGGCCATGGTGCAGATGATTTATAGCAATTAACTCCTGAACTACCAATGAATTAAGGCAGCATGTCTCTAGGGAGTGTGGGCACTCCCTGGACACATGATGCCAACATATTATACACACACTAACCGTTCATTCACAGGCTTAATAGCCCGCATATGCAGCATCTGTGCTGATATGCCGCACAGATGCTGCATATGCAGTTTAAGGCCATAAATTAAAAAGAGGTGCCCAGCAGCTGGGTGTTTAATAATCATCTTGCAGCGCTGACACAGCAGTGCAAGATGATTCATTACTGTACCGGGAAACCGGCACATTTTTACTCTGCGGCTTTGACAGCCGCGCAGTTTGAATATGCCGGTAAATGCTGTCCACGGTCCTGAAGTTTGCTTTAGGACTGCAGGTAGCATCACACTCACTCGCACCACACACGCACTCACACCTCACACTCGCAGCACACTCACATCAATACATGCGGGCACACTCACCACACGCTGCACACTCGCACCACACACACCCAAAACACGCATCACACTTGCATCACTGTCGTGCATCAAACACGCTCTGTGTTTAATGCACGACAGTGTGCCTTCATCCTAATGAACATTTCCTCATGGCAATGGCCATCTGGTCTCAAGATAGAGCCAAGAAGCTGCAAAGGAGTTCTATCCTTGTGAGCAATAAATCCTACTTTTATCTTTAGGGCTCGGACACACTCATCCGAGTTTGACAGAGGAGACTTGGAAAGGGCTGGAGCAGTGACCCTGAACGGCCTCTCCCTGTCAGGACAGGGCTGTCGGCTGCTTGTGTTTCCGTGCAGCTCCAGACTCCCCGTCCAGAGAGGGAAAGGCCGTTCAGGGTCACTGCTCCAGCCCTTTCCGAGTCTCTCCATCAAACTCGGATGTCTGTAGGACAGTGTGTCCCTGCCCTAAGTGCATTGCTAGCTAGAGATTGGTCTGGAGACCATATAGGCAACACCATCAAAAAGCCTTCACGAGGGAGCAGCTTCGACTCCCTGGATCATGGTGTAGGGAGGAATAATGTACAGTAGCAGAACCAATCTAGTCTTCATCCCAGGTACACTAACAACTTGTCCTTACATTGATTTGATTGTGAAACCAGTGGTACAGCCATTTCTCCAAAGTGTCCCAGGAGCCATTCTTAGCACAAGAATTCCAGGCCACTTGTTTTTTGTATTACTGTGAGCAGCCTGTGAGGCCAAAACATGCTACTGTAGCCTACAGCAGCTTCCATTGAGCACATCTGGGATGTCATTTACTAAGGGAGCTGCCAGTAGCAGATTTTTAGCTAAATTGAATTCTACATGGCAGAACATTCTTCAGACAATCATTAATAACCTCATTAATAGTGTGCCCAGGCATGTCAATGCAGAGATTTTTGCTTGTGGCGCTCATCGTTGATGCTGAATAAATCAAGATGCTTTCAAAATTTTGTTTTAGTTTTAACTTAGTTTTGATGATATTAACGTGTATGTGTCCTGTGTTTTCCTTAATTTCACTACTTTTTCTTCTTTGTGTTGCAATTTCAATGTTGGGGATGTATGTCCTTTATTATACATTATTCGGAGTACTTTCCCTCTAGAGGCTCTAATTTCAGTTATCTTTGAACTAATGGGTAGAGACTACTATGATGTTTCTCAGTACGCAGGTACAGAATGAATCCTCTTTAGATTCTATAGCTTTATGTTCAGGGCATGATAACAAAAAAAATTGGTCCTTAAAAGGTTTTAAAATTATGTAATTACATCCTTAGATTAATAACAACAAATGAAAAAATATACTTTATTTAGCAAAAGAAAAAAAAGAACAAATTCCATAAAAAGTTTATGAAAAAAATTATTTTTTGGGGGGAGCAGAAAAATAAATAAGTTAATTGTCTTTATAAATAAGCTGCTAAATTATTTTAATTAGCAATTCACAATCATTAATTTAAAGGGAGGTCATCACTAGAAAATTAAAATGTCCGCTGCCTTGTTACACTGACAGAAACCTGTCCTACAATATTAACCTCTTCACCACTGGGTGATTTTTCATTTTCCGCTTTTTGCTCCCCTGCGTCCAAGAGCCATAACTTTTTTTATTTTTCCGTCAATATGACAGCTTGTTTTTTGCGGGACGAGTTGTACTGTCAGATGTAGTCATTTATTTTACCATATACTGTACAGGAAAATGGGAATAAAAATCCAAGTGCGGTGAAATTGCAAAACAAAAGTCCAAATACACATTGGTTTTTTGGGTTTTTTAATTCGCCATGATCACTATATGGTAAAACTGATGTGATGGTGTGATGCCCTGGGTCAGTACGAGTTCGTAGATACCAAACATGTATAATATTACAGTTATCTAAGTGGTGGAAAAAAATTCAGAAGTTTGAAAAAAAAAAAGAATTGCACTTTTTGCGCCATGTTCCGCGACCCTTAATGTTGTCATTTTTCGGGATCTGGGGCTGTGTGATGACTTATTTTTTGTGTCTTCAGCTGACGTTTTTAATGATACCGTGTTTAGGTGGATGTGCTGTTTTGATCGCCCGTTATTGCATTTATTGCATTGCAGCGACCAAAAAAACATAATTTTGGCGTTTGGGCCTTTTTTCAGTTATACAGTTTACAGATCTGATTAATTGATTTTATATCTTGATAGATCGGGCATTTCTGAACGTGGCAATACCAAATATGTGTATTTTTTTTTTTACTTTTATTTTGAATGAGGGAAAAGGGGGTGATTTGAACTTTTGTGGGTTTTTTCATATTTTTTAAAACTTTTTAATTGATTCTTTTTTTACACAGCCTTATCGGGTGCCACGCTGCTGCAGTGGCTGATCGCTTGTACTATGTCCCGATGAGCTACAGCACATTGGGACATGGCAAATACTTTCACTTGAAGTGGTTGGTAGCGCTTGACAACCACTGAAAGGAAGCAAATCCTGATAGCTTCCGGGGTCAGACCAGGACCGCAGGCTATCAGGTACTGAACGGAGATCCCGCTATCTTATATCCAAACTCAACAGGAAATGGCGTGATCCCTGCCGCGGCACTTTTGTATCCTGCTATCAGAGAATGACAGCGGGATCCAAAGGGTTAACAGCACCGATCAGATCGCAGATCCAATCAATGCTGTAAGCCTGACATCTCAGCTGATGAGATCAGCTGAGATGTCGGGTGAAGGATATGAGCTCCGCACCAGAGCTCACATCAAAGGCGGGCACTCGACTCATGACGTACAAGTACGTCATGGTCGGGAAGGGGTTAAAATAGGTGTCATTGAGCAAGTGCAGTATGAAACTGCTCTGCTGTGACCTGGAGATATCTATATCATGTACTGTCATAAGATGTGAGGAGCCTCTTCTTACCTTAGTACCCCTGGTACCTCCAGTATTAGATCACATAGACAGTGTGGACAGCAGTGTGAGCAGCCTCTTCTTACCTCAGCAATCCTGGTATCTCCTGAATTAGATCAGATTGACAGTGTGGATAGCAGTGTGAGCAGTCTCTTTTTGCCTCACTACCCCTGGTATCTTCAGCATTAGATCACATAGAGAGTGTAGACAACAGTGTGAGAAGCCTCTTCTTACCTCAGCAATCCTTGTATCTTCAGTATTAAATATACACATGATTTGCTAATCAAAATTTAGAATTTTATTTATAATGACTTCTTTGTAGTTAGTTTTTCTATTTTTGGAGAACCTTGTTAAACGGGAATTAAGAGTGGAAGAATCAGTCAGACATGGCTAATCACTTGTCCTTAAAATTAATTGTGCATCAGCAAGTGTCATCACATCTGTAAAAGCAGAAATTTTAGCAGTTCCCTGGTCTGAAACACAATGCCAAGGATGAAAAGATATCAGCATTAATCTTTGAGAAGATATTGTTTCTATCATTTTCACACATTTTAAAGTCAATGATTGTACAGTGAGAAAGATTATACCCTACAATACTCCTAGAGATTGCAGAAAATGCTATATAAAACCCTACAGAGCCACAGTCCAGACTTCAAAGGTATAAATAAGTATGTTAAATGTTCAAGTTCATGACTGTACAATTAGAATAAGCTGGCTTCACACTGCAGTTTTTCACTGCAAAACTCAGAACAGGTGTCAATCAGTACGAGCCATTCACACACAGTAAGGCTGGCTTCAGACTGCGTGTCTGATCCGATCTGTAGCTGTCTGCTTGAGGCAGACAGCCGCGGACCGGATCAGCACACAGGACGGGGGGCTATTATGCCCTCCGATCCTGTGTGCAGCCGCACGCAGTTCCCGCTGCTAATAGGTGAGGACCGCGGGCGCCGCGGTCCTGACCTGTCAGCTGGTTCAGCTGCGTGCGGCTGCACACAGGATCGGAGGGCATAATAGCCCCCCGTCCTGTGTGCTGATCCGGTCCGCGGCTGTCTGCCTCAAGCGGACAGCTACGGATCGGATCAGACACGCAGTCTGAAGCCGGCCTAAGTTTCCTGCACTGGGCTGAGCATTGAGTGTACCCGAGTACAGTTATGATCGCTCCAGTGATTTGCATATGTAAAGCACCCAAACTCCGAACACTGAAATTGCCTGTGATCAAGATGAACTCCAAAATTTAAAGTCTGGTTCAATCAGCCCGATATAGTCCTGATACATAAAACCATAGATCTGAAAGAGAGTGCACTTTTTTTTAAACTTATCAGAGTATAACAAAGTGTCTGATATTTTCACATACTATTGATTCATGTACAATTTTCTAAAACAATAGCGACTACTTAAAATACATGTATAAGGCTATGTTCACACATAGCGCTTTTTTTTGCATTTTTTTTGTGCGGGTAAAAAAGGCTGGTAAAAGTGCCCGCGCAAAAAAATGCAAAAAAAGAAGCAGTGCTGTTCAGACAGCACGCTGTTTCACAGGCCGGGGGAGGAGTGATGTCACAGAGGGGAGGAAGAATCCTGCTTCATCCTCCCCTCTGTGCCATGTCTGCCAGCCCCCATTTGATTTCGCAGTGTATTAATATGCACAGCGAAATCAAAATTAAACAAAGCCAGAAGTATTAAAAATAATAAAGATTTCATACTTACCTCTCCGCCGGCTTGTTCATGCCATCCGGAGCTGTGGGATTGCCATGTACTGATGGAAAAAGACCTGTCGTGAAGTCAGAGGGGCGTTCCCGGCGCTGATTGGCCGCTCGCAGTCATGTGATGCATATCACATGACCTGAATGCCCTCTGGCATCACCACAGGTCCTAGCAGAACCATTCCAGTGGCGGCTCCTGGCTCCCGGACACCGGAACAGCCATCGGAGAGGTAAGTATTTAATTCTTTATTATTTTTAATACATTTGTCTTTATTTAACTTTGATTTTGCAGAGTATATTAATATTAATTAACTAGATAACCAATGTCTCATGACTGTGAAAAGGCACATGTCAACTGATCAGATCAGCTGGCATGTGCAGGGAAAGTTGCAGGCTCAGCATATATGGCTTCATCAAAGGCAGGGACCTGATCTAGGACTTACCAGTTAAAGACCCAGCTGAAATAGATTACATAATGTTGTATACTTTATATATTCATGTAAAAAATATAGAACAAGGTCTGTTCACACTTTTAAAAGAAGCCAATTACAATTTCTTTTGACACATTAGCCCTGTAGGGCAGTGTAGACTGCAAGAATACTAATGTGCCTATTAATGATTCACATGAGGCTCATGTGCACTTAATCACAAAACTAACACTGGAGTCATGGTGGGTTTACACGTTGCGATATCGTTCCAATATCGTATACAACGACGCGGGAGCGCGCATTTTGTGCCCGGTTTTCCAAGAGTCGGATCGGCGGTGTACACGTCCCGATATCGTTGTACAACGTCCCTACGATGTCTACGCCCCCCGACCCAGGACTGACCATTTAACATGGTAGTGAATGGGGGACGTTGTACTGCGCATCGGAGTTGGATGTTTACACAGGACGATCCGGCTCCAACCGGCATCCGATATCGGTCAGTTGAATAGCACGCTCATTCGACCCCCGATATCAGTTTGCCATCTTTCCTGCATCGTATCGGATGTTCACACCGTAAAACGCACGAACGATATCGGGTCCAACACCCGAACCACGTGACTTTTGGTCGGAGTTGGACACCGATATCGCAACGTGTAAACCCACCATCAGATTTGTAGCATAAGGTGCGCCTTCGCCCCTCATTAGGAATTCGACAAGCAGTGGTTGCCACACCATATTATGCCCTGTCTTGTCCAAGCACCACCCATTTTGTCAGATCTGAGAGAAAATTTTGTTAAAACAACAAAATTCACAATGTTTTGTGCATTCTCTAAAAAATTAGCAAGTCTTAAAAGGAACCTGTCAGGTCATTTTTACCTCCTAACCTATCACTACCTGTCCCTGCACCTTCCTAGCACATCAGTAACCATCCCTGTCTCACCTAATAGTGTCTTATATTAGCTGTGAAAAATTACTTTGATACTCACATTTTCTCATGCAAATGCAACATATACGCTACAGTCTATAGCCTGACTAGGCGGTCTCCAGGACTCCGTCTTCCCTCCACACTGCCATTATCACACCCCACTGGGCATGAAAATTAATTCTCCAGCACGCTCCTGATTTGAAATTTCTGCCTCCTTCTTCCTAGTATGATGCGCCGGCCGGACGTCATTTCCGGTCCAGTGCATTGTGGGTGATTATCAGGTGTGCATCCCGGCTTTAATATGCGCACACAGCATGCTCTGAAGCCGGCCTGTACAACTGTGCAATGCACTGGACTAGAATTGACGTCTGGCCGCTGCATCGTACCTGGAAGAAGGAGGCAGGAATTTCAAATCAGGAGCGTGCAGGAGAATGAATTGTCACGCCCAGCGGGGCATAATAGCAGCAAGGGGGAAGACTTAACCATGCAGACCGACCAGTCAGGCTACAGACCGTAGTCTGGATGCTGCATTTGCATGTGAAAGTGTGAGTTTTAAAGTCATTTTTCACAGCAAATATAAGACACTATTAGGTCAGACTGGGATGGTTAGTGATGTGCTAAGAAGATGCAGGGACAGGTAGTGATAACTTAGGAGATAAAAACGACCTGACAGGTTCCCTTTAAAAGTTTTTTACACATTTTTTGACATAAAAACTTTGATCATTCAGGGCCATTGGCACAAAAGGCAAGACTGTAGAGATAAATCTAAGTAAATAGGAGTGACACCACACTGTTATCAGCTCTTTAAAGGGACTCTGTAAGCTCAAAAAGACTATTCAAACTAAGTACAGATGCTTGTACAGCATGGCGGGCTAGTCATTTATATTCACCTTCTCATCTACTTGTTTTCCATCTATCTCCTCCCTTCTCTGGCTCTAGAGCTGCCAATCAAAAAAGAGGGAGGAAGTAAATAGAGGGAAAACAAGCACAATGGAAGGTATATTTAAATGATTAGCTCCTCCATGATGCACATGCATCTGTACTTGGTTTGAACAGTTATTCTGTAATGACAGACGCCCTTTAATGTTACTGAATAAATTGAATATACTAAAACATTTTGGCATCCATATCTTTAGAAAAACACATTTATTCTGGAATCCATTAAAACTAGCTGTCAAATCCATTAAAAGTACTGTAGCATTTAATCAGAAATGAACATTAGACTGTTCTTAGTAACTAAGGCTACCAATCCGAAATTGTATGTTCATGACTTATCTACATATGTTCTCACAATAACTGTTGCACTCAAGCAAGAGGGAAAAAGGTTGAAGGAGGCAAACAGTGAACACAGGAATGTAAACATGCATTACTGCTTAGAAAAATACATGAAATATTTTTTTTAAAGGAGATACCAGATAAAAAATTTTATTTGAGCCCAGTTTCCATGTCATAATAATAGTGTGGACTGACTGGCATCACCTTGAAGTGTAGGTGCAAGCAGAAAAACATGAATTAATAAAGAATAGATAATCTGTTGCGACACTAAACACTATGTTATATGAATAGCTTAATAGCTACAATGAGTGGCAGGGCTGTCTGCACAGCTAATACAGATGCAATGAAAAAAGGCATAGCAAAAAGTGCTCTAAGACTTAGCTTCAGCAGTGGCCACTGCAAAAGTGCCCGATAACCGCATCATGGTGCCTCTCATCTTATCAGGTCCTAGCACTATGACTACACTAGTGGAGTACTGTTCTATGTCTGGGTTTATATGCCTCTATGTATAATTGAAACCAGCAATGTAAGGTGTGTTTTAGACTCCAACAAGATGGAGGTTTCAGCTGGCTACAGGGCTGGGGGAGGTGGGAGGGAGCTCAGTCACTTACCATGTCAGGCGTAACTCTCAACTGTGTATTGGATTTATGCTTTGATTCACTAATACTTTTTTGATGAATTGTGACTTTTAATAGATTCTACAATAAGTCACAATTTATCAAAAAAGATGATGAAGATGTGAATGCCAATAACCTTTCCTTTACTTGTTCTCACTGCACCCTCCGGTTAGCTAGCTGAGTCTTACAGTCTCTCCACTAGTCTGGGGCCAGCCCCCTCTGTGGCCCCGTCCCTCCACCCGACTCCGATCATGGTTGGCATGGATACGGGCGCCACAGGTGGATTCCTCACTTCCCATGCCCCTGGGACCCCTCCAATATCTCTAGAGCCCCTCACTGGCTCCTCAGTCGACTTCACCTTTACTTGATCTGGGACGAGCTGTATCCAGCTTCAGTCCCCAGGACAGCTCTCTCTGTCCTTCCACACCTGACAGATTCCTGTCACCAACTCCTCCTTCTAGACTATTCTGCACGTTTTCTCTTGTCAGTCGCACTCTCTACATCCTCTACGTTGTCACCACTCACTACACTACTTCCTGGTGTGTTCTGTCTACTTACTCCACCCACACCATCTACCTAGTTCCCCTCCAGCCTGAGATGGGGCCCTTCCTCAATAGGGTCTGCCCAGATCCCCTGGCCTGGATTGGTGTGATTTGAACTGCGCCCTATATGAAACCCATTGTGTTTGCAGGACAACCAGTGGTCACTCCCTCTGTGAAAAAGGAGGTTGTTAGTGATTGGGGCTGGTGTCTTGCATTCATAATGCCTTCAGTTATAACCTGGGCAGAGCTGCACACAGCACTGAGTGTAATGGTCGTCTGACCTGAATCCGCTGGGTAAGAAGATGCTAGTGTGTGGTTACCGGCTAGCAGGGCCGGCTCCAGGTTTTTGTGGGTTCTGGGTGAAAAAGTCTCAGCGGGCTCCCTTTAGCACATACTGCTATATATATACATATATATATATATATATATATATATACACGTATATATATATATACATATATATATTATTTTTTTTATACAGGTTGCAGACAATAATATATATAAATTGTTATGTAGAGGTACTGGGCACCTTCCGCTGGGCTGGAGCAAATCAGGTAATCGCTAACTGCTGCAGTTAACATAAGTCCCTTGGTGACAGGTGTTGAACGCCTTCCAGATACAAGACACAAGTCAATATAGAAGAAAAAGCTGGGCGGCACTCACGATAATTCAATGATCCTTTATTCAAACGTCATATGGAGACGAAAGATTTAGAGGGGAGAGGGAGTGAGAATCAGCGGATGATAGCTGACGTTTTGCTGGGGTGTACCGCTTCAACGGGTCCTGTTCCTGCCACATGACAGTGGCACCTCCTATTTAAGGAGGAGGCTAACCGGGCGTCAGAATATTAGCACACAGGTGCAATTTAAAAACAAATTACAATGCAGTGCAAACACAATCTGTACAAAAACATACCAATATACAGACAGAGAATATTAAAATTCTACAGACTCTATATTCATGTGTCTGTTCTACTCGTATTCTTTATTTCCTAACTTCTCTTATTTATGGTGGTACAGTTTTTATATCTTCAGGTTCTCTTTTATCCTAGTTGTTGTTCCCACTTGTAAAGAACTCACTAACCCCCTCATCGGCCCATGTACCACAAGCCTATATTTCTATATACCAGCACACCCGATAGACTTGATAGGTGCCGCTGCTACTGTTCATGAAACTCCTTCTTTTTTTTTTTTTTTTAAAGTACTGCATCATTGCACATGCCACTGCTGCTCTTCATATATATATATATATTTATCCCTCACAAATTTAATCCCTACCATGCTGTGAGGGGGTGCGCTGCCCATAGACCTAATGTTAATGGTTACAGGACCAAGGACAGCGGCAGATGCTATATGTACATTACGTACAGTATCTGCTCTAGTGTCAGGGGAGCCGCGGCTTCATTCATAAATTAGTACAAAGCTGACAATAGCCGGCTATAATGTAAAGGGCTTATTAACCCCTAACATGCTGAGATGAGTGGACAGCATGTCTCTAGGGGATTGGGCACCCCTTAGAGACATGTTGCCCACAGCTAATATTAATAATTAATGTGTTAATACACATTTAACACTTTGTTCATCCCTGCGGCAGCAGGGATGTGGTTTCCTGCACACATGTTTCCTAAAAAATGTGTGTGAAGGCAATTGTGGTTATCGCTTCCGGATTTGGAGATGGCAACCGCAATTGCCTTGGCAAATGTAACCCCAGCCGTAGTCATTTTTTCCCAAAAAACGCATGCAAAAACACATGCGTTAACGCATGGTGCCTATATGTACCATGCGTTAACGCATGCGTTTCCCATAGGGACCCATGTTAAAAAAGCATGCGTTTTTTTCCTGCAGCCCAAAACATTGCTAGCAACATTTTTTGGGATGCTGCACTAAAACGTATGCGTTTTTGCAAAACGCACACACACATGCGTTAACGCATATGCGTTTTTGGACTTTGAAAAAAAAATGACCAAAATGATCCCAAAAACGGACTTAAGCCGAAAACTGATGGTATGTGTGACCACAGCCTTAAACTGTATGCACCCACATCTGTTTTCGGCCCCATTGGCTTTCAATGGGGCTGCATGCACTTGTGGGTGCATTTAGTTCTTTACATTTATATGGTTTTTGCATGGAGACCAAAAAGGCATTTTGGAATGATTTTGGTCCCCATGACAAAATCATGAACACTCGGATCCGGGGCAGTGCATGATAAATTACAATGGGGCTCTATTGAATCTGATCCGGGTTTTTGGTCTGAGTATGCCCAGAATCAAGTTTGAAATAACATGTCCCCTAGAGGGCGTGTCATTTTCCACCGGATTCAGCAAAAGAAGTACACATTGGGATGTTACTGTCTGCTCCCTCACTGGTATTATCACTACCCATGAAGACGGATCATCCAGTTTGTCAATTGCATGGGATTCCAAAAAACGTTAGTGGGAAACTAGCCTAGCCTAGCACATTACTATGGCGCTCAGTGGTTAGCATTGGTGAGTAGTTGGCACAAATGTTTTATGACTGGGTGCATAAACTCAGGGAACTGGATTTAGGAGGAATGAACTGATCCAGTGGAATAAATTAGTCAATATTTGAAATGACATATAAATTGTGTTCACAGAAACAACATCTCAGCTCTTCTTGGAATCTGTTCACTCAAGTCCACAAAAGTAGTTTATGTTATAAAGTGTGGCCCCCGTGAAGTTGGGGAAGATCACCATCCGATGTGACAATCCCTCAGCCTGCAGAATATTACTATTCAACCTATGCTAAATTACTTTATAAATGTAAATTAGGACCTGGAAGCTATAGGTGTAATGGCATACATCACTTTCAGGCTTCAGTACTGGTAGTACTGTATAATGAGATCCTCAGTGAATTACTTACTAATGGTTTTCCTTGAACTAATGATATTTTTTGTAACCATGATTTTAGATAGATTTATGCTTTTGAGCCTTTTAGTCTTTGTCCGGTCATATCCTGGAGAGAAAGGAATGTTATATTTTTATATTAGTATATATGGAACTGTTTAAAGAGAGTGTCAGCACCAAATGACTGTTCAGACATGCTCAGTACTCTAGGAGGTATAGCGCTAAAAAAAATCTTTAAGGTCCAGTTCGTTTTTGCATTTCTGTCGAGTTTTTGGTGTTTTGTGCTTTTTTTAATTACGGTAACATCAAACATCATTGTTTTTTCTTAATTTGCCTATGTGGGAATGGTTTGGGGTTTCCAGATGTATTTTCCTAATTCATCATTTGTGACTTTTCTAAACATCACAAGATGTATTTCTCATGTACTGCAGATTTATGTACATCAGTAATTGTTGAGCAATTTTGGTGATATTTTGAAAAATATGTTACTTCTTGCTCTAATAAGTGGAAAACAGGAAAATAGACCATGTTTTCCTTTGTGCACAATTCATATACCACATTTGAGCCCACTTTTGATGAATATATAACAATAAACATCTGCAAATACCACAATATAAAAAAGAAAAGGGGCTTAAAAATGCAAATTGTGAATCAGACTCTTAGGCTCCAATTTATCAAAGCAAAACAAAATGTTGGGCCAAAATTGTGCAACTTTTTGCATTTTCAGTTTCTCCCAGCTCCTCCAAAACTGGGCAGAACAGGGGCGGGATAAGCAAGGCAGGGGTGTTATGCCACAGGTCATCTAATTCTTGACGAGGTGTGACATTCCCTACACCAGAAATCTCACCTGTTAGATGCTCCAGATTTATGAAGAGGCAAGAAAATCTCCAGTCTTGATGCCATCAGTCAAGGAAAAAGGGGCAGAGATTGATGAAAATCTCCTTGGCCACATCATATGTACACCACGCACATTTTTAGCATATTTGAAAGGGAATCTGTCGGCAGGTTTTTGCAATGTAAGCTGAGAACCGCCTGCTGTAGAGGTTAAAAAACAAAGATCAACTATATTTCTCTTATCAGGCTATGTGCTATTGTCTACACAAACTAAAGACATTATCACCTGGTGATTACGAATCGAGAACTACATTGTCATATGCATGATAGTCTGATGCTTGTTGGGAAAAGGGAAGTGGAAAAGCTCACCCCTCCTCCTGTGTCGATCCGGGTCAGGTGCACAGCGGCGGCCGACCACCGCCTGAGTCAAAGGCCATGAATAAAGTAAGAGGATGCCGACACCTGGAACCAGTATTATAGAACTTTATTTAGCAAATTCACAACATAGATAAAATCATCCTAAGGCAGTGTGCACTGTCAGACACGTTTCAGTAAAACTTTTTTCAGTGACAAAATTGATAAAAACGACACACAATATATACAATAATTACCAAAGACTTGTGAAAATTATTAATTGATTCCACATGATAGTCATTAGATGATACATGAAATCTAAATATTCTGTAGTAACAACTTAAGAAGACTTAAACTTTGAACAGTGAATGATAAGGCAAACATGATCATATTCATAATGTTCCCATATGAGTGTATGGCACCATACATTTCCACAGTAGCGCATGTTATATATATAAAACCCGGGAAAAAATTTATTTTATGGTTAGTCGAGAATGTGACATCTTGAAATTCTTAAGAATTGTAAGATGTCACCTTCTCGACTGACCATAAAATATTTTTTACCCCTCCTCTGATTGGCAGCTCACTGTCAATGTACAATCTGTATTGAGAGCCTGCTGTGGGAGGGGGAACTCCCTGGGCTCTGCTGCTTTGCTAAATCTAAGTGCTTCAATTGTGTCAGAATGGCTGCACCCAGTAATCTAAAGGTGTCGTCACACGCGGCAATGTTGCTAGGCAATTTTACTGGCAATTTGCTGGTTGCAGTGAAATCATGGACACATTGTTCCATTTGTACACGGTAACAAAATAGAACAATGTGTCCATGATTTCACTGCAACCAGCAAATTGCCAGTGAAATTGCCTAGCAATATTGCCGCGTGTGATGGTACCTTAAGGGTACCTTTACACGCCGCTACGACAGGATGGATGCATCCCGCTACAGGCTACAAATGTAGCTTGTAGCGCCAATATAGCCCGTCGTAGCGGCGTCTGAAGACGTGACGATACAGCCGGCAACAGATCATCTGTTTACGACCTCTGCTCGAAAACAGAGAGCTACAAAGCCGATGGTAGCAAGATGCATCGGCGTGTAAAGACGTTACGGAAGGGAACTCTGGACACCCTGCGATGTAGCTGCAATGTAGCTAAGGCGTGACCCTGGCTCCGTGTTACCGCGCCCCATGTGCGATCATTGGTGGAAGCTGCTGCATGACGATTGGTAGTCCCTGCATAGGGAGGCATATTTAAGGAGCTGATGAGTCACACTACACAATCGCTCGAGCGTGCTGTATTACTCAGCCTCCTGCGTTGCCTGCCCAATCAGGATGTTATTGCTTTGTCCTATCAGCGTACGGACGGCTCGTAAACCACAATTGTGGCACGCCTATGTGCTGTCCCTGCTGCACCAGGTACGCCCATAGTAGCTGGTTATAGCGGTGTGTAAATGATCTACAGATGGCTACTTGAGACACCCGGCGATGTATCTAGCTATAGATGTCACGTAGCGTAGCGCACCTTATGGCGGCGTGTAAAGGTGATGCGTTGAGCGTTTGTAACCATTTGAGCATGCTCGTGCACGTGAAGTAGCGGGATGCATCCATCCTGCCGTAGCGGCGTGTAAAAGTACCCTAAGTGATACATCATTGGATTCTTGGACTCTTTGCCCTTGAACATGCTGCTTTCAGATGAGGTAGCAAAAACCTACTGACATATTCCCCTTAAGGGTACCTTGTCATGCCACAACTGCGGAAGACATTTTTGACAGCGATATGTCGCCCTGGAATTATCGCAATTGCACCGTGTAATTTGAGAATTTGGCGGCGATATGTCGCCTTGCTCGGGTCACCTGATTTTGGAGCAGTGCTCAAAAATCAGGCGACCGTGGTGAGGCGACATATCGCCGCCAAATTACCAAATTACACGGCGCAATTGGGAGGCATATTGACGGCGATAATTCCAGGGTGACTTATCGCCGTCAAAAATGTCTCCCGCGGTTGTGGCATGACAAGGTACCCTTAGTAAATAACTATTTCTGGCAAACAGAGCAATGGATTTTTAAACTTGGGGTTCAATTTTAGTGGGGCTTTGTCTCCTACAAGCTATTTTCATCAGTCTTTACCTGGTGACATAATCCCTTTAATAAAGGGAGATGGCTCTATTCAGTTTAAAGTAGAAAAAATTGTGATTTAGTGATAGCTGCAATTGTACCATTTAGGTGGCATTTTTGCAGTATTTTTTGTACTTAGAAAGCGAGATGTAAAAATGCCTACTATTACAGCACTTTGGCTTTCAACATTTTTCTTTCTTTTTTTACTGCCATTGAAGTTTTACGCACTACATGATTTAGGAATGTCATTTTTGTGAAATTTTTCTTTATACCTTTCTGAAAAGAAATTGAAAAACTATGAAATATGCATTTCTAGGTGAATAAAGCATATTGTTTGCGTAATTTAAAGTTAACTTTTTACTATACCCAAAGAGTTTAGAAAGCTTTTTGCTGCAAAAAGTTGCCATTTTCCAACTTTTTAAAAGGTTGTGATGCAATCAACACTATTGTACAGAAAATTAGGTGTGTTTAGCTATGCAAAGGTGACCACATCAACTTTACCTAATGCGATTTTTAAAAAAGTTTTAAAAAAAAGTTGTCATTCTTATTTCAAAGGAAGTGGAATAAAAATGAGAGAAACGCCTTTGACAGAAGTGTTATATCTACAGTATGGATATATGACATTTTTTCAAACTGTGTGACACAAATTAAGACATTTGATTCAAATAAGGCTGCTTTCACATCTGCGGTAAAGTGTGTCTCCACATCTGCCAGATCTGCCATGTAACAGCCAACTTGTGGCACCATATAATATAATATATAAGATGGGCGCACACCTCTAGTGGTGGGTGCTAGCATGAAAATATACATACTTACTAGAAGAAGATTCTGCTGCACACCAGCACTTCATGTTCAAGGAAAAAGCGTATGGCTAACAAGTATTATTGCATTGTGTGAACAGGAACCAAGAACATATTGGAAAGCTACTGAAAGCTATCTAAGAATAATTAGTTAGAATGTAATGGCCATGACATCCGGATTCTTAGATAGCTTTCAGTAGCTTTCCAATATGTTCTTGGTTCCTGTTCACACAATGAAATAATACTTGTTAGCCATACGCTTTTTCCTTGAACATGAAGTGCTGGTGTGCAGCAGAATCTTCTTCTAGTAAGTATGTATATTTTCATGCTAGCACCCACCACTAAAGGTGTGCGCCCATCTTATATATTATATTATATGGTTTTTTGGTTGCAGCACCCTCCCCCCCACCCAGTAACTGCTATGAGAACCTACACATAGTCCTGATAATTTCCTTTATAAGCAGGTTTTAATTGCACACAGGGCATTATCCCATACATATATCCAGACTGCAGACATGAGGTTTTTAGATAGGACCCAGTAGAGTGAAAAAACCTTGAAAGCGGTTACTGGGCTTCCGGATGTCATGGCCATTACATTCTAACTAATTTTTCACATTTATTCTTAGATAGCTTTCAGTAGCTTTCCAATATGTTCTTGGTTCCTGTTCACACAATGCAATAATACTTGTTAGCCATACGCTTTTTCCTTGAACATGAAGTGCTGGTGTGCAGCAGAATCTTCTTCTAGTAAACTTGTGGCACCAATCTGACAAGCCCTAATCATTCTCTATGGGGCTTGCGGTCAGGTGCGGCCAGTGCAGTATTGCTGACTCTGGCACTTGCGGCATTGCAAAAAAAAAAGCTGCTAGCAGCGTTTGTTTGCGCAGCCGCTAGTGCCAGATCTACCGGATTCAGCAATACCGCACTTACCGCACCCGACCGCAAGCCCCATAGAGAATGAATGGGGATTGTCGTATCGGTGCTGCAAATCGGCCGTTACATGGCTGATCCAGCAGATGTGGCGACATCTGCCGGACCTGCTGGGAATTACACTTTACTGCAGATGTGACAGGGGCCCAACAGAATCACAAAGAAAAGTAACTGAAACATTTATTTCATGATAAATCTCTCCATTAGTGTTCCAATTCATTACTATATAAAATGGTAGGAATTATCATAAGAAATGTTTTTGAAATTAGCTGTTTTAATGCTTCATTTATCACAATGTTGAGTGATCTTTGATCAAAATTGGGGCATCTGTAGAGATGTAGAGATGACACCTCTGCCTAAAGCTGTACCACTTGTTGCTCCATCCTTTTATTAAAGTGAGAACTGCAACTTTTTAAACATTCACAGCTGATAAATTACACTTAATCCATATTTGCATAGCTAACTATGCCCACTGTAGTGGCATTTTTGTTTAAAGCAGCAAGATTGGTATAAAAGTTGTATTATTATTGTGTGTGGTAATATTTATGACTTTTTGAATATGGAAAACGTTTAAAATGCATTGATACTTCCCCCCCCCATATCTTTGGTTGTAATCAGTGAAAGGAAAAATTCACTAACATGTGATGGTGTATTGGCATGGAGGCTAAGTGGTCAATACTGGTTAATGATTGGTACTAGAGATGGATGAGCAGCCCCGAACTTTAAAATATGTGTGTTGAGTCTAAAAAAATGAGTGTTCAAGTTCAGAGTTTGGGTGCTTTATGTATCCTTCATGTATGCAAACCACTGTGTTCGGGTACATGGTGCTCGGCACAGTATTAGATACTTCTAGTGTTTGAACGGCTCACACTGGGGGTAAGATCAGCACTATCGGATGTAGCGTGTACAAAAAAGAAAGAAAATGACAAACCCCTCCATGCCTTCCCCAGATGTGCTTTGTTTATGGCTGGACGTATGTGGACTGAGTGCTAAACTGACCAATCAGTGACTTCCAGTGAGGTTCAGGTCAAGTTTGGGTCTAGAATACAACTTTATCTAAGGTCCAGCTGTCCCCAAGAACCCAAACTTCCAAGGGTCCGCTCATCTCTATCTGGCACAAATGTTTTATGCCCAGGTGCAGAAGCTCAGGGACTTCAAATTAAGTGGAACTGATGAAATAAAGAAAAAGAGTGTAGCATTCCTATAGCTTGTGTTCACTGACATTATAATTCTGCTCTTCTAATGAACTTTATTCAGAAAATAGTTTGAGGCAAAGCGAATGTTGTCGCTTGTGCATGGTACTTATTACTCTGCACTTACTCTTGTGTAATATAAGTGTCTATAAATCTACTTTTATGCATTTTTACAGCTGTCTGTGCAGGTACAATGTTAGTTTTTTTTAATCTCTTAGATGTTTAATATAGATAGTTTTCTTTACTTTTCTCTACTTGACCCTATGCACTTTAGCCATCTGAACCTTTGTTCTAGAGCGTGAGATTACCACCACTGCCCTCTAATTTTATTTGTGTTCCATCAAGTCTATATCATTGACATTCCTGTGAATTAAAGTACTCATCATTTTGTATTTCTTTGTCTTTGTCTCGGTGGAGTATTTTAATGCTGAATTTAGGCTTCTTCATTTTTGGAGAAGCTGCTGCTTATTATAGCAGTTCTGTGATTGATGTATTGCTTTATTGGTGTGATATGTTGTAGAACTGTCATTTTAGCAAGTGCAAATCTTAATAAAATATTGAATGTGTGTCATAGTCTAACATTGTTCGGAAGTGTCTCAGAGTGTGAAGATTTTGACAAATTGCAGTAGTAATATGTTCTGAGCTTCCAAGGAAAGTGCAGAATCCCTCTCCTGTTGGACGCTGTTTGTGGCTCTCAGCAGTTACTCCTCCCTCTTCTTTCCATCTCTGGTGCTGATCAGTCACTATGAAAACTCATTAGCTTCCCCAGGATGGACTCTCCGCTTCTAACACTTGGTGCTCTCCTCAGCACTATGGCAATGATCTCTAACTGGATGTCCCAGACCCTCCCCTCCCTGGCTGGGCTCAATACAACACGTATTCCCATCAGCAACTCCCTGGTAAGTGCACGCACAGCATGGCTGTCCTATCCCGCACCTGAAATCTTTCCCCACTGTAATATCCTTGACTGTATATTTATTAACCCTATAACTGCTTGAACTGATCTACTTCAGATCCTCCAGCAGAAGATTGTTGGGTTTTTAGCAGTAACGTTACATTTCAGATGTTACTTTTCAGTCTGTGATCTTTACAAAAAAAAATGTGTTTTTCAACTTAAAAGAAATCATCAAAAACACAGGGATAGATGATAGAGAGGTAGTGTTGATTAAAATGATAAAACACTATTCCCCGATGTAGGGAATTTATATCATGAAATATCACAGGGACCTTTCATGGTAGCGGTAATCCATCAGGAGCATCCTCTTCTGTAAACCTTTTGTAGTTTACATTATACTGATTCTCATTTTTTTAGTATTCTGTTGTACATGTTGTAACACAGCAGTAACATAGCATACGATATTCCTGGCAGAAATCCGTCTTGTGTCGGGAAAGAGTTAATTCACGCATATGATTGCCAAATTAAAGATGGAGCAGCGGCTCCAATTTCTCATTGTGAGATTTTAAAGTAGCTTCATTAAGTATTTAACGATGGATGTTTCAGCGGCAGATATATTTCAGCTGTTGGGAGTGCAGTAAGAATATTTTCAAATCTCTCAGGAGTAGACTGTGCAATCCATAGTATACAGCCTTTGTATGCAACCAGGTGGACTAGAAGAATGTATCACATCATTTGGTCCAGGTAACCCCCTACTGTAGACCTCAGTTTGGCATAGTAAGACACCATTGCTCAATTTTGACATAATTCCTCCTCCCGGTAGATCTTGCCCTAAAACGTGCAGATGAGGAGTTGAAGAGACATTTAACTTTATGTCAGTGAATTAAAACCTGAGTTCTCCGAACAGGGACCCTATTTGTCTTCATGTTCCCAAGACGCCCTGACTTTGTACCTGCAGGCTTCTTCTGCTCAGACTTAATACTTTGCTGTGCTTGAGATTCCTAGAGCATTTGGATTAAAATGAATAAGATGGAATTGCAGCAAGACTTGAAGCTGTAGAGAGTACTTCATAAAGTCTAACCGACCTTGTAGACTCCTTATGAAAATGAATATCTAAGGGTTATTGGCTGGCAATGGAAATCTTGTACTTATGAGGAAAAGAAATTGTTACATCAATCTTAATGGCTGAGGTTATGGAAAGTAATTCTTAGAAAAAACAGAGTTTTCTTATGAAAATAGCTTTGCTGCTCTAATGAGCATCCTGGGTGTTGTAGCTTAGCAACATTTCGAGTGTCAAAGGACGTCCCCGGCTGCTTCAATATATTTGGTAATTTTAGAGTAATCCGAATGGCTAAATGTAAAATAAATCATTACTTACATTTGTTTTAGAAGTTTTTCACTAAAATGAGAGGAAATTCATTTACTTTGCTGTATTCTGCAACATGCGATTGTACAGATATATTAGTTCTTCTGCACAACTTCTTTGTGACCACAAAGTCCCAACATAGTTTGGGGAACATCACATAGAATGTACATTAAGCAGTCTGGTTATCATTTACTTTTGTAATATCTTTCACAACTTTTTTTTTCTCTTTTAAGACAATTTTAAAAAGTAGAAAACCAGTCTTTAATCCATGTACTAGTGGCCGAGGATAACAATTCTTATAGTTCACTTCACTGAGGCCATGGCCCAGGGAACCCAAAAGAGAAGAGAAGATCCTTCAACTTGCACAAGTTTGTGGGGTCCAGCCACAATATGACCTGAAATGTCCAACAGAGGACAAACCCAGGTAATATTGACACCAGAATTAATCCACTGCTTCTGGGATTATTATTTTTGGGATTCATTTAATTAAAAAAACATATTGACTATATTTACAGCTACAACAATAATTAAAGAGGAGTTTTCTGTTGTTGCAAAAAGGGGCATGTATTTTGTCATTTAGCAGGAGACTGCAAGAAGGTTCCACCAAGACGTTTAGTTTGTTTTCTAAGACCAGGTGAAAAGGTGAATTTTTTAGATGAGCTCACTTGCTGGTGCTGTCTGGTGTCTATGAAGTGTTGTGACCTGGAGTCCAGTGGGGCTTTGACTAGCCGTAGAAGCGGTATTTGGCATCTAGGCATTTCTTTGGGTGCCATGCATTGCTACACTTAAAAGGGTTGTCAAGCCTACAGGTGGTACTTCTGCACTCATGTGACTGCAGACTTATCAATCCTCCCAGTGCTCGCACTGTGTATGGTGAGGATTTGCGGTTTCTAATCTGGGAATGGACCACGGTTATGCGGTTTGAAAGTGCCTGGCCACATCATGACTAGTGTATGTGGTCTCGCTCACTACAGGTTTATGAAGCAAGGCCTCACCCACTAGACAGACACTTACATACACTTACCTGAGTGAGGCCGCGCCTACTAGTCAGGGTCTCTGGCCAGGAACTTGCAAACCGCATAACAGCGGTCTCTTCTCGGTTTAGAAAAAGCAATTTTCACAGCACTCAGTGCAGGCGCTGTGAAGACTAATTCGTCTGCAGTCATATAGGGTGACTGCTGAATTATCAGTTTTAGACTGGACAGCCCCTTTAATAGAGCAAGGACCAGGGGCGTAACTACAATAGGTGCAGGGGTTGTGATCGATCCCCGGGCCCTGGAGCCTAGGGGGGCCCCAAAAGTCCCTTTGGTCTATAGAAAAAGACTAATACTATTAAAGATTTGCAATAATTGGGGGCCCCGTTGGAGCCTTCGCATCGGGGCCCCTGGGCCTGAAGTTACGCCACTGGCAAGGACCCACTATAGAGGTCACCATGATGTGGCAGTGTGCTTATAAACTTTGATCAAAATGTATTTAAAAACTTACTATTTACTTTTAAAAAATGTTGCTTATCTGAAGTAGATCAAGATGGCAGATTAGGATGTGATGTCTTTGGTTTTTTAGCAGTTAGGGTTTAAAAGGGAACATGTACTTAGTTTTTGTAGATTAAAGGAACATTTCAATTTCAATCTTGTGGCATATCCACATGATATACCATAAGTGTATCGTCTCACCTCTGAAGAGATATTCCTCATCTTGTGCTGATCTTACTGGAGAAGTGGTCATGTAACTGTCTTCATTCACTGTATGGAAGTTTTATTAATAGTCAGCAAGAACACATTGCTATTTTCAGATCGCTCATAGAAGAGAGTAAAGGGAGCTGTGCTTTTGCCGCCACCTTTTCATTCAAGCAGGACAAGAGCAGCAAGGCTTTGTTTTTGACCTAGGTGCATATCTCAGGGGTAGGACCCACATCTATGAGACAATTGTAGCATAAGTTGTGGATGTAGTATAAATGTCCGAGATGCAAATACCTTTAGGAATAACAAGATTAGCTTGCAGAATTATTTGGTGTATGCAATGTTGACACAACGCATATATCTGGTAAAACCCATACACAAACTACACATTTTATATTTAAAGTGGCAAGGTCAAGGAAGGTGATATTGTATATGGAATTAGTTAAATGTCATTACAATCAATGATTTTCTATTACTATTCCATTTTTATACCAAATCAGGGACAGACTTGTAATGTTAAATGGAATCTGTCAGCATGTTTTCGCTATGTAATCTGAGAGGAAAATGAGGTAGGGGCTGAGACACTGATTTTATTGATATGTCACTTATTAGGCTGTGCGCTGTTGTTACAATACAGTGTTTTATCAGCAGGAGATTAACACTGCCAGACTAGCAGTATGCATGCATCCTTTCCCAGTTTTACCGCCAGCACTGACTAGCAGCTTACTATCAATGTACAATGCACAACTTCTATTGATAGCTTATCAGGGGTGTGGATGAGGTTAGTTTTCTGAGCGCTACAACTGTACATGCTACATGTCAAAACTCTGGTTGTATCAAAACTGCTGCACCCAGTAATCTAAGAGATAAATTGTTGGATCAGGGCTTATTTTTCTACACCATGCTGCAGTGAGGAGTGGCGACTGAGGGTACCGTTACACGTCGCAATATCGTTCCGATATCACATACAATTTCACGGGAGCGCGCACATTTTTGACACTTGTCGAAGATCGCATAGGAGATGTCACACAGGGAGATATCGGCAGGCAACGCAACTAGGCTGTTGTCCGCAACTTTTGTTCGCTGGGTACGAGCAACCCAGGGACTGAGCATTAACATTGTAGTGAATAGGGGAAGTTGCAAACAAGATCGTAGTTGCGCTGTCACACAGCACGATCATGCCAGATTGCATATCCAACATTGTACAGTTGAAGGGCTTGCACAATCTTCTTGCAATATCGTAGATGCTATTTTTTCCTGTCGCATTACACGACACAACGCACGAATGATATCAACTGCAGCGACAACACCACGTGACTTTTTGTCGATGATGCATTGCGATATTGCAACGTGTAAGGGTACCCTAAAAGTTTAGCATTTTTTTTAAGTGTGATTCCTTCCATCTGGTTGTTGTGATGGTGATGAGTTAATAACCCATTAAGCTGTCATCATGCAAGACCTTCATTTTAACCAAAATCCTTTGGAATATAGATATGGTCATTTACTTAAAGAAAACTGATGTTTTTCATATACTCATTATTGATTCCAATATAGAGAATAATTCATTGTTTACAATGCCATAACTTTGTATTTTGTAGCATAACCTCCTGCTTTAACCCTTTAAGGACTGAACAACTTTGTACGTTAATAACCCAGCCTCATTTTGCAATTCTAACCAGTGTCACTTTAGGAGGTTATAACTCTGGAACGCTTCAACAAATGCCAGTGATTCCAAGATTCTTTTTTTTCACGACATAGTGGACTTCATGTAAGTGATAAACTCAGGACAATATTTTTCACGTTTCTTTGTGAAAAAAATTCCAATTTGGCAAAAATTTTGAAAGTTTAGCAATTTTCAAACTTTGAACTTTTAGTCCGTTAAAACCAGAGTAATGTGATAGAAAATAGTTAATAAACATAATTTCCCACATGTCTACTTTACATCAGCACAATTTGTGAAACTTTTTTTGTTGTTAGGATATTAGAAGGGTTCAAAGTTCAATTTCTCATTTTTCCAACAAAATTTACAAAGCCACTTTTTTTAGGGACCATATCACATTTGAAGTGAATTTGACGGGCCTATACAACAGGAAATACCCAAAAGTGACACCATTCCAAAAACTGCACCCCTCAAGCTACTCAAAACCACGTTCAAGAAGATTATTGACTCATTAGGTGCTTCACAGGAACTAAAGCAATGTGGAACGGAAAAAATGTAAATGATAGTTTTTTCCACAAAAATGTTATTTATCCTGAAATAAAGCATTTTAACAAGGGTAACAGGAAAAATGCATCATACAATTTGTTGTGCAATTTGTCCTGAGTGTGCTGATACCCGATATGTCGCAGAAAACCACTGTATGGTTGTACGGAAGGGAAGGAGCACCATTTGAGTTTTCCAACGCAAGGTTGTTCTGGTATAGTTAGCGGACACCATGTCATGTTTGGAGAGCCTCTGATGTGCAATGGAAACCCCCCACAAGTGACCCCATTTTGGAATATAGACCCTCAAGGAATTTATCTAGATGTGTGTTGAGCATCTTGAACTCCCAGGGGCTTCACAAAATGTTATAACATTGAGCTGTGAAGATAGAAAATCGCTTTTTTCCACAAAAATCTAGTTAAAAAATTAGCAGGTTTGCAAAGGAAATTGCACCATGCATATTGCTCTGCCATTTCTCCTAAATATGCCAATACCCCATATGTGGTGGAAAACTACTGTTTAGGTGCATGTCAGGGCTTGGAAGGGAAGGAGCACTATTCAATTTTCTGAATTCGAAATTGGCTGGAATCATTAGCAGACACCATGTCACATTTTGTCACTGATGTGCCTTAACAGTGAAAAAAAAACCACTAATGACCACATTTTGTAAACTAGATCCCTCAAACAATTTGTCTAGATATGTCGTGAGCACCTTGGATTCTTCACAAAATATTATAGCGTTGAGCCGTAAAAATAGAAAATCAATTTTTTTTCTCTAAGAATGTTGTCTTAGTTTAAAATTTTGCAATTTCACAAGGGTAACGGAAAAATTCACCATACAAATTGTGCAACTTGTTCTGAGTAAGTGCATACCCCATATGTGGTAGAAAACCACTCTTTGGGTGCACAGCAGGGCTGAGAAGGAGTGACATTCAACTTTTGGAATGGAAAATTGTCTTGAATTGATTCTGGGTGCCATGTCTTGTTTGGAGAGCCCTTGATGGGCCTAAAGAGTGGAAACCTTCCAAAAGAGACCCTTATTTTGGAAACTAGACCTCTCAAGGAATATATCTAGATGTGTGGTGAGCATCTTGAATCCCAAGGTACTTCACGGAGTTTTATAACGTTGAGTTGTGAAAATGAAAATAAAATCACCCTTTTCCAGATAAAATGTTGGTTTAGCTTTAAATTTAGCATTTTCACATAGGGAAACGGGAAAAATTGCACCATACAATTTATTATGCAATTTCTTGAGTACACTGATACCCTATATGTGGCAGAAAATTACTGGTTGGGTGTACAGCAGACCTCAGAAAGGAAGAAGCGTCATTTGATTTTTGGAATAGATTATAAACACTATGTCTCGTTTCCAAAGCCGCCAAGGTACCAAAAGAGCAGAAATCCCCCAGAAGTGTAACTATTTTGGAAACTGTCCCATAAAAATGTAACTAGTTGTTTAGTGAGTATTTTCAACCTATTGGTGCTTTACAGAATTATTTTAATATTAGGCTGTGAAAATGAAATACTATCTTTATTTCAACTAAATTGATGCTGAAGACACACATTTTTAATTTGTACAAGGGTGACAGGAAAAAAAACCCACAACATTTATTATGCAATTTCTCTGGAGGACAGCAATACCCCATATGTCATCAGAAACTACTTGTCAGGCACAGTGCAAAGCTCAGAAGTGAAGGAGCACCATATCGGAGAGCAGGTTTAGCTGGAATGGTTTGCGGGTACCATATTAGATTGGCAGAGACCCTGAGCGGCCAGAACATCCAAAATGACCCACAAGTGACCCCATTTTACAAACTGTACCCCTTAATGAATTCATCTAGGGGTGCAGTAAGAATATTGACACCACAGGTGTGTCACAAAATGTTATACCATTGGGCATTGAAGAAAAAATCATTCCATTTTTACCACTGTTGTTTTAGCCCTAGATTTTATATTTTGTTCAAAGGGAAATATGGCAGCATAATTATTACACAATTTCTTGTGAATGTGGCAATACCCCACATGTGACTGTACTGTACTGTTTGGCCACACAGCATGGCTCAGGAGGGAAGGCGCGCCATTTGTCTTTTGGAGCACAGGGGTTCCTAGAATAGTTTGCGGACACCATATACAGAGTCCCTAAGTGCCAGAAGAACACAAAACCACTCAAGTGACAACAATTAGGAAATTGCATCCCTTTGGGAATTCATCTACAGGTGTAGTGATGTTTTTTTTTCAGAAACAAGCAGCAATTTGAAAAAAAAAAAAGTTTTTACATCATCATATTTGGAGAACTATCATTTTCTATCTTTCTGCTGACAGTCATGTGAGGGCTTGTTTTTTGCAGGATAAGTTGATGTTTTTATTGGTACAAATTATGGGGACATAAGATTTTATGATCTGTTTTTATTGCAGTTTTGGGGGGCAAAAGAACCAAAAACCAACAATTCAGAAATTGTTTATTTGGAGTTTTTTGTATGCCGTTCGCCATATGGTAATAGTCATGAGACATTTTTATTCTTTGGGTCAGTACAAACACAATATTAACACATTTATATGATTTTTTTTAATGATTTGCTGCTTTTACACAATAAAAATAATTTATATAAGGAAGTATTGTTTTTGCATCACTGTATTCTGAGAAATAGTTTTTTATTTTTCTGCTGATGGAGCTAAGTGGTGACTTGTTTTTTTCAGGACAAGATGACCTTTCCAGTGGTACCATTTTTATTTACATTTGTCTTTTTGATCACGTTTTGTTCCACTTTTAGTTCAGAGGTATGATGAAAAAGCATAATTTCTTGCCACGTTTTTTATTAAAATTTTTAATGGTGTTCACTTTAGGGGTTAAAAAGTGGGATGGATTTATAGGGGGGTAATTATGGACATGGCAATACTACATGTGCATAATTTTTACTATATTGATCACTGATCTCATGAATTGCAAAGGACATGTATTGCAGCACATGAGAGCAGCAAGATAACACTGACAAGAAATGCCTTTCAGTGTAATCTCGCCTAACAGGCCACCATACCTGGCATCTCAGAAGGGTCATTGTTTGATGTCCGGGAGCCATGGCTCCCCATGATTTTATTATGGGGGCTTGATAGAGGTCAGGGAGGGAGCGCACACCTTCCTGCAACTTTCTAAATGCTTCAATCGCTATAAACCCTGGCTGTGACTTCAGGAGCACAGCATAGCTAACAGCCAGCTCCTCCTCCATTAAGCAGAGAAATGCTGATATTCAGCACTTTTGTGTGTGATTATGCTGTGATCGGTCAATCATACTGACTGACCAATCACATCGCTTTGAGTAATGGAACTGCCGCCATGGGTCCCCACACCTCTTCCCGTGCTGCTCAGCTGTTAATGACAGCGTTGACATGGAACTGTCACTTCTTGTTTACACATAGTGACAGTTCAAAGCCATGATGGGTATTCCCGTTATGGTGCACAATCTGATACACAGCCATTACCCATCATAGGTCATAAAGGGGTTAATTACTGCACCACACTGATGAGGCATTGAAGCCACTATGGTATTCAATACATCTTGAAGGATCCTGCTCCATCTGTATAAAATTCTTCTTCTTTGCTATGTTTACGGGCCACAAATCGTCACCCTAACTCATTCCATTGGTGCTCTATCAAGTGTAAATCAGGTTATTTGCTTGACCATTGCAACATGTGAACATTTTTCTTTGCTAACAAATTTTTTACTAAATTGTATGTGTGCTCAGGATTACTGTTTTGCTGGAATTTCCAGCCCCTGTCAACTTTGGTTTTACCATGTGGCAGTATTACATTCTCCAGCATATTCTTGTACATGGTAGTATTTATATTACCATCAATTCTATGCAGAGAGTGAATGGCAGATGCAGGATGCAGATGCAGGAAAGCAGCCCCAAACCATGAAATTGCCACCACTATGTGTCACTGTACGTGTTTTGCTACCTTACCGCATTACATTTTTTAATATATGTACTTGCAATCATTACCAAACAGATTGAACTTGGATTTATCTGACCACAACACCTTAGACCAATTTGTCTATTTCCATTGACTGTGTTCTTTGGCAAACTCCAGTTGGACCTTCCAGTCATTTGCAGAAATGAAAGGCTTTTAGACTTTAGCTCGTTCATTGAACCCTACTGCTCTTAGTTGTTGCACCACATTTTGCCGACTCACCTTGACCCCATATTCTTCATTAATTTTATGTGAAATCTGTACAGCACTTTTATGGACATCACATACTGACTTTTTCTTAATAATTCTTAATAATGGAACAACTTTGGAGGAAGATTTCCTTGGTCGTCCACCTCCAGGTTTGTCAGCTGTTCTATAACCTATAAAATTACTGTTTTGCGCTACTGAATTTGATACTATAGTTTTTCAGGATTAGCTTTTAAAAGAACTGTAATTAAATCCACTAAACTATCTAATAAAAAAAGGTTGTACAGGATTAGACAAACTTGGCTGATTTTACCCAAAACAGCATCACTTTTGTATGCCTGGAGTTCCTGGTATTGTAGCTCAACAACATTCACTTTATTGAAACTATGCTTTAATATCAGATACAACATGTGGAAGATAGCAGTCATTTATTCTAAAAATTTGAAACTACTTTAATCTACATATGCATACAAATGAATTGAACTGCAATGATGTGAATACACAACAACAGTAGGCATTAAGGGGTTAAAATGGGTATTCTCAAGTTTGAAAGCTATCGCCTATCGAATGGATAGGGAATAACTTCCCGGTCATTGCAAGCCCAACTGCTGGGGTCCTCAATCAAGATAATCAGGGCTCTCTTGGTTGAATAGAACAGAGGTTGATCATTAGCATGGCTGCTCCATTCATTCCAAATAGAGCGCTGAAGATTAGCGCAGTGTTCAGCAATCTCCAGTGGACTCATTAAGAATGAATCAAGTGTCAGTACACATGATCAACCTCTGCTCCATTAGAGAGCCTTGGTTCTCTGGTTTTATAGGGGCCCAAGCAGTTGGACCCCCATTTGTTGGCAAGTTATTCCCTATCCCATGGATAAGGAATAACTTTCAAACATGAGAATGCCCCTTTAAGTGAGTTTTCATAACTGTCAAAAAAGAAAATCAGCTCCATGACATCTGTTAGAGATATGTACACTTTATGATATTATGTTTTAAGTATCACAAGTCTTCCTTGGTTACTGAGCTATCAGGAGACTTCATTAAAAATTTCCCATCACCACTTCTCCATTAGTAAGATAATGGCATTGTCAGGTCCAGGTTTAAAGTGATCTTAAATTTCTAGCATTTAGGTTTGTAAATCTGACTTTTGCACAATGGAAACTTTTCTATTTGCTTTTATCTCATGTGGCTGTATCTATCTACCACTACAAATCCAAATGAGCTTTGCTTTCCTGGTAAAAAGCATGGAGATGTGTTTGTTAGAGGAAACACTTAGAAGGTTTCAGACAAGCACTTTTCATTCACGACTCCAGGGAAGGTTCTTGGATATTGCTGGAGTAAGATATAGATATTCCTAGCAAGTCCTAATTGATATAACTCATTGATGCTACTGTGAAAGCACAGCACCTAAGAAGCAAAGAAGGGTTGATTGGTTTTTTGGCCGCTGTTTATTAACATCAAGGGAATGTACCATCAAAATGATCTATCTTTAAATCAAATATTTCTGTTCCATGTATTTTTTTTAGTTTTTGGTACCATTCAATTTTTATGTCACGATCTTTATATAAAAAAAAAACAAAATGAGTAATCTTACTATTTTTATAGTGGCCACTGGGGATATTGTAAACCTGAACTTTGTCAGGAGTTCAAGAAGAGTGTTCAGCAAGCGTCTTACCAATGACAGGTAACACTTCTTATACACAGCTGATAACACTAGATCCCCCCATTCAGAGAAGATGTCACTGATCGTCCTGCTCCCAGTCCCTTCACAATGATATTCACATCCACTCATTAGATGGTTCATTACAAAAGATAGAGTCAGAGTCAGTCTATTGCTGTAAATCTCCTTATGACATATTTGTGGGCTAATAGTAATGCTTCCTAATTACCAGGACTGTTGGAGCTCTGAGCTGTATAGAATATACTTCAGCCTGATAGTTGGTGGCATTCCATAGATCTTTGTGCATGCTTGGTAGCCTAGATGACGCGTCCCTGCCCTGACACATGCGCATTGAGGTCTGGATTGCTGTGGCATCAGCTCCATTGAGTCATATACAGGTATCTGGCCTGGTGCACATTATGGTGACTGATTCAGGAAACTTGCCACTCTTTATAGGGTGGCTATTTAATCCTTTTAGGTGCAGTGCAGTCTTGATTGCCTACCTCCAGAAGAAGCAATGTAACATTAAAAAAATGTGAAACGTATGTTAGGGCTCACGTTAGGACAACTTTTCTCTCTTTGGTGATCACACTTTTATGCAGCTCTCACTTTCAGTATGGGTATGTTTATCACAAAACAATCACTTATCTCAGGGAGACCAGTCCCGTGTTTGAGACTCCTAAACGATGCTTCATGGACTCTATTTGCATATCAGTATGGATATGTTATAACCTGTAGGATTCAGCCTTATATTGCTCTATGTACTTTGATATGTCTATGTTAGGCTGGTGTCACATTTGCGTTTGTGTCTAGATGCGGAGGGCATGCAGACGCAAACGCAGCCATACTGATGTGAACGCAGCGGAGAATCTCCGCATGCGTTCACATCAGTATGCAGCCCGGCCAGCCAATTAGCTGTCTCGGTGGCGGCTGGGAGGCGGAGATCAAGGGCGGAGATCTCCTCCTCCCAGCCGCCACTGATCTCCTGACTGTGTCGGCGGGGAAAAACAGTTGATCTGAGAGCTGTTTAAATTTGCTGCGCTGACACAGAGTAGGTGATGTCAGGGCGGGATATTTAAACAGCTGTCAGATCAGCTGTTTCTTTGACTCCCATGCATTGTTTGTGCGCTTGCGGGAACTTGAAGATAAAACAAGCTGCCGCGAACGCACAAAAAATGTAACATGTTGCGCTCGGAGGGCGCATAAATTATGCACATCCGAATGCAACCGCAACCGAACGCAGTCAAACTCACGTACTGTGCGTTCCCATGTTAAACATAGAAACGCAGTGCGCATGCGCTTGGCTGCGTCCGGTACGCTGCAGTTTCATACGCAAGTGTGAAACCACCCTTATACCTTGCATTCACGATACACAGAGTCTCTATATTGTGCTAACATTTCTAGTGGGGGCATTATTGTGTGACCAATAACTTTATAGACAGTTGCCCAAAGTTTATCTATAGTATCCTGAATGTAGCATATAGTGTTCTATACCTTGGATCTTTGTAGTCCTACTTCATCTGGTACCCGATGTCTGTATATTGGGTAGACACCCTACTGAATTTTGTTTGGTAATTAACTGTTAATAAATGAATTGTATCAATATACATCTCCATATTGGCATTTAATACCATGAATATCTGTACCTTGGGTCTATGCTGTATATTTCTACATCATTGTTTTTAATCAGAACTACTGGCTCCAAGACTTCTCCTGAGCTGCACCAATTCTCTGGAAAGTTCTACCCCAAGAAATTAGGTCTTCCCACAACTTACATAGTTTCAGGGGCTCCCTAAAAACACATCTTTTTAGGGTGGCCTATCATGCTCCCTAGTCGAAGTAATTTAGACATAGCCTATTCACTCCACCAGACTCAAAAGCTTTGCAAAGATTGGCTGATGATGATTCATGCAGCTTTTATCTATTCCCCATTTCCTCAAGTTGGCTGCACCATCTTTGTAAATAACCCCCTGTACTTTGTGTCATCCCCACCTCATTATTAGATTGTAAGCTCTTAGGAGCAGGGCTGTCATTATTTTATCATAGTTATTTTTTTATATATTTATACATTATTATTTATTATTTTTTTTATAACTGTTACTAATGATGACTGTATATGAACCTCTGAATTGTGAAGTGCTGCGGAATATGTTGGCGCTATACAAATAAAGATTATTATTATTATTTTTATTACTATCTGTATATACACAGTTGTTTGTTTTTGTAACTAATACAGTAAATTGGTATTTGATTAGCATTGTACTCCTGTTTTCTCCAGTTATGTATTGCGCTATTGGAGCTTGTGCTCTATCTTTGGGTTGATTACATTTGCTCTGGGATAGTTTATGATTTTGCTGCTTGTTCAGGATTTTGTATTCATTTCTATTGCCGGTAATGTAAATGTGAAACGAATAGGAAGATAGAGCCTAAAATAATCCTTGTGGTCAGTATCAAAATTGCAAATTTTCTCATTTTCATTTTTTATAATGATTATTATATGGAACAAAAAAAATGGCAAAATTAGGAAAATAAATACATGTGATGCAAAAACCTGATTTAAGCAATAGGTAATTTTTAATGATATATTCCCCTTATTACAGTCACGATGCTACTGTGGAGTCCTCCCAAATTGACTCTCAGAACTCTCTGATTATATTACTGGTGACCGGAGATTGGAGCTGTCAAACTAATGGATACTTGGAGGAGGATTAGTTAGCTGAGAGTGCGCCACCCTGAGCGAGCATTAAACCACTGGCCTAAGCCACATTTTGTACAGATAATGGTTTAACATAAATTATGCAAACAGCAATGAGATATAAAAGCAGATGCATTAAGTACATTTTTGTATAATCCTGTCTTTTGAATAGGGAGGAGGGGGCCAAACTGCAGATATAAAATAGTCTGTCTAATTTAGACAACAATTTTTTACCTATACAGGGAGGAAATATTGAGTTAAAAAGGTTGGCCAATACATTTTAATGATGGTCTATCCTTAGGACAGGCCATCAATGTCTAGTCAGTGGGAGTATGACAACCAGCAATGCGTCCTATCTGCTGTTACCGGCACCAGCGGTGGATGGACATTCACATGCTGCTGTAACGCAGCAGTCCCATCAATTCTACAGTGGCCGTGTACGGGTGCTGCAAACTACAATCTGTATATTAGCTGGGTCAAAAATCATAGTCTAAGCACTTTACTCACTTCCTGCTACACAGCACCAAACACACAGCAGTGAGTTACACTCACCTCCGGAGGCTCTCTGACCTCTTCCTGCATTTCAGCTAATTGGAGGATGAAAAGAAAGTATATATCCTCCTGAGAGACGAAGAGAATTAGACTAGGGTCACACTTGGAAGTGTAATTGCATTTACCACATCCACATCCAGATGCGGTAATCGCAATTGCTTTCACACTCAATTTTGACACATTTTGTGTCCCTAAACCGGAAGACGGCAATCGGATTGCTTTGAATGTGCAATCCGGTTGCCGGATGCTTTGTTAATTCCTGCTGCCGAAGGGATGAACAAAGGGTTAATGTTAATAGTAGATGTAGGCAACATGTCTCTAGGGGGTGACCACTACCCCTAGAGACATGCTGTCCACTCAGGTGGGCATGTGAGGGGCTAATCTGGGCATTTATAGTATTGCCGGCTATTGTCGGCATTTTCAATTTTATGAATGAACCCAGCGGCTCCTCGCTGTGTAGTAGATACAGTACGTAATGTGTCTAGGGAGGGTGGGCACCCCTAGAGACATGTTGCCCACATCTATTATTAACATTTAACCCCTTGTTCATCCCTGCGGCAGCAGGGATGAATAAAGCATACGGCTGCCGCAGGCATTTAAATGTGCCTTGCGGCAGCAGCATGAGCTCCAGTTAGAGCCCATTATAGCAAGCCTGCTGCGGTTTGCAAACCGCTGCGAAAACTGCAGCCTGCATGATTTTTACCGCAGGCTGCAATTCTGCAAGTGGTAACCAGATTGCAAGTAGTGCAATCCGGTTACTATAATGGGCTCCTATGGGCAGTGGTTTCTGATCCGGTTTTGAGCACTTTTACTGCTCAAAACCAAATCAGGATCCGCAGTGCCCTGCCGCAAATGTGACCCTAGCCTTATACAAGTGCTCCTTGTTTGTTCATCAAGATGCAACATGATTGATGAAAACTCCTTTTACAGCATTATTTTATAAGGAAAGTGGAGTAATTATTACACATGTCAAAATATAAGGTGCATAAAATGCAAAAGGTTTTTATTAACACACAAATAACAACAACACCATTACAAGACATATATATCATCCACAGTGATGGATCCAAATATTGCACAAAAAATCATAGAGTCATATACAATAAATCACATATGGGATATGCTGTTAAAAGTTGTTCATCCTATTTTCATAGACTATTTACAGTGCAAAATGTGCATTATATATATATACTAACCATTGTCAGATTATACATATAGTGTTAGGGCCCTTTCACATCTGCGTTTATTTGAAATCGCGGCAGATGCGGTGAAAAAACCGCATCTGCCGCGATTGCCGCATAACCGCTGCACTTGCGGCGCGGTTGCGGTAATCCCCATAGAAAGTATAGGGGGACTTGCGGTAGGTGCGGCAAGTGCGTTTTTTTTCGCGGCCGCACCTGCCGCAAGTGCAAAACCGCACTTGCCGCACCTGCCGCAAGTCCCCCTATACTTTCTATGGGGATTACCGCAACCGCGCCGCAAGTGCAGCGGTTATGCGGCAATCGCGGCAGATGCGGTTTTTTTCACCGCATCTGCCGCGATTTCAAATAAACGCAGATGTGAAAGGGCCCTTACTTCATCATCAGTATCATTATGCTTGTATGCTGTTGCAATGTACATAAGTCTACACAGGGCAAAGTATATAGTGCTGCTTAACACGTGGTTAAATTCCACACATCCTCAGAAGTGCAAGTACATGTATAAGTTCAATAACATTGCATATACAATTTCATAACTGAGCTTATCGCCCAGTGCTACTAATGAAGGCAGGGTTCAGTAGTGTAATACAATTGAAATATAGCAGTAGTTCCTCAAGGCTTGTGGAAGTCTACATGGTCACAGGTCCTTTTGCACCATAATGGGTAAAGCTGCTTTAAATTACTCCTATATTTCAATGGTATAAGGCTGCATGCACATGATAAGTATTAGCAAAATTTGGGATACATCATATTAATGCTGCGTCCAACAGTACCAGCATAGTGGATGGGATTTCTAGACATCTCATGCCCACTGTGCTTTCAGCTCCGGTTTGGGTTGCTGGGTTCCATATCTCTGCAGCATTTAATTTTTTTGCTGTGGAGTCATATAAGATCTCAGCGGCTAAATGCAGGGAGAAGCCACCTTGCCCCAAACCTAGATTGTGGCACAGGGCATCTGCGTTCACCCACGGACATCGCAGGTTTTCTCAGGTCTGGAGACAGTGCATCCAGGACTCATTGTCTCCGGATCGTCTGTACATATCTGGCGCCCCTGCGGATCCAGTCACCACAGAGGTACTGTACCCCAGCCAGAGGTGTAATACCCCGCTCTCGGGTAAGGAGGGGACACTGACCGGAATCCAGACACCCAGGCACACACTACACCACTCCAGGTCAGGGGTTAGGGCGAGGTTGCTCCTAAGGGAGACCACAGACCCTGATCCTATCTGGAGAGAAGGAACCAAGGTAGAAGTGATAGGTGGAGAACAGAGTTTAGGGGAGCACGCAGGAGGGAGTGGAGTCATGGAGGACACACGTTAGTGACGCAGGACACATGACAGAGAGTTTAAAAGGACGATAGAAACATCTAGAAGACAGTTGGTGGGTGGCTGGCAAGAGCAGTAGGAGCCTGTGAGGTTCAGAGAGCCTGTCATAAGGAGGACAAGACCAAGAACAAGGTGTTCAGGGGACTGGAGCCAGTGGGAGCTCATCCTAAGTCCTAATACAGACAAGAGCAGACCTGCCAGAGGAGTCAAGAGAGAGAAAGGGGTGCTCCCAAAGATGGAGGGGTGCCAGGGGACCGGGTAGGGAGCAAGCCACCTGGGGACACCTGCATCCACATTGACTGGAACTGTGTGGAGGGACCAGGTCACAGAGTAGAGGGACCGTACCCCAAACTAATGGAGAACAACCAGGCTCAGCTACCAGACCCAGAGTCTGTAGTATCTCCAAGTGCCTGAGCCGAAACCACACACACCCGCCAAAAAGGTGGCCCCATAGGGTCCAGGGGACTGGAAGAGAGAAGTTGCCTGGCAAAGGCCCGCGGCCACGGGCTTGAGGCTCTGTGTGTGAGGCGCAGGGCAGGAGAGTGAAGCAAACGCAGAGTGAGATGACCGTGAGAGGACAGTGGAAGTGGTACCGGTTACGTGCCACCAAATTACCCAGGAGATAACTGGATCCCCTCCTCCGAGAACTCAGCGGGCTGTTACACAGTGATGATTGTTGTAACCTGGAACAACAGACTGTGAGTAAAGCCCTTGAGACTGCACCTCGCTGTGTTTGTGAACTTTATCGTCACGCCATCAGCCCTGCGCTGTAACATCAGTACCAACTCACCGAATAACATCTGCTGCCCTGGGGTTAGCCCTACCCGTGGAGGGTTTACCAACATTGCTGCGCTACCACCAACCCCAGAGAGACTGTATAGCAGTGGCAGCCTCCACTAGCCGCATACCTGTGGGTCACGAGAACAATTAGTATCCCCAGGTCCCGAGTCCAGTAACCCCCTCAGAGCCACAAAGACTTGTAACTTTCCCCCTTTTTATTGACTGCTCCGGGACCACGGACTGGGTCACGCCACTGTGACCTCTCCGACCAGCATCCACCGGCCTGGCTCCGAGTACCCCGGCCCCCACAGGGCCCGTCACATACACTTAGACTATGTGCCCACGTGACGTATTATTTGTGATACGTTTATGTTGTGTTTTAAGCTAAACAAACACACTTTTCTCTTGAAAAACGCCCCACAAACACATTGCTTTTGAGGTATGTTTGTGCTGCATTCTTTAATGCTGAATTTTCCATGAGATTAGAATGGCTGTCAATTGGAAAACGCAGCCCAAAAATGGCCAAGATAATTGACAGGGACTTGTATAAACGCATGTGTTTTTTTCAGCAAAATCGCAACACCTAAAACGCACATGTGGGCACAGCTTGACACAGCTTAAACACTGACTTTAGTGAGTGATGCATTTTTGGTGCAGAAACACACTGTGGGCACCAATCCTTATACTACTGAGCCTGCCTACAGTAGCAGCACTAGAAGATAAGTTAATTTGTGGTGTCCCAGTACCTGTTCTACTGCTGCTGAGTGACACAGTTCTTATGTGGCAGTAGATTTGTTCCAGTGGCCAGAATTACCTTGGGCATTGTGAGTTAGGAAATCTGTCATATATATCATAATGTGATATCTGTACACTGATAATTGGACATTCTGCACTGTACTCTGCTGCCATCTAATGGTCAATGTATTTATGACAGTTACATTATTCTCATCATCTGCCAAAGCAACAGTGGGAGGAGCCTCTACCTCAGCCCTCTCACACTTCCTGGAACTGGTTCAAGCAGGATTTTAGTCATAGGCAGGAGACAGAAAGAAAGCACTTCTGCTCCCAGCATCTCCATCCCAGTCCATGCTGAGGAGACATCATTCTCTTACTATAATGGCCTCCACAAAGGAGTGAAGCTTCGCACAGCCAGCAGTGAGCAGGCTGGACAGGTGTCTTCTGTATACTGATTTATAATGGCCTCCAGTCAGAGCAACATGACTTCCAGGACACAAACGTTGTCTGCCCGGGCCATGCAACAGGGAACGGTAGAGCCAAAATTGTGAGCAGCTCCATACCACAGGGTGTCACCATGGGGAGCCGACCTGTGAAGGTCCCTCCATCAGCATAGTATTACCTGGATGGTGCATAATATCAACTCCCATAGCAAGTGAGGAGACCTGTACTGCAGCCGCCTGAGAGGAGTGTGTCATGAGGAGAAAACTCCATATTTAATACGCAAAATACTAAGTGTATGCTATCCAGTAAACTACAGCCAACTTGCCTCTGACAGACTTATCCTAAAATTCCCTTCAGTCTAGTGTTATGTTTCCAAGTTCATCTGGGTGTACAGCTGGCTATAATTGCACAAACATCACATGTGCTACCACACCTGCACCCAGACATCATCACTGTAAGAGTGCCATAGGGGGTCATATACAATACCTGCACCCAGAAATCACCTCTACAGGAGCGCCCCCGGAGGTCACATACAACACCTGCACCCAGACATCATCACTGTAGGAGTGCCACGGGGTCATATACAACACCTACACCCAGAAATCAGCACTACAAGAGTGGCCCCTGAGGTCATATACATCATCTGCACACAGACATCACCACTAAAAATGCGCTCCCAGGGGGGACATATACAACACCTGTACCCAGACATTGCCACTACAGGACCTCCCCAGGGGTCATATACAACACCTGCACCCAGACGTCACCACTACAGGGGCTCCCCTGGGGTCACATACAACACCTGCACCCAGACGTCACCCCTACAGGAGTGCCCTCAGGAGGTCACATACAACACCTGCACCCAGACATCATCATTGTAGGAATGCCACGGGGTCATATACAACACCTACACCCAGAAATCAGCACTACAAGAGTGGCCCCAGATGTCATATACATCATCTGCACACAGACATCACCACTAAAAATGCGCTCCCAGGGGGGACATATACAACACCTGTACCCAGACATTGTCACTACAGGACCTCCCCAGGGGTTATATACAACACCCACACCCAGACATCACCACTACAGGAGCACCCCTGGAGGTCACATACAACACCTGCACCCAGACATCAACACTATTAGAGCGCTTCTGGGGGTCATATACAGACATCAACACTACCAGAGTGCTTCTGGGGGTCATATACAGACATCACCACTACCAGAGCGCTCCTGGGGGGCCATATACAACATTTGCACACAGACATCACCACTAAAGAAGTGCCCCTGTGGGGTCATATACAACACCTGCACCCAGACATCACCACTACAGGGGCTCCCCTGGGGGTCACATACAACACCTGCACCCAGACGTCACCCCTACATGAGCGCCCCCAGGTGGTCACATACAACACTTGCACCCAGACATCACCATAAAATGAGCACCCCCGGAAGTTATATACAACACTTGCACCCAGACATCACCACTACAGGAGCACCCCTGGAGGTCACATACAACACCTGCACCCAGACATCAACACTACCAGAGTGCTCCTGGGGGGTCATATACAACATCTGCACCCAGACTTCATCACTACAGGAGCACCCCAGGAGCCACTTCACATGCTAGAATCTCATTAACGATATCGTTGAAATGTCACGTATTTGTGATCGTTCAAATGATATCATTTGTGCATAGTTGCGTGTAAACGAACGATGTTGGAAGGATAAATCGTTGGATTGTTCATCAAAAATTTGAGATCTTAACTTCAAATCTATCGTTCGCCATCCAATTAACGTCCTCGGACGCAGCAACATCCTTCAGTGTGACACCTTTTTGAACGATGTCTTTCATAATTCTCCTATTCCTGCCACTTTGTAACATCGTTCAATCGTTCTTCTCCAAGTAGCTGGCGCGTTTCCAAATTTAAGATTGTTAACGATATCCTTGCGTGTGACAATGCACTAACGATGTTGAAAGGATCGCGGTCACGTGACATAGCTAACGATATTGTTCACCTATATCCTAGCGTATGACGGTACCTTACGATAAAAGTAGTGACACAGGAGCCTGCACTGGTTTAATACAAGACTCAGGATAACAAACATAAATTATTTTTCTATCAGTTGACATGCCCTTCAACACACTGAATAATGCCACATATTTGTACACAGGTTACATGTAAAATCATAGTACTACAAGCGTTTCCTGGCATAACAGCCTCACAAAGAATTTCACATGTGTGTGGCACACATGATAATCAGTGTATAGTTATTCAATATAAACCATCCAAGGTGATGTATTCAATATGATAAGCAGATATACACCGCTATCATTAAGCACACCGGATATAGAATTTCAGTACAATTCATGAACTGACTATCCCGCATATAACTGAGTGCAAGGTCATAAGGTTTATAATATTGACCATAAAAGAGAGGTCTCACCATAATCCATTCCAGTGCCCAGTAAACATTATAAGGATGACACAATCCAACAGTACATATATGAAACATAGGAAAAGAAGTAAAGGTTAAACCTAGTTATTCAGTTACCCTGTAAGTCTCAGCAGGAAGATCAACCAGAGTTTGACCCCTAGAGACCTGGATACCCCGACATACATTTTGCGTCTTGTTGTTATAGCTTATTCATGGAGAATGCCCATAACTGTGGTAACAGGACCTCTTATAGTATCATGTTACGAAATCACATACTCCCGAGTGGCAAATGGCAGAGCACAGAGAGGCGCATGCGTGCATGTCGCCGCCACCAACTCCTCCCCGCCCGGGTCACCACAACCCGCCCGGAAGTCCAGTTAGGTAACCAGGCAACCAAAGCAGACGCTGGGATCAGAGACACTGCAGGGATGGAAAATAGCACGGCATAGGTGCACGCATGCACACGTGCTCCAACAGTGGTTACTCGGATTGTCAAAGTCAACGTATCCTTGCTATAAGAGTCAGATGACCAGTTGCCAAGATACATCATTATACTGTATATAACACAAAAAGTAGTTGGTAAATCTTCCTCTTCAGCATATATGATGAGTGGTGTATCCACATGGGAATAATAATTCCTTATTTTCATTACAAAAATAGCATAAAGGCACTGTTTAATACTTGCTGACAGATTCCTTTTAATAAGAATCTTTACTGGTTCACACAAGGCTGTGTCATATAACAGATTTTATCTCCTATAGCATTTTTAGATTTGTTACATATAAACAATCAAGAAAAATATGTTTTGAAAACTAATTTAAGGGGAAGGATCTCCCATTTGTGACCCCATTATTGGTCAAAATGAACAGCTGGTGGAATTGCAGTTTATGGAATAGACATAACCTTGTGCAACATGGGTCTCCACCCACATGAATTAATTTTGAGCTTCCCTAATCCTATGTAAGGGTATGTGCTCACGGTCCGGAGGAGCTGCGTATTGGACGCAGCTCCTCCGGACCTGAGTGAAGCTGCGGGTGGCTGCAGGGAGATGACAGGCACCCTGTACTCACCGTGTGCGGCTGGTGCAGGGTGGCTTCTCCCTGCAGTCACCTAATGGCAGCCGCTTCCGACTCCGCAACATGAAATAAACATGCTGCGGTTGAGCGGACTGGTGGCAACCCGCACCGCAGCTCCAAACATGCTGCGGGCGGGTTAAGCATAGTGAGGATGCTACTGCGCAGTGTTTTGGATGCAGCAGCAAGACGCTACGTCCAAAATGCTGCAAATACTCACCGTGAGCACACACCCTAAAGGTATGTGACACTGAGTATTACGTTTTTTGGGCTCTTAGGTTGCATTCACAGAACACACGGTGTCATTATCCATTCTAGCATTGATAATACTCAGAGGCTAAATCATTAAAATTGTTTCACTCTCCAAATTTGTTCATCTGGATCCATTTCTATATTCTTTGTTGGTAACAATAAAAGGTTATATAGAGTCGTAGTCAAAAGAGTTGGATGCTTTGAAATTGTTCTGGAAAGTGAAGTATTTCTCCCAGAAAATGTTGGCAATTACACGTTTTGTCATAGACATGCTTATTTCACCTCTGTGTATTGGAATAACACAAAAAAAAACAGAAAAATGGCAAAATGAACATATTTTCCAGGATATTCCAAAAATGAGTCGGACAAAATTGTTGGCACCCTCAACTTAAGGCCACGTTACACACACAGATATATTGGTCACAGATCTCTGGTTGCAGTGAAATCATGGACACGTTGTTCCATTGTACACAGCCACAAAATGGAGCAATGTGTCCATGATTTCACTGCAACCAGATGACCAATATATCTGTGTGTGTAACGTGGCCTTTAATATTTGTTTGCACATCTTTTGGAAAAGATAACTGCAATCAATCGCTTCCTATAATCATCTACAAGCTTCTTACACTTCTCAACTGGAATTTTGGACTTTTGTAAACTGCGCCAGGTCTCTCATATTTGAAGGGGCAGTCTTCAAGAACAATTTTAAGATCTTTCCACAGGGGTTCAGTGGGATTAAAATCTGGACTAATTGTTACCACTTCAGAACTTTCCAGCACTTTGTTTCTTTCCATTTCTGCAGGTTTCTTGAAATACGCTTGGGGTCATTGTCTTGCTGGAAGTGCTACAGTGCTATGGATCATAAATTTCTTCATTATGTTGCGCACCGTGGACAAAGGAATATCAAGATCTCTGGACTTGTAACCTTGAGATTGTTGATATTTTTCAATAATTTTAATACTCAAGTCTCCAGACAGCTCTGGCATTGTCCACACACCTGCGCTTCAGTATTTAGCGCTTCTTGCGCTAAATACTTAGATTCTGGCAGAGAAGCACAGGTGCGTGGATGCTGCCGCTTCTAGCAGACGCTGTCTCTGGTTACCCGAACTGTATCGTGGTAACCAGTTCAGACAGCAGCCTGCATAGTCACCGCTTATTGCGAGCGCACAGGGAAACGCTGCTTGCAGCGTTTCCCTGTGCGCCCAGGATAAGCGGTGACTATGCAGGCTGCTGTCTGAACTGGTTACCACGATACAGTTCGGGTAACCAGGGACAGCGTCTGCTAGAGGCGGCCGCTTACACGCACCTGTGCTTCTCTGACAGAATCTAAGCATTTAGCGCAAGAAGCGCTAAATACTGAAGCGCAGGTGTGTGGACAATATCTCTCTTTTTCTCTTTCTGTTCTCTATGCTTAGTGTGGCACACACAGACACACAATGCAAAGATTGAGTCAACTTCTCCCCTTTTTTTCTAGTTTCAAGTGTGATATTTTTATTGCCCACATACATTTAAATGAGCATCACAGACTGGAAGCAAAGGTGAGTACTCACAATTTTAGAAAGATGCCAACAATCATCCAGTCCATTTTGGGGATTTTGTGTGAAATGATGTCAAATTTGCCTTTTTTTGGCTGGGGTCACACATAAGCCCTTGGTCCGTTTTTGGCTTCATTTTTGTCATTTTTTTTTTCTAAGTCCAAAAACTGACAGAAAAACGGATTGGATGTAATAAACCCCCTGTCTGTTTTTTTCTGGACCTCAAAACATTGCTCTGTCCGTTTTTGAGCCAAAAACGTTGCTAGCAAAGTTTTTGGCATCAGTTAAAAAACGCATGCGTTTTTTAACATGGGGCCCTATGGGAAACGCATGCGTTGACGCATATGCATTTTTAATGAAAAAATGACTAAGTCCAAAAACGTTCAGGGGTGCAGGAGGCTCAAAAAGCGCCCTATAAAAAACGGATTGGTGATGAAAATCACTTCCAAAAACGGACTTCTATGTGTAACCCCAGCCTTTCTGTGTTTTTTTTTTGTGTGTTCTTCCAATGCATATAAAGGAAATAAACGTGTATTAGAATGCATGTTTAGTTGCAAAAACTTTCTTGAACAAATACTTCATGTTTTGGAACAATTTGAAGGTTTCAAGTAGAAACAAAAAAGTAATCCAGCACTTTTTAAAACAGCTTCACATCAGGGGCGACCAGTGTACTAAACCGACACGTTTCGACACAGAGTTTTAGTCTTGGTTTAGTACACTGGTAGCGCCTGATGTGAAGCTGTTTTACATGTGAATAAAGGGTTGAACTTTGGAGATACTCAAAGCACTGGATTACTTTCTTGTTCTACTTGTCATTATACCGGCCCAGGATGAGAGCTGAATCCTTTGCGCTGTCTGTCTCCATGGGAGTGGAAGAATCACACACCGGTGAGCCATTACCTCCCTTCTTCCCCTTCCTCCTTCTATGGCTAGGGTCACACATGCGGCATGTATTTTAAATCCTGATCCAGTTTTGAGCTTTCAAAAAGTTCAAAACCGGATCAGGAAACGCTCCCCATAGGAGCCCATTATGGTAACTGGATTGCACTACATGCAGTATCTGCGCAACTGTCAGGGGAACCGCGGCTTCATTGATAAAATTGTACAAAGCCGACAATAGCCGGCTTACTGTAAGTGGGCTATTAACCCCTGACATGCCCACAGGAGGGGGCAGCATGTCTCTAGGGGGGGTGGGCACCCCCTAGAGACATGTTGCACACAAATAATATCAATATTTCATGATATTTCAATATTTAATAGATTAAACAGTTACGGCAGCAGGCAGCAGGGATGAACAAAGTAGACGGTAACCGCGTTGCTCCGGATTACACATCTGGAGCAATCCGGTTACCGGATTGCGGTTTTCTGCACACATTTTTCCTTAAAAATGTGTGTGAAGGCAATTGCGGTTACTGCATCCGGATCTGGAGGCGGCAATCGCAATGGCTTTTGAAAGTGTGACCCCAGCCTATGTTTAAATTTGAAGGTCAACACTTTTGGCCATGACTGTTTGTTATGTGACCTTTACTTTAAGCATGGATTTGTATGGATATGATTGATGTGCAGGATGGGAAGTATTGTTAAGCTACAAACTGATTTGAGTTAGATGCTGTGATATAATTCACAATTAAATATCCTAGTTGAGAAAAGCTGAGATTATTGAATGTTTCCTTCATCAACTCATAGTTTTCACACTTTAACCCAGTGCTGACAGAGGAGTTTTTATGAATAAAGAATAGACTATAAAGTGTGTTTATACATCCCACAGATAAGTGGTGTTTGAGACTATAACCTTTTAAAAACTACTCAAAGTGCTGAGCTCAGCAGGCAGAGGCTTGTGGTCATATGCATGTGTGAATGCAGAAGCTGAGTGTCTCTGGCTGCCAGATTTTTGAATGATGGGTGGAGGTCTTTGACCTGGACCACACTGATCTGCAGGACATGTAAGATATGAAAAAGATATGATAGGTACACTTTAGGGGATCTGCCAGTAAGTTTATGTAATCTGAGGACAGCTTGCTGCAGTGGTTAAAACACACATTTCAGCAATGTGTCTCTTAGGCTAGGGTCACACTTGCGTCAGTCCTTACGGCTGACACAAGCGCTAAAAACTAAGAAATATTAGCTGTGTTAACGCTATGCGCTGCAGCTAAAATCTCTTAGTTTTTAGCGCTTGCGTCAGCTGTAAGGGCTGACACAAGTGTGACCCTAGCCATATCAAGCTTTCTGCTGTTTGCTTGCGTGTAATGATTCTTTTAGCACCAGGAGACTATCATTGCTTGGACTACAGCAGCCTGTGGCTGGTAGTCTAAAACTCACCCTCCTGTAATTAGAAGCTTACTGTCTATAGGTATTGTATATAGAGAATCTGGCGTGTGTAGGGGAAGCTTTCTCAGCTCTGTTCCATGCCATATTTGAAAACTTTGTTTCCTGACAGCTAAATCCAGTAAAATAAGTGACATGTCATTGGATTCAGGGTGATTTTGCCTTCAGGGTCTTCAGGTGAAGAAGCAAAAGACAGCTGACAGATTTCCTTTAAATGAAAGTTAATAAACAGTATGACCTATAGAATAGGGCCAGGGGAGCAGAGGGACAAATGTCCCTCACAGTGTGATCCCCCAAGAGCAGTTTTGGGCTATCCGGTTGCCTGCTTCCAGCACGCCGTGAACAGCATCTTTGCTCGCGTTTGGAAATACCGCGAGATTACTATCTGATGACAGCGTTGATGTCACATTAGGGGCGGGGCCTCCATGGGTGAGTATGGGCAGCATATAGGCGGCACTACATGATGGTAGCACCGCGTTTATGCTGCAAAACTCTAAGTTTTTAGCGCAACCCCCTGGGCAGCGCGGTAATACCTAATGTGACCCTAGCCTTAGAGTAAGAAACGTGAGGCAGTGACCCAGAAGTTAGTTCACACCAACAATCTTTTTACTGTCCAAACACAATATAGATACACAGACCTGGAGTTACGGAGCGCAACTGGGTCACATATGTACCACCCCGTACAAAATTTGGTGTTACCTCTGCACCGCTGAAGGACCCTTGAGTGCAGGTTCCGCTTCCAGTGTCCAAGTCCAATACTGGCCTCACACAGACCAACTCACACAGCACCTGCTGCTCAGCAACCTGGATCTCAATTGAGATACATCCTGCAGCTTACTAAAGATGAGCAAACCTTTCAAGGTTCAGTTTGGTTTGGGTCGCCAAATTTCCTTGAATTGAGCAAACCTGTTTGGGTTCGGAATTTATGTTTGCAAAACACTGCAGTGAGCATCGCTGTAGTCGGGCACAGTTGGTGCTTGGCCTAGTGCTAGCCATGTACAGTGTTTGATCAGCTCGCGCTAAGTTTAAAAGCACAGTTTTTGGGTGTAGTTTGTGTCCAAAATGAATTAAAAAAAAAAGTCCTCCCGCCCCAGACATGTTTTACTTATGGCTGGCTTTATATGGGCAAAGAGCTGAACTGCAAATCAGTGACTTCCATTGAAGTTCGGGTCAAGTTTGGGGTCAAGAAAGTGCACTAAATAGTTCGGCTGCACTGCCCGTACCCAAATTTCAAAAGATTTGCTCATCTCTACTGATTACTGCAGAATTAAATAGGAACTGGGCGAGTTGAAACACGTGGGCTGGAGGGAGAGATATGTCCCACTACCTTCCTACAGATCTCTCCAAAAATAAAAGCCCCAAACAGGTTTTACTAAAAGACTTTGTCAAATATCTTGACCATGTTCACACTCTTTTATTTTGGATTGCACTCACAGCAGTACCTGTAAACATAACACACTTCAGCAGATCTCAGTAAGTTACTACGCACATGCTGGAGGACACATAGCGACCTTCACATATGACACCTGTCACAGCCTCACAGCATATAGTATAGCATATCAGTGTACAGATTGGTGTATGACTGGTATATAACAAAGGCGGCCGTCACACAGTTCAATATTGCGAACGATATCGTTTAAGTGATCTGCTTTTTGATCGCTTAAGCGATATCGTTTGTGAATCGCTGCGTGCAATCAAGCGATCTTACAATGTAAAATCGCTTGATCGCTAGATCGCAGATTGGTGAGCCGGAGCTCATATCAAGCGATAAACGCTTGTTCAATCTGCTTCATCGTGGTGTATGACGCCACGATGAACGATCTCCCAGTGACAGAGCCTATGCTGGGAGATGGTATCTATGGTAAACGTCGGGTTACTAAGCGCCGCGCGGCGCCTAGTAACCCGATGTGTACCATAGTTACCAGCGATCTCGCTGCTCCACATCGCTGGTGAGTCTGCCTGTGTGACAGCTCACCAGCGATGTGAGCGATATCGTTAGCGATCGCGCGTGCATGTGATCGCTAACGATATCGCTCATGATATTGTAGCGTGTGACGGCCGCCAAATTGTGAAACAGATGCACAATAATGACAGATGATCACCAGGGGTCAGAAAGGACAGACCTATGATGATCCTCTGGCTTCTTTTTAAAAAGTTTTGTGATCATGAGTGAGATATGAGATACAGCAGAACTACTTTTCTGTACTAGAAAAACACAAAGCAATGAAAGACATGATATAATATGGTATACTTAGCACATTTTCCAGAGATTTATTGACATAGAAGATAGGTAAAGTCATGGAGGGCTTCCAAAATACTTGCTGTCTCTTCAGAAAAGTGGCAGCTGACAGATAACTATGTCATCATGACATAGTGGAGCTTCCAAAAGTCGGAATCTTATTTGTCTGTGTTATATTCTTGAAAGGGTTTCAAGGTAAAGGAAGGCATTGATGATTATAGACAAGCTTTAATTTGACAGCTCCTTTATTGTCAAATCAACACCTACTAAGAAGTTAAAAAAAATGAACCTAGTAGTTGTTGTTAGTATTCGATTTAAAAAATATAGACACCTTTATGGGACTGTCACTTTGTTTGTGTTTTGTTACTTAAATGTACATATTTTGTGCTGAAAAGAAATAGGTAGGGGTTTCATTATACTTTTGGCTTTTAAGGCTCTTTCCCTGCTGGATGATGAGTGAGATTATGAATCTGTTCCGGTAGGGAGGGTGTAACTCTAAGGCTGGCTTCACACTACGTTTTTGTTCCTGCTCGTTTGATCCTGTTTTTTGCTCGATCCAACGAACAAGAACGGACAGCACCGGATTGGCAACTCCAGATGCCATTTCTGTCTGGTCCGGTATCTGGACACAGAAGGAGCAGCGGGGAGCCGAGCCTGTGACAAGTGCTGTCAGTGCTGTGTAATATCACTTTAGCAGAGTATCTATATATACTGCTAGTCATATTAAATAAAGGGATGGTTAAAATCATAAATTCTCACTATTCCGGCGACTCCCGAGTGTCCCACGCTGAATACATCTCCTGGCAGCTCGAGGACCTTGCATGATGTCACCTGGAGGGGCGGGGCAACCCAATCACATGACCGCATCAGCCCGGTTTAAAGATTTAAACCCTGTGCGCTGATGCAGTCATGTGATCGGGTAGCCCCGCCCCTCCAGGTGACATCATGTAAGGTCTTCGAGCTGCCAGGAGATGTATTCAGCGTGGGACATTCGAGAGTCACCGGAAAGGTAAGAATGTATTATTTTTTATTTTTAACCATCTTTTATTTAATATCACTTTAGTAGTGTATATAGATACACTGCTAAAGTGATATAACACAGATGTACTACGGGTACAGAGCAGTGCTCCTGTTCTGCGCATGCTCTGTACCCTGGAACCGGATCTGGGAAACGATTCTGTTGTTTCCCGGATCTGGTGCCATCGGCCCCCATGTTGTGTGTGCCAGACCAGTCAGGATTTGTTTCTGTCCTGTTTTGTCACCGAAGCCCAAAAACCGTTGCAGGCCTCGTTTTTGGGACTGGTGAAAAACAGGACAGAAACGAATCCTGCACCGAATTCACAAAACCGGATGGCCAAATAGGGCCAATCCGGCCCCATAGGGATGTATAGGGGACAAAAGCGAACGTTCTGTTTGTTTCAAAAACGAACAAAACAGGATGGCAAAAACATAGTGTGAAGCCAGCCTTATGAGGTTCTTCTCAGTTTATATATGATTTGAAACTAGAGTCGAGCCAAAAGATTTGCAAGACCCTCGTCTAGTGGCCACATTAGTAGTCGCTACTGGACAAAAGCCCTGTGACCCTCATTCTACGTATCTTGATTAGCTAATCAGAAACAGTTTCAGTAACACTGGCAGGTATGAAGACATGTGTGTGACTCTGACCCAGCACTCACAGATTATTGTCATGGATCTTGGGTCGGGGTCCTGTGAATATTTTTACTACCAGAAACCACATTAAAAGGAGAGCCAAATGTTCATGTGGTTATAAATTCACTGAGAAAAGTGCAGTAAATGACAGATAAAAAAACTTACAAACTCTGTCAGGAGAAACTCACTGTTGGATTCTTAGTTAACTCATTCTGTAGCCAGCATTAAACATTGCAACACAGAGTCTATAGAAGGCAAATGGTTCAGAATTTCTAATAAAACTCAATTGCAAAAATTGTTTTTCTCCCATAGTACATGCATTTAAGTTAAAAAAAATTAAATACGGTAAATTGTCCTCAAAGGTGTCTCCATCCTTTTAAACATGTCTTACCATATAGTATATTTGATATGGGCCAAGACAATTTTATTAGGGATGATGCACGGAAGTTCCCCCAAGGCTTACTAGCAGCTACAACATTCATTAGAATCGACTGAACCTAATCCAATTGGAAAGGTAGAGTCTCCCTTTAAATTGACTAGCTCCAGTGTATATACAATAATCTTTTAAACTTTCATATGTTTTACCATATAATTCCCTAAATGTTAATGACCCATAGTAATAAAATTTATTTTCAGCAAATAGTATCTACTAGGCACTATAGGGTATATATCAGGGTTAATCTATTTGTATAAGTGACCATCCAGTGCAGCCTCCTATGGTGTTGCTCGCTATGCAGCTCAGATGAGACACACACAGTGTCCAATTGTAGTAGAAGAAAAACAGCGGCCCTCATTGGAGTAGATCTTGCAATTTATTTAGAGTTCCACAGCATATCCACGGAAACTTTAGCAGGGGAGGGGGTGAAGAGACGGCGGACGGCAGCCTGCCGTTTCGCTGCTAATACCGCTTCCACTGGTCCTGGTACCTTGGAACTTTAAATAAATTGCAAGATCTACTCCGGTGAGTACCGCTGTTTTTCTTCTACTATAAATATTTATATTACATTACTTGGAGTAGGCTGTAAGCCTATTAAGCTTTTATATTTTCCTTTCGGAAGTGTCAGGAAAAACAACCCTCTGATGCTGTTATGATGCAATTTGTGAAAGGGGTTGTCTTAATTTTTTTTTAAATTTCAATAGAAAAAACTATCAGAGAAAATTAAAATCCTTGAAATAAAATGTAGTAAAATATACATATGTGACACCCTAATCCATGTACGACTTGAACAATACAGTTATACCTATAAATTACTATATAAAGAAATAAAACAACACATAATCATATAAGCAGTAAAAAACAATACTGTACACAGTTTGCCAATCTCCTGCTGATCAAATGTTTCCTTAGTGATTTGTATGCTACTTTCTCAGTCAGCACAGTCAATAAATGGTCACAACAGCATTCAATACATTCCTGTTAAAGCCAGTGATTGGCTGCAGCAGTCACATATTCGTACAGGTAGACCACAAAGTAGACAGCTTCTTTATGTATTTCCTGCTTCATTTGGATGGAGATGTGACCTCTGCAGCCAATCACTTGTTTCAGCTATGACTAACAGATCCTGCTATAGCCACTGCTTGGCTGCAGAGGTCACATGTCAATCAGACAGAGCATAAAATACAGTGACTTTCAGAGAAGTTAGAAAATATTTTAGACTGGAAGCAGTGGGGAATTGGGCAGGTGAATATTAGTTATTTATTATTTTACTAGATGGCGGGCTGATTCTAAAGAATCGGGAAGTCTAGAATCCATATATAGTTTATTTACTAATAGTTAGGGGAGTGCAGTGAAATTAATTGTGTGTATACAGGTGGCTCAGTGGGTAGCAGAGTATATGGTGGCTCAGTGGTTAGCACTGCGCGGTGGCTCAGTGGTTAGCACTGCGCGGTGGCTCAGTTGTTAGCACTGTGCGGTGGCTCAGTGGTTAGCACTGCGTGGTGGCTCAGTGGTTAGCACTGCACGGTGGCTCAGTGGTTAGCAGTGAGTGCGATGGGTCAGTGGTTAGCAGTGAGTGCGGTGGCTCAGTGGTTAGCGGTGAGTGCGGTGGCTCAGTGGTTAGCAGTGAGTGCGGTGGCTCAGTGGTTAGCAGTGAGTGCGGTGGCTCAGTGGTTAGCAGTTAGTGCGGTGAGATTGGTCAGCGCAGCGCTGTGGGCAGAGTGGTCAGCGCAGCGCCGTGGGCAGAGTGGTCAGCGCAGCGCTGTGGGCAGAGTGGTCAGCGCAGCGCCGTGGGCAGAGTGGTCAGCGCAGCGCCGTGGGCAGAGTGGTCAGCGCAGCGCCATGGGCAGAGTGGTCAGCGCAGCGCCGTGGGCAGAGTGGTCAGTGCAGCACTGTGGGCAGAGTAGTCAGCACACACATACACACACACATACACACACTCCGCTATACTTACCACCGACCCTGCGTCTTCCCCGCCTCCTGGATCCTGAGTCGACATGTCGCCGCCCCCGGACAACTGGATCCAATATGTCGTCCGGGTAGTTTTGGAAGACATCTTGGACGCTATATTGGATCCAGTAGTTCGGGGGCGGCGACATGTCGACTGAGGATCCAGGCAGTGGACGCAGGGCCGGTGGTAAGTATAGCGGAGTGTGTGTGTGTGTGTATGTGTGTGTACAAAGTTGAGGGAAGTGTGGACAAAGTGACGGAAGTGCCTACATACACACATATGTACACATACTGTACATTGCATATGGAGGGGTGAGAAAAGCGGAGGCTGCAGGGTGAGGAGGGGTGAGGAGAGCGGAGGCTGGAGGGGTGAGGAGGGGTGAGGAGAGAGGAGGCTGGAGGAGTGAGGAGGGGTGAGGAGAGCGGAGGCTGGAGGGGTGAGGAGGAGTGAGGAGAGGGGAGGCTGGAGGGCAGAGGAGAGGGGAGGCTGGAGGGCAGAGGACAGGGGAGGCTGGAGGGCAGAGGACAGGGGAGGCTGGAGGGCAGAGGACAGGGAGGCTGGAGGGGACAGGGGAGGCTGGAGGGCAGAGGACAGGGGAGGCTGGAGGGCAGGGGACAGGGGAGGCTGGAGGGGACAGGGGAGGCTGGAGAGGACAGGGGAGGCTGGAGCGGACAGGGGAGGCTGGAGAGGACAGGGGAGACTGGAGAGGGCAGAGGCTGAAGAGGACAGGGGAGGCTAGAGATGGCAGAGGCTGGAGAGCGCAGAGGCTGGAGAGGGCAGAGGCTGGAGCGAGCAGAGGCTGGAGCGGGCAAAGATGGAGCGGGCAAAGATGGATCGGGCAGAGGCTGGAGCGGGCAGAGGCTGGAGCGGGCAGAGGCTGGAGCGGGCAGAGGCTGGAGCGGGAGAGGCTGAAGCAGAGGAGAGAGGAGGCGCCTGGACAGACGGGAACGTTCCTGGCCGGAACTTCCGAAAGCGGAATGTTTCTGGCCGGAACTTCCGAAAGCGGAACGTTCCTTCGCCGGTCCCTGCAGCCGGGCACCGCCCGGCTACCCCGCACTGGTGACGTCACCACCATGGTCCGGAGGTCATCACGGAAGTAACCTTCGGGTTTTCCGGAAGTGGCCTTCGGCTTTTATATTATAGATACAGTTTGAGTATTTTTTTAAGGAGTGTGTACACTACTTCTCAATCCTTATATGTTCCCCCAGTAAAATAATAACACATATATCAAAATAGGAAGAAGTTAGTTGCACTCACCATCATAAAAATGTAAACTTTATTGGTCACTGAAATGCCAGCAGGAGACATACAGATGCAGGAGGCTCCAGATTTTAGCTGTTTAATGAGCACACCATGCTTCAACAGGTCCTACCTTTACCACTACTCAGAAAACAGCTTCTCAATCCCTATATTTCTCCTAGCAAAAGAATAAAACCTATACACACACACTCATACAAATTAAGACATTCAGGGGAAGTGGGAGAGCAGTCTCAACTCTTACCTCCTCCAGATTCCTGTTTTTCTTGAAGTAGCTGAAAGTGAAGTCAACGGTGATTGGCTGAAGGGATCGCATGACATAACAATGTCATGCAATCCCTAGGAGAAACAGTGCTGACATCACTGGAACAGGTATTATTGTTTTGTTGGGGGGCAACATAGGGGTTTAGAAGGGGTTGTCCGAGTAGTGGACAACCCCTTTAATATAAGTGGCTTCATAACCCTTTAAATATAAAAATGTATAAGCACTAAAGCAAATCTTTCCCGTTCAACTTTATAAGATTTTTTTCAGTGTCTTTGATGAATAGCCTATTTCTGTTTGCTCAGTGGGGACAACTTGCAGACTGGTGTTTCTCTGTGAGGGATAGGCACAGACAAATGTCTGTGAGCAAACTTATGTAAGCAAGGATTGAACTGATTATTTATCATCGTCTTCTTAGAGTGTAATGCAGAATACTAAATAGAACTTGATAAATGCGTTACTACATGGCCAGATGGTAAATTAGAAAAGACCGATAACCTCTACCATTTAACATGGTATAAAGATCAGCATTGACAGTTTAGTTTAGGGGCCCACACATTCCTTCACCAATATACCTCTGTGTAGAATGAGAAATCAAAGTCTACATATATAATATACTTCTGAGGTGCCAGGAGATCCAGCATTCTTGTTGTAGTCTGAGTTTTACTATTTAGCCCCTTACAGATTTCCAATCTTTCTCCTGTGATTCATGTGGTGCACCTCCTATGTGATTTACCTATTTTATCTTACTGAATTTTTCCTGTCTGTATTTTTTCTATCTGTCCCAAAGTTGTCAGGTGTGACACTTTGCATGACTAAATGAGAAAGCAAGAGTACTACAAGTATGACATCAAAGTATCCTTCTCATCACAAATCCTTTCCGTTATATATTCAAGGGAATCTGTCAGTAAGCTATTGGTATGTATTTTGACAGTTTGCATTTTACACCCTGTCAACATTTTGCAGGCTTACCTACATATCCATATATGAGTCTGCAGGAGATGACAAGGGGTTGTGTTTTTTAGGAACTGGTCATTCACACTCACTGTTCTACAAGCCCTCCCCACACAGCAACAAGGCCGCCCCAGTGTGTGTATGCTTGGCCGCTCCACACGAACTGTGCCTGCCCCCTTCCCATCTCCAGCATGCATTGTCCACCCTCCCCAGCCTCAATATGCCCGCCCTTCCCAGTATCCATATGCCCAGCCATTCCACACTAGATGCACTGAGAGTGGTAATCTCTGAGGCACTGTGACAAATCCGCAGCTCAGAGATGACTGCTCTCAGTGCTGTGTGAGCGCTCACCATTTTCCCTGTGCCGGTGCTAATGTTAAGATGAGCGCTGATGCCATACAGCTGCCTTGGCCTGCCCCCGTTTCTCCCTCCCCTTCTTCCAAGAGTCATAATATTTTTATTTTTCCGTCAATGTAGGCATATGAGGGCTTGTTTTTTTGTGAAATGAGTTATACTTTTAAATCACGTAATTTATTTTACTATATAGTGTACTGGAAACCGGGGAAAAAATTCCAAGTGAGGTAAAATTGCAAAAAAAATCAAAGGGCAAGTACCCAAGTGTTTTTTTTTTATTCCTCAAGTTCAGTATATGGTAAAACTGACATGTCGGTATGATGCCTTGGGTCGGCATGAGTTCGTAGATACCAAACATATATAATTTTATATATGTGGTGAATAAAAATTCAGTTTTTAAAGAAAAAGACATGCACTTTTGTCGCCATTTTCCGTGACCTGTAGTGTTCTCATTTTTTGGGTTCCGGTGATGTGTGATAGTTTATTTTTTGCGCCTGTTATTGCCTTTTATTGCACTGTTGCAGCGACCTAACATTTTGGCGTTTAGCCTTTTTGTTTTTTCCATGAGCTTGCATCAAAAGGAGGGAGGCATCCAAGGGCGTATACATACACCCTTGATCGTGAAGGGGTTAACAGTGGCATTTAACAGGTTACCAACTGGCACTTACTATATATAGAAAAGCCGGGCACCGCCACCTCGTTCAGTGCAGGGACTTCGTCAACACGCCACACTGTCAGCACTGTCGGCTCCTCGCCGACCTCGGATCCTCTTGGTGCACTTCCTGTATGTCAGAGGTACTTCCAGTTCAGACACAGAAGAAAAGGCAGTACTCACCAGACCGATTAACATCCATGCTTTATTTTCTTATTCTCGGTGTGTGGAGGTAATGTTACAGGGGGTGCCGGGGAGAGGAGGGGGTCGTCAGACAACGGGCCGTTTCAAGCAACACTGGCGCTTCTATGGGTCACAACCCGTAGGTTACTGGTTTACATAGTATAATTAAATGTTTATGTCAAATATATAACGGTTCGAACCCAAACGAGGAGTGGGACCACTGACCCCTTATATTATATTGTTTAATCCAGAACACAAAAAAAGCTACTGAATCCCAAAACAGCAGAGTAATAACTGCTTTTATAATAGTAAGACCCAAGTGCCTGAACTATATATAATTTCCTTTTATTCTCGTAATCTTATATTCACTCAATCCAATTACTGTCTGGAAAAAATCAATATACAGTTGGACTGAGAGGGACCTTAGAGACATTTTTTTCTGATTACTCAGCCCCTTGGATGTTTGCTTGTTTGAGAAAGAAGCACATTTTAGAATGTTTCATTTCAGCTAAACTATAAAGAAAACTGCATGAATCACACATATGAGGACTTACTGGCTTGAGTATCACAATGCAGAAACATATTGTGATGCAGTCCGGGGTAACCAAACACCTGAGTATTCAAATTCAATCCAAAAGTGCCAAGAACGATAATCCTATGTGCAGCACAAAATATCATTTCACCTGATGAGCAAGTGTTGTGCTCATTTGTCATGTGATTGTCAGTTTGTTTAGACTGCTCAAATATGTTGAAATAAACATTCCTAGGAATGCTCTTCTTGTGATAATCATGCAGTGTATATGGACCTTTAAGGCTGGCTTCACACTACGTTTTTTGTGATCCTGTTCTGTTCGTTTTTGAAACAAACAGAACAGGATCATTTTTGCACCCCATATATCCCTATGGTGCCGGATTAGTCCTATTTGGCCATCCGGTTTTGTGAATCTGGTGCAGGATTCGTTTCTGTCCTGTTTTTCACCTGTCCCAAAGACGATGCCTTCACCGTTTTTGAGCTACGGTGACAAAACAGGACAGAAATGAATCTTGCATCGGCACACACAACATGGGGGCCTATAGAGCTGGATCTGGGAAACAACAGAATTGTTTTCCAGATCTGGTTCCAGGGTACAGAGCATGCACAGAACAGGAGCTCTGCTCTGTACCCATAGTACAATACATTTGTGTAATATCACTTTAGCAGTGTATCTATATACACTACTAAAGTGATATTAAATAAAGGGACAGGTAAAAATAAAAATAAATAAATTCTCACCTTTCCGCCGACCCTGAGTGGCCCGCACTGAATACATCTCCCGGCAGTTCGAGACCTTGCATGATGTCACCAGGAGGGGCGAGGAAACCTGATCACATGACCGCATCTGCGCGCAGGATTTAAATCTTTAAATCGCGCTGATGCATTCATGTGATCGGGTTGCTTCGCCCCTCCCAATGACATCATGCAAGGTCCTCGAACTGCTGGAGATTTATTCAGCGCGGGACATTCGGGAGACGCTGGAAAGGTGAGAATTTATGATTTTTTATTTTTAACCATTCCTTTATTTAATATCACTTCAACAGTGTATATAGATACACTGCTAAAGTGATATTACACAGCGCTAACAGCACTTGTCACAGGCTCGGCTCCCCGCTGCTCTTTCTGTGTCCGGATACCGGACAAAACACAGAAATGGCATCTGGAGTTGCCAATCCGGTGCTGTCCATTCCTGTTCGTTGGATCCTGCAAAAAACAGGATCCACCGAACAGGAACAAAAACGTAGTGTGAAGCCAGCCTAAGGGTACCCTCACACTGTGCGACGGCACCGCCGATTTCTTAGGCGATGCAGGGGCGTGGCCTATCAGCAACGATATCGCTACTGCATCGCCTAATGTAATGCGACACCTTTTAGTGGTCGCCTGGTTTCAGAGCAGTGCTCTGAAGCCAGGCGGCCGATCTGGGGCGATGTGTTCACATCGCCCCATGTAAACGGCCGACGGCCATCTGCTAGGCGATGGGAGCCATAGGCTCCCATGTTAAGGCATCTCAGCTGGGGTTTTAAGAAACCCCAGTGGCGATGCCGCCTGTCAGATCGCTGGGACGTCGCCGAAGGAGTTGCACCATGTAAATGGGGGACGGCGGCCCTGGCGGGGGCGGCAAGAGCTTACCGCCGACATCTCCGGTGCCGTCGCACAGTGTGACGGTACCCTTAGACTTAATTTCCCGCAAAATGAACCCATATCTGCAAGATAATAACGTCTTTTTACATGACGGGTTCTCTTTCACCTGTTGACAGGTGCTCTTGAAGAAAGGCTAAAGCTGAAGTATACATAACACAGGGTTCTTCCAGATCTGGTTTAGAATAGAATTTTTTGGAATCAAAAGCTTCACATTATAGCACATTTAGACCATAGAAAAGTTAACCCAAAAATCACAATATAAAAATATATTTCACTTTTATAAGGAATTTAATATTATCAAACTATTATGTGGCCCTGGAGCCAGTGTAATAACTGCATATTTTTAAGATCATTTTTAAATTGTTCTGATTTCAGTCATGAAGGTGATGCAAGTGCGGATTCAGCCACCCCTCTGTGTATGGAGAATAGCAGCTGTAACCATGCCATGACTCCCGTACTGACTGACAGCCACACATCATTAAAACCTGCTGTCAGTCAGTGTGGAGGGCATGGTTACAGCATGTTTCCTCCAATAAAATATAAATGACTTATAATCACCTCTGCTGCTGGCTGGGGTCCATTGGTATCGGCACTCGCTCCCCTGAAGCTCACCTAATGTTGTAACATCATACGAGCCCTGGGCCCAATCAGTGCTGGCTTCATCTTCTTCGGATGTATCGAACATCAATTTGGAGTGAGCGGCCAGACGCAGCTCTGACTATCTCTTGTTCTTCAACTCATCTGAAGGTTTAGGAGAATGAAGCCGGTGGTGATTGGGTGCAGGGCTCTCATGACGTTACAACAACATCAGGGGAGCCTCAGGAGAGCAAGTGTCGACACTATTGGAATGGCGCTGACCCCGGAGGTGATTATGAGTTATTTATTTTAAGACAGGCACACACTCTGATTGAGAAAGGGTTGTCCAAGTAGTGGACATCCCCTTTAAAAAAAAGTCTCCAACTCAAGTCACATTTGAGTTCAGGCCATAAAGTATTTTAACTTAATAATAAATATATTAGAAATTAGTAGTAATATTATTTGCCAAAACATGCTAAATTCGCCTTTTTAAAGATAAGATCTAAACAATTATATAGTTAATGTACGTCAATAAATTTGTCAGAGTTTAGGGTGAGGTCCACATTACATTTTAGTACAAGTCCTATAATATCTTTGTACACCTCTGACTTGAACAATATACAGGTGCAAAAAGCAATCCAAAAATACAAAAAGCAGTAATTATAAAGGCCTTGCCAAGAAAAAAGATGAAGGGTTAACCTGTTTCTCAATATTGCACTTTTTAAATATGATTTTATCAACTATTCAAATGTAATTTCCAATGCTCCCTGAAGCGCATATTTTTCTTCAACATTATTACTTTTTTTTTTTTTGTTGAAAGCGAGAACTTGTAAAAAAAAATGTGGCACCAGCCTGAAAGATTTGTTACGACATAAGTGACAACTTCTGCAATTTGCTTCTGGCATCTGGCCATAAAAAGAATGTTCAGGATGTTGAGAATTCTAGAAGGGATTGTAGAAATGTAACAAAGCCTGGCTCCAGACGCTCTGTACATTGAAGCCATTAAGCACCAGTAGTACTGTGATCTTTACAAAGACATAAAATAATAGTTCCCAGTGATGAAAAATAACACTGTACCTTTTACATTTGACAACAGGATTACCGTATATACTCGTGTATAAGCCGAGTTTTTCAGCCCAAAAAATGGGCTGAAAAGTCCCCCCCTCGGCTTATACACGGGTCAATACGGTAATCCTATGGTGGGATGGGGCGCGGGGGTGGGGGGGCGCTGCGCAGTATTTCTTACCTTGTCCCCCGTTCTGCAGTGCTTTCCGGTGTCCTCCGTGCTCTGTTCCCGGTCTGCTGGGCCTTGTGGTTCCTCCTGGTTCCTCTTCCTTCGGCTCCATCATGGGGCTGCCATCTTGTTTCGTCTCTCCGCCCCCGGCCAGTGATGTCAGAGCAGGCCGCGCTGTGATTGGCTAGCACCCGTGATCACATGTCACGGGTGCTAGCTAATCACAGCGCGGCCTGCTCTGACATCACTGGCCGGGGGCGGAGAGAAGAAACAAGATGGCAGCCCCCATGATGGAACCGAAGGAAGAGGAACCAGGAGGAACCACAAGGCCCAGCAGACCGGGAATGGAGCACGGAGGACACCGGAAAGCACTGCAGAACGGGGGACAAGGTAGGAAGCTGTGTGTGTGTGTGTGTGTGTGTGTGTGTATGTGTGTGTGTATGTGTGTGTGTATGTGTATATATGTGTGTGTGTGTGTGTGTGTGTGTGTGTGTGTGTGTGTTATATATGTGTGTATGTATGGGTATGTGTATGTAAGTAGGCTGGCTGCCAATATAAGCCATACCTCTGGGGCTGCTGTATATACCTGTGGGGCTGCTGGATACTACCACTGGGGCTGTATATACCTCTGGGGCTACTGGATACTACCACTGGGGCTGTATATACCTCTGGGGCTGCTGTATACTACCACTGGGGCTGTATATACCTCTGCGGCTGCTGTATACACCACTGGGCTGTATATACCTCTGCGGCTGCTGTATACTACCACTGGGGCTGTATATACCTCTGGGGCTGCTGTATACTACCACTGGGGCTGTATATACCTCTGGGGCTGCTGTATACTACCACTGGGGCTGTATATACCTCTGGGGATGCTGTATACTACCACTGGGGCTGTATATACCTCTGGGGCTGCTGTATACTACCACTGGGGCTGTATATACCTCTGGGGCTGCTGTATACTACCACTGGGGCTGTATATACCTCTGGGGATGCTGTATACTACCACTGGGGCTGTATATACCTCTGGGGATGCTGTATACTACCACTGGGGCTGTATATACCTCTGGGGCTGCTGTATACTACCACTGGGGCTGTATATACCTCTGGGGCTACTGGATACTACCACTGGGGCTGTATATACCTCTATGGCTACTGTATACTACCACTGGGGCTGTATATACCTCTGGGGCTACTGGATACTACCACTGGGGCTGTATATACCTCTATGGCTGCTGGATACTACCACTGGGGCTGTATATACCTCTGGGGCTACTGGATACTACCACTGGGGCTGTATATACCTGTGGGGCTGCTGGATACTACCACTGGGGCTGTATATACCACTGGGGAGGCTGCTGTATACCACACTGCTGGGGGCTGTATACCTGTGCTGGGGTCCACCCTCGGCTTATACACGAGTCAATAGGTTTTCCCAGATTTTGGGGGCAAAAGTAGGGGGGTCGGCTTATACACGGGTCGGCTTATACACGAGTATATACGGTAGTTGGAAAATTCTTACATTTTGTACTTCTATTAACATTCAGTCCTAAGAACTTCTAAGATGAAATACAGTTTGAGAAGTCTGATATTTGTCAATGTGTAGATTGGTGCAATAATAACATGAATATTAAAAAAACTGTTTTTATATAAGCAATAAGTGGTATAACATTGGAGTTTGAACTAACAATGGGGAAATTGATTTGATATGAATATAATTTGTGTTGCATTTTTGGAAGCTCTCTGGAGCCAGCAAAGTTGAACAATTTGTGACTCGCCAAAAATACTTACAGCACACAATACGGTGATTGCATGTGCTATCAAAGGATCCAATAAACTCAGGTTCTGTCTGGCAGGCTTTGTCTTATTTGCTTGCAGCTATCAAATAATATTATATAGAATAGCCAGTAAAGAGGGACTATCATAGCCTGAATAAAAGCCAAGGCAGGGAACGCAACAGCCGTTTTGGGGCGAATATAGAAAGTGAGAGGACATAACAGCTTAATAGTAGAGATAGAGAGTAAAAGCCAGAAAACTTTGGACAACTACTACAAATAATAGCATAGATTAGTTTAGTTGTCTGAGGATAACATGGAGACTCAATTAATAATGAGATAGTTGAAAGCAACATTGTCAGTAATTGACCACAGAGTAATTTAGTATAGCAATACTCTGACCACTTGTCTGCCATCTTCATGGCAGCAACAAGTATCCATACCTAATTGTATGACCAGTGGACAACCATACATTTTGCTTGTGTGCCAAACCACCTCCCACCTGCCATAACACTTAGTGAATTCCTCTGCCTTTTGAGAAAGGATGTCAAGCACTTATCCTTGCTAGATGATATTCAGTCACCATTATTTCTCTCAGGAAGGGCTTGCATGATATGTATTCTCACATGTAGAAGAACAAACATTACACTTTAGATTTGGGTCAGAAATTATGGACAGGGATAGTATGTCTTTGATGGCCTACTGCGTCAATGATTTGAGCAAAAGGGATTTACCACCACAATCAGGACAGGTGTTGAAGCCGCTATAGATGGATGCTGGGTCTGGTTCCAGTGCCAGGTGACCCCTTCCTGCCCTTCCTCCACATCCAATTCAATGGCCATGACCTCATCCCCAAAGGCAACAAGTTAGATCGTTGCAGTGTCTACCTTCCCTCACTATTTTTGTCCTTTCCAGTTTAAGCATTACCATGCTGGTTTACAGCTTGTGAGCATAGGCAACAAAAACATACAGTGGATGAGCTGCTCTTCTGCCTCAAGCAGTAAATCTCATGCTGAATGGCTCCTTGCCAACGGCAACTGTCACGACAATGCCAGGAGTTATGTGGCTACACTATATTTGTAGCTTATGATTTCTGCTTTCCATGCATTCTAAATTTAATTATGTAAAATTTCTTAAAGATGGTTTTGGCCATTAGAGTTTATGGGCATTTGGAGCTTATGTGGTGTAGAAAGCCCTTTAGAATTTACAAAAGGAGAATAGCCTACCTGAGCATCATATGATTTGTGATGTTGAAATGCAATTAAACTGTATTCAAACCCCTTCAGAGTGTTACACATGTCTTTATGGCAATTGAAGTTTTGTACAAGGTGGGCCATCTATAAGGATACATATAAATAAAATGGGAATGGTTGGTAATATCAACTTCCTGCTTGTGGCACATTAGTTTATGGGAGGGGGAAAACTTTTCCAGATGGGTAGTGACTATGGCGGCCATTTTGAAGTTGGCCATTTTGGATCCAAATATATTTTTTTCATTGGGAAGAGGGTCATGTGACACCATCAAACGTATTGAGAATTTCATAAGAAAAACAATGGTGTGGTTGTTTTTAACGTAGTTTTATTATTTCATGAGTTATTTCAAGTTGATATCACCATTCATTCCCATTTTATTTAGGTGTATCCATATAGATGGCCCACTCTGTAGTACGGTACTTGCAATCTGCAATTAATCAATTTGCCTCAAATCAAATTTTAGTAAAAATTTGGTGAAGTTAAAAAATTGAAATTTCAAAAGATTAGTTCATGTCTAGTATAAACATATTTTGTATCACTAAACAATATTCTTGCACAGGGGTGGGCAGCTCCGGGCCTCGATGGCCGTACACAGTGCAGGTTTTCTGTATATCCCTAGCATTTGACAGTTGGTAATTTAATCTCCTGCACAGGTGATGATTCCAACTGTCAAATGCTAAGTATATACAGAATAAAAAGAAAAAATAGTGTTGCGCCACCTGTGGACCTCTCCTGTCTTTAAAGCGGTCGTATTATAAGCAAACTAACCTTTAAAGGTTGTGCCAGATCCGCACAACCAGATTGTGAGCGTAGTTTTGTGGCTCAGGCTGCCAGCCTTGGATCTGTAGTGCTCCTGTATCCTCAATCGCCTCTCCTCCTGGCCTCGTGCTGTCCACACTCTCTCTCCAGGGTTAGGTCAGGAAACACCAGGTTGATCCATTAACCCTATCCCTCCTGCAGCTCTGTCACCGCTTTCCAAAATGGAATTAGATTAATAGATAGAGCGCAGGTATGAGACGGGATACTTTAATCTTTATCTCCGTAACATTATTCATAAAAAGCTCCAGACCACAACATGTTTTGACGTACAGACGTCTTCCTCAAGCGGATGAGGAGCTATTAATAACAAACCATTATATACTTCCTCTAACCAATCAACCGTCAGTGCAGCCTCCCTGACAGCTGAAAGGTGGGAGGTTACACAATTTTAAAACAATTCAAACAAACTTAAAAACCTTCAGTTACAGAACTATTTATAAAACCAGAAACTAAATATAAAAACCCCAGTAAAACAAAACCATAATAATACAATGAGTTTTTATGTTGATGTTGATGATCATTTTGAACATATGCTCACAATTCCCGATTCTCTATATTTTTCAACTTAATAGCAATAATAAATGTAATTGTACATTTTTACTATCCCCAGTTATCTTATTTCTCCATTAAATTACTTTTCCAGGGGTTGGTCATTTATTTAAATTCTCATATCCTTACAAGTCAGAACTGTGCAAACAATAAATTAAATATAAATTCTGATTTTTATTATTTTTTATTGCTGCCCTACTAGGCTATTTTAGTGACCCCTCTAGTTATCACTGTAATCTTGAAGGATCCTTTCTAAACCAGTCTTAAATCATATCACTAGCATGATATTTCCAATATTATTCCATAGATGTTGATGATTATTTATCTCAGGCTGTTTCTTTCAATTAATTATTCATAACCTCACACTAAATTAAATTAAAGTATATACAGAAAACCTGAACTGTGTATGGCCCTCGAGGCCCGGAGTTGCCCACCCCTGTTCTTGCAGGACTCATGGTAGTAAAAGGCATTGTACCTAATCATGATTACTGTTATAGATACAGCAGAAGGTGTGTTTTATTAACACGCTGCAATTTTCCTAACTCAGTCATGGGCTAAAATGCATATAATGTCCTTATAAGTACCGTAATAAACACTGCTCTGCTACTCATGTGCAGTAACTGACCAGTTATGTGTGAGATCAAGTCTGGGGTACCTACCGTATATACTCGTGTATAAGCCGACCCGTGTATAAGCCGACCCCCCTACTTTTGCCCCCAAAACCTGGGAAAATCTATTGACTCGTGTATAAGCCGAGGGTGGACCCTAGCACAAGTATACAGCCCCCAGCAGTGTGGTATACACCAGTCCCAGAGGTAGATACAGCAGCCCCAGTGGTAGTATACACGCAGCCCCAGTAGTATATACAGCCCCAGTGGTATATACAGCCCCAGTGGTAGTATAGACGCAGCCCTAGTAGTATATACAGCCCCAGTGGTAGTATATACAGCCCCAGTGGTAGTATACAGGGCCCCAGCAGTATATACAGCCCCAGTGGTAGTATACAGGGCCCCAGCAGTATATACAGCCCCAGTGGTTTATACAGCCCCAGTGGTAGTATACAGGGCCCCAGAGGTATATACAGCCCCAGTGGTAGTATATAGCAGCCCCAGTGGTAGTATACAGCCCCAGTGGTAGTATATTGCAGCCCCAGCGGTAGTATACAGGCAGCCCCAGTAATGCAGGGCCCCCCCAGCCTGACTCCGGTCACCTGTAAAGCAAACTATACTTATCAGTGTCCCGCTGTCCGCGCCCGCCGCTGCTGACATCCACGATCCTCCATCTTCATGCGTCTTCTTCCTGTTTCCTGTGCTCGTCGCAGGGAATGACGTCATTGCCTGCGACGAGCACAGAAACAGGAAGAAGACGCATGAAGATGGAGGATCGCGGATGTCAGCGGCGAGCTGGCGCGGACAGCGGGACACTGATAAGTATAGTTTGCTTTACAGGTGACCGGAGCGAGGCTGGGGGGGCCCTGCATTACTGGGGATGCGGGGGCTGCTGTATACCGATGTATACATCGGTATGTACCGATGTATACACCGGTATACAGCACTGACTCGCGTATAAGCCGTGGGGGGTACTTTTCAGCCCAATTTTTGGGCTGAAAAACTCGGCTTATACGCGAGTATATACGGTACTTATTTTTACTTATTTTCATAGGATGCAATCAAAGAATCATCAGCATGTTTCTCTTTGGGCTGTTTTTAATGATGCAGATGTAGACCTCTTATAGTCTACAGGGCTTTACTGTAATAACATGCAAAAGCCATGAACAGAAGAGGAGCTGCTAATGGAAAAAAAACAGATTCCCTCTCTCTAGTCCTAGACTATCCTCATGTATGTGTGTGTGTATTGAGCTCTCTTACACGTATAAAATCCCCACTGCAGATTTAGTTATAAATCTATATCAAATCCGCAGATTCTGCACGTTTTACTTGCGAATTTGGTTGCATATGTCTCCCTGCTCCATTTACTAAAAGTTAAATATTTTCAAAAACAAAATTGAAATCTGCTAAATAATGAGCATGCTATAGATTAAAAATCCGCACCATGCTTTCATTTTTGTGTGAATTTTCATCCACAACATTTGAATGAGATTTTAAAAATCCCATTTACGGTACTTGTTTTATACTAGAAATTGCGAACTTGTGGTGAGGAATCTGCACTGCAAAATCTGCAATGTGTGTACTTGACTTTAAGATTATAAATTAAAACAACCCTTTAAAATACACACCTTGCGTCCTCCTGATGTTGAATAACGTACCACTGCGCCAGGTGAATGTTACACTATTGTGATGGTAGCATCAGCAGAGGAGCTTTTCTACCTTTGGACCTATGGATGTGTAGCCTCCCTGTGTGCTTGTGTTACATGAATAAGGTTTACATGCATGACATCCATGTCAGAAAATGGTTTTGTTTGTTTCCATGGAAGCCAAAGAACGTGCTTTAGTGTAAACAATATTAAACAGATAAAATCTTTCAGGATTCATTTAAAAGTTACAAAGCCTCTTAAAGGGTACTCATTCAGAACTGACCTTGGTACTGAAAATGAAATGTCAGTTCTTCAAAGGTATTGGGCTTTGCTTTTTGATAAAATGACAGTTCTATCAGTAAAAATGACTGAGCCATGAAACCTCATCATCGCTGCTGCACAATAACTTCTCTCCAGTAGTTACTTATATTTGGAGCTAAAGGTAGAGTGTGACCACCGGCAAGATGGATGGATGTCATCACTGAAATCATGAACACACCTGATCAGGCCTACAAACTGAAGATGGGACATTGTGGAGAACACATGTCATAGAGTTGGCAGCAGCTGACATTCACTTTAGAGCATTTCATAAGAGTCTATAGTTTAAAGCCGAACAGTGAAGCTGATATATAGAGCTCTGTATATCAATTCTTTATATAGAATATCATCAAAATATTTATTGTTTCTTGAGCAGAAGGATGACCACTAGAAACTAAACCTGAAGGCCACTGGAATAGCTTGTTATTAAAGAGGTTGTCCACTGCTCGGAAAATCCCTGCATAAATACTGTATTTTCCAGGGTATAATAAAAACAACAGATACTCATTTCCTTACTTTGCTGGAATGATGCAGGTCTCCAAGGGCTCTGATGATATTTTTATGCCATATGAGCCCTGCAGCCAATCAGCAATCGCTAATGGGCTGCAGTTCTCACACTTCCTTCAGACGTCCAAGGATTATCCGAACAAAGTGAGATTGGCTGCAGGGTTCCCATGGCCTAACAAATCATGCCAACTCTAGAAGACCTGGTACTAATATCGCTGGAGCAGCACTAGTGAGTTGAGAATATGTTGTTTAACCCATTTAATTTTTGTATTTGTCATTGCATATGCCGGATATATAAATAAGGAACAATAGATTATTTGGAACTGAATAATAGATACTAAGAGGAAGTCATTGGCTCCCAAGTCAGGATGAAATGGAGATTTCTTCTGCTTGTTCTTTGGGGCCCATGATTACAAACATAATAATTTACGTATGCTTGTGGGACCACTCTCAAAGACAATTTAGACTGTCAGACTGCATTCTTTAAACCACCACCAATCAGCTACATACAAGACAATTGGAAGTTGTTTTAAGGTCAGATTAGACAAACCAGTAATAGGTAACGAGTGTTTCTGGTGTGCTGAGCCAATATGGCAAAATAGGGTAGTGAATTATGGAAAATCTTTCCCAAATATAAGATTAAACAAATTATAGGTCAATTTTTTCTATGTACAGTATATTTAGGATCAATTCTAGGAAAGTATTTATAGCTATACTTAATAGCATTGTTATTTTAATATTACTTTTATAGCACCATTAAATCCACATCACTTTACATAAATCCACAACACTTACCCCATTGGGGCTGACAAGCTAGATTTCCAATCTCTGGAGTGTGGGAGGAAACCAGATTGTACAAATTCCCTTTTTTAAAATCTTGTATAGTTTTATAAACACTGCCTACTCTTTCAGATTAAATATATTGAATTCAACCCCTTAATGCCTACTGTTGTGCATTTGCATCATATCAATTCAGGTCATTTATATGCATATGTAAATTTTATTCAGGCAATAGGGGCTAATAGTTTCATTCTGCTCACTCTATAACTTGCACCCCAAAATCTCACATTAGACTGCATAAACGATTGGTGGTGGCACCAAGTATTTTATGTCTGATTGTGAAGCTTAGTAGTGACAGTACCGAGGTGTATATACTAGTGCATCTCAATTAATTGGAATGTCATCAAAAAGTTAATTTATTTCAGTAATTCAATTCATAGAGTGAAACGCATATATTATATAGAGTCATTATACAGTGATCTATTTCAAGTGTTTATTTCTGCTAATGTTGAGGATTATGGCTTACAGTCAATGAAAGCCCAAATGTCATTATCTCAGAAAATTAGTAAGGATGAAGGGTTAAAAACCTCGTTGACGTATTCCACGAAACATCAAAGAGTGAATATAATATTGATTTATTAGTCAAAGTATTTCAAGGCTCCCAGAAACACTCTGAAACATGGCAATATTACATTGATTTTTAATGGCATTTTAATTCATTGAGATGCACTAGTATATATTCCAAGTGTTGGAACCAGTAATATATATATAATATCCTCACTATGAGTGCCTCTACATCGGCATAGTTGCAGAACATCCACAGCTCTATATATCTATCCTCGGTCAATTCCATAATTGTCCTGATGATAAGAGGGCGGCAGAGGGCTGTTCTGTGACAAGTTGGTGGCAAGCTGTGGAATTATTATTGTGCATTATATTATTGTGTATTAGTGTTCTGGTTTGAGAAATTATTCCTCTCACTTAAAAAAATTGCACGGTTCATGTGAGGATTCTGTGCTTAAATTTTAAGGATCGAACTCAGTGTTTAATACTATCTGGGGACAATACTGTACGTGTGGCAGTTACACCCCTTCTCTCATTTCTCTATTCTATCTTCTATTTGGTGAGTGGCTGCTAAAATGGCAATTGCTTAGAAGAAGCTTGAGAAAGTTGTGCTGATTCAAATGTATTAAGATCAATGTCTTGATGGGTCCAACAAGACCAAAGAGAGGCTAATACGTGCATTGGAGAAGAATGATCTCAAAGACCTGCAAGATGTGGCCCCAGAGGCTGGGACCAGTCAAGCACAAGGAGACCTAGCTATGAATCTAGTTCCAGAACTGTCTGCAGAACTGTCTGACTCAGAGAGAGCTAGTAGCAACCCTAGCTCCTAGAGTGGAATGGACTGTTGCTTGACACTCATTCTGCAGCAAATGGGAGGATGTGATTGTGAAATATGGCTACAGTTTGTGCCACAAGAACGCCAAGCAGAGCGTGAGTTAAGCAAGCGACATGCAAAACGAGAGGCTGCCAAGTGACAGGCTGAGAGAGCCGAACAAAATGTTGGGGGAGCCAAGTGGGAGTACCAGCTGAAATAAATCCAAATTCTGAAGGAGCAATCTATCCCATTTAACTGTGAGTCCAACGCTGCTACCACCTTTAAACCCTGGACCAAGCACTTTCCTGTGATAGAAAAGTATGGGGACTTGGATATATTTCTAAGTGAATTTGGCTATGTAAAAGAAGACCGCACAATAGGGTCTTATCCGTGTTCTAATATTGGTCAAAATGAGAAGTATCTCACTCACCTTGTAGGGTTGTGTGTGACACAACCACTATAAAGCCTGTATTGTAGTCCAGAGAGTCGCTGCAGTGATCAGTCTGGTGTAGAAGCGGAGCAATCTAAGTGGTGAATTTGTCTCCTGAGGAAATGTGCAGTAGCACACGAAACACGTAACCTTTGTCTCCTGAGGAAGTGTGCAGTTGCACACGAAACGCGTCGAGATTTTGTGTCAATAAAGATTCCTGAAAGACCAGCTAATCCATGGAGCCTCCTTCTTCTGAAATGATGTCGGCAGCGCGATCATAGGGAGGAATTCCCCTCTTCGAATGTTAAGTGAATTTGAAAAGACTTGTCATCAGTATCTGTAATGGGTGTCCAGTGGGCCTGCATAAACAACTGGTGGTGGCAGAGAGTATTTTTTTTTGTTATTGTTGTGCTTGGTAGTGATAGTCCCAAAGTGTATATATATATGTATACTTATATTCCATGTGTTGTAGCTGATGATATATATACAGTACCCTCACTGTGAGCACCTCAATAATTGGTGGAATAATAACAGAAGAGCCACAGCCTCATTTACTTATCCTTGGTCAATTCCGTAATTGTCCTGATGATAAGGGGGCAGCAGAGGGCTGTTTTATGACAGACTTTCTCGGTTTTTCTACATGGGCCTGTGTATACTCATTATCATTTGGTTTTAAATTGTTTATGGAGTAAGGAGGCCCTGTTAAACTACACTGATGTCCTGGTTGTGTCCTTTTCTTTCCTCAGATATTTATAATAGTTTCGTCCATCACCAAAGTTTAATAGTTCCAAGCCTTATTATCACATCTACCTACAGTATATGCTTAACTTTTTCATTTACTTCAGTGTGGGGAAAGTAAATTGACAGTTACTACAGATAATGTAGGTAAATGTAGGCCCCCTATTACTGGTGGGCCCCGTTATCACACATTCCCGATTATCAGCTTGTCTAAATGGGCCTCTACAGTGTACTCTTGCAGTTTGGGAAAAATAACATTTGATTTTATGATGAATCACCCACATTAATGAATACCGCTTACTGCTTTACATAACATTTAATACTTATTTGCTGTATGATTTTAAGCAAAACACATCTCTTGGAAAACCATTTTCCATGTCAAATATACTATATGAAACTTACAACTACCGTAATGCCTGGCTTCTTGCTTGCAAGTAGTTTTTAATCAATCCAAAAGCCAAAAAACTAGCATAGACTAAAATGGCGTCTGTAATTTCTTAAGGGGATCACAGCGTGTGCTTAGTGTCTGCGGGTTAGTCAGGAGGCCATATACCCGCTATTCTCTTTGAAACATTATAAGCCTGTTTGTAGCCTGAGGGAGGCTAGTGTTCTGACATGTGCAGAAAACCACAAGAAAAGGCGATTCCCAGATGAGTCCTCTCATAACATATGCTAAAATGAATTACAAGTTCATAGCGGTTAATAACAAAATGATTAGAGTTAGGAAGGAAATATAACCAATTGAGGTTTATCGCTATCATTTATTCATATTGCACCAATGCCTTACATATTCATGGGTTTCTGCATATGTTTATATCTCTCAGATTTTAATTTTTAGATCTTCTTCACTAAGACTTTGAAATAAATATCTGCTTGTTTTTATTGTTGCTCCATAGAGAGATACATACTCTGTGCACATCTGTCCCCAACCATTCTCTGAACATCTATAGTCATGACCAGAATGAAAAGGGAATGGCTGAATTCTGACATTTAGAAAGATTCTATGTGACTACATTATTTCTGAAAGCAAAGCAGATGGATTGAACAGGATAACAATTGTAGTTGTCCACCATTTCCTCTGTGATATAGAAATGCATTAAAGATGACCAGATGCATGTTTCTAAGTTGTGATCAAAATTGGTGTGACCACTATTTGCCTTCAAAACAGCATCCATTCTTTTAGGTTCACTTGTACAGTTTGTGAAGGAACTTGGCAAACAGGTTGTGCCAAACATGTTGAAGAACTCGCCACAGATCTGTGGTTATGGGTTGGCAGAACCTTCCTTTCTCTTAATGGATAGGTTGATGATCAATGCTCTGTGGTGACATCAGATTACTTCTGTGACTTTGTCCTTCTCTACACTGAAAACGACTTCTTATCTCATTAGGGAACAGTAGATTTTTTGTTTTGGAAAATTTAGTTTTTTTCTCCGCTGATCTCAAGAGTGACAACTGTTTTCATTTCTGTCAGTTTAGCCGTGTGAAAGCTTTTTTTTCTTTGGGGGGGACAAAATGCATTTTTGAATGACACCATTCAATTTATCAATTAATGTACTGGAAAGTTGAAAAAAATCTAAGCATGGTGAAATAGCAAAAAAAAAGGGCAATTCTGCAAGCATTTGTTTTTTTGTTATTTAGTGTTCACTTTACCGTGAAGATGATTTGGTAGAATGATTCTCCTGGTCAGTAGGATTACAGTGATACCAAGCATGCATCATTTTTGTTTTAAGCATACATAGTACATCATGGTTTGCTAACGGCTTAATGACATTGGTCACTGTCCTGCTGTGGAATAAACTTTGAGCCCATCAGATACCTCCATGATAGTATTGCATGATGGATAAGTATAATCCTAGCATTATAGATTTGACTCTTTATTTTCTTCTTTATAGAGTGCTATACTCTGCAGTGATTTACCGACATTATTCATAATTTTCATCTGTTTTTTATGCTTTTTGGGCAGTCTAACAATTCCAGATGTTTAATTATTTGTGACTTTTAAAAAGTAGCATGTCTACTCCAGCACCCTTGTGGCATATTTTGGAGTATGCCAAAATGTTGACACAAATTTTATGACATGTTCAAAACAGGAAGAAAACATATTTGTGTTACTTTGCACCAAATTCATGAATCGTATATATATAATTTTGATGAATTTGGCACCAAAAAGATAACTAAGACTTAAAGGGATTGTCTACTTCTCAGATAGGCACAAGTATACTCGCCTCTTGTGCCAGTGCTGTTCCAGGGTTCACATTATGTCATGTGAGCCCTGTACCTTAGCACCATTTTCACTGTTCCCATCTTCAGAAAAATCGAACATCAAGAGGAAGTCAGAGAGCAGCCACAGCCCTGATTTCTTGTTGATGTTTGATACACACAAAGACAGGGACAGTGAAGCCGATGCTGATTGGATGAGGGCTTGCAAGATGTAACAACCAATCAAACAATCAGATTGTTATAGGAAAGCAGGGCTTGCAGAAACCCACATAAATGTGAGGAGGATATACAGACATCTTGCAGATGTTTTTGGTTAGCTTTCAACCCAAGACACCTGCTGTGTATTAAAACAGTGTTAGCACCGGAGCCACCATGGATCAAAGAGGAAAGCACCAACACAAGTCATCAGTGTAGCATCACTATATAATGACGTTTATACAGAAAAGTTAAAAACTAGCTCAGGTGGATGCATTTAAACAGAAAGTAAGTTATCAGAAAGATACTGGGTTGCCTTGTGAGTATGTTTGGGATCATTACAAGCTGTTATTAATAGTGAAGACTTTGTGCTCGTATTATTACTATTATCATTGTCGCACAATGCTAATTTCTTGCTCAATAATGCTGGGTTCACATATCCACGGGATAAGTCTGAATGATGTGCAGTTTTATCTCGGTCAGCACTCGGACTCACAGAGTAGAATGAATGTATTCACATATCTGTTAAAATCATGAATATGAGTGAGACTCACAGCGGGTCCTATTCTGATCTGATTTGTGAATCAGTCTTGTCCATCAAGTCTACGTGTACTTTGAGATGTGGATGGAAATCTGAAAGCTTCCATTTTGCATTTGTGTCTCACGGTTGTATTGCTTAGTGATGCCTTTGAATACAAATATTTATATCACTTTTTAGTTGGTAATTGGCTTCTAACCAAGCAAGCACACTTCTTCAATGACAAAAAGTAGAAGTGAAAAAAGCTGAAGCAACTAGGAGGACATCTGAGAAGAAATGTGTCTATTTCTTTCATTATTTTTCATCCAAGTGAAAAAGATGACCTTACACCACTCAGACCTATGTCATTTAGATGGTTCCAATGACAGTTTGATGAACCAAATAACTATGTTTAAAGGGAAATCACAGTATTCAAATGAGACTCACACATTTAAGTTTATGGGAGTGATAAAATAATTGGATCCCATATGGATTATCCATATAGCAATCGATTGTTATGGATATACTGCAGTTACTACCATAGGAAACTGTATCTGATCTACTAAATTTTATTCAACGCTGATGCATAAAACTGGATGTTACATGGATGTAAAAACCGAAGATACAGATTATATATGGATGGTATATGGATGACAACACGGATGTAAATAACAAGATACGGATTATATATGGATGGTATTTGGATGATAACATGGATGAAATATCATTTGTCTTTCTGGATGAAAGTGAGATGATTGCTTTTACGCTTGTGTGAACTTTTCCTTGACTTGTATGAATTTCTCCTAAATGTCATATGATTTATAAGACTGATTCATCTAACATCAGATTTAAACCCGTGCCTGGGTTGGAAGGACATCCACAAATTTTCTTATTCACTTTTGAGTGGGAAAAGTAAATTGACAGTCACTCTAGATACTTGAAAAATTGCTATCATGTGCCCCCTTAATTAGATGGAGCCAGTTGCTTGACACTGCACAATATTCCTTGAGAACTGCTGTCCACTGTGTAGGGAACTGCAGCCCCTCGTGTGTATAAGGTTATGTAGCAATTCTGGGTTGTTTAGTCAACGTCATGGTATATCCAAGTGATTTGCGTTAACATTATAACATTAAACGTAAAAATATCATTTTAGGCAGTTGCTAAGTGGATGTATTAGATACCACATTGCACAGTCTTCATTTACCCTGTATCTGTTCATGAGTGCATATAATAAATGTATATTATGGAATGTAGTTAGTGACATATTCATATACTCATTAGCATATATCTACAGAGCATGTTTCAAAATTTCTGATTCTATGGAGAAGTCTTGAAAATGCATTTCCCTGCCTGCGGGAGTAAAGTGAATTATTATTTTGTTCCATGTTTTAGAGCAACAGGAAATAAATGGAAATACAATAAAACATAGTTATTACTGTAAGCTACTGACCGGTGGAGCGAGCTGAAGGAAAATCAATAACAAGGACAAAATCAGAACCAAACATGGAGTCAATAAAAGCCAGGGTGAAGTAAAGGAGGTCAGTGAGAATAACAGACAGTAGTAAGAAAGTCCAAGGTTAAATCAGAGTGGGAATTTAGAGGTTAACCCAGTGGAATGCTAATAGCTATCACAGAACAACAGAATGGTATCCCAGTAAGAGCACCAAGGCTAAAACAAAACTTTACTGTGATTGAAACCCTCATTGACTTCTAAAGCAGCCCTTCAATAGTCTGATGTCTGATCCCCATCAGTGTTCCCTGCTGTTGCAATTCCCATCAACCTATTAGGACTCTAAAGTTTGGCGCATTGCACATGTGGTGCCAAATATTCAATATGGTAGCCTTTATCAGGGAGATTCGGAAAACGATTAGAGAAGCTAATCAGAATGATAGTAAAATCGAGCTTTATAATCATTTGTCTTTTTTTCTTTTACAGTTCAGAGTACAACAAAATGCTACTTAGACTGTCGAGAAACTATCAGAAAGCTGCTGTTAACGGATCTATTATATTTATACTACTAGTGCTGCATTTTGTACTTTGAAAGCATAGTTATCATGATGGTCTCTTGTACCTCTGAGACTTGTGACAGGTTTTGGACCTGAGTCTCATTTCCTTGATGAGACTCTTCATATTAATCGTACTTTCCTTTCCCATGGTGTTACTAGGGTTAATTTATTTCCTCTCTTGATGTGCTTCTGGTTGGTGACCACACCTATCAGTTTTAAATAGTTCCACGTAACATCAGAGAATGCCAGTGATAGAGAACCCACACTCTCTTACGAGCCACTGAGGAGGAAGGTTGCTACTGGAGCTACCCTTGTCATTTTGCAGTCCAGCTCTTAAAGGCTACAGATGTGAAGACTGACTGTAACCAAGAAGTTAGTGTTATGTCTCTTCTATCATCCTCCTGTTTTTTATTTTTTGTTTCCCTGGTGTTTTATTAACGCAGCGGTCAACTTACTAGTGAGGGTGAGGTTAGGGCTAGCCAGAGACTAGGTATCCTGCTCAGCGACGTGGTGAAAAAACATGTATAGGGTTGATAGGAAGCTTAGGGTACAGCCTCAGGAGAGTCCAGGAGGTGTCCCATCCCCCACTCTCTACTGGCAGGGCCCACCGTTGTTATTGTGTCTCAGGGGTTCACTTGTGTGTGGTTTCGCTCATCGGGGGTTCCTCAGTATCTGGCGGATCACGGGTAGACATGGCATGACAATATTAAGGTCTACTTGTAAAAGTTAAACAAATAAATGTAAAGCCAAAAGTCTATTCCTAATCTACTTGTTACTGATCTCCAGGTGATCATAACTTTCATTATTGGGTACCAGCAAACCAAATATATGAAAAAGAGATCATCAAATGTCACCAATGTGCAGTGGGGAAAAAAGGTATTTAGCCACCAATTGTGCAAATTCTGCCACTTAAAAAGATGAGAGAGTCCTGTAATTGACATAATAGGTAGACCTCAACTATGAGAGACAAAATGAGAAAACAAATCCTGAAAATCATATTGATTTGGAAAGGTTTGTTTTTCAGATTTTGGTGCAAAATAAGCATTTGGTCAATAACAAAAGTTCATTATTAAGTGGGAGAACTTGCACAATTGGTGGCTGACCAAATACTTTTTTCCCCAATGTATACTATCAAGCAAAATAAGATATAAAGATGCAATACTGTTAAGTGGTAGATGAATATGGAGAGGTGAGAGCAAGCTGTGACAAAGCCATGACTGCCAGGACAGTGGAACTCAGGCCTCAAATTGGGACAGTTCCGCTGAATCCGGGACATTTGGATGCTATGGATAACCGAGATTAGATAAGAAAGGTGCTAATAGATCAATGGCACTCCGTCATGGAGAGAACACCAATAAATGTCCAGTAATTGTGAGATGTACATGAGCCTGTATTCTTATATCAGTGTCCAACAGAAGCATTGGATGAGTGCTCCGAAAACAAAAATGTAGTAATAGTAATGTTATTTCACATGAAATTAAACATTGTGGCAAGTGATTGGCTCCAAGCAGCGATATTTTTTTTTGCTGGATGTTGGGGACCATTAATGTCTGTGTCTAAGGCTACATTCTAATGGGAAAGCTTTTCTCCTTTCATGAGAGTGACACACCAGTCTGGCATGCCAGTAGTGAGGAGACTGTTAGCCGCAATACTCCTCTATGAAATATGCAAATTAGCACTTCAGGGAGGAAGTAGATGAAATCTAGTGCCACCTATTGGAAGTAGGAACCGTAAAAGTCAAAATTGATCCTTTTAGCAAGCCTTGTCATATGACTTAGAATGTATGCCAGATCAGAGCCTCAATTTGCAGATGTTGCATTTCAGGGTGATTGTCCCTTGTCAGTGGAAAGTATGGGACCTGGTATGGCTGTATGAGAGGCTAACGGGGTCTAAGGCGAGAGCTTTTCTCCTCTAGTGCCACCTATTGCAAGTAGCAATCCTAAAAGTCAAAATTAACCCTTTAATGAGACAATTGATCCTGAAAAGACAATTTGCATATTTCACAAACGTTGGTGAGTTGCTTGAGGAAGAAGTGAAGATAACACTTTGAAACGCATAGAATAAAATTACCTGTATTGAAAATTACTTTCTTCAAGTCCTTTCATCTGGCCCACGGCAACTCAGATCACTTGCACTTATTGCATCTAGTTCCTATGTACATTGCATATTGATAGAAAAGTTCTAGTGCTGGGGCATAGTTTGACCAGGAGGCATGAGACAGAAAGCCATCTAGTGAGAGTCTCCTGTTGATAAAACACTTATTATTATTGAAGCAACAATACACAGCATAGAAAGTGACACATCGCTAGAATTAGACTCTTTACCCCTACATCATGGTGCTTGCAGATAACATAAAAAAATCTGTTGACAGATTCCCTTTAAATGTTAATTACTAACTAACATGCATAGTAGATCATGTGTAATGATCACTGGGAGTAGGTTAATGTGCTAAGCTTCTATCTCAGCTTAGCACGTATTAACTGCAATCTGCATCCTATGGATGTGGATAGTTGTGACGTCGGGCAGCAGTGGAGATCGAGGGCAAGGTGCCGCCTGTGGTCCCTTGTTTTCAGCCCTTCATCCTAATAGCCAGGGGGAAGGATGTGGCCCATGGGCTGCCCTATGCCCAGCCTTGTCTTGTGAATGTCAACTCTTGAAACCATGTATAAGTAGATACAACAATTCTGTGCTAGTTTTTAAATATAAGATTGCCTTCTATAAGCAAATCTCCAAATTACCTGCATGGATTCTGTTACCTTCATGGACATCATTGTTTGCTTTAATAAATTATTGTATTCCCTGTAATATAATAACTTGTGAGCTTTTTATTTTATAACTGTACGTTATGTAATTTCCCTTTTAGACAAATATGGCCTGAGCTATCTTCAGCATTGGAGGAGCGCATGGGAAATTAAGCCGTCTGGATCGAATGACCCAGCCAGCTTCAGTGCAGCGCTTACAAGCTCTATTGGAAAGGCATGTAAGTGCTGTGCTCCATGCTTAGGAGATAGGCTTCCACTAATAGAGTACAGTGACTGCCAGTAACCTCAGTAACAAGCAGTAATCTATATTATTAAAATACCTTTGTTTTTGTTAACAGAGAGGATTTTTAATAACAGGGATATTGCCAAAGTGTTTTTTTTTTATTTTTACAAGCACTTTGCAAGTTTACCCATTCATGAGACATTGCCTTCAAAATGTTTAGGATTGATAAGTCCTCATTCACATGTCACTGTTCCATGGATAGCACTCATACCTATGATAGTCTATTGGGCGGTTCATATGTCACTGATAGTTTTGCAGACCAAGTGGTCGTTGTAAAATTGCAGCAGACTTGTCCAATGTTGATCCAAGTGTCGAGTCAGACACAGCAATGAAAGTCTATGGGTCTGTTAAAAAATTGTACTGTATTGTATGCCATCTGTGTGCTGTCTGTTTTTCATGTAGAGAAACATTTTTTTTCCATCAGTAGAAAAAAATGATGAAACTGACCAAATTCTGAATAAACTCAGACGAAAATATGATCAACTTCTAACCAAAATCACTGATGAAACTGATGTCTGAATAAAACCTTACAGATGAACAGCACTGCACAAAGTTATAAGTGATGCTCCAGACTTGTAATTTCACTGTGAATGCAAGTCTTTACTAAAACATGCAAGTCATTACGGCCGACAGATAATCTATAAATGATGAATTAGGACTGCCTCTAGCCACCACTAGCAGGAGCTGAGGAACCTACTCCATATAATCTATTCATTGAGCTAAAATCCCTCAGGCCTCCCCATTATCCTAAATTTATCCCTTAATTCTGCATATTTACAGAAGATTAAGATTAGAGCTCTATGTCAAAGAAAGGAACGCTAACCACAGACTCAACTCTGCAGCCCGCACTGACTGCCCAAGAGGAGAGCTGAAAGCTGTCCGGTAATCACACTCACGTCTGCTGTGCACTAGCACATCACTTTGCACTGAGGATGACAGACTATTTGTCAATGGTAATGTGGGGGTGTGCCCTATCTCCCCAGTATATTGTTGGTTGCTTTAAATGCCTAGTTTCTGAAAAAGGAAAACATATGCACCCCCCATCATTTCTTTCTGATAATTCCCACTTGAAATTAAAAACAAAATTGTTTAAGTGCCAAATTCTTTTATTATTATGTCTCCACAACGAAAAGGCAAAATATAACTAAATGTTTTATTCTGCTGTTCAGAAACTACATAGTGTGCCCAGTTCAACATGAAAAATTGGTGAAAGTCCTCTTTACAGAAATTCTGAGCAGATTCAGTAATTTGATTATTTTATTTCCAGGTCATGTAGGGCTTTTTAGCCCAGTAGTCCTATGGCCCAGAATTGGTTCTCCAAAGCTCCTTTCACTTTGGTAGAGATGGCCAAAAGTGGAATGAAAACGCCAAAAGTTACAAGTTTGCATGTTTTTCAAAGTTTTTTACTGGTGGAAATACTTTGATGACTTATCTTTTTTGAACCTATGTGGATATTTAACATTGTATGTAGTGAAAAGATAATAGATTTGCAGCAGATCACATTAAACTTATGTCACAGATCCTTCTAAGGTACTCATCATTAGGCTTGGTCTGACAGCCGAATAATATTCTCTCATCTCAGACAATTGGGCTGATTATACAAATCACATTCTGATCAAATTCTGATCAAAATTTGATGAGTATGACCATAGTGTGATCTGATTCTCTCAGATGGGGAGAAAATGGAGTCAGCACTGACCACCACTAAACAGAATTACTTCCTTACCCTCAAATCCTCTTTGTCCCATAACCCCAGGCAGTTATTCAACACATTTAACTCCCTCCTTTGCCCCCCACTGCCCTCTCATACTTCTCGTATTTCTGCAGAAGACTTTGCAACACACTTCACCAGCAAGATTGATTAGATCAGACAAGTGTTTGCTACCCAATCACCACAAACCCTACGTATACCAGACCACTCCCCTCCCCCATTAACCCTCCTCACCTCCATCACTAAAGGAGAACTTGCACACCCCCTCTCCAGATCACACTTCACCACCTGTTCACTGGACCCTATCGCATCCCAACCTCACCACAACACTTACCCCAGCCCTAACCCACCTCTTCAACCTATCACTAACTTTAGGTACCTTTCATTCTGCTTTCAAACACGCAGCAATCACACCAATCTTAAAGAAACCATCCCTCGACCCCACCTCTACATCCAGCTACCGGCCCATATCCCTGCTCCCGTTCACCTCCAAACTTCTCGAAAAGCATGTCCACACTGTAATCTTATCCCACCTCTCATCTACCTTCCTCTTTGACAACCTTCAATCTGGCTTCCGCCCACACCACTCCACTGAAACTGCCCTGACCAAAATTACTAATGACTTACTCATGGCCAAAGCTAACAGACAGTTCTCCATCCTCCTCCTTCTTGACCTGTCCTCTGCATTTGACACAGTGAACTGCTGCCTCCTATTACAAACCCTCTCTTCCATTGGTATCACTGACCTTGCCCTCTCCTGGATCTCCTCCTACCTTTCCAACCACACATTTAGTGTCTCCCACTCCCACATGACCTCCTTGATTCAACCTCTCTCTTTTGGGGTCCCTCAAGGCTCTGCCCTGGAGCCCCTCCTTTTTTCCATCTATACCCTTGGTCTGAGACAACTCATAAAGTCCGATGGCTTCCAGTACCACCTGTACTCTGACAACACTCAGATCTACCTCTCTGGCTCTGATGTCACATCTCTGCTGTCCAGAATCCTTAAGTGTCTATCAGCCATATCCTCCTTCTTCTGCTGTCGCTTCCTAAAACTCTATGTAGACAAAACCGAACTCATCATCTTTCCTCCATTTCACACACCTTCCTTACCTGATCTATCTGTCACAATTAATTACATCACACTTTGCCCTGTACCTGAAGTCCACTGCCTCGGAGTAATCCTTGACACTGCCCTGTCCTTCAAACCACATATCCAAGCCCTTGCCATCCTCTGCTGCCTCCAAATCAAAAATATTTCCTGAATCCGTCCCTTCCTCAACCCTCACTACTAGTGCATGCCCTCATCATCACCCATCTCGACTACTGCCACCTCCTCCTCTGTTGCCTCCCTGCCAACACTCTTGCACATCTCCAATCTCTCCTTAACTCTGCTGCCTGACTAATCCACCTCTCTCCTCACTATTCCTCCACTTCTCCCCTCTGCAAATCCTTCCACTGGCTCCCAAATCACTAGCGTATCCAATTCAAACTCCTAACATTGACTTACAAAGCCGTCCACAATCTGTCCCCCCCATATATCTCTGAACTAATCTCCCGATATCATCCAACTCGTAACCTATGATCTTCCCAAGACCTCCTCCTTTCCTCCACACTTGTGCATTCCTCATCTAACTGCCTGCAAGACTTCACCCGAGCGTCCCCCATTGTCTGGAATTCTGCACCTCAAAACGTCCAACTGTCCCCTACACTTGGAACCTTCAAGCAGAACCTGAAAACCCATCTCTTCAGAACAGTCTACAGCCTGCAATGACCACAGTGCCACCTCATCACCACTGGACCCAGCGCTCCACCACCATTGGACCTGGCGCTCCACCACCATTGGACCCGGAGCTCCACCACCACAAGAGCAGACCCAACCTACTGTCTCTCTCCCCACTGCCCTGTAGAATGTAAGCCCTTAAGGGCAGGGTCCTCTCTCCCCTCTGTATCAGTCCGTCACTGTTAGTTTGCTCATTGTATTTTTAACTTGTTTGTATGTATTCCTTTCTCATGTACAGCACCATGGAATCAATGGTGCTCTATAAATAAATAATAATAATAATAATAGTGGATATATATACATTTCTCCATCCTCTCCATTATGTCAGTTCATGAAAATCAGACAGCACTCAAAACCTCATTTAAGAGCAATGTAAAGTTTAACAGGACTCACTGACTTTCATGGTTGAGTATGATCCGATAATCAGATTCAACTCGGACATGCTGAAATTTTTTTTCTCTGCCCGGCTTGGTTTGCATATAGAGCAAATATTCTGTAGTTTTCACAACTTACAGTATTTAGTCTTTTCCATAGTCTAACTTAATTCTTACTGCAGTTTGCTCAGTAGTCTCATATTTTTCATCTATTATATAATGGAGATACACTTGACTTGTTGTAACCATTACTACCTTAGACGATTAATAGCTACGGTGAGCTCTCAGGTTCATTATCGATCTTGTGTTGGCTCCAAATGACACAATTCATAACCAGATGCTTTAATCAGCTGCTGATATTCATTAACCTTTTGTAGAAAAATTCCTTTTGTTCTCAATGTCAAGCTCATTAAACGTGTTTATGACTTATTTCTTGTATCGCTTGATTAGATGGGTTAAATATTAAAGTGATTTCTTGTTCATTTTTATATAGATTTTCTTTCTTCGAAAAGTCATGGTGATACAAAGTAAATTTTCCATTTTTGGAAGCACAGCAGCCCGTGTATAACCCCCATATATTTACGATGTGTTGGAGTCACTTCAAAGATTAGTAAATTACCGTACATAAGCAGCAATTGCTTGATATAGGCTATAGTTAGAAATGAGGGGATCAGGCTAAATTTGAATTCACAAGTTCACGTGTTTTTTGTTTTTTTTCCCGAAAAAGTTATTCTCCATTAATTAAATATCCTTCCTTGTTCTCTGGGGTCTCACTAGACCTTTGAATATAATTTTCATAAGATATTACAAATAAAAATAACTACTTATGCTCACCTTATCACTTACTTCTTCGACCTCTCCGTTTATCACCATTACATGTTCAGGCGTTTCCAAAACTCCCAGCTCAGATGAGGCCCGATATTATAATCATTAATAATCATTAATAATAATTAATAATCTAGCAGAATTTAATTCCACTCAAATATATTCTCTCATCTTTAGATAGAAGTATCAGTCTTTGCTGATGACACCAAACTTTATAGGATATTGAAAATTGAGCTTGACAATACAATATTACAAAACAAACTGGATAAGATTTCTAAATGGGCAAACACTGGGCAAATGAGATTTAAGGCCCTGTCTCACATAACGACACATCAGCGATCCGGATATAGATAACGATGTGTAGAGATCGCTGGTGCGTCGTTTACACATCGCTGGTAAGATGTCAAACAGGTATCTCACCAGCAATGTGAAAAACGACTTTAGCAATGATCCAGAGTAATACTGAGGTCATCGTGAATTTTCACTCCATAGCGTTGCATTGAGATCATTGCTCATTATCTCTGTCAAACACAACGATGTAGCGCTCCCAGCGGGAGTGCAACTATGCAGGAATGACCCAGAGCAGTGTGTAACGATCAACGATCTCACAGCAGGAACAAGATCGTCGGTACGTGTTATACATAACGACATCGTTAGCGGGATCGTTGTTGCGCCACAAAATCTGTGATGTTGCAACAATCTCTTTAGCGATCTTGTTGTGTGAAAAAATCCCTTTAGTGTTGTTAAATGTAAAGTAATGCACTTAGGACGGAGTATCCCTATGGCTGCATATCCATTAAGTGGATTACTCGGGACTATAGAGGTTAAGAAGAATTGGGTATTTTGGTTAAAAGTAAGCGGAACAGCAGTACTCAATGTCAAGCAGCAGCTGCAAAAGCAAACAAGATTTTAGGATATAAATAAAGAGAGTTAAAATCTCGAGATGCCCTTTCTGTGTGGAATCTTGGGGGGAATTGTCATGGCTGGTTTATTGTCATGACTGGTATAAGGTGAAATGATGTTCTTTCCTCCTTTGGATTATGCCCCCAACAGTCCTCACTGGAACCTTCAGGAGTTAAGAAATTCTGTAACTGATGCCATCATAAAAATAAGGTTACAAAGGTTATGATACAGAGCACTGGTTTTACCCATCATGAGATGTTTTTTGTGTGGCACATTAGTAATGAGACACCTTTTCATTGGCTATCAGTTTAACCAACTGATATTATTTTAAACTGAGTAGCAGGATTGCTTACTAATTGCTGATAGATTTCAGTAGGTGTTATTACTTTCTAAGGCTTTTTCAACTCTTTTTCTGCATGTGTTCAATACCTTTTCACTGTTTAATTTCTCGTTCTTACACATAACCTAATTTATGGACATACATGGTTTAATTTTTTTGCCTGTGTGGATTGGATGGGATATTACAAACAATGGGTGAGATGTTTTTTTTATGTTAATAGAACTTTTAGAAATATACATACTTATCAAAATTGGTGATGTGTTCAATACTTATTTCACCTACTGAATATATTTCAGGCCACTTCTGCAATCCTTTAGTAGTGGCTGATCTCCTAGGCAAGTAGCACAGCACTTTTAGGCTCTTTGACATAGAATTTGCTAGTGTTGGTCTGTAGATGCTTGTATCCCTAGATCCAGCTATCTATAGTGCCACTGCACTTGAGAGACAAACTGCCTCTGCTTGTAGCGTTGGATAGTGCACAGTTCAAGTTAGGGACTCAATTTGTGACCAGGTCCAAATTGTCAATCATCTGCATGTCTCAAGCACTATGTATTTGTTGACACTGACACTCTCAAGTTTTGTACTGGGATCATGTTAATGGTAATCCCAGAACAAATGGAATTATATTAATCATATTAATGACCTATCTTTAAATAGGCCATACATGTCAAATTATTGTCGATAGAACTTTCACCTCCCTGACTGATTCATTGTGTGGAGGAGACTCTTCTGTTGTGTCTAGAGGTGGCCAAAACACTCAGATATTGTTGGTCTATCCATCAATATTGTGTTCTTGGAAAACCACATCAAGAAAAAATATGGCAGTTTTCATCAAACAACTGCACCACAGCTGCCCATGGGTTGTGTCTTATTCCTCTCGAATATATTCCATATTATTGTTATAATTTAACATTTTAAATGCTGGCATGTTTGTAGTTTTGAAGTATTATAGAAAATGTTACCTTAACGTGAACTTTATTTTATTGCAGACACAAATAAGCCCACGAGAAGGATGGCAGGTTTACAGCTCAGCTCAGGACCCAGACGGCCGCTGCATCTGCACAGTGGTGGCTCCAGAACAGAACCTTTGTTCCAGAGATGCCAAAAGCAAACAGTTACGCCAACTTTTAGAAAAGGTATATAACTATGATAATCCAATGTTCACTAGAGAGATTTGTACACTGTATTTTCCATTCAGAACAATTATGATCATATTCAAGATACTAAATGCAGCATATTATTCAGTAGTGACCGATAATTTGTGTGGTCATGTCGTTATTTTGTGATTTTTCTTCTTTTATCATACTGTATACTATAGATAATGTGTAAAACTATAACATTATACCCTAATCAGGTTTTCCAGTGCTTTAATATTTATGACCTTTCTTTTCAGATATGCAATCAATTTCAGGTCTGATGGCATCCCTGAACACCCCAGCAATCACCTTGATATACAGTCTGTCCTATAGCGGCTAAGTGCACACAGAGTATAAGCCAGAAAAGTAAAGCTTCTTCACTACTGTAGCTCAGCTCTTGTACACGTAACCGCATACATACAGTTGTCACAGGACTTACACTGATCTAATACTGGTGATCAATTGAAAGGATGAGCCACCAATGGCAAAAGTCTGGAATTCCCCTTTAAGAAAAAATAGATGGGCTAAGGGTGTGGGAGTTGGGGAGAAATCCTAAAAAAAGAATTGGAATTTAATCCCTATAATAATTACATTGCACAGTAAAGTGTATGTACAGTAATATGGGACCTAAGTGACGCTCCATCAGATTTTCTGATATTTGACTTGTGTCCATGAGACATTAGATTGAAAGTTGGGACCAACTGAAGGCAATTGTAAGATGACTCCCAGATTAAACTTGTGAATAAAGTTTAGTGTAAGTCCACATAAACACATTGTTCTCTATAGAGGACTACATCTGAGTTTCTGTCGGAAATCTTTATAATGACGTTATAATGGGGTTAGTCCGCTTACAACAATCACAGTAAGAGATGTATGGTATTCAGGGATCCGGCTGCTAGGACCCCCCACCAATCTGAAAATGAGGGTCCCAATTTCCTTTTTTGAATGCAGCAGTCATCACACATACACATTAATGCTATATTAAGCTAAGCTGTGTAGTCAATTAGACTGTCTTTGTCAGTCCCATAGACAATGAATGATGCATGTGTGTGTGTGTGTGTGTGAGACCATGGCCTCATTCAAAATGGGAATAAGAGAACCACCTTCTCTGGATTGGTAGTGGTCCACAGAGTGGCATCCCTTGTTATCATTCATTTATCAGCTGTTCTGTAGATGTTAGAGGGCAATAGCTGACATAGAGCAGTTGTCTCCAGCCTTTTGTAGGCTGTAAGACAGTGGCAGAGATTTGGATTGGAGCCTAGTCAAGGTAGTGCTTTGACATCTCCGATGCTATTAGTACACAACTGTCACACCAGCTGCAAGCAGGTTGTGTGGATAGCATATGCCAGTGTTTCCCAACTCCAGTCCTCAAGGCCCACCAAAAGTGCACCTTTTCAGGATTTCCTTAGTATTGAACAGGTAATTAAATTATTACCTGTGCAATACTAAGGAAATCCTGAAAACATGCAGTGTTAGTGGGCCTTGAGGGTTGGGGAACACTGGCATATGCAGTATCCGTATGCAGTATATTCTTGGTGAGAAGAATGGTTCTTGCTTGAGCAATTTTTGTTCCATTTTAGATGGCTTCTGAATTGCCAAAATTATTTTACAAAACCAAAAAGGTTACTATTGATGTATTATATAAACATAAAGTATACTACTAATGATTACCATATGACCTAAACACTGGGTACAAACATAGCAAAATAAATATACAAGGAGAAAGAAAGCAATAATACAAGATGAAACAGGGATTTTGGTATGGATCACACTGGTGAATGAGCTTTTACTGACAATGCACAGTGTAGCAGGAGTGCTGATGATGAGCTGCCACTGTGGAATAAGGACAGATATAGATTTTTTATTACATAGCTTATGTAAGGCATCCAATTCCTACAAGACATGAATATAAGGCTGCTATTAAACACTACTGCGAGGGCTGGGGAGAAAATCCATCAATCTTTTAAACCATCAGTATGGCAGGCCTCTCGAATTCCATCCCTTCAGACACCCCTGATATAGAAAACAGTCTATTGTCTGTGCTTACTGCAGACAGTCTTTTTCGCTCACAAAAATTGGTGTAATAGAGGAGTGGAGGAGCGGGTAACATCTTAGTTGCCAGAAAGGTGACAGCCTGAAGTACAAGGCTATAAAGCAGGATGCCACTTCAGCGAATTGATGAAATGTGCCTGTATTTTAATCTTACACAGACACATATTGGAATACGTCGGCTCTGCTTGAAGACAATAAAAACCTAAAAGTAATCCCTGATGGTATTAATCTTATTATTTTAGTCATTTGGATAGCTCCATTAATTTCAACAGCGCATTGCAGACATTATCATCATGGCATGTGCTCATGTCTTTTTTGGGTGGGCAAACCCTCAGAATTTGTCAAGAAAAAGATACTTCAGGAAACACTAGAGTTTATTTTCCTGATGTCTTTTTCTGGCATTCTTTTCTGCCATTTCCTAAGTACTTTTCGGATGTTTTAACGACTGTCATGTTTTTTAGCATTTTTCCAAACTTTTTTGCCATCGGTTTTACTGGCATTTTTTGGAAATTATTTTAAAATCTCTATTTAATTACAAAAAAACCACCACAGTTTTTTAAGCACGAACATTGAAAAAATGCTCAAAAAGATGCTTAAATGTCTTTCGGATGTCTTTTTCAGCCTTCCCATTTACTTCTATTATAAAGTACAGAACATGTTCAGAGGAAGACTCTTGAAGAATGGTCAGGTCACTTCTTTTAACTGCTTGACATGTTTGATGAAAAGACACTTAAGAGCAAGAGCGTGAGAAGCAAGTTGTTTTTACATAGAAATGTGTATTCATACTTTGAAGCATTTTCTGAGTGCTCTGAATCCCACCTGAAAATGACATCGTGTGCACATAAATACACTAAAGGACAAAAAATTCAGAAAAACTCACCGAACAATAGCCATGACAGACAACCATTGCACTTAGCAGAAAGCTACTGGCTCTCAGTGCCTGCTAGTTGCCTCTCAGTGGAGCTAGTAGCTTTCTGTTAACTGCAATGGATGTCTAAGGCTGGGGTTCCACATAAGCCCTCAGTCCGTTTTTGGCTTCAGTTTTCTCATTTTTTTTTTCTAAGTCCAAAAACTGACAGAAAAACGGATTGGATGTAATAAACACCCTGTCCGTTTTTCTCTGGAGCTCCAAACATTGCCCTGTCCGTTTTTGAGTCAAAAACGTTGCATGCAACGTTTTTGGCATCATTTAAAAAACGCATGCGTTTTCATGCGTTTTTTTAACATGGGGCCCTATGGGAAACGCATGCGCGAACGCATGCAAATGCGCACGTGCGTTTGCGCATGCGTTCGCGCATGCGTTTTTTTAATGAAAATTCCAAAAACGTTCAGGAGTGCAGGAGGCTCAAAAAGCACCCAGAAAAAAACGGATTGGTGATGAAAATCACTTCCAAAAACGGATTTCTATGTGTGACCACAGCCTAACATGGCTATTTTTTTATGAGTTTATCGTGTGCACATACACTAACAAATGTAGCCTGTTTGTAGAAATAATTAAAGGGGTATTCTAAAGATGTCTTTTGAGCAGTTCCCAGCTATGTCTCTTTACAGTTTCCTTACTTCCTGGTTCCTAGCCAGATGGGCTCTCCTTGAGTGACAAGTTTGTTGAATAGACTTGTAGTATTAGGCTGGAAACACACTGTCCGTGTGATATACGAGTCACTCGGATGAGTGTCGGATCATTAACCCTGAACGACCTCTCCCTGTCAGGATGGGAGTGTGCAGTTGCTGACAGGGAGAGGTCGTTCAGGGTTAATGATCCGACACGCATCTGAGTGACTCGTATATCACACGGACCGTGCGTTTCCAGCCTTAATAGAACTATACAGACATAAAGCCCAACACAGGTTCTGTTGTAACACATTCAGCTATCAGTGGTTTGTTATTTCAATGCAATGGAATAAGAACACAGATCCAGACAGCATACAGTGTAATTAGGAGACTTGCTCTGAAAGCTGTAAGGCTGGTGATTTATAACTGCATCTCTACAGAAGTTGAGAGGGGGTATAAAATGGTGGAGGGAAGTGAGCAGGTAAAAGATCAATATCAATCAATGGATTTGTGTGTTAAGAATACACTCCCTCTGGAATCTAACTACTGCGCAACCTGGGTCAGGCACTAGAGGCTGAGCTCTATGGAAATGAGTTGTACAATATAAAAGATAAAATATCTCTCTGTAGAAGAGACAGCAGATAGAATAAGCAAGTCACAAATCACCCCTTTATTCCACATCCTTATATTTCCTTAATATAACATCATAAACTTTATTAAGCAGTGGAAGTCCCTACCACTTCAAAGTTGCTTCTTTACTAATCTTGCAAATTTTTGTTTACAGTTTCATGCCATGTATCTTGGCATGGCCAGGTGAGGGCTGTGAATGTCTGCTACTACCTGCACATTCTTTACAGCCACTCCCAGTAACTGAATTGTGAAATACAATGGCCCTCATTTAGGGTTCATTCACATGTACGTTTTTTTACATATGAGAATAACTGACAAGGTTTCATCAGTCATTGCTGTCAGAGTTTCCGCAGATTTTTTCAGTTTAGTTCTAGTCTATTCAGTTTTTCTCATATATGAAATAAAAAAAAGTTTCTCCACCTTCTCCTATCTAACAGTCCTTGAAAATCAGACTGCACTTGAATGGCATCCAGGAGCTATCTGTTTTTTTCACGACTGGAAAAACTTGCATTGCTAATTTTGATTTTTAACTCTCAATCAACATTGGACGTGTCTCCATGATTCACAGTCACATTTACTATTCTAAGTATGATTGCCATCCATGAAAACCAAAAAAATGGATGTCTGAATGAGTCCTCACTATAGAGGTCATACTTGTATTTTTAGTTTGTAAAAAAAAAAATATTGTTCAAAATTTCTTAAACAAATGTATTCAACTTTTGGTCATAAAAAACGATCTTGTGCTCTACTCCTAACATTTTTGTTAATATGGATGTGACTAAGTCAGTGATGGCTAACCTATGACACGTGTATCAGCACTGACACGCCGAGGTGTTTTTGCTGAAACGTGTGTCATGGCTCAGTTTCCCCCTCTGCCCACCATCGATAACATTATTAGCTCTGCTGCGTTACCGTGCCGCCCTTGTTCTACCTTCGGATGCTGAGCTGACACTGTGATTGTATGCAGCCAGTGTCAATCACAGTGTCAACGTCCGGAGGCAGGATAAGGCGGCACCTTAATGAAGCTGACAATCAAAGTGTCAGCATCCCGCCTCTGGATACTGACACTTTGATTGACACTGATTGCATGCAATCACAGTGTCAGCTCAGTATCCAAAGGCAGGACAAAACGGCATGTTAATGCAGCAGAGTTAATTATGTTACTAGCAGCGGGCTGCTGACAATTGAGCAATGGAAAGGAACAAGGGATAGGTGAGTTACATTGTTTATTATTTTTGTGTGTTCACTAGGATGGGGACATATCCAGGATGGGGGTACTGTACCAGGATGGGGGGTGCTGTATCTAAGTATGAGGGGGCTATATCCAGGACAAGGGGCTACATACCAGAATGGGTGGCATATCCAGGTTGGAGGGAATGTACCAGGATGGGAGCTATATCCAGCATAAGGGGCTATATACCAATATGTGGGCCATATCCAGGATACCTTTTTGTTATTACAGCTACAAATATCAGAAACCTATGGGTTTTTCTCGAAGTGACACACGACTCAAGTTATGCTTGTTTTTTTGGTGAATTTTGACAAACCGAGCTCAGCAGGTTGACCATCACTGGACTAAGTAGACTTGTGATTTGTTAAAAATTTATGAATTACTTATGCCAATAATGGATCAAAGTAAGCAAACTAAGGCCCCCTTCACAAATGTGTATTTTGCTCCCTTCACATGTGCTCATAAAGAAAGGCACATGTGACACCGTCTGTTTTGGCCCATATGTGTAGCCATCTGTGTGTATGTGTGTGTCCTCTGTATGTCATCTGTTTGCCTTCAGTGTGCCATCCGTGTGAACAGGTATATCATTTATGTGGCATGTTTGTGACACGTACTGGTAAAAAATGCACGACACTGAAATTAATGGATTTTATATCTTAAAGATGTGCAAAGATACATACATAAATACTAGAATATGTATGTAATAGATAGCTTGTAGATTTTACTCTTTACCCAAATAAATTAATAATTTAATGAAAAAACCAATGTGGGGCTCTCCCATTTTTGATAATTAGCAAGGGTAAAGTAGACAGGTGTGAGCTGATATTATCAGGATTGGAAAATTCATGTTTATTGGGCTCTTCCCAGCCTAAAAAATCAACTCTGCAATCGCCCTAGATGTGACGCCTCAAATGAGATGCACCAGTCTGGCATTGTGCCTTGGCGTTACTCGATTGCCATGGTGCTGTTGCAGTCAGGGTATAGGTAGTTGGAGTTTATGTCAGTTGTCAATTGTTAAAAAATATATATCTGGCAACAAGCCCTGGTGTTAGTCATGGAGAGGTGTCTATCAGAAAACCCATTACTAACCTAGTAGATAAAAATAGAAAAAACACGCACACACAAATACTTTATCTTAGAAAACTTTCTTAGGTGCTTTCACTGTTTCACTAATTTATTAAAAAAATAAATGCAGGTCTGACATAGTCTAGGGAATCCAACATGGCTCACAAATGAAAACCTGAAAAACATAAAAAGAGACAAAGCAAAACAAGAGACTGTCCCTCTTTCACCAATTTATTAGCAAACAGTTCTCAGGAATGTCTCATGAAGTTCCCCGACTTCATCGATCAAAGTCTGTGGAGCATCATTCTGACACTCCATAAGCTTTGAGCAACAGCCACCCACAGTTCACACTGAGCTCCATGACAGCCAGGGCAACTTGATAACATTCAGGGTCACGCTGTGCAACATTTGGTGACTGTGTCAGGAATGTTACTGAATGTTGCCACTCATCACATTGTGAGCCAGGAGTGGCTGCTGCTCAAAACCTATGCAGTGTCAGAACAGTGCTCCACAGGCTTTGATTGACCAAAGAACAATGTGGGAAGAGTGGGACTACAGCGGATCTGCCTGGGAACTTTGCTTGCTAATAAATTGGTGAACAATGGGGCAGCTGTGGGCTGCAATTTTTAGGATGAGAAGGGACTATTAAACATGGATCTTCCCAGCCTGATAATATCAACCCACAGATGTCTTCATTACCTTTGCTTGTTATTAAAAATGGGAGGAACTCCTCATCATTTTTTTCATTTAATTATTTATTTAATCATAAAAGCTTAACAATAAGCTCCACAGGGAGTAATCTATCTATCTATCTATCTACCGTATATACTCGTGTATAAGCCGACCCGTGTATAAGCCGACCCCCCTACTTTTGCCCCAAAACCTGGGAAAACCTATTGACTCGTGTATAAGCCGAGAGTGGACCCCAGCACAGGTATACAGCCCCAGCAGTGTGGTATACAGGCACCCCCAGTGGTAGTATACAGCAGCCTTCCCAGTGGTAGTATACAGCAGCCTCCTCAGTGGTATATACAGGCCCCAGCAGTATTACAGCAGCCTCCCCAGTGGTATATACAGGCCCCAGCAGTATTACAGCAGCCTCCCCAGTGGTATATACAGACCCCATCAGTATATACAGCAGCCCCAGTGGTATACAGGCCCCAGCAGTATATACAGCAGCTCCAGTGGTATATAGCAGCCCCAGTGGTATATAGCAGCCCCAGTGGTGTGGTATACAGCAGCCCCAGTGGTATATAGCAGCCCCAGTGGTATATAGCAGCCCCAGTGGTGTGGTATACAGCAGCCCCAGGGGTATATAGCAGCCCCAGTGGTATATAGCAGCCCCAGTGCTGTGGTATACAGCAGCCCCAGGGGTATATAACAGCCCCAGTGGTATATAGCAGCCCCAGTGGTGTGGTATACAGCAGCCCCAGGGGTATATAACAGCCCCAGGGATATATAGCAGCCCCAGTGGTGTATAGCAGCCCAGGGGTATATAGCAGCCTCAGGGATATATAGCAGCCCCAGTGGTATGATATACAGCAGCCCCAGGGGTATATAACAGCCCCAGTGGTATACAGCAGCCCCAGGGGTATATAGCAGCCCCAGGGGTATATAGCAGCCCCAGGGGTATACAGGCCGCAAAATGCTGGCACTCGTTCCCCCTGTGGGGTAAGGGCCCCCCCCTGCTGTTTAACTTACCATCCCTGGTCTTCTGCACTGCACCGCACCAGTCTTCTGTGCTCCGTCCTCCATGCTCCCGTCCGGCTGCATCCAGGATCCCCGGCCGTCGCAGTTACGATGACGTCATCGTGCGACGGCCGGGGATCCCGGATGCAGCCGGACGGGAGCCTGGAGGACGGAGCACAGAAGACCGGCGGTGCAGAGGACCGGGGATGGTAAGTTAAGCAGCGGGGGGGGGGGCCCTTACCACACAGGGGGGAGCGAGTGCCAGCATTTGGGGGCCATTACCGTATTGACCCGTGTATAAGCCGATGAGGACTTTTCAGCCCAATTTTTGGGCTGAAAAACTCGGCTTATACACAAGTATATACGGTATCTATCCACCTACTCTGTCACTATAATATTTCTATCGCCTACCTATATCTTTATTTGAATTTTTTACTTTGAAACATGTGCAAAAAAACGGACATTGTTGGGATGGTCTGTGTGTTCAAGGGTGCATCATGCCCCCCTGTCGCCTGAGCCTCGCAGTGTAGAGCGCGGGGGAAGAAGGGTGCTGCTAGTAGTGGGCACCACCGCCCTCTACAGCCACAAGTGAGGAGCCGGGGGAGGCTGGGGTGCTGCTAGTAGCAGGAACTCCCGCCCTCTGCAGCCGCAAGTGAACAGCAGGGGGCAGAGTGCGCATCTTACCAGTGATGCTGGCGGCGGCGCCCATCACATAGGAAGTTGGTGTGTGATGCAGGCGCCGCCCCCTTCTCCACTACCGCTCCCCTTGGCTGCTGCCGCCTGATGCTCAGTGCTCACACTGTCCAAGGGACGGTGCGGCCCCGTGTGTGTTGTACATTTCGTTTCTTGCACCCATTGTCTTGCATTGGTGAAGCTCAGCCATTTTACAGGACCATATGCAGCATGCTGCAGATTTGTTCTCAGCCTGATTCCAGCTGCGGAAAAACTTGCAGAATAACACTGCCTCATTAAATAACATTGGTGCGAGTGCAATCCGATTTTTTATCTGATTGCACTAGCTGTTTTTAATCGCAGGTGGGAGCTAGGCCTTAATAACATAAGGGTGTCTAACTAAGAATGTGCACTAAATCTACCACAAAGCAAGCACTAGTATCATAAATTTGGCACATCTTCCAACTGCCTGGGCTACAAAAAGCAAATTAATTAAATTACTGGGAAAGGTCTAAATACAGAATGTGCCTCTATAAAGCTTTTTGCTATGCGCTAGGCAGACTGTCATGCACATTTGATCAAAGGAAAACCAAATCAACTCCATCATGTTTTGGAGGTTCATAAAAGCAAACGTAATGTGTTATTGGTTCCTGGGGTTTACAGAAATTGTGCTCTTTTGTATCAAAACCATCCTGCGTACTGTAAAAATAAGTCTTCAAATAAAATAAAATATATTCTCATTATTTGGAAGATCAAAGAGCAATGACAAACTAAATGGCAGTGTTAAATTGTTTCCAAAAGTGTGGTAAAGCTTTTCATTGACCCTATAAGAAGAGCAGATTGAAAAAATGCTAATCTGTACATTCAGGAGAGACATGGATACAAATTAGTCTTTCATCTTGTTCGTAGGAGAAACTTTGTTTTCTCCTGTGCATTACAGCGCTGACCATGTGCATTTTCATCGGAAGCTTGACGTGACTATAATCAAACAATAAAACAAAATAGATACCTATCTAGTTTAAACTTGATTTACCAGTATGTCAAGGCACGGAGCACAGTGAGATAAAGGGGCGAGTGTTTATGATGTTGGGGCAGAGGTTTCACAACAATCCACTCTGGTGGGGTCATGGTGTTTAGATACAGAGCTAGGGCAGTGAACTGCACCCTTCCCCAAGGTAGTAGAAAGACAAACAATGCTTCGCCCATATGCCTTGTGCAAAAATAGATTTGACATGTGTTTTTAATGCTTTTACTAAGGAAAATGTGTGGAAAATGGCTGAAAAAATCATATGTAGAATATGCCCTAAATAGTTAAAAAAAGCACAGATATGTCACTGTTTCTACTTTGCAAAAGTTTAGGAAAAAGATGCTGCAAATACAAGTAATTTAGGTTAGACACATTATTTGAGTAACACAAACCTGTAACAAGGTATATTGATTTAATTCGGAATGTTCTCCTAAATTATTCTGCCTATTAAAAGGTATCGGTCACCCGGCTTTGTCGCCTAATCTGAGAGCAGCATAGTGTATGAATGGATGTAGAGTAGAGAAAGAAATACTCTACATAAAAAACAAGTGCACACTTAGCACGCAAAATAATGAATCTAAGTATACCAATCTTTATTTAAAGCAATAAAGCAGTAAAGCAGAATATACATAATAGAAAATAGCAATATAAATAATTACCGCATATACTCGTGTATAAGCCGACCCGTGTATAAGCCGACCCCCCTACTTTTGCCCCCAAAATCTGGGAAAAACTATTGACTCGTGTATAAGCCGAGGATGGACCCCAGCACAGGTATACAGCCCCCAGCAGTGTGGTATACAGGCCCCCCCGATGGTATACAGGCCTCCCCAGTGGTAGTATACAGCCCCCAGCAGTGTGGTATACAGCAGCCTCCCCAGTGGTATATACAGGCCCCAGCAGTGTTACAGCAGCCTTCCCAGGGTTATATACAGCAGCAGCTGCCCCAGGGGTATATACAGCAGCAGCAGCCCCAGGGTATATACAGCAGCAGCCCCAGGGTATATACAGCAGCAGCCCCATGGTATATACAGCAACAGCCCCATGGTATATACAGCAGCAGCCCCATGGTATATACAGCAGCAGCCCCATGGTATATACAGCAGCAGCCCCATGGTATATACAGCAGCAGCCCGAGGTATACAGGCCCCCCCAGGCTATATACAGCAGCAGCCCGAGGTATACAGGCCCCCCCCCAGGCTATATACAGCAGCAGCCCGAGGTATACAGGTCCCCCCCAGGCTATATACAGCAGCAGCCCGAGGTATACATGCCCCCCCCAGGCTATATACAGCAGCAGCCCGAGGTATACAGGTCCCCCCCAGGCTATATACAGCAGCAGCCCGAGGTATACAGGCCCCCCCCAGGCTCGGGAAACCTGTAAAGGAAGATGATTATACTTATCGCTGTCCGGCTGCCGTCCCCGCTCTGCATCGCTCTCCTCCATCTGCATCGCGATCCTCCATCTTCCGGCTTCCGACTTCCTGTGTTCTGCGCCGACAATGACGTCATTCTCGGCGCCGACAGGAACCCGGAAGATGGAGGATCGCGATGCAGATGGAGGATCGCGATGCAGAGCGGGGACGGCAGCCGGACAGCGATAAGTATAATCATCTTCCTTTACAGGTTTCCTGAGCCTGGGGGGGGCCTGTATACTGCTGGGGGGGCCTGTATACCTCTGGGGGGGGGGGCGCCCGTATAGTGACTCGCGTATAAGCCGAGGGGGTAACTTTTCAGCCCAATTTGTGGGCTGAAAAACTCGGCTTATACGCGAGTATATACGGTAATGACTGTCAAAGTTGCAGTCAGAACATTAATGAAAGTGGCAGTGCACGATTGTCTCGAGTAAAACATATAATTGTTGCTGTGTAGGAAGTGCTGCCACAAATTCAGCAAGGTACCATGCAAACTACAAAGCACAAGGGATACAGAGCAGCAATGTTTGTGCTGTCCATGACGGTACTGGTTATAAATGAAGAAAACAAATAACAGCTGTAAATCAACAGTCCTGAAAACACCAACTGCAATACCGCTACCAGGGTGTCAAAAGTGGTGGAAGAGAACACCCCACGCGTATCACTGTGTCCAACACAGCTTTGTCGGGGGGAAATGATGCTAGTGTGTAGCATGCCTATAAATACCATAAATGCCGGGATTCCTAATGAATTCCCAAAGCAAGGAGAATGGGATAGGGGCAGAATTCGGCATCCTGGAAGCATACAGTGTATGTAATCAGCTGACAGTGCACATGCTTACTGCAATTTTGACAGTGATTAATTATTTATATTGCTATTTTCTATTATGTACATTCCACTTTACTGGGGGGTCTTGGGGGTCATTGCACTGTTTTTAAGTGTTTTTAATTTTTGTGTGTGTCAATGGTCTTAAATAAATATTGGTATATTTTGATTCATTATTTTGCATGCTAAGTGTGCACTTGTTTTTTATATAGTGTCTTTCTTTCTCTACTCTGTATCCAATGTACTTTACACTGCATCAAGTGCCTCCTTTCTGACATTAAGTAGATTATTATTTTTTTGGGCTGTGCATTCCCTGTCCCTTTTGGCTAAAGGTAGTGTAGAGATGGAGATACAGATTCTTATGTGTCACTTACTGGGCCGCTTGCTGTAGTTTTGATAAAATAAATGTTTTGTTCTCAGGAGATTGTCATTAATTGTGTTGCCTGGTAGTCCTCCTTATTCATCAGCTCTATATAATCCCACCCCACCACTGATTTCCAGCTCTCTGAATACACTACATGGCCAGAAGTCTGCCAGTCAGCAGTGTGGGTGTAGTAATACAGAACTCTGCGTTCAGAGAACTGATAGATCTGTGGCAGAATAGAAAACAATGATTTAATTAAAATAACAGCAAGTAGCATAGTAAGTGACACATAAGCGTCTTCATCTCTAGGTTATACTGTTCTCAAATGGGGTAGTAAAAACTTTGGTGGCAGATTACCTTTAAGATTCCTGTAAAAATCTGTACAGCTATGAGACTTTCAGAAAACAAAGAGGGGCATTTTATGGGGTTATGCAGTTAAATTTAGAAATATTTGGACAGTGGCCCACGTTTTGGCATTTTAGCTATTTACCAAAACTTGTTCAAGATACGGTTATATAATTAATATTGGCTTAAAGTGCAGACTCTTAGTTTTAATTTGAGGGTATTCATATCCTAAATGGAGTATGGATTCGGGAATCACAGCTCTTAAATATGTAGCAATATGGACAGTTGTTTCAATAGCGGTTCAATGGGCTACATGGGCTAATATCTTGTTAATCCATTTTCAGTTAAGCAGGTCTGTTAAAAGGTCTGAAATTGATTCCAGGTGTGACATTTCCATGTGGAAGCTTTGCTTTGAACCCACAATATGCAGTCAAAGGAGATCACAATTGAAGAGAAATAGACCATCAGGCTGAAGGAAAAGAAGAAAGCCATCAGTGAGATAGCAGAAATGGTAGAAGTGGCCAAATCAACCATTTGGTTCATTTCGCAAAAATAAAGTGCACTTTTCACCTTAGGAATTTGAAAAAGGCTTGGATGTCCACAGAAAATAACAGTGCTGGATGATCACAGAAACATTTCCATGGTGAAGAAAAGCCTCTTCACAATATCCACCCAAGAGAAGAACATTCTCCAGGAAGTAGATGTTTCAGTATCTAAAAAGTCTATCATAGGCTGTGGTCACAGTTGACATGCGTTTTTTTAGTGCCTTTTAAAAACACATGCTTTTTTACATGCGTTTTTCATGTCAGCATGAGTTTTTTAAGGTCTCTGATGGCTCCCTGCGTTTTTGGCTGCGTTTTGGAATCTGCACCCAAAAATAGTGCATGTACTATTTTTTGGTGCGTTTTGAAAAACGCATGCGTTTTTATAACATGGGCCCCTATGGAAAACGCATGCAAAAACGCATGTACAATTAGTACCTTTTAGTGCCATTCAAAAACGCATGCGTTTTCCATAGGAGCCCATGTTAAAAAAACGCATGCGTTTTTTTAACATGGGCTCCTATGGAAAACGCATGCGTTTTTGAATGGCACTAATTGTACATGCGTTTTTGCATGCGTTTCCCATAAGGCCCCATATTAAAAAATGCATGCGTTTTTGGAAATGCACCAAAAACGCATGGTACTGTCACACATGCGTTTTTGCTATTAGGGCATGCATTTTTTAACATGGGGGCCTATGGGTGCGTTTTTTACATGCGTTTTGAAAACGCAGGTCTCCAAAAACGCATGTGAAAAATGCTACGTGACCCTAGCCTAAGCCAGGTTTACATGTTGAGTCTTTGGTGACTTTTCTACCTCAGTATGTGTAAGACAAAACCAGGAGTGGATGAAAAATATAGAAGTGGTGAATTGTTCCTATTAAGCATGGGTTCCTATGGAAAACGCATGCGTTTTTGAATGGCACTAAGGCTGTGTTCACACAGTGCGTATTTTGACACGTATTTTTACGCGCGTATTTTCTCCAGAAGAATGTGCATCTGTATTTCCCAGCAAAGTCAATGGACATTCACTTTTGCCATTCACACGTCGTGTATTTTTACGCAGCGTAAAAATACGCGCGTAAAAAAAATGAACATGTCAATTCTTTCCAGTTTTTTACGCGCGTATTTTCCATAGGCCCAATTATAAGCACTGGAAATACGCGCGTAAAAAAACGCAACGTGTGAACGCAGCCTAAATGGTACTAATTGTACATGCGTTTTTGCATGCGTTTTCCATAGGGGCCCATGTTATAAAAACGCATGCGTTTTCTACAAAAACGCATGCGTTTTTCAAAACGCACCAAAAAATAGTACATGCACTATTTTTTGGTGCGGATTTACAAACGCAGCCAAAAACGCAGGGAGCCATCACACACCTTAAAAAACTCATGATGACATGAAAAACACATGTAAAAACGCATGCGTTTTTAAAAGGCACTACAAAAACGCATGCCAACTGTGACCCCAGCCTAATTGTACATGCGTTTTTGCATGCGTTTCCCATAGGGCCCCATATTAAAAAACGCATGCGTTTTTGGAAATGCACCAAAAACGCATGGTACTGTCACACATGCGTTTTTGCTATTAGGGCATGCGTTTTTTAACATGGGGGCCTATGGGTGCGTTTTTTACATGCGTTTTTGAAATCGCAGGTCTCCAAAAACGCTTGTAAAAAATGCAACTGTGACCCTAGCCGTAAAGAATATTTTACAATGGCTGATTTAGTCTCCAGATCTTAATCCCATTGAGCATTCATTTCACATGCTTAGGAATTAGTTTATGGCAGAAAGACCCTCGAACAAGCAACAACTGAAGTCAGCTACAGTAAAGGCCTGGCAAAACATCTCAAAGAAACCCAACATTCAGAGATATCCATGGCTTCTAAACTTTATACAGTCATTGACTTTTAGGCTTGCTACTTCCATAGGCTGCGTTCAAGTTCTCTCCTCTTGCTCTAGGAAGAGTTCATTAAAATATTTAAGTTCTCTGGAAAACATTCCATGGCCTATAAGCCTTTCATGCCAACTTGGTGCTCTTCAGAAGGAGAAACTTTATCCCTGAGATTCCCTGTCAGAGGCCTCTCACCCAGCCAGAACAGATTTCATGCTTTGTACCTATGAGCATCAGACCTTGAAACATGTGTCTGCATGTTTCTGGTTTGCTTCTTATCCTAAGTCAAGTGTCAAGGCCTTTTTAAGGGTCAATATTAACTATTATGATTATTACTTCCAATCTTGCTACTGCAAATGAATGCTACTTCCTACTAGATTTCCTATCCTTTCCTTCTCTGAATAGGTAATTTGCATAAAAAAGCTTATAAACATGGGATAGTTTTTTATTTCCCTAGAATAGAGTGAGTTAACAAAAAATCTTAACAAGGATGAGATTGGATTGTTAATACCCTAATATTTTATTCTAATAGTCTACATACTTTAAGCATAAAAACTATTACTATCTTAAATAAATCATTCAAAATTAGTGTGTCCAAGCTTGAAACGTGTGAAACGTTGAACTTCTGGCTGCGTTGTCCAGAAAATATGATCTGAAACTAACAAACCTCATACAAGCGTACATAAACAGGGTGGGCCATTTATATGGATGCGCCTAAATAAAATAGGAATAGTTGGTGATATCAACCAAACTACAATGCCACTGGATATCTGAATTATGTAGCTATTTCAGATATCCAGTGGCATTGAGGATTCCATTGATGAAGAATGTCCCCACTATCTTTGTACCCCATATACCACACCATACCATCAATTTTTGTGTTACAACAGTCTTGGAGGGATCTATCCACTGTGGGTTAGTGTCAGACCAATAACGCTGGTTTTGTTTGTTAACTTCACCATTCACAAAAAAGTTTGCCTCATCACTCATCTGAAGGCAATTGTCTATGCTGTGAAGATACAAGATGCGCAGCATCTGAAACAACAGATACTGGAAGCCTGTGCTAGCATTTCTTCTGCAGTGTTGTTATCAGTGTGTCAAGAGTGGGAGAAGAGGGTTGCATTGACAATCCAACACAATGGGCAGCACTTTGAACACATTTTATAAGTGGTCATAAACTTATTAATAACTTATGAAAGGATGACATTACGTTAAATCCAAGCACACCATTGTTTTTCTTATGAAATTCTCAATGGGTTTGATGTATCACATGACCCTCTTCCCATTGAAAAAAATAAAGTTGGATCCAAAATGGCCAACTTCAAAATGGCCGCTATGTTCACCACCCATCTGGAAAAGTTTCCCCCTCCCATATACTAATGTGCCACAAACAGGAAGTTTATATCACTAACCATTCCCATCTTATTTAGGTGTATCCATATAAATGGCCCACCCTGTACTGTTCCAGATTGGTGTAAAAGAAATCTAATTTTTTCTTATTTGCAACCAGCTATGGTAACATGTTTTACATAGTGACAAAGTACATAGGTTCCCTCTTGTCAGTTGACCTGATTCCAGTATCTCAAACATCGTACTGACCGAACATTCAGATTTATTGATTGACACCCTGCCGTGTGCATGTTTCACAAGTATGGAAAAAGGAATCGGATTACTGCTCACCCCAATCTTCTCCTCGAATTCATTAGGCTGCCGGTGAGGTGGCTTGTATCCACCCCAAGGCAATGCCAGTGTTTTTGTCTGATAGTTTCAAATTCTGAAAGATCTGTAATAGTGCCAAAAAAAAGTAACTTTGGAAATATGGAAGTCCTCTTTCACTGACTGCCTTCATTAAATAATTGTACTTAATTCTAACATGCTTGCACCACCAGATTAATGATTGATTTAATTGATGAATCAATAAATTGGAAAACAGTCTCATTATTTTATACCAGGCTGGCACTAAGCACATAAAGCAACTGGGCGGGAATGACCATCTTAATTACAGAGATTCTGTCTGATGCAGTTAAAAAATTTGGATCTTATTTCCTTCTTTAATGGAAGTACTATACAATAAGAGGCACTTAGATATTAACATCTGTAGGAATTGCCATCCCCTAGTATTCAATAGAGATCTGAAGCATAGGCGATATAGATAGAAGAGGGCCCCTTTGTCTTATAGCTCTTTATATTACATTATTCCACCTGCTTTGAGGATGGAAACGGGCCTCCTACCCTTGTGGGCGTTGCACCAATGGACCAGTACTTTGAAGAAGTATTTATATTTGAACTTTTCCACATATTTTCACGTTACACCAACAAACCTAAATGTATTTTTTTGTGATTTTATGTAATATACCATTACTATTAATACTTGTTACAAGTAAAGGAAACTATACATTATTCTAAATATTTTAAAAATATAAATTAGAAAATTGGAATGTGCATTTGTATTCAGCCACCTGTGTCGATACTTTGTAGGACCACATTCACTTCTATTACTGCTGCATTTCATTTAAAGTTTGTCTCTACCAGATTTACACACGTAAAGGCTAAAATTTTTGCCCATTTTTCTATGTAAAATAGCTATAGTGCAGCGAAATTGGATGGAGACATCTGTGAACAGCAATTTTCAAGTTTTGCCACAGATTCTCAATGGAATTTAGGTCCAGGGTGTTAACGGAGCTATTCACACACATGAATATGCTTCGCTCTAAACAAGAGGTCCCCAACTCCGGTCCTCAAGGTTTTCAGGATTACCTTAGTATTGCCCAGGAGTTGGAATCATCACCACTGCAGGTCATTAAATTACCACCTGTGCAATACTAAGGAAATCCTGAAAACATGCACTGTTGGTGGGCCTTGAGGACTGGAGTTGGGGACCTCTGCTCTAAACCATCCCATTGAGTCATGGTCCTTCTAGAACGCGAAACTATGCCCCAGTCTGAAGTCTTTTCATGCGCCTAACTGTTTTTCTTCCAGAATTGCCGTATTTTATGCTCAATCTATCTTCCCATCAACTCTGACCAGCTTCCCTGTCCTTGTTGAAAAAAATATCTCCACAGAATAATGCTGTCAGCACCATGTTTGATGGAGTTTTCAAGGAGATGAGCAGAGTTAATTGTTGTGCCACACATAGCATTTTGCATTTAGCCTAAAAAGTTCTACTTTGGTCTCATCTGACCAGAGCACCTTCTTCTACATTCTAGCTGTGTCTCCTACATGCCTTTTTGCAAATTGCGTCCAGGACATCTTATGGCTTGCTTTAAAATTTTATTTCTTCTTGCAACACTTCCATTAAGGCCAGATTGTGCAGTATATGACTAATAGTTGTCTTGTAGACAGATTCTCATACCTGAGCTGTGAATCTGTACATCTCCTCCTGAGTTACCATGGGCCTCTTGGCTGCTTCTCTAATTAGTGATGTTCTTGTTTTTGAATGTAAGTTTAGGTGGACTGCCATGTCTTGGTAGATTTGCAGTTGTGTTATGCTCCATTTTCGGATGATGCATTAATCAGTGCTCCATAAGATGTTTACAGCTTAGGGTATATTTTAATATCCTAAACCTGCTTTTCCCACAACTTTGTCCCTAACTGTCTGGAGTGTTCCTCGTTTTTTATTATGCTGTTTGATCCTTTAGAGGGGTGTAATGATTGCGGTTGCAGGAGTCATGAGTGCAACCAGTCCCGGTGGTACAGGGGCGCGCCCATCCCAACACCTTCTTCGGCTGGAGCTGCTAAGGGCCAACAGGGAAACGCACTGTACATTTGAATGTAGTTTTATTCCCGCTCTGGCAAATCACTTTATTGCAGACATGCCCACTGCACGCTGTGTGGATGGTGTCTGAAGATGAGATGTTACACTGTATGCCTGTTGCTTCAGCCTCCCAGAGTGCAGTTTGTGGTGAACTAGAGACTTCAGTGGATGCCGGTAAGAATGGCATCAATTATGGTGCTGAGGCAGGAGGGCTGCAGTGAGGAAGTAGCAGGACACTGCTCACCTGAGAACTCCACACTGTCAGGTCCTTGGTCTTCATGATGCTGTTTGATCCCTAATGTTCTTAAACAAACCTCTGAGGCCTTCACAGAACAGCTGTAGTTATACAGAGAGTAAAGTACACACAGGTGGACTCAATTTACTAATAATGTGAATTCTGGAGGCAAGTGGTCACTCGGGATTATATTATTATTATTATTATTATTTATATAGCACCATTATATCCATTGTGCTGTACATGAGAAGTGTTTATATACAAAATTATAGGGGTATCAGATTATAGAGTGCTGAATATAAATGCATATCACAATTTTCAGATTTATATTGTTAATACATGTAGAAAACCATCTATCATTTCCTTTATACTTCAGAAATACTTGCTACTTTGTGTTGGTACATCACATAAAATAAACTGAAGTTTGTGGTGTAATATGAAAACATATTGAAAAGTTCACAGGCTATAAATACTTTTTCAAGGCACTTAATAAAATACATTGGTGGGGAATGGATGGGCCATTTTACCAAATGTTCTCTTAAACTTGTGAAGTAATCCATATGTCCCTCAAATCATTATTCTATGATTGGTCTTAATGCTGTGAGTTGTTTATTGCTTCTCTAGATTTGTAGTCAATCTACCAAGGAGGTTGCCAAGCTTTTTACACTTTCAAACATATTTGAAGTCCTTGAAAAACAAAGATTTTTGACCTTCTTAATTATAAATTCCTTCAGATCCTTATGAGCCTTCCGTTCTGTCTCTTCAGAGGTCTCGTTAGAATTCTTAGCCTGTCCTCTCTACCATTTCCATCCTTGCGTTTTCAAGTGTCACAGAAGCTTTATGCAGGGTGAATATATGACTTAGTATTATTCTACTTACCGTAGGTAGGCGCTAAAGGCATCCCAAACCATAAATGTGTGCGTTGAGCCTCTACTAGTCTCCCAATATTGTAAAATCTCCCTCTTGACACCTAACAAATCTATTGTATATAGCCCATGGAGATTAAGGCTAAATGGAGCTTGTTGCCCCTTCATTTATTTGCCATTGTGATATAGATCACTACTAAGGATTGGACTGACAGTCCATAAGGTTGATTCCTATTTACAGGCTTTGCACATGCTAAATACATATCTCATTGACCAAGTAATAATCTATTTTGGATATGCAGTAGTATCATGTAAACGACTAAAGTATGCAATCTTGTCAGAATGTTTGGTCTTTTAAACATACAAGTGCATATCAATAAATTAGAATATCATCAAAAAGATAAATTATTTCTGTAATTTAATACATAAGTGAAACAAATATATCATATAGAGTCATTTCAGAGTGATCTATTTCAACTGTTTATTTCTGTAAATGTTGATGCTTATGGCTTACAGTCAATGAAAACTCAAAAGTCATTATCTCAGAAAATTAGAATATTATATAAGACCAACTTAAAAAATGATTTTTAACTCATAAATGTTAGCCTAATGACAAGTATGTATGCACTCAATACTTGGCCAGGGTTCCTGTGTGGTGTGGCTTGGAGGCAATCAGCGGGTGGCACTGCCGAGGTGTTATGGAAGCCCAGGTTGCTTTGATAGCAGCCTTCAGCTCATCTGCATAGTTGGGTCTGGTGTCTCTCATCTTCCTCTTGACAATACCCCATAGATTATCTATGAGGTTTAGGTCAGGTGAGTTTGCTGGCTAACCAAGCACAGCAATACTGTGGTTATTAAACCAGGTATTGGTACTTTTGGCACTAATAATATACCCCCAACAGTACCTGCCTACATTTAAGGCTACCAGGCAATCCTCATGTTCACCCTGAACAGGAATTCCTTCTCTTCCTTTTGCCTGGCAACCCGAGTGAAACAGTTCCAGCTACATATGAAAAATAGGTCTCCTCCTCTTAAAGTCAATCTAGCAATCTGTCTAACAAGGCACATAGTATATCCTAGAATCTGTTTCCAAACATAACGAAGGGGCTGTGATTACTACAGCACCAAAGCGACAGGATTCATCCTATACCATTATTGAATCTCATCCCTCTTCATTGAGCCTTCCAATTGTCTTCCTGACGAAGGCTCGTGCCTGAGCAAAAACGTCGGTTTTTTTTTAATCTACACACTTTGCACTGAAAATGAAAAACCTGAAAAACAACTAATATAAACATCGACATTAACAGAAGTAAGCAATAGATATAGATCACTCTGTTTGTAATGACTCTATATAATATATGTGCTTCACTTTATGTATTGAATTACTGCAATAAATTATCTTTTTGATGATATTTTAATTTATTGAGGAGCACTTACATATCATATGTCCTGTTTCCTGGAAGAACTCCCAGTGGTGATTGCACACCAAGAAAAGGTATCCTAATCTTTCTTTGTCAAGTCCTTTCCTGCCTTGTTTCATAACACAAAGTCCCCCAAGACTATCACAGAACAATTCTATATGGGATTTTAAGATTGACTAATTGCTTGAACACGTCTACTCTTTAGTTCCTTTCATAGGACACTAAAGGGTCTTTTTAGCCTTGTTAAAATAATAAATAATTTATTAAAATGGCATGGGTCTTCTCTACTTTTTATAACCAGCCAAGGTGAAAAAGATAGTTGTGGGCTGGTTTTAACAGGCTGAAAAGGCCCATGAGTATTTTGTCATTCCGAGCTAAAAAAAACAGGCCGCAGCCACCACAGAATTGTCACATTATATTTGATGCACCAATTCTGGTGCTTTTCCCTGCCTCTTCCCGGTTGCCCTGGGGAGATGGCAATTGGAGGTAATGATTGATGAAGTTGATGTCAGCTGGCATCAAGTCCAGGGGCTAGTAATAGAGAGAGGTCTATCAGACACCCCCATTAATAACCCAGTAAGTGTAAAATTAAAAAAAAAAAAGGGGAAAAAATAGTTTATTTTTCCCTCGTTCACCAAATTCTTATCAAAAATGTACCCACAAAGCTCCAACATAATCCATGATTCTCGACTGTAAATACCGGTAAAATATAGCTATTCACAGGCACTGGGTATAGGCTGAACTTGCATTAGAGTTGCTGGCTCAACACTGCACTCAGCGAAACCCGGCAACTCTGATCGGAGTTGTCATCACCTGTGAATAGCTATACTTTACTGCTATACACAGTCACCAGAGTTGCAGTTATGGATTATGGACTATGTGGGAGCTTCATGGAAACATTTCTTTCAATAAATTGATGAATGAGGGAAAGTGTGGTGAAGACTTTATTCAAATAAACCATTTTTTCCAGTGTGGGTGTGTATGTGTGTGTGTGTGTGTTTTACTGTACACTTACCAGGTTACTAGTGGGAATTTCTGAGGGACCCCTCTCTATTAATAACACCTGGGCTTGATGCCAGCTGACAATTCATAGCTGACAACAACCCCCAAAACCATTACTACTGCACCAGGGCAATTCTAGAAGAGCTGGGGCAAAGTGCCAGAATCAGTGCATATAATGTAATACACCACTTCTGGGGTGGCTGTGGGATAGTATATTTAGGCTGGGAAGAGCCAAATAACCATAGGCCTTTCTAGTTGGATAATACCAGTCCCCGCTGTTTTCTTTACCTTGGCTGGTAATCAAAAATAAGGGGGACCGCACATAATTTTTTAATATGTTTTATTCTCTATTCATATTTGCTTTCAGAAGAATTGTCCTGCTCTTACCCCCATTTTGTTTCCGCTTGCAGCCGCTAAACCTTACTAATAACATTTTTCACCATTTTACATATCCAAAGCTTTGGTCCCCATTGACTTATATGAGGGACAGGGTCTGGGATCAAGTTCGGGTCAAGTCTGGGTACTAAACCAAATTTTTAATTAAAGTCTGGCTGAACCTGGCAAACCAGAACATCTATGAGTCAGCTCTTCTCTAAAAGTGACCCAACTTATCTGTACAAGACTTTTTAAATACAACATTATTTTATTATGGATGAGTTTACCAATGTCTGGGAAGTAAGTGGGCGAAATATGAAATTCCCTATACCCAACACAAGCCCTCATTGTTTATATGTCGTTTGATGAGGAGGATTATAGAAAGCAAATGACCATTGATCAAATAAAAAATCACAACATTTTTCTTCTGTTGTTAAGAGCTCCCACAATCCATGGGAACACTTAAGGGAAACCTGTCAGCAGGTTTTTGTAATCTGAGGACAGCAGGCTGTATGAGTTAAAACATTAAATTGAAAGATGTCACATGTCAAGCTCCTATGCTGTTGTATACTTACATTGAGTGCTTTATCACTAGGCCATTATCATTGCTTCGACTAACTGGCTGTGCCATGTTGTCCGAATCCACCTTTTCCTATGATTACCATGTCTCTGTCCAAAGACATTGTACATAGAAAGCCTTGTGTGGTTGGGCAGCTATTTCAGCTCTCCTACATGGCTAAATCTAAAAACACTGATTGGGTCAGAACCGCTGCACCAAGTAATCGAAGTAATACATAGTTGGATTCAAGGTCTCTTTGCTCTTAGATGAGGTAGCAAAAACCTATTGACAGATTCCCTTTTAGTCACTATTGAGCAAATAAGAAGAGAAAAAAAGTAGGGGGGATACATTAAAATGTGATCTATAGACAGATGTGCACAGATCACAAATTATAGCATTTGCAGAGAAACCATCTGGTCGGACAAGATTATATGAACCAAGGTTTGATTATAAGGCAAATGCAAAGAGGTACAGATTCTTATGCTATACTCGCACCAAGAGAAACATGGAAGGACAGTTTACACAGAATAAAGAAGATGCCAGATGGACTGATTATACGATGTTTAACCTACTGGTGGGATACAGGTCAGCAGCATCATTTATAGCACATATCTTAATCAACCATATGTGTATGAAATAGCAGACAACTCGAAAGAGCTGAAAAAATAAAAGGCTCAGTCAGAAGTATGAGGAAACATAGAGTTGTTCATGAGAAGCAGTTCAGCAGACCTGGCAAAGACAGAGCAGAGCTCTTGAATGAACAGAGCTGTAGTTTCTGCACTTCATCTGGCATTGGTTGCCATTCTTTATAGAATATTCTTGGCCATTGGTTCCAGGAATAAAGAGTGGTGGTGCACTAGTGGTACTATTGTTCATTTACTCCAAAATAAGGAGCTGTGGGGCCACCAGCTGAATGTTATGCTTACACAGGGTGCTCCATCCACCGGCACAATGCTGGCACCAACAGCAACAAGGTGCAGGTACAGGCAGTAACTTCGGGGCTCAAAGATGAGCAACACAGAATCTGCAGACAGGGGTAGAGTACATGGACTCAAGGAAGAAGAGACACAGCATGTCCACGTCTTACATCATATCTCCATACATCCGGCATCAATGACATCTCTTAATAACAACATGATGTTACTGTACGACAAAAATCACTTCACATGAGATTGAACAATTAAGACTCACATGACGTGGGCCAAGTAATCACAAGCATGCCTAAGGATATTTGCAGGGTTGATATGGACACCAGACCAGGGTCTGCCGAATTTTGTTGCTCAACTCTACTTGACAATGTAAAAAATAAGTATCGATTAAATAAAATAATTTACTAAATGCTTGCAATATTTTGGATGAAATTGTGATTGCAAATATAAACTTAGTAATCAAGTAGTGGTTTAAGGAAGTTTATCTTGCATGTCCAGCAGAGGGATGCACCACATATACTGTACTGTGCCACACAGCACTAATAATCTACAATGTGGGCCATTTATATGGACACACCTAAATAAAATGGGAATGGTTGGTGATATCAACTTCCTGTTTGTGGCACATTAGTATATAGGAGGGTGAAAACGTTTCCAGATGGGTGGTGACCATGGCGGCCATTTTGAAGTTGGTCATTTTGGATCCAAATTTGTTTTTTTCAATGGGAAGAGGGTCATGAGACACATAAAACTTATTGAGAATTTCATAAGAAAAACAATGGTGTGCTTGGTTTTAACATAGCTTTATTCTTTTATGAGTTATTTAGGAAAAGACAACAAGTTGTGCCATGCTGATCCCACACTTTGAATAAGGGTTAATCAGAGATACACTCACCTGGAACTGTTGTGCACCGCACAGCAGGGAATGGGGTACAGGGTGAGTGTAAGATCTGTCTGTTTTTCCTGAAGCGACCTTCCTCTTGGCTTCGTGTAGTAAGGTTCCGTGGTCGGGCCGACCGTGTCCAACGGGCCTGAACACTTAATCCCAGGGGAGGCAGTTCTATTGTATGTTCAGCAGGGTCTCTCCTCCAGCAGCTCTCATATCACACCCCGAAGGGAGGAGGATAATGACAAGAAGGAATTATAGTATGGAAGTGAGCGCTAGAAAAGGCCAAGGAACTGAAAATTAAGAGAATTACCTCTAAGTTTATTAAAAGGTGGGTGGAGCGAGCCCTCAGCCACAACGCGTTTCGACAAACGTCTTTCTCAAGTATTCAGATGCTGCAGAAGCTGGATTTTTTAAGGTTGCCATTTGTGAGAAGCTAATATACGTGGAAGGGATGTTTGACTGATGCCACTCTCCAGTGACTTGCGGCGAGTGCTACACTGTGGGCTCTTGCTTTATGAAGCTAGGACAGCCACTGATGTTTCTTGATTAGTGACTGCTTTCTTGTGTCCACATTTTGGCAAATCCAACACTGAACCTGTTTCACGAAATTTGGCAAGCAGTTTGCTAACTGTAGCATGGGAGATGGGTGGTCTCATAGGGTGTCTTGCATTTAAATCTGCTGCAATGACCCGGGTACTGCATTCACCAGACATCAACACAATTTCTATCCTCTTCTCACGTGTTAACCTCTGCGACATGTCAATGGCTGTAAACAAAGAGAAACTTGAAAATAATTCATGAAAGAATAAAGATATGTTAAAACAAAGCACACCATTGTTTTTCTTATGATAAATTTGACGTGTCACATGACCCTCTTCCTATTGAAAAAATAAAGTTGGATCCAAAATGGCCAACTTCAAATGTCCGCCATGGTCACCACCCATCTGGAAAAGTTTTCCCCCTCCCATATATTAATGTGCCACAAACAGCAAGATGATATCACCAACCATTCCCATTTTATTTAGGTGTATCCATATAAATGGCCCACACTGTATATTGTCTCCCTACCCTTAGTCATCTAACTAAAGGCCCAGTTACACACAGATATCTGTGCAGAGATTGTTGGCAGATCTCTGGTTGCAGTGAAGTCATGGACACATTGTTCCATTTTGTGGCCGTGTACAGATGTAACAATGTGTCCATGATCTCACTGCAACCAGAGATCTGAGAACAATCTCTGCACAGATATCTGTGTGTGTAACTGGGCCTTTAGAAAACAGTGGTGTAAAAATGGAGCCAAACTCTAATAATTTATTCAGTGATGTCTCACAGACTTTTTCCACCAGGGGGCAATACTAAGGCAGTAATGAGGAGACCTACAATGTTAGAAACTGTACTATAAAAATGTCATATATCTTCCATTTCAACAGTTTCTAATACAAAATAATAACAATAATAATAATAATAATAATAATAAAAGGTTTACTAAAAGTAATTATTACTAGCTGTGAGCCCGATGCAAATGCATCGGGTGTCTAGAATATGTTTATTGTTTTTTTAAAGATTTTTAAATAATAATCGCATCATCAATAGCAATAATATTAGCAATAGCATTATTATTAGCAGTAATACCAGTATTAATAGCATTATTAGCAGTATTATGAGCATTGATAACAGTATTAAGAGCATTAATAGCAGTATTAATAGCATTAAGAGCAGTATTAATAGGAGTAATAGCATTACGAATAGCATTAATAGCATTAGTATGTGCATTAATAGCATTAATAATAGCATTAATAGCATAAATAATAGCATTAATAGCATAAATAATAGCATTAATAGCATTAGTATTAGCATTAATAGCATTAATAATAGCATTAATAGCAATATTATTTGCATTAATAGCATTATTATTACCATTAATAGCATAATTATTAGCATTAACAGCATTATTATTAGCATTATTAGCATTATTAATAGCAATAATAGTACTAATAATAGTATTATTATTAGTATTAATAGCATTATTACCATAAATAGCATTAATAATAGCGTTAATAGCATTATTATGAGGAGTAATAGCATTATTAGCATTAATAACATTATTAATAGCATTAATAGAATTAAAAATAGCATTAATAGCATTATTAATAGCATTAATAGCATGATTATTAGCCTTAATAGCATTAATAGCATTAATATTAGCATTAATAGCATTAATAACATTATTAATAACATTAATATCATTATTAATAGCATTAATAGCATAAATAATAGAATTAATAGCATAAATAATCGCATTCATAGCATTAGCATTAGCATAAAGAGCATTAATAGCAATATTATTAGCATTAATAGCATTTTGAATAGCATAAATAGCATGATTATTAGCCTTAATAGCATTATTAATAGCATTAATAGGATTATTATTAGCATTATTAGCATTAATATTAGCATTAATAGCATAATTATTAGCATTAATAGCATTATTATTAGCAGTAATAGCATTATTAGCATTAATAGCATTATTAATAGCATTAATAGCATTAATAATAGAATTAATAGCATTAATATTAGCATTAATAACATTAATAGCATTATTAATAGCATGAATAGCATGATTATTAGCCTTAATATCATTAATATTAGCATTATTATTAGCATTATTAGCATTAATATTACCATTAATAGCATAATTATTAGCATTAATAGCATTATTATTAGAACTAATAGCATTATTAATAGCAGTATTAGCATTAATAATAGCATTAATAGCATTATTAATAGCATTAATAGCATGATTATTAGCCTTAATAGTATTAATAATATCATTAATAGCATTATTATTAGCATTATTAGCATTAATATTAGCATTAATAGCATAATTAGTAGCAGTTATAGAATTATTATTAGCAGTAATAGCATTAATAGCATTAATATTACCATTAATAGCATTAATATTAGCATTAATAGCATTAATAGCATAATTAATAGCATTAATAGCTTTATTAATTGCAAGAATAGCATTATTAATAGCATTAATAGCATTATGAATAGCATTAATACCATAAATAATAGCATTAATAGCATAAATAATAGCATTAATAAAATTAATAGCAATATTATTAGCATTAATAGCATTAAGAATAGCATTAATAGCATGATTATTAGCCTTAATAGCATTAATATTAGCATTAATAGCATTATTAATAGCATTAATAGCATAAATAATAGAATTAATAGCATAAATATATTGCATTAATAGCATTAGTATTAGCATAAAGAGCATTAATAGCAATATTATTAGCATTAATAGCATTTTGAATAGCATAAATAGCATGATTATTAGCCTTAATAGCATTATTAATAGCACAAATAGCATAATTATTAGAACATTAATAGCATTATTATCATTAATAATCATTAATATTAGCATTAATAACATGATTAAATAGCATTAGTATAGCATTAATAGCAATATTAATAGCATTATAGCATTATTATAGCATTAACAGCATTATTATTAGCATAATACATTAATAATAGCATTAATAACATATTAATAGCATTAATAGCATATTGGTAGCATTAATAGCAGTATTAATAGCATTATTAGCAGTATTATTAGCATTAATAGCATTATTATTAGCATTAATAGCATTATTAATAGCATTAATAGCATTAATAACATGATTAATATCATGAATAGCATTATTAGTAGCATTAATAGCAGTATTAATAGCATTAATATCATTATTATTAGCATTTTTATTTTATAGCTGTGAGCTGTAGAATATTTTAAAATTTTTTAAAGATTTTCGCGGCCGCACTTGCCGCAAGTGCAAAACCGCACCTGCCGCAAGTCCCCCTATACTTTCTATGGAGATTACCGCAACCGCGCCGCAAGTGTAACCGCATCTGCCGCGTTTGCCGCATAAGCGTTACACTTGCGGAGCGGTTGCGGTAATCCCCATAGAAAGTATAGGGGGACTTGCGGCAGGTGCGGCAAATGCGTTTTTGCACTTGCGGCAGGTGCGGCCGCGAAAAAAACCGCGGCTGACTGTGGTTTTTTTCGCGGCCGCACTTGACGCAAGTGCAAAACCACACTTGCCGCACCTGCCGCAAGTCCCCCTATACTTTCTATGGGGATTACCGCAACCGCGCCGCAAGTGTAACCGCATCTGCCGCGTTTGCCGCATAACCGTTACACTTGCGGCGCGGTTGCGGTAATCCCCATAGAAAGTATAGGGGGACTTGCGGCAGGTGCGGCGGCTCAGGCAGCGACTCGCAATGGCCTCGCGGCCATTGCTCGCGCTACATCAGCGGTAAATCGCTAACTTTGTAGCCGAGCCTCTGGTTCGATTTTCGGCCAGCGACTCGCAATGGCCGCTTCACGGCCATTGCTCGCGCGTGGTGACGTCACACAGTGACAAAGCCACGGCCATTGGGTGTGTGTGTGTGTCTCTGTGTTGTGTGTGTCTCTTTGTGGTGTGTGTGTGTTTGTTCGGGTGTGTGGTGAGTATCCAATGTTGGGGCTGCATCTTAGCGACTATACACTTGCTGTTACTCTTTGTGTGCGTGTGGTGTGTATACATGTCCCCGTGCGTGGTGAATATCTCATGTTGGGGCCCCACCTTAGTGACTATATGCTGGTATGTGCTGTTAGTCTTTGGCGCTATCATTAAACCCCTCTCATTCACAACTGTCAACTGATAACTGTCACTTTTTCCCCATTATGTAGATAGGGGCAAAATTGTTTGGTGAATTGGAATGCGCGGGATTAAAATTTCACCTCACAACATAGCCTATGATGCTCTCGGGGTCCAGATGTGTGACTGTGCAAAATTTTGTGGCTATAGCTGCCAGCTGTCGATTTTCCTCCAACACTTTTCCATTCACTTTTTCCCCATTATGTAGATAGGGGCAAAATTGCTTGGTGAACTGGAATGCGCAGGGTTAAAATTTCGCCTCACAACATAGACTATGACACTCTCGGGGTCCAGATGTGTGACTGTGCAAAATTTTGTAGCTGTAGTTGCGACGGTGTAGATGCCAATCCTGGATATACACACACACATTCAGCTTTATATATTACATATTTTTAACCATTGTATTGACTAGATAGCAACACGATATTATGATATATGTCAAACAGTAAAATGTTTTAATGAACATCCCTAAGGGTGCTTTCACACTGGCCTTTTTGCCCGGATACGGACAAAAAAACGCATCTGCCGCAAGTACTTGTCAACCTGTGGCAAGTACTTGTGGCACACTTGCGGCAAGCCGCATGCATCGTCTATGGGCTTGCGGTAAGTGTGCGGCAGATGCGGTAAGTGTAACCCCAAACAAAACACCACTGACCGCGTTTTTTTTTTCGCAGTTACATCTGCCGCAACTTCCAAAACCGCACTTGCTGCGTCTGCCGCACACTTACCGCAAGCTCCATAGACAGTGCATGGGGCTTGCCGCAAGTGTGCTGCAAGTGCTGCCGTTAGGTGGCACTTGCAGCAGAAGCGTTATTTTGTCCGGATCCACCGGATCCGGGCAAAAACGCCAGTGTGAAAGCACCCTAAGAAGGGCCAACCATAAATTTCTGTGTAGACTTTTTAACTGGAGCCATTATCAAAGAGTTAGCGCTTAGCAAAACTGTATGCCAGGCGGGAGGTTTTCGTGCCGTTCTCAGTTTCAACAGCATTTCCATCTTTACTCCATGAGTTACTCTTAGCCAGTTCTTATTTTATTTTGGAAATAAGCTCTTCCATCTGTTTCTTTATTTGTTGATTTTATATGCATAATTAACATTTAATATAACTATATATGAATAAATAAAATAAGCTAAGCATGGTAGTTTGGGAGAGGGAGCTCTCAGATGTGCAGGGCACTGACTGAGGACAACGGCCGTTTCGCGTATGCGTGTACTTCAGACTTATTGAAGTGCATACATGTGCGAAATGGCCGTCGTCTGGTAGCTTAGTCGGTGTGCTGCACACCTGAGAGCTCCTTCTCCCTCACTATTTTGCTTAGGGTGCCTTCACATTTGCATTTGTTATGCAGTGCACTGAACACAGCCAAACGCTTGCGCACATGCGTTCCTATGTTTAACAAACCTGCGTTTTGGCTGCGTTCGGTTGCATTTGCGTACGGATGCGCATAATTTGTGTGCCCTCCTCCGCACTCAGAATGCAGCCCTGTTGCATTTTTTGTACGTTCGCGGGCGCTTGTTTTATTTGCAAGCGCACAAAAATGCATGGAAGTCAATGAATCCGCAGTGTCCTCCGCATGACAGCGCAGGAAAACGCTGCGGATCTCATTGAAATCTCTCCTGGTGGCCTCCGGGAGATCAGCTACAGCCGCCGCTGCTCTCCCGCTGGTGTCAGCGGGATGAAACAGCTGATCTGACAGCTGTTTAAATCTCCCCCGCTGACACCGAATAGGTGAGGTCGGCGCTGTAGATTTGAAGCAGCGATCAGCTGTTTCTTATCTCCTGCACTGATATCACCCTATTCGGTGTCAGCGAGGGAGATTTAAACAGCTGTCAGATCAGCTGTATCTTCAAATCTCCCGCGCTGACACCGGTGGGAGATCAGCTGTGGCCAGGAGGAGGAGATCTCTGCCACTGATCTCCTCCCGACCGCCCTCGAGACAGCTGATTGGCTGTCTGGGCACCATACTAATGTGAACGCATGTGGAGATTCTCCGCTGCGTTCACATAAGTATGTGCTGCGTTGCACTGCGTTTGCGTCTGCATGCCCTGCGCTGGAAATTTCATGGAGCGAGTGCCATAGGATTTCTTCTTTTCTCATAATTTCCAGTAGCCATGTTGTCCTCAACCTATCCAACAAAAAAAGGTTTCCTGAGATGTTAACTAAATTTAATATGTGAATATAAAATTTCCATAAAACTGTTAAAATGTTTTTGCAGCTCAGGTGTTTGTGTTTTCTGCCACAGCTGCTGTACAGACAGTTGGGTGACCGCAATTCTAGTTTCTCTGACCTCAGAAATTAGGGAACAGGTGAGAATATATTACATTATTTACAGCAGTTGAACAAAAACTAAACTGAGCTGATTATGTTGAGCACTAATAATATTCACATTGTACAAACCAATCTCTCTGTATGGACATATGGGAATGACCTCTAATTCAGCCGGCTGTCATTCATGGGATTAAACAGAGGGAACATTCATTGCATACAAAATCAGACCCTTTTATAATGTCAATCATTAGTCACCGTATGGTGTAAGATATAAATGGGTGTTTATGGACATTTAAAGACGATGTGAACATTAAAAAAAAATTGTTTCTAAAAATAAATAAAACTAAATCTCACATTTCCATTTTTAATTATGGAATCAGAACATTAAATGTAGTCTCTGCTCATATTGCAATGTGGGGGAATCAGTCCTAGTAGGATTTCAGGCATACTCTAAATTGTACAAGTTAAGTCAGAAATTAATATATAGCGAGGAAAAAATGTTTTCAGACAGGCATCAATATTGGTTTTTACAAAGTTTGCTGCTATTAGAGTCAGATGTTTCTATCGATACAGTAATGCACATTTCATAAGCTCTTACACTCTTATTAACAAATCTGTCAATTTTATTTAAACACTCATTATGTACCATGCTCACCCTTATTTCTTCAAGACTTGTATGATTCACCCTGGCATCATGTTTATCAACTTCTGAGTCAAATCCTGACTGATGACCCATTCTTGCCTAATCTTTGCTGGGGGTTAATCATAATTTCTGTGTTTTTGTTTGTCCACATACTTTATTTAAGATTGACCACAGGTTCTCAATGGAATTGAGATCTGGGGATTTTCCTGGCCTTGAACCTAAAATGTCAATATTGTCCCTGAGCCACTTAGTAATTACTTTTGCCTTGTGTCATTGTGCTCTAAATTATGGAAAAAAATGTTGTTCCTCAACAAATGACTCATATCATACGGAGAAATATAATTTGGGCAATGTTTAGCTGCCATTCTTTATTCATTGCAATGTTCTTAGTCGAAACGTTGCGTGAGCCTTTGGATCTGCTAGTTTTTGTGACTAACATTTATTTCAAATGGAATCTCAGCAGGTAAATATTATTGTGAATCAGTCAGAACATTTTGTAACAATACATATTTTTATCTGGTAAATTCCAGATTAGGGGCTATGGATAGATTCCAAGAATGAGGTCAAGGTGATTTGATTGAATTGCATACTTCAGACCGTGCAAGTCTTGGCAATATGTCTGCAAAAAAGACAAGTCTTTTTCTCTTTAACTTTGTTGAGATTAGGGATGGGCGAATCTACTCGCTAGGACTCGTTACTCGGCGAGTAGTAAGGGACTCGCAGGACTCGGTACTCTGCGAGTTTCCCAGTGATTACTCGCACGAGTCCAATGCAAATCAATATCAATCCTAGTTTTGTCAGAAACGCTGACAAAACTAGGATTGCCATTGTTTGCATTAGACTCGGCTACTGTGCCAGTGATAGCAGGGAAACTCGCAAAGTAACTGCTGTTTCTTTGCGAGCCGAGTCCAGCTGTCTTCTCTGTGCAGCTCCAGGGTCCTAGAGCCCACCTGCTCACAGACATGATGTAGCAGTGCTGAGATTGTTCTCAGTCTGCTCATTCCCTGTGCATAGACATCTATCTATTCACAGGGATGAGCAGAGAGGACATCGCGTTTTGGACTACGTCGGACGGAAGAGGATTTTTTTAATTAAAGATGGAGTCCCTAATGGCTTTTTTTTTATTTCAAATAAAAATTTTTCTCTGTTTTTTTAACCCTTTATTGGAGATTCTTAGTGGCTGGGTCAAATGTGGCATGACATTAAGAATCTCGGGCTTAATACCAGCTTGTATAACAAAGCTGGTATTAACCCCTTTATTACCCAGCGTGCTACCGCCACCAGGGCCGCTGGAAGAGTGGGGTTCAGCGCCAGAGGATGGCGCTTCAATGAACGCGCCATCTTCTGGGGCGGCTGCGGGCTGCAATTTGCAGTGGGGGGTGCCCAGAAAGCTTGGGCATCCCTGCGCTGCGGATTCCAGCCCCCAGCTGCTTAGCTGTACCTGGCTAGACATAGAAATTGCGCGGAGCCCCACGCATTTTTTTAAAATTATTTCATGAATTTCAGAGTCAGAGTCTCAGAGTCAGAGTCAGAATCTCAGAATTTCATGAAATAATTTAAAAAAAATGCGTGGGGCTCCGCGCAATTTCTATGTCTAGCCAGGTACAGCTAAGCAGCTGGGGGCTGGAATCCGCAGCGCAGGGATGCCCAAGCTTTCTGGGCACCCCCCGCTGCAAATTGCAGCCCGCAGCCGCCCCAGACGATGGCGCGTTCATTGAAGCGCCATCCTCTGGCGCTGAACCCCGCTCTTCCAGCGGCCCTGGTAGCGGTGGCACGCTGGGTAATAAAGAGGTTAGGGCCAGCTTTGTATTATCAGCTGGCCCTAAGCCCGAAATTTATGGCGGTCACGCCAATATTAGACATGACCGCCATGAATTTCTATTAAATTGTTTTAAAAAAACACAACACACAGAAATTTTTTTATTAGAAATAAAAAAAAAAGCCATTAGGGACTCCATCTTTAATTAAAAAAATCCTCTTCCGTCCGACGCAGTCCAAAACGCGATGTCCTCTCTGCTACATCCCCTGTGCATATATATAGATCTCTATGCACAGGGAATGAGCAGACTGAGAACAATCTCAGCTCTGCTACATCATCTCTGTGCACAGACATTCATGTCTGTACACAGGGAATGAGCAGACTGAGAACAATCTCAGCACTGCTACATCAGGCAGCAGGCAGGCTCTAGGACCCTGGAGCTGGGGCAGCCAGAACACAGAGAAGACAGGATCTTATCTGTGCGAGTCAGCGATTACTTACAAAGTAAACTAGCAATGCAAATAAATGACAAAACTAGGATTGCTTCAGGCTGAAGCTTCCGAGACACATCTGCGATTTGTAAATCTCACACTACTCGCTATTACTCGCTTCCCCATTCATTAACATTGGACTCGCTAGACTCGCAACGAGTAGCGAGTCCTGGGCTCGGACTCGCTAGAGTCAAGCGATTCCGAGTAATTTAGGATTCGCCCATCACTAGTTGAGATTACACTGTATAGGTTGAAGACCATGTTGTATCCATTTTTATAATTAATACTTCTTTATACATCAAATTGAATAAGATAATTTTAAGTGATTTCATTATGAATAAAAAACGTCATACAGATCCATCCTTTGTCTTTCAATAATAACTAAAATCATTATTAAATAAAGACATTTCATTATGATTAACTCTTAACAAAAATCAATATGATTACCATATTTTGGACTATATGATGCACTTTTAAGCAAGGAAACATCTTGCTAAAAAGTGCCTGCGTCTTATAATCCAGAGACAGCTCTCCCTTCCAACCGGGTCAGACCTTTGTGACTGTGTGCTCAGTGATCTGGGACTGCGCTCAGAAAACTGCTCATCCCTTGATCACTGAAAGCAGAGCACATCGACATACATGGCCATGTAATGCTCCTCTCCATTGTGGACGCTGACCTCTTTGAGCGCAGGAAGGAGTGAACGCAAGTCGTTCAGTCTGCCAGACCCTCCTCTTCTCCAGTGCTGAACTCATACATATACTGTGCCCAGCTGTCCTTCCATTATTCTCTCCCCTGCCCCACATCAGTGAATCTCCTTAGTTAGTGGAGCTGCATGTAATGTGTTGAGCAAACTGGAGGCCATTGCATAGACTGAGACACAGATGTAGGAGAGCTGAGCTCCCATTCTATCTAGTATTTCTTGCTTCAACAGTTGTTGCAAATTACTATACCATAAAAAAGAAACAGTCATATATGTAACCTGTCTTTGTGATGTAAAATAAGTAATGTCACCGAATCGTAGTTGCATTAGCCCCTATATTAACCACTTCCTTTTTAAAACTCCATTAATATATTTCATTTTCAAATGCAAAACTCTCTTAAACAGGTCTTATAAACTTAGCACAACCTCACCCCTTTCCCTCTCATTAGATAGATTTTTGTACAAGATTTGGTAGTTCCTGTTTTTCATTCATTGCCCAAGCTTTAAAAAAATAATTTCTGCCACCTATGAGACCTATCGTGCCAGGAATGAGCTCTTTAAATTAAAATTTATGCCAATAGGTTGATTATCTTTTTCAACCACTAATACTCCTTTTGTCCAGAATATTTACATGATAACAAACATGTCCTTGACGTATTAGAGGAAATGTAATAAAAATCAGATTATTGATCGTTTAGTTATGATATAGATTCCTTGTACTTGTGTATTCCACGCGATCTGAGTTTGGAAGCCATGTCTTTCTTTTTAGATGTAAATGTTTACTATATATATCATATTAAAAAGAAATCCTTATTATGGCTTTACATTATTTGTTGTCTCCATAACTATTTTATGATTGAAAATATATATTCTACTTCAAAACCACCCAGAATTTCCCTATAACGGGCTCTTAGATGAATGATGAGTACAAAATATATTTAAATAAGTGATCACTTTATTAGTTTAAATCATGTAACAATTCATAAAATATATAAAAAAACTACACAAAGGTACCCCAATGATTACCAATAGTTTATAACCGGGTCTAGGACTGTGACCAAACTGTAAATGACTCTATAATAGTTAACAACAATTAGTAACAATGAATAATATACTCTTAGCATTATACAGTGCCAGTTATACCAGGTTCACAAGGACATATTACTCAGGTTTACTTAGGTGATTCTTCCAATGATGTAGCACTTCCCCTACTTAATTCACATACCGGGTGTATAGTAGAAACTGTACTGGTCAAGGCTTCAGTCCTAGCCCCCCACCACAGGTGGGGGGCTAGGACTGAAGCCTTGACCAGTACAGTTTCTACTATACACCAGGTATGTGAATTAAGCAGGGACAATTACATCTGGAGCACTGCGGCAGCACTATACACGGGTGATCCAGTCCAGGGAGAAGTAGGGGAAGTGCTACATCATTGGAAGGATCACCCGGTGGTACATGGGCACATGGCAATATATATCAGAGTCCCATTAGGCAGATAATTAATACAACGATTGATAGTGCAGCCACTTATAGTGTTAAGTAAACCTGAGTAATATGTCCTTGTGAACCTGGTATAACTGGCACTGTATAATGCTAAGAGTATATTATTAATTGTTACTAATTGTTGTTAACTATTATAGAGTCATTTACAGTTTGGTCACAGTCCTAGACCCGGTTATAAACTATTGGTAATCATTGGGGTACCTTTGTGTAGTTTTTTTATATATTTTATGAATTGTTACATGATTTAAACTAATAAAGTGATCACTTATTTAAATATATTTTGTACTCATCATTCATCTAAGAGCCCGTTATAGGGAAATTCTGGGTGGTTTTGAAGTAGAATGTAATGTTAAGGTGAGATACGGTAATTGTTTGGTGGACTATTGAGTTGAAAATATATATTATGTATAGTTGGAAGGAGCACCTCTGGGTGCCGAATACTCACTATCTTTTCCAAATATTTTTGTTACAGTTTGGGAACAGTTACATTTTTCTACATCCAATCCTTTTTTGAGAATATAGCATGGTATGGACGCTGCATAAATGACATTATCATTATTTAGTCTAGGGGTGTGGCAGCAGTACAGCTCTTCATTAACTATCTTAACTGTAATTCCAGTCATTTTGAAATTCACCTATACTGGAAACCTATTGCGGGTAATACTATTGTACAGGTAAGTACTGCCATTCTAAAATGCTATTAAGTGTATTCCTATAGGGAAATTGATTAGGGCATGTAAAAATTGCTTGAATTATGAATTATGTGAAGATACTATTTTTCTCAAAATTGAGAAACAGATAGTACCAGAGATGGAGTTTAACTTGAGCTAATATTGTAGGAAATAAAAATAGAAGAGGCCTACTACTATATAACCTGTATTTAACTAATAAAATGAATAAACCTATTTTTGTTACCACCTTTAGTGAGGAATTCTCCTATATTAAAAGAATTATAGAAAGACATTTTCCTGTTCTCTAACAAGACAAGAAACTTCATTCCATATTGAAACATTGTTTCAGTTTTTCAACCAGAGGGGCTCCCACACTGGTTTCTTAGTTTAATTAATAATGGGATTCGCAATGCAACTTGGCTTTGTTGCAGCCGTTTTCATACATATGAAACCTTTGTATGATTTTTTTTTTGTCAATATGCGGTGAAAGCCATTGACAGCAAGACTGCTGATGATGGCATGAATTAAATAAAAGTTTGCAATTCCACATACTGTTTGTGGTTTATTGTATTAATTGTAAGGATGGTCATTTCTCATATATTGGGTGTATGACAAGCAAATTAAGACAAAGAATACAGAGACATGTCAAAGATTCCATGAATGCAAACACATCTAATTTTGATCTTAGAATGACATTTTATTTCGGAGTTCAGGTGCTGTTGATGTGCTAATAAAGTTTTTTTAAAGTTTGCAGCACCACCAATCAACAAGCTTTTCGGCATGCTGAAGATGCCTGTACACTGCTGTGACCAATGAATAATAAAAAAATGATGGGGTTTCCCACCTTTCTTAATACTTAGCGCAGGTAAACAGACAGCTGTGGGCTGCAACTCTTAGCTGTCAGCTGTCTGCTTTTTCTTGTCTCTTTATCAAAAATATAGAGGATCTCAGAATAATTACAAAAAAATTATCTGCGGTTTCCCCTGTTTTTGATAACCAGCCAAGGAAAAGCTGAAAGATGTTGGCTTATAATACCAGGATGGGAAGGTCCATGGTTATTGAGCCCTTTACAGCATAAAAATTGCAGCCCACAGCAGCCCTAGAAGTGGTGCGTCTATTAGATGTGCCAATTCTGGCACTCTCCCTGGTTTCTCCCAGTTACCCTGGTGCGCTGGCAATCAGGTTAATGAGTAATGAATGGGGTTGATGTCAGCTTTGTTATGTCATTTCCAAGGTTAGTGATGCTGGTAACCTCACAGTTACAGATGCCTAGAAAATCTGCTGGTATCATGGATATCCTATCCTATTCTAATGATACCTGCTTATCATGCACATGGCCCGACAGGCATCTGTAGATTTTATGTGATATAAACAACCAGAAATGAAACAAGCTGGAATAACTCTTTAACTACCACTGACAGATTATGCAATATGCATGATTGGTAGCACACCTATGTGCTTATAGTACTCAGAATGTGAGCTTTCTCTATACACAGTGAGTGTCCAGTTTTCATAGTTAGCAGGCAGCTGCTAGGACCAGAGATGACTCCAATTCTGGCAGTATATCCCTAATTCCACAAGATGTTAAGGTCACTAGTGCCTGTTATAGTTGAAGTAAGAATACGGTAACTTGACTACTTGTTTCTATTGTTTCCTATTTTTGATTGGTTACATGGGTTCTGCTATTTCTTTGCATTGAATGCCTCTCATGATCATTTTTCAGAGCTGAATGCAACTCTGAGAAATGGTCAAAATCCACATTCTGCACCAATGGAGTCACATTCTTTGTGTGTGGTACCAATAACAAACTCTACTCTCTCACATCAACAGACCAACCTTTGTCTATAAATAAAATACATTTCAGTTTTTTAAATTGTAAGCTAATTAAATTTTGTTGAGTATTTCTTAATTTAGTTAATACTTATTTAGTTAAGTATTTCTTGTAAATGTTTTTAATATTTATTGTCAGCTTTACTTAGCATAAATTGATGTTAGAAATTATAACTGTTACTTTTCATTAATAATACATTATTTGATATGATGTTTCAAATTTTCAGGTGCAGAACATGTCACAATCAATAGAAGTGCTAAACCTGCGCACACAGAGGGATTTCCAGTATGTGCAGAAGATGGAGACTCAGATGAAGGGTCTTAGGTCCAAATTTAGGCAGATTGAAGAAGATCGCAAAACGCTTCTGACACGTCACTTTCAGGTAAAAGTGCAGCAGAGAACAAGGATTGATACCACAGATCTTGTGTTGTATAATGATAAATTACAGTTTCTTTCAGTTTACAAAGAACAATTTGTTCACATCTATTAACAGAGTGTGTTGTCACAAAACGACAATTTAAACCAAGCAAGGTGCTCAGTGCACCATTGTGCACTAAACAGTTTTAAACACATTGTGGCTAAACAGTTCACTATTTTCACACCCACCAACCCTTCCATCTTTCTGTAGCCTCACCTGGCTCTAATAAGCCAGAACTATTAATCAAGAAAGAAAGAGATGGAGATAAATGCAAAACAAATAGGTGAAAAGGTGCATTGCCTTGTTTGGACATGCCTAGTTTGCACCGAGCATCTGTGCTTGGCTTGAACAGTCAATTTGATTTGACATACGTCTTTTTGCCAAAATCATTCACGGCAGCCATAATAATTTACAATACCTTGAAAAACTATTCATACCCGGAGAACTTTTCCGTATTTGTCATGTCACACCTACAAACAATGTATTTTATTGGTATGTTATGTGACATACCAACACTCAGTAGCAAGTATTTGTGAAGTGTAAAGGAAATGATTCATAGTTTTCTAAATATTTTAAACATATAAATCTGAAAACTGTTATGTGAATCTGACCCCTGAATCAATCCATTATAGGACCACCTTTCTCTGCAATTACTGCTACAGGTCTTTTGGGGTATGTCTCTACCAGCTCTGCATATCTAGATTTTTTGCCGGATCCGGGGTGATCGAGCGCCCCTAGACTCCCATGTTATGGGCGCCGGATAGCCCTGGATCAGGGAGGATCCAGTTTTGTTAGTTTTTTGCCCCGGACACAAAAAATTATGCTGACTCCGATTTTATGTCTGGTGCAAAAAACTAACAAATTCAGATCAGGAAGAAAAACACAAAACCGGATGGCCAAGTAGGACCAATCCGGCACAATGGGAATACATGGTGGCAAAACCAGATCAGGCTCTGTCTGGTTCAAATTGGACAGAACCTGACAGCAGCAACTGTGGTGTGAAGCCGGGCAACGGGTATATACAGAGGCAGCAGCACTCACCAATATTCCAGTCGATTCTTTATTGTACAAACAGCATAAAAGGCGATCATCAGAGGTGTTTACAGTTGATACAGGGGGGAGAATGGGATGTCCCTCAAGCGACGGGCCGTTTCACACCCACCACAGGGCCCTTCTCCAGGCTATGGCACAATGATGGATTGAGTTTCTTTCCTTATAAGCCCCCGCCCAGCAAGTTTGTTAACCCTTGCCTGACTCCAGCTGCACCTCATTAAAATCGTGCATTAAAACAACATAGAAGTGGATAAACACCACTCCTATAGTATATACAAACCACTACAATAATTTTTATTTACCGTTTTTATAAAAACACAGATAGAGCATTCCTATCATTAAAGCCAATCGGGCCTTGGGCCCTCGATTTTATGATCCATTTTGCCTCTTTCTGCAGAAGCAATTTGTGTACATTACCGCCACATGGCGGCATTGTCACCCTTTCCAGACCCACAAAAGACATAACTTTAGGATCTCCATAGCCTGGAGAAGCGCCCTGTGGTGGGCGTGAAACGGCCCGTCGCTTGAGGGACATCCCATCCTCCCCCCTGTATCCCCTGTAAACACCTCTGATGATCGCCTTTTATGCTGTTTGTACAATAAAGAATCGACTGGAAGATTGGTGAGTGCTGCTGCCTCTGTATATACCCGTTGCTAAGCAATGAACTTGTGACCGGATGTGCACCACACATGACCAGGAGCAGCAAGACAGTGCGACGGCGGTGTCCATGTGAGCTCCAGCCTGGAGCGTGGTTAAATCCAAAGGGGAAGAGAGCTGCAGCTGTGCCCAGCACCTTCAAAGAAGTAAGTGGTGTGAAGCCGGCCTTACTGGGCTGTTCTGCAACCTACTTGCCCTACTCTTAATCATCTTCTTCCTCACCCTCTGCTTTACATTTATCCCCAGGTTTGGCTTTCTTGGGTTTTTTAGCTTTCTTCTCAGCACATGATTTTTGTCTCTACCTGACTTTTTCCGCTCCTGCCTATTAAGGCTGGCTTGCTTCTCGTCAGCCTTTGTATGCTTTTCATTAACTCTTGACAGCTTTGTTTCTGTTCTTAAAAAAGATGCATCCCAGTTTTCCAAACTTCTTTCTAATTTCTCCAGGGTGAGCAATACATCACACACATGCTCAGGATAATCCACTGTGCATTGCACAGCATGATGTAAAGCCTTCCTACAGTGCTGAATGTCACAATGAGCTCTTTTTAAGTTGTAATACTACAGCCAAATATTGGCAAACTTGGAATTGCCTCTGGTCATGATGCTATCCGAGAGCTCTTAATGCATAATCCGGACCAGGCTCAATATTCCCCATCACATAGGAAGAGATTCACTAGTATACTGTAAAAATAATTTCTTTATTAATTAAATTTAAAATGACAATATAATAAAAGCGAGCAGAACCTGAAAGTGGGACACAGCGAGCTGTATAAATCAACAATTCAACATAGTAAAGAGATACGAGGGGCACCTGAAAAGTTCGAGGCCCGACCCAGAAGTAGTGACCATGGGTCAAAATTTTTCAGTCAGTTCTCGACATAGTCTCCCTTGAGTGTCACACAGGTATGCCATCGCTCTTGGAGTTTCATCATTCCACTGTGGTAGAATGTTCCGTCTTGCTCCTCCAAAAAATCCTTTACGGCGTCCATGACGGCTTCATCAGAAGAAAAACGACTTCCACCAAGGTGCTTTTTCATCTGTGGGAATAAGTGATAGTCCGAGGGAGCCAAATCAGGGGAATAGGGTGGGGGCTGAAGCAGTTGGAAACCACAGGAGTGAATTGCAGCCATTGCAACAGCCAATATGTGAACTGGCGCATTTCCATTTTTCAGCCTTGCAACCCAACTTTAAAATGCTGTAACGGAAACAAAAAAAATCAAAATAAATCCAGATTGCTCATGAGACCTTTCAACTAACTAAATAACATATTGCATTGCAAAACAAGACCATGCAAAAAAGATTTCATGGGTGGGCCTCAAACTTTTCAGGTGCCCCTCGTACATAGCATTATTTTACATAATCATATATACTGTACATATATGAGTTACACATTAATGTCTTCCATTAGTGCAATTCAATCATGCTAACAAGCATTTAACTTGCAGTTCAAAAAAATGGAAGTGCACATATATGTAAATAACTAAAGGCCCCATTACACACAATGAAATCGCTAATGATATTGTTGCAACATCACCGGTTTTCTGATGTTGCAGCGACCTCGTATCGAAGTCGCTGCTTGTGACATGTACAAATGACCAGCGATTAGCTCGCTGATCGTTGGTAAATGGTCAGGACCATTTTTTGATCGTTGGTCTTCTGCTGGGCAGCCAGGTTCGGCGTGTGTGATAGCGGGAGATCAATAATCAATGACATCCCAGCGCCGCACAGTACACGCTGGGAGGCTGGTAACCAGGGTAAACATCGGGTAACTGTCACATCGCCATTGGACTAGGTGGCTGGTGTTCTTGCCTCGGCCGCTGGGAGGAGCCGGATTCCTTCGGCTGGTGGCGCCGGTGATAGGAGGGCCTTGTCCTCATATGGAACTGCTCCCGCGACGTCTGCCTCTGTCGCTGAGCGCCGCTGTGTTTCCCCTCTGGGTGGTGTTGGTCGCAGAGGAGCGGGCCCTGCAGAGGTGTCCGTTAGGCGCAGCCTGCGTTCTTCTGTCAGAGGTGGCGTGGGTGGAGCCAGTCGTGCATCTCCATCTGGCCTGGATCTAGGGGCGGTCCGGATGAGGTCATCAGGCTGTGAGCTCCAGCTTATGAGAGGTAACCGCGCCCTTCAAATACATTGGAGCCTGTCTTGCAGGCCGCCAGATATAGTTTTGGTTCCCCAGTGATAGTGTGTGTGTTTAGTTTCGTGTCTGACCTTGCCTGGATTTCTGACTCTGCCTCTGCCTATTGATTTTGTACCTCAGCTGCCCTCTTGGTTTTTGCCCTTGACCTTTGCCTGGATTTTTGACTCTGCTACTGCCTGACGATTTTGTACCTTCGCTGCCCTCTCGGTTTTGACTCGGACTTCTGACTTCGTTTTTCGGGTCTTGATTTTCCCTTGGCGACCTCCCCGGCTCTGTTGCTCATATAGGCAGCTACCCCCTGGGCTCCGCTGTAATTCCAGATCCCTGTATAGGGGTTAAGGGTCTCGGGGTTTCTCGGGGTGCTGCCTACCAGCAGCTCGGCCTCACAGGGGATGGTCGTCACAGTAACTAAGCACAGACATGACGGCAACATAACCTCTCTGCCTGCACCTCCCTTATTGTCCAGCAGTTTGTCTGGTAAACCCTATTTTACCCTATTTCAGCATAGCAGCCAGCCCTCGGTCTGGAAGATGTGGTCAAGTAAAAGACCACTTCCTCTCTCCCATGCCAAAGCTAAGTCTCCCATCTGTTGGCCATGGAAATGCTGCCTTTCCACTTGGTAGATGCAGAGGGTTTTCAGAAGCTCGTGGCCATCGCAGACTCCAGTACCAGATACCCAGTCACCACTACTTCTCAAGGAAAGCTGTGCCTGCACTCCACCAGCATTTCACAAACAAAATCACAGCCTCCTTGAGAAACTCTGTGTGTGAAAGTGTGCATTTCACCACAGACACCTGGATGAGTAAGCATGGCTATGTGTGTTACATGTTGCTGACTGAGCACTGAGTGACTCTGGTGGCTGAGGGGGAAGGGGCTGCTGTACAAGTCTTACCATCCCCATGGTCTGTGAGTAAAAACTCTATGCCTGTATGTAGCACTTCCTTCACTGATTATGCCTTCTCCACCTCCTCTATGGCCTCCACTTGCACCAAAAATGTCTGTGGTAATGTGAAACATGTTCCAACTGTGCAGAAGGAATCCAACACACCTCCTTACTATACTGCCAGCAGGGCTCAATGGCATCAGGCTGTTTTAAAATTAAAATGCCTGCTGGGAAATGTGAGTCACACAGCTGAGGAGTTGTGGTCAGCTTTGGAGACTAGTTTCATCAATGGCTGTCTCCACTGAACCTGCAGGGAAGGCTGTGTGTGACAACTCTGCAAACCTGGGTGCAGCCCTATGCCAGGGCAAGGTTACAAATGTGCCTTGCATGGCTCACGTACTGAACCTGGTTGTCCAGCAATTTCTAGGCCACTATCCTGGCTTAGATGTGCTGCTGCAGAGGGCATGGTCTCTGTTTTCTTACCTCCACCATTCGTTCCCTGCAGCTCAATTAGTTCCATCGCTACAGAAGACTTACGGCATGCTGGTTAACCGCCTGATATGCAATGTGCTGACACAATGGAATTCAACTATGCACATGTTGAAGAGACTGTGGCAGTAGCAAATGTGATGATGTACCATCTAGGCCAACGTAATCCTGAGGTGGGGCAAATCATGGTGATGGAGGGAGTCACAGATCAAGGACCTCTGCACCCTTCTGTAGAGTTTTGAAATGGCAACTAAGATGTTTAGCACTGACGATCCTATTATCAGCATGACTATTCCGGTCATATACATGCTGGAGCACACTTTGACAAGCATGCAGAGTCAGGTGGTAGCCTAAAAAGAAGAGGAGGAAGTAGAGGAGGAGGTATATACATAAGAGATAGCAAGATCTGAAAGTTCTGGACTGTCGTTAGCACAGAGGTTTGTGACATGGAAAGATGGAGGAGAGGGATTGACGAGGGCTCATGGTATTGGCCAAACAGTTGATGAAGGTGCAGGAGGCAAGGAAGAAATGGAGGAGGAGGAGGCGATGATGATGGAAGACTCAGCAGATGAGCTAGATTTTGGTCATATTTTTGTTGTGCGAGGTTGGCAGGAGAGGGCGGAGGAAGCAAGCGTGAATGTTGCCCCGCCGCCACCAACACAACAATGACTTGGGCTTCCTGGATGTGTATTAGTGCCTTATTGCTGCGCTACTTGCAATATGATCTGCAGATTGTTAGGGTTCAAACTAATGCTGACTACTGGTTTGCCACACTGTTAGACCCTGGTACAAAAGTAAATTTGCCCAAATGATTCCCTCCTTGGAAAGGGACGCACACATGCAGGAGTATCAAAAGAAGCTTTTATACAATTTCAGGACTTCTTTTCCCCAAAACAGTAGTGGCAGAAAGGGAACCTTGAGTCATCACCACAGAAACGCTACCAGCAGCAGTGTATCTGTTACCAGCAATTTTTGTCAGTCATTTCACCATTTTTTTGCAACGCTAGAAGAAAGGACAAGTCTAAAACATAGTACATGCCTAGAGAGGATAGTGCAGGAATATCTATAACTCAATATTGATGCCATGACTGTGGAACTGGACCCTTGTGCATTTTGGGCTTCAAAATTGGAAAAGTGGCCTGAGCTCACCACTCATGCCTTGGAGATATTGTCGTGCCCGGCAGCCAGCGTTCTCTCAGAACGTATCTTCAGCGCTGCTGGCGGTGTCCTAACGGATAAGCTCATATGGCTGTCCACCAATAGTGTAGATCACCTAACATTTATCAAGATGAACAAGTCATGGATCTCCAAGGACTTTTCTACCTCAGTGTCAGAATGGGGAGACTAGGCACTGGTGTATTTTTCAGTGTGCTGCATTAGGCTTCATATTGCAATATTTGTACTCTAGGGCAATTGTTGCCACTTTAGTGATGGCTGTGGGTACTTTTTGGAACAGTGGGGACTCTTGTTATGGTCCCTCTGCTGGGTGGTGCATTCCTTGTGCAGGGCTCTTTGAGCACAATTCCTGCGTGTGACACTTGTGCACCACTTCCTAAATACTCAACCTTGAAAATCTGGGCTCAGGCCATGAACCTTGCTGCTATTGTGGCCCAATGCAAAATGTTTTAATGGATACATACCACTTAAAGGGATCCTGTCACCTCCAGAACACCTCCTAAGCTAGCAAAACATGTCCCTGCAGCATCCCATCACTAATCTCACACTTCTTTTGTCTCCTATAAGCATCCTGTGAAAGTGCACATAAACGTTTTAATACTTACTCATTAGTGATTATAATTAGCAGGGGCTATATTCTTTAGTCACCAGGGCGTGCTGTTTTGCAGGCTCCAGGATTCACCCTCTCTCTGTGTGCTCTGCTTGTGCAGGCTTTACCCTCCCCCTTCTCTATCACTCACAGAATGCAAATCATTAGTCCTGCCTTCAGCTCCACATCACAGCAGCACAGACAGAGAGAGGGTGGATCCTCGAGGCTGCAAAACAACATGCCCTGGTGACTAAAGAATATAGCCTCTGCTAATTATAATCACTAATGAGGAAGTATTAAAACGTTTTTATGCACTTTCACAGGATGCTTTTAGGAGACAAAAGAAGTGTGAGATTAGTGATAGGATGCTGCAGGGACATGTTTTGCTTGCTTAGGAGGCATTTTGGAGGTGACAGGATCCCTTTAAGTGTGGTAAGACCCTAATTTTTGGAAAAGTGGGGAATCCTATTAGTCTTTCTGCTGTGTGATGCATTCCTTGAGTAGGGCTCTCTGAGTGACATGCCTACTGCTGTAACTCATCCTCCTTTTACTCCTTCTCCTCTTTTTACTTAATGTAGAAAACTGCTGCCACTTTTCCCCTGTGACTCATGCATCAGTCAATTTAAATTGAGTTTCACCCACCTCTGAAATTTAAGAGACTGTGAGCCACTTAGGATAAAGCTCTTCTTTATACATAATTCCTCGTTCCAATAATGCAAAAAATATGTTAATATAATGAAATCAGACATTACATGAATTTAATTAAATAAAAAAGCAAGTTCAAATCAGATTAATCTAATATCAGTAAAAAAATTCTATATATCAATCCCCACTCATTAAAAATGACATTAGAAATATACTATAACGAGAGAAATATAAATATTCATAAAAATTTCTAGAAGTGCACCAAACCCAAAACTTTCATTGATACCACTGGCGGCTAAAGTTCCAATCTATAAATCCAACAACTCGCCATTTGCACCAATTTCTGACTCAGATTCCCCCTGTAGAACTAGAACCCAATGATGCCTGATCAATTCCTTTTACCTTCAGTAGTCTGGAATTACACTGAAGAAACTGTTTAAAGTGCTTAGGCAATGTTTTCAATTCAGTGTCTTCGTTTTCATCTTTGGCCTGCTCATTGTCCCTGCAATGTTCTCTTGTCTGAACCCATAGTTCCCTGGTGGTAAAACCAACATATAATTATTTTACATGGATATTCTGCCACGGTTATGTCACCTTTTATATGCACGTTAGATGTTTCAAAATTTTTAAGGTTTTTGTGCCATCCTGGTTTGTGAAGGCTTTTGATTTAAGAAGATTGACACAGGCTTTACACAAGCAGCGGGGAAAAAAGCCACAAATTCTCCTTTCCCTCCATTTTTCCATTCCGATTGGGATTATAGTGGCTGTGGACAAGAATATCCTTAAAGAGAACCTGTCACCTAATTTTAAGTCCCTACACTATCTCTAGCTGTCCCTACACCTTCCTAGCAGCTCCCTATCTATCCCTGTCTTATCTAAAGTGTCCCTATTAAACATGTGTAAATGAAGTATAAACTTACTGCAGTCCCCGTGGTTGGTGGACTGGGTAGGCGTGGCCACGCTTCCTTCAGCACACCTCTGTGGTGTAATGCACGCCCCGCTGGGCGGCATTATTCTGTGTGCTCTCTTCCTCCTTTCTTTGGAATCTCCCGCCCTCTGTGTAGTTCTATGCACCGGCCGGACGTCACTTCCGGCACAGTGCATTATGGGGCCGGTCACGTGATCAGCCCTGGTGCATTATGGGGCCGATCACGTGATCGGCCCGGCTTCAATAAGCACATGCGCGGAGCCGGGCTGATCACGTGATTGGCCTCATAATGCACTAGGGCCGATCACGTGACCGGCCCCATAATGCACTAGGGCCGATCACGTGATCGGCCCGGCTTCAATAAGCACATGCGCGGAGCCGGGCTGATCACGTGATTGGCCCTATAATGCACTAGGGCCGATGACGTGACCAGGCCCATAATGCACAGCGCCGGAAGTGACGTCCGGCCGGTGCATAGAACTACACAGAGGGCGGGAGATTCCAAAGAAAGGGGGAAGAGAGGACACAGACTAATACCGCCCAGCGGGGCGTGCATTACACCACAGAGGTGTGCTGAAGGAAGCGTGGCCACGCCTACCCAGTCCCCCAACCACGGGGACTGCAGTAAGTTTATACTTCATTTACACATGTTTAGTAGGGACGCTTTAGATAAGAAAGGGATAGATAGGGAGCTGCTAGGAAGGTGTAGGGACAGCTAGAGATAGTGTAGGGACTTAAAATTAGGTGACAGGTTCCCTTTAAGATTATTAGATCTTCTATGGACGGAACCAGTGGAGGAATTGCTTTCAAAAGCGGATCAGTTTGGAGGACCAACCAATGTTTACACCATGTTCCAAATTATTATGCAAATATTCTTTTTCTCTGATTTTCCTAAATGGTCGGTGCAAATGACAGTCAGTGTAATAAAAGTCATCACCGTAAGAGTATACATCAAATTTTATTGAAGAAACCTCCCAATGATAACAGTATAATCTTCAAAATTACTAAAAAAAAACCTCTAAATGCACTGTTCCAAATTATTAGGCACAGTAGAGTTTCTAAACATTTGATATGTTTGAAAGAATTGAAAATGCTCATTTGTTGAATTTGCAGCATGAGGAGGTCACATTCACTGAAATTAAAAGCTATTTAACTCCAAAACGTACTAACAGGCCAAGTTACATGTTAACATAGGAACCCTTCTTTGATATCACCTTCACAATTCTTGCATCCATTGAACTTGTGAGTTTCTGGAGAGTTTCTGCTTGTATTTCTTTGCTGCATAATGTCAGAATAGCCTCCCAGAGCTGCTGTTTTGATGTGAACTATCTACCACCCTCTTAGATATTTTGCTTGATTATACTCCAAATATTCTTTATAGGGTTGAGGTCAGGGGAAGATGGTGGCCACACCATGAGTTTATCTCATTTTATGCCCATAGCAGCCAATGACACAGAGGTATTCTTTGCAGCATGAGATGGTGCATTGTCATGCATGAAGATGGTTTTGCTCTTGAAGGCACGTTTTTGCTTTTAGTACCATGAAAGAAAGTTCTACGTCAGAAACTCTATATACTTTGCAGAGGTCATTTTCACACCTTCAGGAACCTTAAAGGGGCCTACCAGCTGTTTCCCAATGATTCCGGCTCAAAACATGACTCCTCCACCTCCTTGCTGACGTGCGCAGCCTTGTTGGGACATGGTGGCCATCCACCAACCATCGACTACTCCATCCATCTGGACCATCCAGGCTTGCTCGGCACTCATTAGTAAACAAGACTGTTTGAAAATTAGTCTTCATGTATGTCTGGGCTGTTTCTGCTTTCTGCTTGTGAGCACTGTTTAGTGGTGGCCGAATAGTGGGTTTATGCACCACAGCAAGCCTTTGAAGGATCCTACACCTTGAGGTTCGAGGGACTCCAGAGGCACCAGCAGCTTCAAATATCTGTTTCCTGGTTTGTAAGGCTTTTTTAGCAGCTGAACTTACCTGGCAGAAACCTTCCTCATTCTGCCTTTATCTGCACGACCACGTCTGTGCTCAGAATCAGCCACAAATCTCTTCACAGTACGATGATCACGATTACGTTTTCGTGCAATATCTAATGTTTTCATCTCTTGTCCAAGGCATTGTACTATTTGTTGCTTTTTGGCAGCAGAGAGATCCTTTTTCTTTCCCATGTTACTTGAAAACTGTGGTCTGCTATTATGGAACATCCAGTTTTCCTTTCATTGGACTCACCTGCCAAACTAATTATCACAGGTATCTGAGATTGATTTCAGTGATCCAAAGAACCCTGAGACACAATACCATCAATGGCTTTCCTTGACAAAAAAAAAAACCCTATGACACTTAAAACCAATTTGCATAATAATTTGGAACATAGTATATATAGGATTTCTCTTAAATCTCTCCAGTAGTGATGAGTGACTATTTTCTTCACTATTCCCTATTCACACGGATAGTATGGTAATTTCATTATTTGTTATTTGGTGAGTTTTTGTGTACTCGTCTCGCTATATTCGCATGTCCCGCCCTGCAGTTTTGATGCTTCCTTTGCAGCCACTGATCATGCTGGGCTTCTTAACCAATCACAGTAATGCCGCAAACATCTTGTTTATGGTATTACAGTGATTGGCTGGCTTCCCAGTCATAGATGACTCATAGGGGCTATTTAAGCCCTGCCGCCGCCATTTTACACGCATTGCTTGCAGAGCTTGCGTTGGAGAAGAATAAGGAGAGATCATTCAGCTGACAGGGAGAGTGTAAGGCCTCTTCAAAACACAAAAGCCCTTGTCAGGGCTACCTCAAGTGTACCTCAGTGACAGTGTAGATTAGGAACGGAGAGATATTAGAGCAAGGAGAGTTATAAGGATCTGTTCATAGCTGGATCATACAACCGAACCAATAACTCACATTCTAAAAAGGTGATTTGCCCAGTGCAAAACAGCCATAGTCCAAAAGTTGCAATTGCCTGCTACTAACCTCACAGCAGTGCATTTAATTTTCTGGTGCTTGTGTACACCTTCTAAAAAGGCAGTTTGCCCAACGCAAAACTGCAGTACTTCAACAGTTGCAATTGCCTGCTACTAACCTCACAGCAGTGCATTTAGGCTAGGGCCGTACTTCACAGTGCACCCATGTTAGTCGTATGACGTTACTGCAGAGCCCAGTCTGCAGCAACGCTGACCGCTAAGTCGGGTGCTTCCTATGAACGCTGGTCCATAGAAACCTGCTGTTCACTATTGATACAGCTTCACAGGAAGCCCCAGGCAGTGCGCTTTTCCAGGATGCGCAGGAAAACAGTGCTGAAAACGTTTTCCTGTGAGTCCTGGATAAGCGAACTGCCTGGGGCTTCCTGTGAAGCTATATCCATAGCAAACAGTGGGTGTCTATGGACCAGCATTCATACGAAGCACCCGATGTTAGCGGTCAGCGTTACAGCATGCTGGGCTCTGCTGTAACGTCATCCGTCTAACATGGGTGCACTGTTAAGTGTTGCCCTAGCCTAAGGCCAGGGCCACACTTGCGTCTGCAATCCGCTAACTGAATCTGTTTTTGACATGTGGAAACGTGTAAAAACGCACCCATAGACTCCAAAGCAAAAAACGCATTGCTAAAGTGTGCTAAAGTGCAATCCATTTAACGCATTGCGTTTTAGAGAAATCTGTTTGTTGCATTTTCAAAATTTTTTTTTACATGGGCCTCTATGGGCAATGCATGAATTAACAAATGATACACATATGTACCCAGCGTTAACGCATGCGTTAACGGTAGCATTAACATTAAGTACATAAATGTACCTAGCTTTAATGCAAACGTTAACTGAGGCAAAAATGACATGAAGATGGCAACTTAAAAAACTGGATCCAGTAATGCATCCAGTAAACAGATGCAGGCTCCCAAGTGTGGCCCTAGCCTAAAAAGGCGGTTTGCCTAAACCAAAACAGCAGTACTCCAAAAGTTGCTACTGCCTGCTACTAACCCCGCAGCAGTGCATTTAATCCACTGCTGCTTGTGTCCACATTCTAAAAAGGCAGTTTGACCAACGCAAAACAGGAGTACTCCAAAAGTTGCTACTGCCTGCTACTAACCTCGCCACAGTGCATTTAATCGGTTGGTGGTTGCATCCACATTCTAAAAAGGCGGTTTGCCCAACACAAAACAGCACTACTCCAAAAGTTGCTACTGCCTGCTACTAACCTCTCACTAGTGCATTTAATCCACTGGTGCTTCTGTTCACATAACAAAAAAGCATTTTGCACAACTTAAAGCAGCAGTACTCCAAAAGTTGCTACTGCCTGCTACTATCCTTGCAACAGTGTATTTAGTCCACTCGTGCTTCTGTCCACATACCAAAAAGGAGTTTAGCCCAACTTAAAGCAACAGTGCTCCAAAATTTGCTACTTCCTGCTACCAAGCACACACCAGGCCATGTTACCCACTGTTTTTGCGGTGACAGGTTTGCTTCTGCTGGCCACAGTAATCCTCTTAAAAAGTTGGTTATTGCCCGCCACAAAGCAGTATAGTCCAAACATTTGCTACTGCCTGCTACCAGACACGCACCATGTTACCCGCTGTTTTTGGGCTGACATTTAGGTAGGGTTGTGCCACCAAAAGTTCACAAATTAATACAGTCCTATAGTGCTTGTAAAATCCTAAGCAGTACTACTACCATATAATGCTGTTTGGCAGAAACCATGCACTCTTCAATGTTTTCACTGTCAGTTTTGGGGGTCACATTTTGCTTGACACCACAAGTATATATGATATACATCCACTGTCCACTGCTAAATGTTTGTTGTGTATGTGCAACTGCAGTTTCTGTGCACGTGACATCAGGGTCTGCTTCCTGGACAACATATTGGGAAGCAGGAAACACAGGGGCAGTGTCAGTGATTTTGTAGTAATACACAGTATTGTTTGTATGCGTTCCAGCAACCGAGTGGGATGTTGCGCAAGTCAGCAGTATTTTCAGAATACTAACAGACGCATTTTGTTCAATTATGCTTTTTATTCTGGGTGAATTGATGCCACTTTGGTGCAATCTGTGCATGAATTTTTGAAATAGGGAGACATTTCTTGTGGTGTGTTTGTTGTGTGTTTTGTGATTTTACATAGGCTCTGTGAGCACCATGCCTACACCTGTTACTCATCTCCGTATTCCTGATTAACGTTGAAGCTCTACTTTGGCGATACCACTATCATGACAACATTGATTTGAATGTGGTTCAGTATTTTATTGACCTTTTTGCTGATATAGTGGGCGAACACATGTCCGTTCAGCAAACCAAACACAAACTTTACAAGTGTTGGTCATCTGTAGTTCACATCATTTTTAAAAATTAACTTTTTTGTGGAGTTTAGGTTGTGTTGCTGTCATTTGGAGGTATTTCATTACAAACTGGGTATAAATCTAGTCCTTCTTGAATTTAATCAGAGTATAGTAAGTCTTCCTGTATTTTCCGTGGAGAGTCATGTGTGCCTATCAGTGATGATTGATTGCCCCACCATAACAGAAACCACGCTTTAACATGACACTAGCAGCAGGGCAGGCCAGAACCTCCAAGGCATATAAGGAGAGGTCAGCCAAGTGTTCACCTTGGACACACAATAGTTAAGTGGAAATGATTCATCATGAACGATTCAGGTAAGGTCCCTTAATTAACCCTTTAGAATCTTACTCAACGTCTACATCCTTGCCATTGTTACATTGCTGATGTGCTTGTTTATTGAAAATGCCCCAGTATGTACATCTCCCAGCCCTCACCTCTGTTGTAGCAGGTGTGCGTATCTCTCCCCATTAACCTTGGTGTGGAAAAGAGTGGGTACCTCTGCCACGAGCATTGTTAGAAGGTGATGTTTTCAGCAAGTGATGTACAACAGCACCTCTTGAAGGATTCTATTGCGCAACCCTTTTGTGACTCAAAAAGGAGAGAATATATTTTCTCCTTGTAGCATCGGTCGAGAAAGGTGGCTAACCAGTATAGGTTGTTTGCGAAAATGTATATCACGCAATGGTCTTAAAACAAACACTTAAACACAAACTGTGCCATATGGGCCAACCTTGAAATAGGCAAAGGTTCTGTGTCACCAACATGAGGAACAATACCCACCCTCTCCTTATTCTGCCTTGTCTCCACCTCCTCCTCTCTAGCTCATTCAAGCTGGAGTTGTAAGTCTCCTCTGTAGCAGTGGTAGTCCACTTGATAAGGGCCCTCCCAACACGTATACAGAAGGGCCCTCAGAAATGTATAAAGGAGGCCCACCATAATGTACAGATGAGATGACCTTCAGTGCCAGCAACCAAGACTTTGGTTATGCTGTGTTATTCTTAAGACAGTGGTTTAATCACCAAATGAATAGAGGAGGGCCCTCCCAAACATGTGTTACAGGGCCACCTCTGGGACCTCACCAAACTCAGGTTTGCAGGCCCTGTAAACAATTTATTTCAAGGATGCAGAATGACATGAAGGATGAGGAGGAGAGACAGTAACTAGCATATGAGTAGATAGAAACCATGATGGAAGTTAGGCCGACTACTCTTGGCATGTGTGGATGTCTGATGTGAGTGTCCCCATGCTGTCACTCTGTCCCACCCTCCACCAAGTTCACCTAGTGTGCCATCACAGAAATGTTTCATCCCTCACTGTCTCGAAAAACGTCTTCACGTGTCTGTTGTTATGTTGACCTTCCTAGTTACAGTGTTGGTGACAGCACCGTTGATATTGTTTCACACATGCTTAACACATGCTTATTTAAGTCTTGGAAAGCACACCATCTAAATTAGTGGTGGCTATAAAGCGACTTTCGTGGGGCAGCCAATGGAAAGAGATCACATAATCATTCTGTTCCCACAAGCCTAAATGTCAACATCTCCACAGATAGCAATTAGGCAATGTGAGATTTTAGTATTTGTGCCTATAGGTACATGCTGTTTATTTACGCTTCCTTTCCAAGCTCTCTACTACAGACAACTTGATGCTTCGCTTGGACAACTATGTGGATGAGGTTGATGTTTGCTTGCTTTGTTTTTGCAAGTGTGCCATGTGGGCAGGAGGTATGAGCGCATGCTTGATAAACAGCAGATTGACAAGGACAAAGCACAAGCAACATGGCAGTGGTTTGAGCCGGAGACAGATTTGGTACTCTGGAGTGCCGCCAACCTAATGGGGTGCTTGGCTGCCATGTGGCAATTACGTATACTCGTGGTGCTCAGGTTGCCTTTGCCCTGACCACTGTTCAGCTTGGAATGGCAGATGCTACAGATTACAATGTTTTGTTTTTTCTGAAGGCCTTTTAGTAAAACAATTCCAGACAGCGACTGAATTCCTCCATGCCCTGACTTAGGCCACAGTGGGGGTGCTCTTGGGCACGGTTATATAATAATATATAATATTTATTCATTTATATAGTGCTATTAATTCCATAGCACTTTACATACATCAGTAATACTGTCCCTATTGAGGCTCACAATCTAAATATCCTATCAGTATGTCTCAACAATGTGGGGGAAAACTGTAGTGCCTGGAGGAAACCCATGCAAACATTTGGAGAACATACAAACTCCTTGCAGATGTTGTCCTTGGTGGGAATTGAACCCAGGACCTTGGGACCTCAGTGCTGCAAAGGCTGAAGTGCTAACCACTTGAGCCACCGTGCCTGCCCCACAGTTAACCCAGTTCTCAGTCTGGTAAAACCAGTACCCCTTGGCACCTGTGTTGGCGCTACATAGCAATCTTCCTCTGTGTTGCTGTGCTGGTTATGCTTGCCAACGCCCTAGGTCGGATGAGTGGACTCATCATCGGCCAACTCATCTTCCATATTATCCTCCTTGACAATTGAGATTGTAGGCTGACATAATGGCAACCGTGTCTCATCATCATCGTCCTAAACAAATGGAGACAGTAAATCAGGTTCATCAAAGTGACTTTTTTCTTCTGCCCGTGGGTCCTCAAATACTTATGCATCAACGCTCGCCACCTCCCAAATGTATAGAGAGCCCTCCCAAATGTATAAAGGAGGGCCCATCTCAAAGTATAGAGGAGGGACCGCCCAAATGTCTAAGTAAGAGCGGTTCCTCCAAAACGTACGTTAGAAGGCCATCTCTGGGATTTCAGTAATCTCAGGTTTTCTGTCTATTGCAGGCCCTCTGAACATTTAAATTTAGCGCTGCAAAATGTCATGGAGGTGGAGTTGGAGAAGGAGGAGGAGAGTTTTGCCCAACAATACAATGGGCACATTGTAAAATGCTATGGAACATGTATTCCACTATCTGAGTCTCAATGGTGGAGCGACCACCCAAATGTCGAAGGAAGAGCTGTCCCTCCAAAACATACGTTACGGGGCCATCTCTTGACCCTCAACAATCTCAGGTTTCCTGCCTACTGCAAGCCCTCTGAACATTTGAATTTAGGGCTGCAAATGTCATGGAGGTGGAGGAGAAGAAAGAGGAGAAGGGTTTTGCCAAATGCTAAAATGGGCATATTGTAAACATGCTATGGAATATGTATTCTAATATATAAGTGTCAATGAGGAGGGATCGCCTAAATAGCTAAGTAAGAACGGTTCCTCCAAAACATACATTACAGGGCCATCTCTGGGCCCTCAGCAATCTCAGGTTTCCTGCCTACTGCAAGACCTCTGAACATTTGAATTTAGGGCCGCAAAATGTGATGAAGATGGAAGAGGTGGAGGTTTAAGCTCAACACTACAATGGGGCAGATTGTAAACTTGGGGAGGGACCCCCAAATGTCAAAGTAAGAGCAGTCCCTCCAAAACGTATGTTACTGGACCACCTGAGGACTCTGAGGTTAAAGATCAACATACCTAATAGTATCTGCGAGTAGAAAGGTCAGGCACAATCGCACTGTGTCACTTGATTAAACCCTCAGAGCGTGCGACTCCCGTCTCTGGTGGTGCACGTGTGCGAGTTGAGAAAAGTCAAATACTGTATCAAATAGAAATAACACGGCAACTCACCACGGGACGCTCTTCAAGATTTTTATTCCATGCGATTCATCACGGACAAGCAGGGAAGGGAGGTAGTGCTGAGGATAGGTGACGGTTCCCCGTTTCGCAGCGAGACTCGCTGCTTCTACGGACCACACTAGTCTGGCGTCTGACGTCACATCCGAGGTAAATAAGCCTGGAGGAGACCGCCCACGCCAGTCCACGGTGTAAGTACACAGTGCTCAATATGTGAAAAACAACTTAAAAGTAAAATTACATGTTACAGAACAACCAATGCATACTTTAGAACTATAAGATACATTACTTTGAATTTAACACTTAAATGAACGATTCCTTTCTAACAGTAATAGACAGATCAGGAATCTACCTATAAAAAAGGGGGGGAGAGAAAAGTCCGAACTATTAAACAAGACCAGCTAGTATTATGTCAATTTAATATATATAGCGTTGTATTAGAGTCTGGGGAACATAAAAAATGTATTACCATATCTCAAAAGCCAATTTTTTATATATATATGATAAGTGAACTCAGCAGACACAGACGGGGCATATGGGAGAAATGGCGTAATAGGGCTGAATTTGAGGTACCTTATTACATATCTTAGTAGTTCATAAGGGCCCGGCATAACAGTATCCCTATAATTTGAATATATTATTACTATCTCTTAAGAAGAGCATAGTCAAACCAAATACTTGACTACACACTACAGAAAGGGGGAGAAATCATTCCTTTCATTAAGTCCCAGAGCATCGCAAGCTCCAGTGTCATTGATCCATCTGCTTTCCACCTGTAATAATTTTTTATGCAAGTCACCTCCCAAAGGTGAGGCTACTACTTGTTCTATGCCAGCAAAGCGTAGCACGTCTGCGTTACCATTATGGCATTCGCGTATGTGTTGGATGAGCCTGGGGCAACCTACCCCAGTCTTGATAGAATTACAGTGTTCTCTAAAGCGGATGTACAGCTCTCTAATGGTCTTACCTATGTAGAACCTGTTGCATGTACACCAAACTACATAAACAGTCCATTTGGTTTTGCAACTAATATAAGACCTCACTACATGATTTATACCTCCGATTTTTATGGGGTTATCAGTAATGTGGAACTTGCAAAAATTGCAGTTCCTACATAGATAATTGCTTTTCGGGCGAGCTTTGTCCAACCAAGTCACTTTTTTCATTGGGTCAGTTCGATTTTTTACCAGAAGGTCTGATAAGTTGTTACTTCTACGGTACGTTATCAAGGGGGGGCCTATATTTTTTGAACTTAGATCCTTGTCTTTAGTCACAATGGGCCAACACCTTCTGATTGCACCCGCGATGACGTTGTACATGGGGCCGTACTTGAAAGCAAAAGTGAATCTCTTATCATGATCTTTTTGTTGCTTCATTTTTTCATTGTTAATATTCACTACACGTGAATGTTTCACACTCGCTCTCAACCGTGCCTCCTGTACAATCTTTATTGGGTACCCTCTTTTTATGAATCTGCCTTCTAAGTTAGAGAGTTGCTCCTCTCTGATGGTAGGATTATTATTCATTCTTTGGACTCGTAGAAATTGGCTATAAGGTAGGCCTTTTTTAGTGTGGTAAGGGTGCGCACTATCAAAGTGTAATAAAGCATTGGTACTTGTAGGTTTCCTATAGAGAGATCTGACCAGTACACCTTCCTGTACCTGTATTTTTACGTCCAGGAACTCAAGTTCCTGGTCACCAAAAACTGAAGTAAAAAGCATGTTGTATGTATTGGTGTCATTAAGAAAGTGTATAAACGCTAAGAATTCTTTTTGGGTACCATCCCATACAAGGAACACGTCATCCACATATCTGGCATACAATTTGATATGTTTCAGAAAAGGATTGGTGGAAGCATATATTACATTATCCTCAAAATGGGCCATGAACAAATTTGCAAGCGTGCAAGAGACAGACGTACCCATAGCAGTACCTTCGACCTGCTTGAACCATGTGCCACCAAAGGAAAAGGCATTGTGAGTCAATATGAAAGTCAAAGAATCAGTAAGGAAGGAGATTGTCCCTTCATTTTGATCATTGACGTTCAAGATTTTCTCAATAACTTCAACTGCTAGCTTTTGGGGTATTCTGGTATACAAACTTTCAACATCGATTGATGTCAGTTTATAACTACTCTGCCATTCAATTTGATCTAAGAGGGTAACGAACGCAGTAGAATCTCTTATGTAAGACGGAACTTTCCTTAAAAGGGGTCTCAGCAGCCAGTCACAATATTTAGACAGGGGCTCGGTAAGTGAACCCACCCCGGACACAATAGGGCGACCGGGGGGGTTCACTAACCTTTTATGTACCTTGGGTAAAGCATAGATGTATGGTTTCCTTGGATGCTCGATGTATAGCTTCTCAGCCTGTTTTATATTGATATTGCCCTTCTCCACATGTGCCCGAAGTAAAGCCCTAAGTTCGGAGTTGTACTTAAAGGTGGGGTCTGAATCAAGTTGCTCATATGTATTAGTGACACTTAATTGACTTTCTAGCTCGTTCAGATATTCAGTTTTATCCCATAGGACTATACCCCCTCCTTTGTCTGCTCTTTTTACTAGGATATCCTCCCAGCTTCTGATTTCCGATATTGCTGACCGTTCACCAGCAGATAGGTTACTGGTTGGTCTCGGGTATAGTAAAGCCTTGACCTCCTTGCACACCATCTTCCCGAACAAGTCAATGTTATTGCCCGGGGAGACTGGCGGGCAGAAGGTAGACTTAACTCCTCCCATAAAAATACTTTCTTTTTCATCCTCATCTAATGGTTCATCGAACCAAGTTGGATCAAGGTCTAATATCTGAGCAACATCATCTTTTACATCACATAAAGAGTTATTTGCAAAGAACCCCAAAGCTCCAAGTCGAACCGGTTCTGCTGCACACAAGTTATCATTTATTTTAATATTCTTTGAGTTCTTTTGACATTCATAATGTTTGAAGAGGTGGACCTTCCTAATAGCTTTAAAGAGGTCGATCCTAAAGTCCATGTAATTGAACTCCTCTTCCATGCAGAAGTTCAAGCCCCGTTTCAAAAGCTGTTCCACATCTTTCGATATAGTCTTATTGGTTAAATTGAAGATCTGGATTTCCTTGTTGGTGTCTTTATCTGCATCGGTGTTCATGCTCTCCACGAGACTACTTTTCTCTTGCCATAGTTTTTGCTGACGGCCCCTCTTCCCTCGTCCCCTTCTGATTTTTCTCCTAAAGGGGTTCCATCATCTGGAATAGTGGTAGCACTTAGCTTACGTGGTGGGGGTCTTTCTGTGTCGCTGGTGTCACTTATAACATCACTGCTGTCACTTACATCATCAGATGTTTCACCTTTATTGCTGCCTTGAAATTCAGCTCCTCCTTTTTTTGGTTTCATCCTGTAGGTCATTCTTGGAGTTATGGTTCGGTTTTTTCCGATTCTTATTTTTATGTTTATTTTTATTGTTATTCTTGTTTTTATTATCGGGGTTGTTGTTGGGTGTGTTCTTTTTATTCTTTGAACCTTTATCTGGAGCTTTCAGATTCTGAGGTTTTTTCCATGTATAGACGTTGCCAACGTCATAATCCATTTTATCTCGCAAGAACTTCTCTCTTTTTTTCTCTTTTACTTCTGTTTGCAACGGGATTAATTTTTTATCTAATTTTGTTAGAAACTTGCTCCAATCTTGTTTCTTTTTATATCGTTTTTCTAGTTCTCTTCTCAATTTCAACAGATCTTCGTTAATTTTATTGTGTTCTTTTATATTCTTTTTCAAGACTACTTGTAAAAGGTTCTCAGAACTCACCGCCATCACATTTTCCCACTCTTTAACAAACAAGGGGTCTTCCTGTCCGAAGGCCATGGCCTTGACTAGCCTAAGGCCTCTTGGCACTCTTTTAACAGTTATATAACTTTTTAATGACTGTACTGTCCAGAACAATTTCACCTCTTTTTCAGCGAGGTTTTGAATCTGTTGTTCTAAGTTCTTAGTGCTGATCAAGGTGGTAATCTCAGCAGTGTCACATTGGTTGAATGATGGAACCCCTTTAGGAGAAAAATCAGAAGGGGACGAGGGAAGAGGGGCCGTCAGCAAAAACTATGGCAAGAGAAAAGTAGTCTCGTGGAGAGCATGAACACCGATGCAGATAAAGACACCAACAAGGAAATCCAGATCTTCAATTTAACCAATAAGACTATATCGAAAGATGTGGAACAGCTTTTGAAACGGGGCTTGAACTTCTGCATGGAAGAGGAGTTCAATTACATGGACTTTAGGATCGACCTCTTTAAAGCTATTAGGAAGGTCCACCTCTTCAAACATTATGAATGTCAAAAGAACTCAAAGAATATTAAAATAAATGATAACTTGTGTGCAGCAGAACCGGTTCGACTTGGAGCTTTGGGGTTCTTTGCAAATAACTCTTTATGTGATGTAAAAGATGATGTTGCTCAGATATTAGACCTTGATCCAACTTGGTTCGATGAACCATTAGATGAGGATGAAAAAGAAAGTATTTTTATGGGAGGAGTTAAGTCTACCTTCTGCCCGCCAGTCTCCCCGGGCAATAACATTGACTTGTTCGGGGAGATGGTGTGCAAGGAGGTCAAGGCTTTACTATACCCGAGACCAACCAGTAACCTATCTGCTGGTGAACGGTCAGCAATATCGGAAATCAGAAGCTGGGAGGATATCCTAGTAAAAAGAGCAGACAAAGGAGGGGGTATAGTCCTATGGGATAAAACTGAATATCTGAACGAGCTAGAAAGTCAATTAAGTGTCACTAATACATATGAGCAACTTGATTCAGACCCCACCTTTAAGTACAACTCCGAACTTAGGGCTTTACTTCGGGCACATGTGGAGAAGGGCAATATCAATATAAAACAGGCTGAGAAGCTATACATCGAGCATCCAAGGAAACCATACATCTATGCTTTACCCAAGGTACATAAAAGGTTAGTGAACCCCCCCGGTCGCCCTATTGTGTCCGGGGTGGGTTCACTTACCGAGCCCCTGTCTAAATATTGTGACTGGCTGCTGAGACCCCTTTTAAGGAAAGTTCCGTCTTACATAAGAGATTCTACTGCGTTCGTTACCCTCTTAGATCAAATTGAATGGCAGAGTAGTTATAAACTGACATCAATTGATGTTGAAAGTTTGTATACCAGAATACCCCAAAAGCTAGCAGTTGAAGTTATTGAGAAAATCTTGAACGTCAATGATCAAAATGAAGGGACAATCTCCTTCCTTACTGATTCTTTGACTTTCATATTGACTCACAATGCCTTTTCCTTTGGTGGCACATGGTTCAAGCAGGTCGAAGGTACTGCTATGGGGACGTCTGTCTCTTGCACGCTTGCAAATTTGTTCATGGCCCATTTTGAGGATAATGTAATATATGCTTCCACCAATCCTTTTCTGAAACATATCAAATTGTATGCCAGATATGTGGATGACGTGTTCCTTGTATAGGATGGTACCCAAAAAGAATTCTTAGCGTTTATACACTTTCTTAATGACACCAATACATACAACATGCTTTTTACTTCAGTTTTTGGTGACCAGGAACTTGAGTTCCTGGACGTAAAAATACAGGTACAGGAAGGTGTACTGGTCAGATCTCTCTATAGGAAACCTACAAGTACCAATGCTTTATTACACTTTGATAGTGCGCACCCTTACCACACTAAAAAAGGCCTACCTTATAGCCAATTTCTACGAGTCCAAAGAATGAATAATAATCCTACCATCAGAGAGGAGCAACTCTCTAACTTAGAAGGCAGATTCATAAAAAGAGGGTACCCAATAAAGATTGTACAGGAGGCACGGTTGAGAGCGAGTGTGAAACATTCACGTGTAGTGAATATTAACAATGAAAAAATGAAGCAACAAAAAGATCATGATAAGAGATTCACTTTTGCTTTCAAGTACGGCCCCATGTACAACGTCATCGCGGGTGCAATCAGAAGGTGTTGGCCCATTGTGACTAAAGACAAGGATCTAAGTTCAAAAAATATAGGCCCCCCCTTGATAACGTACCGTAGAAGTAACAACTTATCAGACCTTCTGGTAAAAAATCGAACTGACCCAATGAAAAAAGTGACTTGGTTGGACAAAGCTCGCCCGAAAGGCAATTATCGATGTAGGAACTGCAATTTTTGCAAGTTCCACATTACTGATAACCCCATAAAAATCGGAGGTATAAATCATGTAGTGAGGTCTTATATTAGTTGCAAAACCAAATGGACTGTTTATGTAGTTTGGTGTACATGCAACAGGTTCTACATAGGTAAGACCATTAGAGAGCTGTACATCCGCTTTAGAGAACACTGTAATTCTATCAAGACTGGGGTAGGTTGCCCCAGGCTCATCCAACACATACGCGAATGCCATAATGGTAACGCAGACGTGCTACGCTTTGCTGGCATAGAACAAGTAGTAGCCTCACCTTTGGGAGGTGACTTGCATAAAAAATTATTACAGGTGGAAAGCAGATGGATCAATGACACTGGAGCTTGCGATGCTCTGGGACTTAATGAAAGGAATGATTTCTCCCCCTTTCTGTAGTGTGTAGTCAAGAATTTGGTTTGACTATGCTCTTCTTAAGAGATAGTAATAATATATTCAAATTATAGGGATACTGTTATGCCGGGCCCTTATGAACTACTAAGATATGTAATAAGGTACCTCAAATTCAGCCCTATTACGCCATTTCTCCCATATGCCCCGTCTGTGTCTGCTGAGTTCACTTATCATATATATATAAAAAATTGGCTTTTGAGATATGGTAATACATTTTTTATGTTCCCCAGACTCTAATACAACGCTATATATATTAAATTGACATAATACTAGCTGGTCTTGTTTAATAGTTCGGACTTTTCTCTCCCCCCCTTTTTTATAGGTAGATTCCTGATCTGTCTATTACTGTTAGAAAGGAATCGTTCATTTAAGTGTTAAATTCAAAGTAATGTATCTTATAGTTCTAAAGTATGCATTGGTTGTTCTGTAACATGTAATTTTACTTTTAAGTTGTTTTTCACATATTGAGCACTGTGTACTTACACCGTGGACAGGCGTGGGCGGTCTCCTCCAGGCTTATTTACCTCGGATGTGACGTCAGACGCCAGACTAGTGTGGTCCGTAGAAGCAGCGAGTCTCGCTGCGAAACGGGGAACCGTCACCTATCCTCAGCACTACCTCCCTTCCCTGCTTGTCCGTGATGAATCGCATGGAATAAAAATCTTGAAGAGCGTCCCGTGGTGAGTTGCCGTGTTATTTCTATTTGATACAATACCTAATAGTATGCTTGCCTTGTAAAGTGCTGAAGAATAGCTAAGTAAAAATGATGTATGACACAGGGACAGACAAAATACATGAGTCAAGGCACTCCCAATTGTAAAAGGCAAAAAAAGCTTCAACAGTACGTGTGAAGAAAAAAGTGATATTGTTTTGTTCCTCTGGTTTATTTAGCCTTGTATGCTAGTGATTATGCATGAAAAACTGATTGTGAACTTTTCTGGCCTGTTAAATGTGATTTAGGTTAGGTTTGGTAGTTGTTTTTGTGTATCAGTAACAGTGGTGTAATCCTGCAACAAAGCTACTCCCACAAACCATATATGAGTCAGAAATGCATGCAGGCATATTTTCTAGGCTCTTCCCATTCTGTTTAATCACTTTCCCACCCATTTCTGCCTTTTCCTAAAGCCCCAGGCACCATTTTTAGGGTCCAACAGAAAATTACTCGCAATTCTCATTGAGTTACATTGTACTCGCTATTTGAGATGAGCGGTGTTCAATTCGAAATACGGTAATCACCAATTGCAAATTTGACCTGTTTTGGGCTATTGTTCGAGTCATTTGATGAATTCGAACAATTTGCTAAAAATCCAGTAATTCGAGATTATGTTCGATAACGGTTCGTTGACCAACAGCGTTACTGACATTTCACAGTAATGCTTTTGTTCAACGTTATTATGAGTTTCAGCGTCTTGTAATAGTGGGCGGGAGGGGGGCAGTGGAGAGGTCTGTGGTCAAATAATGTAGATCTCCATTTTTTTTTCCTTCCCTTGTCATTGGCTGGGTATGTCACATGTCCTTGCCATATAAGAACTGCCCATTTTCCCTACTCGCAATTTTATCAGTGTTGGAGCTCAGTGTCAGACACCGCAGCTGCTGCTATGTGTGCTACAGTAAAAGATAGATAGCGATTCCATTCCAAGTTAGATAGAGAGATAGTACGTTTAGGAACTACTTCCAAGAACAGCCCTTTTTAGGGCACTGTGTACCAGGCAGGTCTGTTCCAGTGCTATGCAAGCATTTTTACAGCATCTGGCCAAATCTAGCCAAGCAAATCCTTTTTGGCTAGTAGCACTGTTGCGAAGAAAGCTACACCTCCTGTCTTTACTAGCCTTTTTTACTGCATCTAGCCAAGTAAACCTTTTTGGCTTGCAGCAGTGTGTGCCAGGCACTGGTGTAGTACTGTTGTGAAGAAAGCTACAGCTCCTGTCTTTACTAGCCATTTTTTACTGCATCTAGCCAAGCAAATCCTTTTTGGCTAGTACCACTGTTTGACTAGGTAGTGTGGTCCAGCGATCTGTTGAAATCTACCGCCACAAAGTGCAGAAAACACTTTTGTATTGCATCTGCCCAAACCTACTTACCAACACCTATTTAGGGTAGTACCACTGTTTGACTACGTAGCTGTGGTCCAGTGTTCTGTTGTAATCTTCCGCCACACAGCAGAAAACACTTTTGTATTGCATCTGCCTAAACCTACTTACCTAAACCTATTTAGAGTAGTACCACTGTTTGACTAGGTAGCTGTGATCCAGTGTTCAATTGTAATCTACAGCCACACAGCGCACAAAACACTTCTGTATTGCATCTGCTCAAACCTACTTACCAAAATCTAGTGTAGTACCACTGTTTGACTAGGCAGCTGTGGTCCAGTATTCTGTTGTAATCTACCGCCACACAGCGCAGAAAACACTTTTGTATTGCATCTGCCCAAACCCACTTACCAAAATCTATTTAGGGTAGTACCACTCTCCGTAGTTTTTTGTGCCAACAAATAGAAAGTTACAAATTAGTTACCCTCAAATATGAGTGGTAAAATGTCTGCTGATGGTGGAAAGTGGAATAGGCGTGTTGGAAAGGGTAAATATCTTTGTGTCCGTGGGGTAGGTATAAAGTAACAGAAACATCTGCTGAACAAATACCGTCTTCAAGTCAAACTAAAATGTCTACTTCTTTTTGTGGACGATCTGCTATCATCCCTTTCTTACGCAGCAGAGGATCGCAAAAACTTGTAGATGAGGCCCAAAAAGAGCAGTTGCTTCAATGGATATCAAGCGCTCCATCAAGTGGGCTCTCCTCCACCTCAACTGTCACCAACACAACAAGGACACATGAGTGCCTTCTTGCTGCACTACCTGCAACATGATCTTCGGATTGTTAGAATTCTAAGTAATGCCAACTACTGGGTTGCCACACTGTTAGATCCTTGTACAAGAGTAAATTTAGCCAAATGTTTCCTGCCCTGGAAAGGGATGCTCGCATGCAGGAGTATCAACAGAAGCTTTTACACAAACGTATTACTGCTTTTCCCCAAAACACCAGTGGTGCACATAGTGAATATCACAGTTCTAACTTTCCAACTCGGGGAACGTCGAGTCATCATCACTCAAACATTAACAGTAACAGTCTATCTGGTAAAAGCAATTTTGTACAAATGTTTCACTATTTTCTTAGACCATCCTTTGCAACGCCAGAAGAGAGAAGAAGTCTGACACATAGTGAACGCCTAGAGAGGAAAGGATGGTACAGGAGTATCTATAGCTGAATATCGATGCCATGACTGTGGAACTGGACCCTTGTGCATTTTTGGCTTCAAAACTGGAAAAATGGCCTAAACTCACCACTCATGCCTCGAAGATTTTATCATGCCCATAGCCAGCGTTCCGTCTGAACGTGTCTTCAAGTCTGCTGGTAGGGTGCTGACGGATAACCGCACGCGGCTGTCCAGTGACAGTTTAGACAGACTAACTTTTATCAAGATGAACAAGTCATGGATCCACAATGACTTTTACACCCCTGTGTCAGCCTGGGGAGACTAAACATTTGTATACTATTCAATGTGCTCATAAAGAAGTGAATAAAGACGGTACCGTTTCGTTCCGACGGCCTCTCACTCCCTCTCCCCACCGCACCAACAATGTTTTAATGGATTAAGCCACCTGGATTAAAACACTCTTCCACCAGCCTACATGGTGAGTGCCGCCTTTCTTTATTAACTTCTTTATGAATCTTTGATTGCTTGTTCTAAGGCTGTGCAACACCAGGCACCGGGGGATAGCCGACAGCGTGGTAGTAGAGCTCCATGTGTGTAGTGCCCGGTCAGTGGACATTTTTCTGCACGTATTCAATGTGCTGCATTAAACTCCCCATTTCAATATTTCAACTCTGGAGCAATTGATGCCACTTAAGTGGTGGCTGTGACTAATTTTTTTGAAAAATGGGGACTGTTGTTGGGGTCTCCTTGCTGTTTGTTACTTGACTTGAGTAGGGTCCTCTGAGTTCAATACATATCTCTGACACTCTTGCCCCTGTTTCTGAATATTCAACCTTTTTGTCCATTGAACCATTGATTAACAAATTAGCTGCATTCACATCCACCATTTTTGGGTGCTTAAAAGCAGTGATTACTACATCTCCCTTAATGTTTGCGTAATCTGGTTTTGGACATCAAACCAGGTGTTAGCAAATGTGATGTATACACGAACAGTTTTTGGGGCCTTAATAGCATTGTTTGGTCAATCTCCCCTGTCCACTAGACCTATATAGGTCACTGACCTACCTGACTAGTTCTTCCTATAATACTCCAAAAAATGTATAGTTGTCCCACCTGTGTGTGGCAGGGCATAACATTGATAGGAGTGCTTGCATAAGCTTTGAGTTTATCCGGCCTACTTGGCCTAAACATGTCATTGACCTACCTGACTAGTCTTTTTGGTAAACCTCCACAAAACTGATAGTTTTCCTACCTGTGTTTTGCGGGGCATAAAATTGATGGGTGATATTGCATGAGCTTTGAGTGTATCCAGTCCAGTAGGCCTAAATTGGTAACTTAACTATCTCTCTATTATTTCCTGTAATACTCCACAAAAGTTACACTTGTCCCACCTGTGTGATGCAGGGCATAACATTGATGAGAGCGCATATTTATAGGTAGTAGGTCTGCTCACCTCCCTTAGTGAGGTGCCCAGAAAAAATAAAATCAATATGAATGCTTAGTTCTGGCACACTTTATTCATGAGAAAATAAAGAGATAGTTGTGTGGTCTTAGGAAAGTTCACTTTTATTTCGTCTTTAGCCAAGCAAAAAATATAAGCGTGTCTTTCGGCCTTGTTCCGGCCTTGTTCACATGACAACTGGTAACAAAGGTTCAAAACAAAAAATTACAAAATATGTATCAGTAAACAGTGATGGTACAATGAAACATCATAAATTATGCATGAGAACAATGACTCTATGGTGACTTATCAGACGCACCGCTAGTACAAATGACAAAACATATGAAGTATTATAAGGATATGTTATGGCCCACTATAATAGTGATTGCCAAGCTATGTAAGCAACATGCATACAAACCAGAAAACAATGATAAAAAAACATTATATACCTCTTAAAGCATGGCTCTCAATAAATTCTAAGGAAAGGGCCTCTAAAATTGAGGCTCTCAATAAGAAACCCTAATAAGAAACATAATATTCAGTGTAAAATGTAGCAATAAAGAATGAGGTGGCTATGTGTTACAAGTGAGGTGGTTACCTTGTGCGAGCTGTCACATATGAAAAGGGATGTTTGTGCAACAGTGACAATGACAACTGGTACCTATTATACCTATTATATAATTAAAGACAGACCCATGGTTAGCATATAGTTAAAAATATTACGGGATCAACACTCCATTGGAAAATGTAAATAAGGGTCATACATAAAGTATACTAAAGCCATAATAGATTATATCAGTATATTAAGACAGGGGTCAGGGACCGTCATGATAACACATACATTGGTAGCCAATGAATGTTGGTCAAATTCTTAGGCCCACTGGGTACAAGGCTGGTGCTGTAAAGAAAATTTGATATGAAAGAAGGGTACTATATAGAGAGGAAAAGCACCACAGTACACCTGTAGGAAGAGAAAACATACCTGGCAAGTGGAATGGCGGAGAACGCTAAAGTAGTGCAGCGCTAGCGGTGCGCGCCGCCATCTTAAATTATGTGACCGATGACACAATCGCAAAAGTGGGCAGTGAGCATGTACGTGGTGACGCGGCGGGGCCCCGGACAGAGCCGGAGATACCCGATGTTTGCCGAGAGGAAAGTGACGTCAGGGCCCCCGGACAGAGCCGGAGAGAAGCTGAGGTATGAGTCCTGTGCAGTGTTTTCGACGGGAATCTGTCTCTTAAGATGTTTTATGATTCTGGATACTGGGAAATGAGAAAGGAGAGAGAAATAGCATATTAGTTGTCAATCATGGTGTGTACATGAAAACAGTTGTGTAATATATAACATAAAGTATATGACATGCATAGACAATATGCATAGACAATATGCTTATTATGCTTTATAATTAACCCTTCATAATCAGTTCCCTGACAAACTAATGGTAATACAATGACCAAAACTGGATTATAAACGGGCTGTAGGGTTATATCGAGTAAACAAGAAATATTCAGTGTATTATCTCGTATTCCCTATTGAGGCCTCGTGGCTCCAATGTTTCTAGTGTGTGTATCCAATAACTTTGCTTTTCTTTTAATTTTTTGATACGGTCACCTCCTCGTCTGGCTATGGCAGAGGTCCCCAACTTCAGGCCTCGAGGGCCGCCAACAGTGCAGGATTTCAGGATTTCCTTAGTATTGCACAGGTGTTAATGTAATCAATTGCACAGGTAATGATTCCAACACCTGTGCATTACTGAGGAGATTCTGAAAACATGCACTGTTGGCGGCCCGCGAGGCCTGGAGTTGGGGACCCCTGGGCTATGGGAATCTGGTCTATGACATGAAATGGCCACACGAGTTAAAATGATGAGGAATAGGTAAAAAATCCTTCTTACAGCAAATAGTCGATTTATGTTGACTTATGCGGTCTCGGATATGCTGGGTAGTTTCCCCAACATATCCGAGACCGCACGGACATTTAATGTAGTAAATTATGAAGTAGGATTTGCAGGTAAAAAAAACCTTTATCTTAAATCTTTTTCCGGATCTAGGATGAAAAAATATTCTCCCTTGGTGACATGCGAACACTGCATGCACCCCAAACAGGGAAAAGTACCCCGTCTAATGGAAGTCATGGTACACTGTATTATTTTTGGCAACCTTGAGCCAATGTCGTCTCTCACCAAAAAATCTCTAAGGTTACGCAGTCTCTTGTGGCAGATCAGAGGGTTGTTCTGGAATTCCATGGTTGTAGGATACATTGAGCTGAGCACATCCCAGTGTTTCCTAACAGTGGAAATGATTAAGTTTGAGAAAGGATGGTAAGTGTGCACAAAAGCCAAGTATTTATCATCAGTGGACCTAGTGCGTAATGTGTCAGATATATGAAGAGTATCATCGGGATAACCTCTATTTCGGAATTTATCCCGCATTTCTGTGTATCGTGTCTCTCTGGAGGCAGAGTCTGAAACAATCCCTTCCACTCTTCTAAGTTGTGATTTAGGTAATGCTCTCTTGAGGTGTTTCGGGTGACAACTGGAATAAAGAAGCAAACTATTGCGATCAGTTGGTTTGCAATAAAGGTCAGACATCAGACAACCCTCTGAAGTACATGTAATTTGGGTATCTAAAAAGTTAATGGATAAGGCATCCTGATGTAAGGTAAAGGTGAGTCCATCCACGTAGCTGTTAAGATCACTGTAAAATGTGTTGAGGCTTTCTGCTGAACCCTCCCAAATAATGAAAATATCGTCTATATATCTTACCCATAGACGTGCGTGTGTTGAGTACAGTGGATGTGAATACACGTAATTCCTCTCGAATTCCGCCATATAAAAATGGCATACAGAGGTGCCACGTGTGAACCCATAGCATTACCTTATTTTTGTAAATAAAAATTGTCCTCAAACAGGAAAAAATTGTTATTTAATATGAGATAAAGACCATCTAGACAGAATTGTCTTTCAATGGGAGAGAATGTTGTCCTGTTGATTAGAAATGCCTGAACTGTATTGATGCCTGCATCATGTTCAATTGACGTGTATAAACTGTTTACTAGAAAAAAAGGGAGATACAAGACGCGCAGATTGTGCCCTATCAAACAGACACTATAGTTCTTATGTGGATTATAAGTGTATCCACTCACCTTTTATGGTTGTGAGACTCACAACCAGTTTAAAAGCATAAGGCAGCTGCTGCAGAACCTCCACCAACGCCACAAAACCGCGGGAAATCAGAAGATAAAACTGGAATGGTATCCACGGTCCGCGCTGCTGCTCTTTATCCAAGGAATCCACAAGAGGTTATTACCATCAAAAGTTCTTTATTTCATCACACCAACGCGTTTCGGTGCTGTCCCAGCACCTTCCTCAGAGCATGTTCTGTGAACATGCCCTGAGGAAGGTGCTGGGACAGCACCGAAACGCGTTGGTGTGATGAAATAAAGAACTTTTGATGGTAATAACCTCTTGTGGATTCCTTGGATAAAGAGCAGCAGCGCGGACCGTGGATACCATTCCAGTTTTATAAACTGTTTACGTCCATAGTTGCCAAGATACTGTTGTCTGTTAGGTCCGTGACTATCTTGATCTTAGTAAGAAAGTCAGTCGTGTCATTAATATAAGACTCTACATTAAGCAATAGGGGTGTAAGAATGCGATCAAGAGTCTTAGCTAGCAGTGAGAGGATTGATTCAGTGGAGGTTACTATGGGTCTTCCTGGTGGATTCTGTAGGTTCTTATGGATTTTGGGTAAAACATAAAAGACCGGTATTACTGGATTTTTATGATGTAAAAACTCAGCAAGTTTATTGTCCACAACACCATGGTGTATAAAATGAGTGATAAATGAAATGATCTTGGAGTTAATCTCTGAAGTGGGATTTCTGGGAATGAGCTGATAGGTGTCATGATCCTGAAGTTGTGAGTGCACTTCTGCTAAGTAATGACTTTTGTTCATAACCCCAATTGAGCCTCCTTTGTCTGCCGGTTTTATTATAATATTTTTGTTATTAGACATTAGGCACATTTTTGATCTAATATGAAACCTATTGCAACAGCCCCTACACAATTACCTCTATTTAACCTTAAGGATCTAAACCTCCACTTGCCTAGTACGTTTAATCCTCCACGCAATTTACAGCCAGCAGAAACATATATAGCATTAGTTCAGAGAGATGTTTCTGAGATTTTCAATAAGATGAAATCTGGTGAGTTACACATTAGACATAACTTAACAGTGGATGAGTCTAGGGCCTTAAGGCACCTGTCTAATAACAAAAATATTATAACAAAACCGGCAGACAAAGGAGGCTCAATTGTGGTTATGAACAAAAGTCATTACTTAGCAGAAGTGCACTCACAACTTCAGGATAATGACACCTTTGAGTTTATCTAGCCCAGTAGGCCTAAACAGGACCTACCTGATTAGTTTTTTTTGGTAATACTCCACAAAACTGATAGTTGTCCCACCTGTGTGTGGCGCGGTACAACATTGATGGGAGCGCTTGCATGAGCTGTGAGTTTACTTGGTCCAGTAGGCCTAAACAAATCACTGACCTACCTGACTAGTTTTTGTGGTAATTCTCCACAAAACTGATAGTGGTCCCACCTGTGTGTGGCAGGGCATAGGATTGATGGGAGCGATTGCATGAGCATTGAGTTTAACAGGCCCAGTAGGCCTAAACAGGTCACTGACTTACCTCACTATTTTTTTCAGTAATACTCCATGAAACTGATAGTTGTCCCACCTGTGTGTGAGGGGCATAACATTGATGGGAGCGCTTGTATGAGCTCTGAGTTTTCCTGGCCCAGTAGGCAAAAAAGGTCACTGACCTACCTCCCTACTATTTCCTATAATACTCCACAAAACTTAAAGTTTTCCCACCTGTATGTGGCAGGGCATAATATTGATGAGAGCACTTGTATGAGCTTAGAGTTTATCTAGCCCAGTAGGCCTAAACAGGTCACTGACCTACCTGACTATTTTTTTCATTAATACTCCACGAAACTGATAGTTGTCCCACTTGTGTGTGGCAGGGCATAACATTGATGGGAGTGCTTGCATCAGCTTTATGTTTACCTGCACTACTAGGCCTAAACAGGTCACTGACCTACCTCTTTATTATTTCCTTTAATTCTCTATGAAAATTATACTTGTCCCACTGGTATGTGGCAGGGCATAACATTGATGGGAGCACTTGCATGAGCTCTGAGTTTATCTAGCCCAGAAGGCCTAAACAGGTCACTGACCTACCTCACTATTTTTTTCATTAATACTCCACAAAACTGATAGTTGTCCCACCTGTGTGTGGTAGGGCATAACACAGATGGGAGCGCTTGCATGAACTTTGAGTTTAGCCAGCCCAGTAGGCCTAAACAGGTCAATGACCTACCTGATAAGTTTTTTTGGTAATACTACACAAAACTGATATTAGTCCCACCTGTATGTGGTGGGGCATACCATTCATGGAAGTGCTTATTTCCTGTAATACTACTCAAAATGTATACTTGTCCCACCTGTGTGTGGCGGGGCATAACATTGATGGGAGTGCTTGCATGAGCTTTAAATTTAACTGAACTACTAGGCCTAAACAGGTCTCTGACCTACCTCTTTATTATTTCCTTTAATTCTCTATGAAAATTATACTTGTCCCACCTGTGTGTGGCAGGGCATACCATTGATGGGAGCACTTACATAAGCTTTGAGTTTATCCGGCTCAGTAGGCCTAAACAGGTCACTGACTTATGTGACTAGTTTTTACAGTAATACTCCCCGAATCTGATGGTGGTCCCACCTGTGTGTGACAGAGCATAACATTGATGGGAGCACTTGCATGAGCATTGAGTTTTTCCGGTCTAGTAGGCCTAAACAGGTCATTGACCTACCTCACTATTTTTTTCAGTAATACTCCACGAAACTCATAGTTGTCCCGCCTTTTTGTAGCAGGCATAACATTGATGCGAGCACTTGCATGAGCTTTGAGTTTATCCGGTCCAGTAGGCTTAAACAGGTCACTGACCTACCTCACTATTTTTTTTCAATAATGCTCCATGAAACTCATAGTTGTCCCACTTGTTTGTAGCGGGGCATAACATTGATGGGAGCGCTTGCATGAGCTTTGTGTTCATCCAGCCTAGTACAAGATGGCCTAAACAGGTTACTGACCTACCTCTTCATTATTTCCTTTAAATCTCTATGAAAATTATACTTGTACCACCTGTGTGTGGCGGGGCATAACACTGATGGGAGCACTTACATAAGCTTTGAGTTTATCCGGCCTAGTAGGCCTAAACAGGTCACTGACTTACCTGACTAGTTTTTACAGTAATACTTCACGACACAGATAATTGTCCCACCTGTATGTGGCAGGGCATAACATTGATGGGAGCGCTTGCATGAGCTTTGTGTTTATCCGGCCCAGTAGGCCTAAACAGGTCACTGACTTACGTCTCTACTTCTTCCTGTAATACTCCACAAAACGTATAGTTGCTGAGCAATGTTTAACCTTGAAATGCTAGGCCAGGTCCTTTTCCAGACCCTGTGCCATGCAGGCAGGCTGGGCCATTCAGCAAGTTTTGGTCTGGGACAATTGATGCCATTTTGCTGTGGTCTGACCCTTTGGGAAGAGTGAGGAGTCTTGTTGGGGTCCATTTGCTGTGTTGTACATGATTTGAGAAGGGCGTGACATGCCTATACCTGTGTTTTATCGTCCTTTTACTCCTCCACATCTTTATACTTAATGTAGAAAAGTAATGCCACTTTTCCCCACACTATTTGTACTGTGGGTAGATTGTTGGCACTTTTCCTGGTGTTTGTTGTCTATTCTGAGTAGTTTGGCAGCTTTTGGACACCTTTGAAGGTGTTTTCTATTCGTTTGCTGTAACCTGCCATTGATTTCAATGAGGATCAATGATATTCGACGAGCATTCGACGAACATTTGATGAACACACCCCCAATTCGGTGAATCAAATTGAATTCGAACACTTAGGTGGTGGCCTATCACTATTTGCTATTTGGAACAAATACTTGATTATTAGAAAGTACTCATAATGAGCACAGCGATTATGAATAAATAATATGGTATTTGCTCATCACTATTCTCCAATTATTATTATAAATAGTGATAAATCATATCTGATTAGTTGGTGATGCCTCTGCCGACTTTTTATGGTACAGTAACTGATTCCTTGACATATTTTCAGTATTCTTATATCCAATTTTTATGTGGCTATGTGCTCTGGCTTGAAATCTATTTTGTAGATCCGTGGCCTGTCTTTGAAAAGATTTTTTATTTAAAAAAAATCTCTTCATTCTAAAAACTTGTCTTATTGGTATTCCCTTGATTATAGAAGCAGGATACGATGAATCTTCATGAAGGAAAGAATTAGTGGAGGTGAGCTTCCTTGATACATCCACCATAATTTGACCATTTGAAGAGTCACTAATCAGTATGCCTAAAAAATTAACAGATCTGCCATATCTGAATGTGAGTTTGATGTTCAAATACTTTTGGTGAAAAGTCTATCCATTATTGATTTTAATTCTTATACATGATGATGATGGGAGGGATGATGGGAGGGAGATGATCGCTCCCTCGGTCACCCCCCTGTAACTTCCCACAGTCACCAACGTCACCCCCCGGTCACCGGTGCATACTTACCGGCCGGGATCTTCTTTCATCCTGCCCCCTGCGCCGACTTCCTGTTCTGTCAGGAGCATGCGCAGACAGAGCAGAAACTGCTCTGTCTGCCAAGGGAAACTGACAGATCATGACCTCAGTGAGGTCATGGCAGGTAAGGATCCTTGGTTCACACAGGGGTCAATTGTGATCCCAAGATGGGATCACAATTGACCCTTTGTGAACCAAGGATCCTGACCTGACATGACCTCACTGCAATCATGAGCTTTCAGTCTATGCAGAGACTGCTCTTTCTGCCCATAGGCTGACAGCTCATGATCGCAGTGAGGTCATGTCAGGTCAGGATCCTTGGTTCACAAAGGGTCAATTGTGGTCCCATCATGGGATCACAATTGACCCTTTGTGAACCAAGGATCCTGACCTGACATGACCTCACTGCGATCATGAGCTGTCAGTCTGTGCAGAGACTGCTCTGCCTGCAATTAGACTGACAGCTAATGATCGCAGTGAGGTCATGTCAGGTCAGGATCCTTGGTTCACAAAGGGTCAATTGTGATCCCATGATGGGATCACAATTGATGCTTTGTGAACCAAGGATCCTGACCTGACATCACACTACTGAGGTCATGACCTGTCATTCTCCTGGAAGAAATGCCAGCTTTTATAGCATATGGGGGATGCCCCCATATGCTGTAAAATACTGGAAATCATCGAAGGACCTCCCACTGGACTACGTCAGACCTTCCAGCTGAACTACATCGGACCTTCCTACTGGACTACGTCGGATGCCAAAGAATAATAAAGATGGGGTCTAAATAGTGTCTGTGTTTTTTTTCTAATAAAAATATTTTTTTCTGTCTTGTGTCTTCTTTACAATTTACTAGGGATTCTTAATGGCCCGGTCTAATATTGGCCAGACATTAAGAATCTCGGGCTAAGTGCCAGCTGCAAAAACGCTGGCATTAACCCCTTATTACCCAGTCTGCAACCGCTATACGGCAGCTGGAAGAGCTGGATACAGCACCAGAAAATGGCGCTTCTATGAATGCGCCATTTTCTGGGGCGGCTGTGGACTGCAATTCGCAGCGGGGGGGGCCCAGAAAGCTTGGGCCTCCCTAAGCTGTGGATTCCAGCCCCCAGCTGCCTAGTTGTACCTGGTTGGCCCACGCCATTTTTTTTTAAATTATTTCATGAAATAATTAAAAAAAAAAAAAGGACTTCCCTATATCTTTGGTTTCCAGCCAGGTAAAACTAGGCAGAAGGGGTTGGTGGCAGCCCGTAGCTGCCTGCTGTACCTGGCTGGACCAAAAGTATGGTGAAGCCCCACGTCATTTTTTTAAAAAAATTTAATAAAGAAATACTAAAAAAAATGCAGGAGAGGAGACGCCCAGGACACGGTGTCTCCGAATCTTGTGCACATGCTCTAAAAGTAAGAAATTGTGTGAAAAAAAGAAAATGTTCAATATACTAAATGCTCACTATACCCCTAGATATAATCCTTGAGGCGTCTAGTTTCCAAAATGGGGTCACTTGTGCGGGAGCTCCAATGTTTAGGCACACAGGAGCTCTCCATACACAACATGGTGTCCGCTAACTATTGGAGCTAATTTTCCATTCAAATTGTTAGCGTACTCCATGTTGCATGTGGATAGCCTCTGTGTGCCTAAACATTGGAGCTCCCCCACAAGTGACCCCATTTTGGAAACTAGACCCCCCAAGGAACATATCTAGATGCATAATGAGTACTTTCAACCCCCAGGTGCTTCACAAATGAATCCATAAAAATGAAAAAAGAAAATTTTTGTGGACAGAAAGTACTATTTCATTTTTATGGATCAATTTGTGAAGCACCTGAGGGTTCAAAGTGCTCACTATGCATCTAGATAAGTTCCTTGGGGTGTCTAGTTTCCAAAATGGGGTCACTTGTGGGGGAGCTCCAATGTTTAGGCACACAGGGGCTCCCCATACGTGACATGGTGTCCACTAACAATTGGAATTGTAAGTTGATACTATGTTGTGTATGGCGATCCCCTGTGTGCCTAAACATTAGAGCTCCCCCACAAGTGACCCCATTTTGGAAACTAGACACCCCAAGGAATTTATTTAGATGCATAGGGAGCACTTTGAACCCCCAGGTGCTTCACAAATTAATCCATAAAAATTAAAAAGTACTTTTTTTTCACAAAATCTTCTTTTTTTTCCGTTTACGGACTAATTTGTGAAGCACCTGTGGTATGAAAGTGCTCACTATGCATCTAGATAAGTTCCTTGGGGGGTCTAGTTTCCAAAATGGGGTCACTTGTGGGGGAGCTCCAATGTTTAGGCACACAGGGGCTCCCCATATGCGACATGGTGTCCGCTAACAATTTGAATGGAAAATTAGCTCCAATAGTTAGCGGACACCATGTCGCGTATGGAGAGCCGCTGTGTGCCTAAACATTGGAGCTCCCCCACAAGTGACCCCATTTTGGAAACTAGACACCCCAAGGAATTTATTTAGATGCATAGTGAGCTCTTTGAACCCCCAGGTGCTTCACAAATTGATCCGTAAAAATGAAAATGTACTTTCTTTTCCACAAAAAGTTTCTATTTTCATTTTTATGGTATCATTTGTGAAGCACCTGGGGGTTCAAAGTGCTCATCATCCATCTAGATAAGTTCCTTGGGTGGTCTAGTTTCCAAAATGGGGTCACTTGTGAGGGAGCTCCAATGTTTAGGCATACAGAGGCTCTCCATACGCAACATGGTCTCCGCTAACAATTGGAGCTAATTTTCCATTCAAATTGTTAGCGGACACCATGACGCGTATGGAGAGCCCCTGTGTGCCTAAACATTGGAGCTTCCCCACAAGTGACCCCATTTTGGAAACTAGGCCCCCCAAGGAACTTATCTAGATGCATAGTGAGCACTATGAACCCTCTGGTGCTTGACAAATTGATCCGTACAAATGAAAAAGTACTTTTTTTTTCACAAAAACTTTCTTTTGTCCTCAATTTTTTCATTTTCATATGAGCAACAGGATAAAATGCATCCTAAAATTTGTTGGGCAATTTCTCCTGAGTACACATATGTGGTCATAAACCACTGTTTGGGCGCACGGCAGGACTCGAAAGGGAAGGAATGGAAAATTAGCTCCAAAAATCAAATTGCGCTCCCTCCCTTCTGAGCCCTGCCGTGCGCCCAAACAGTGGTTTATGACCACATATGAGGTATCGGTGTACTCAGGAGAAATTGGCCAACAAATTTTAGGATGCATTTTATCCTGTTGCCCATGTGAAAATTAAAGAATTAAGGCTAAAAGAACATTTTTGTTGGAAAAATTAAAAATTTCCATTTTTTGTTTCCACTTTGCTTTAGTTCCTGTAAAGCACCTGAAGGGTTAATAATCTTCTTGAATATAGTTTTGAGTAGCTTGAGGGGTGCAGTTTTTGGAATGGTATCACTTTTGGGTGTTTTTTGTCATCTATGCCCCTCAAAGGGACTTCAAATGTGATATGGTCACTAAAAAAATGGTTTGTAAATTTTGCTGGAAAAATTAGAAATTGCTGATGAACTTTGAACCCTTATAACGTCCTAACCCAAAAATTTTTTTTTTCCCAAAATTGTGCTGATGTAAAGTAGACATGTGGGAAATGTTATTTATTAAATATTTTGTATCACATAACGCTCCAGTTTAACAGAATAAAAATTCAAAATTTGAAAATTGTGAAATTTTCTAAATTATTGCCAATTTTTTAATATTTTCACAAATAAACGCAAAAATTATCGACCTAAATTTACCACTAACAAGAAGCCCAATATGTCACGAAAAAACAATCTCAGAATCGCTTGGATCCAATGAAGCGTTCCAGAGATATTACCTCATAAAGGGACACTGGTCAGAATTACAAAAAACGGTCTGGTCATTTAGGGGGAAATTGGCTCCGTCACTAAGGGGTTAATAATTAAATTCTGTGCATATTCCAACCAAATTTCTGTACACATATAATCCCTGACAGCTTTCTCAAACAGCTCATAAACAGCCTCACGACTTAGTTTATGTTCCGTTGGCAATATCCTCTGGCTTGAAATCTTTTTTGGAGATCCGTGGCCTGTCTTTGAAAGGATTCTTCATTTGTACAATTCTCTTCATTCTTAAAAATTGTCCCTTAATTATGGAAGGACAGTGGCGTAACTACCGCGGTCACAGCGGTTGCGGCTGAGACCAGGTCCGCCCCCTTACAGCCGGCCGCTTACAGCCGGCCGCCGCGACCGTAATAGCACCGGCCGGAGAGGAGGGAGGACGGGAAGTGAGAGAAACCTCACTTCCTGCAGCTCTGCACGCCCCTCCTCACCTCCTCACTGCGGATCGAGGGACACTGGATGCCTACGGCAGCCGCGGTAAGTGTGAATGGCAGCGGAGAAACTCCGCCAGCACACCCCCACCCCCCCACTCCCCGGTCCTCATGTGAGGGAGGACAAGCTCAAAGATTTCTGATAGCACCCCTCACATGGGGGCAAATCTTGCACCGGGACCCGGAACATGCTAGTTACGCCACTGTGGAAGGAGGATGTGATGAATCTGCAAACAGGAAAGAATTAGTGGAGCTGGGCTTCCTTAATACATCCGCCATAATTTCACCAATTGAAGAGGCAGTAATCAGTATGTGGAAAAAATCAACAGATCTGCCATATCTGAACATCAGTTTGATGTTTATATTCTATTGGTTAAGTCTATCCATTAATAATTGTGATTCTGATAAACTTCCTTTCCATATAAAAAGCACATTGTATATTTTTCTGATCCAATGATGTATTTCGTTAGCATTCGTTATCGCCTTCTTGTAATTCTGAGTAACAGATTTTGCAATGGGTTCTTCTGACCATTCTTCAAACTTTGCATAGGTTAATGCCACATCAAAAAGGATACACCTAGCTGGTGTTTGAAAAGTGTGTAGATACTGTCGTGTTTGATATTTAGGATTTGCTGTTGCTCCGCTTAAGGGTTTACACCAGGTAAAGTGTGCAAGGTTCCTAATATTGCATTCTCAAACTCCATGTAGGTATCCCATATGGTCGATCCTTTGGTAATTTTGCATCCAAAAGCTGTTAATGGTCAGTCATAGTTAGAGCGAGCTTTGGCAATGCCACCCTCTTCCCCACACCTCCAATGAAATTCTGGGCATATTCCAACCAAATTTCTGCACAGATGTAATCCTTGACAGCTTTCAGAAACAGCTAATAGGCATCCTCATGACTTAGCTTATGTTCCAGTGGCAATATACTCTGTTATGAAATCCTTATTTGGATATCTGTGACCTGTCTTTGAAAGGATTCTTCATTTGGATAATTCTCTTCATTCTTAAAAATTGTCCTATTGATATTTCCTTGATTATGGAGGAAGGATCTGTACACAGGAAAGAATTAGTGGAGCTGGGCTTCCTTAACACATCCGCCATAAGTTCAACATTTGAAGAAGCACTAATCAGCATGTGCAAAAAAATCAACAGATCTGCCATAACTGAACATCAGTTTGAGGTTTAGATTGTTTTGGTTAAGTCTATCCATCATTAATTCTAATTCTGATATACTTTCATTCGTGATAAAAAGCACATTGTCTTATTATCTGATCCAATTATGTATTTTGTTAGCATTCTAAATGATTTCACATTGGAAAATTTCCCTTTTCCATACTCCCGAAAAATAGGTTTAAATAACTGGGGGCACATGAGGCCTCCATTGCAGTCCCTTATGTTTGTAAATACATTTTGTTGTGGAAAAAAAGAAAATTATGCATCAAAACTAGAGATGAGCCACCACCCCGGTGTTCGAATTCGATTCGATTCGTCTAATCCACGGGGTGTTCGACGAATGTTCGTCGAATGCTCGACGAACACCGTCGAACACCCCAGAAAACGAACAAACCGGGCTTGTGGGGCTTTTTCACTTCCACAATGTATATACATACATTGTGGAAGTGAAAAAAAGTGAAAGAAAGTGTTAAAAATAAAAAAATAATCAATGCTCACCTGTCCGCGGTCCACCGAAGCCTCCGACAAGGTCCTGTGGCTTCTAGGACCTGTGGTGACGTCATGTTCTCGCGCGAACTCCGGTCACATGACCGAAGTTCCGCGAGAACATGACGTCACCACAGATCCTGGAAGTACAGGACCTTGCCGGAAAGCTTAAAATAGATATTTTTATGTTTCAGACCCTTTCTTTAAGTAAACGTTACTTAAAGAAAGGGTCCGAAACATAAAAATATCTATTTTAAGCTTTCCGGCAAGGTCCTGTGCTTATAGGGCCTGTGGTGACGTCATGTTCTCGCGGGAACTCCGGTCACGTGACCGGAGTTCCCGCGAGAACATGACGTCACCACAGGTCCTATTAGCAATAGGACCTTGCCGGAAGCCGTAAAATAGATATTTTTATGATTTGGACCCTTTCTTTAAGTAAAAGAAAGAGTCCGAATCATAAAAATATCTATTTTAAGCTTTCCGACAAGGTCCTATTGATAATAGGACCTGTGGTGACGTCATGTTCTCGCGGGAACTCCGGTCACGTGACCGGAGTTCCCACGAGAACATGACGTCACCACAGGTCCTAGAAGCACAGGACCTTGCCGGAAAGCGTAAAATATTTTTATGATTCGGACACTTTCTTTTACTTAAAGAAAGGGTCCGAATCATTAAAATATCTATTTTACGCTTTCTGGCAAGGTCCTGTGCTTCTAGGACCTGTGGTGACGTCATGTTCTCGCGGAACTCCGGTCATGTGACCTCTGAGAGACAACACAGGTGTCCATATGCCGATGTCAAACTGGTCCTTTTTGAAAATGGATAAAGTAATAATTCAGGGGGCTGCTGAGAAATGCACATTACAATTGTCAGATTTATATTTTTAAAAGATTTAGAAAACCATGTATCATTTAGTTGACAGTTCACAAATACTTGCTACTTACTATTGGTATATTACATAAAATCCCAATAAAATAAATTTAAGTCTGTAGGTAGAACGTTGAAAAATGTAGAACAGTTCATATGGTATGAATTCAAAGCACTTTAAATTATTATGAAAAGTCAAGAAAAATCAAGATAATATTTGTGACAGTCACTAGTTTATTTTTCATGTGAAATGTTTTCAAATTCTGTCTAGTAATTTTTGTGTAAGTAAAATGTTGAAAAAACTCACCAAAAATTTGCCAGGTAAATACCCATTGCACTTAGCAGCAGCTGCCAGCTCCTCTGAGAGACAACACAGGTGTCTGTATGCCGGTACTCAATCACCTGCAACCCACAGTGGGGGCGGTTGTGGCACCAGCATCCAGCCATGCTGTCAGGGAGGTGACTTGTGGCATTTAAAGACACGAGGTTACCATAGGGCTCTGCCACTCACGGTGCATGCAAGGCATAGTGTCAGAGCAGCCTATTGGTCACGCCCTTCTATTAGATCAGGCGGGCTGCTCCGCACTGATTACATGCCTCACAAAATGACAGACGCTCCCCAGAGGTCTCAGCCTCATACTGCAGATGAAAAAAATGCAATAAAACACTAAAGATGAAAGTGTGAGGTGTTTGTGGGTATTTTGGCCAAAATACGTAAGCTGGTAACCCACCGTCAAGGGCCCTCACGCTTACCAGTCCTAACCACATGCCTTTTGCGACATGTCCGTTTAATATTGCATGATTCACCGAACAGGACATAAAAACATTGAAAAAACTCACCAAAAATTTGCCAGGTAAATACCCATTGCACTTAGCAGCAGCTGCCAGCTCCTCTGAGAAACAACACAGGTGTCTGTATGCCGGTACTCAATCACCTGCAACCCACAGTGGGGGCGGTTGTGGCACCAGCATCCAGCCATACTGTCAGGGAGGTGACTGGTGGCATTTAAAGACACGAGGTTACCATAGGGCTCTGCCACTCACGGTGCATGCAAGGCATAGTGTCAGAGCAGCCTATTGGTCACGCCCTTCTATTAGATCAGGCGGGCTGCTCCGCACTGATTACATGCCTCACAAAATAACAGATGCCCCCCAGAGGGCTCAGCCTCAAACTGCAGATAACAAAAATGCAATAAAACACTAAAGATGAAAATGTGAGGTGTTTGTGGGTATTTTGGCCAAGATACGTAAGCCGGTAACCCACCGTCAAGGGCCCTCACGCTTACCAGTCCTAACCACATGCCTTTTGCGACATGTCCGTTTAATATTGCATGATTCACTGAACAGGACATAAAAACATTGAAAAAACTCACCAAAAATTTGCCAGGTAAATACCCATTGCACTTAGCAGCAGCTGCCAGCTCCTCTGAGAGACAACACAGGTGTCTGTATGCCGGTACTCAATCACCTGCAACCCACAGTGGGGGCGGGTGTGGCACCAGCATCCAGCCATGCTGTCAGGGAGGTGACTGGTGGCATTTAAAGACACGAGATTACCGTAGGGCTCTGCCACTCACGGTGCATGCAAGGCATAGTGTCAGAGCAGCCTATTGGTCACGCCCTTCTATTAGATCAGGCGGGCTGCTCCGCACTGATTACATGCCTCAAAAAATGACAGACGCCCCCCAGAGGTCTCAGCCTCAAACTGCAGATAACAAAAATGCAATAAAACACTAAAGATGAAAATGTGAGGTGTTTGTGGGTATTTTGGCCAAAATACGTAAGCCGGTAACCCACCGTCAAGGGCCCTCACGCTTACCAGTCCTAACCACATGCCTTTTGCGACATGTCCGTTTAATATTGCATGATTCACCGAACATGACATAAAGACATTGAAAAAAACTCACCAAAAATTTGCAAGGTAAATACCCATTGCACTTAGCAGCAGCTGCCAGCTCCTCTGAGAGACAACACAGGTGTCTGTATGCCGGTACTCAATCATCTGCAACCCAGGTGAGTTTTTTCAATGTTTTTATGTCCTGTTCGGTGAATCAAGTAAGTAAAATGTTATTTACTTCAAAAACTGACAAATGTATCTCATTATAGTTTTTTTAAGGTGGTTCTCTGGGAAATAAAAATAATATTTAAAACTAAGAAAATCCATTATTGTAAATAAATTGATAAATACTTATAATCATATATTCGTGCTCATATGATTTAGTGAAAAACAGTAAGGTTTTTTTTTAAATGTGCAAAATCCATCAACAGCAGAACAGTTTGTATGTAGAGATGATCAGCCTGTGGATATTCGAGATAGCCAAATCCACACAGATTAAAAAAAGTTGAGTTCAGGAATTGAACTTGACCAGAACTTGATCCCAGATAATGAACCCCATACAAGTCAATGTGGACACAAAGTTCGGGGCTGTAAAATAGTGGTAGTAAGGGCTATTGGGCTTACTGTGTTTTCCAGAAGATAACACTTCAGTTAGACTTTTTTCTAGGCCTGATCATTAAGCTTCATAAATATTGAATGTTTTACCCCACCCACCCTAAGTGTCCGTGTCTGTAATTAAACAAACTATGAGAAAGGAAAGAAAGCGCAATAGGGTCTTATCCTTGTGACACTGAGGCAATGAGACATAAATTTGTCACTGCTCACCTGGGACAGTTGTGCGACCCACAACTGGTGTGAAGGAGTAATTATGGCTGCTGCAGGATCCACACTCCACCCACAGAAGGGTGCCAGAACCAAATGCAAGGATGACAGTATTTCTTGGATCCACGCTGCATATATGATAAAAAGATATACAGAAACCATTGGTAATTGTGCAGAGATGGCCTTAATCCAACAACATTTTTGTTGGTTCCCTTAGGGAGAAGCCAGGTCGGCTCCGAAACGCATTGGATTAAAAACATCTCTGCTCAACCAGTGGTTTCTGCTAGGGATGGGCGAATCTACTCGCTAGGACTCGTTACTCTGCGAGTAGTAAGGGACTCGCAGGACTCGGTACTCTGTGAGTTTCCCAGCGATTACTCGCACAGTAACGAGTCCAATGCAAATCAATGGCAATCCTAGTTTTGTCAGAGACTCTGACAAAACTAGGATTGCCATTGACTTGCATTGGACTCCTTACTGTGCAAGTAATCACAGGGAAACTCGCACAGTAAGGAGTCCAGCTGTCTGCTCTGTGTCTGCTCTCAGCCTGCAGGCTGCCGCAGCTCCAGGGTCCTAGAGCCCGCCTGCTCTCCCTGTGCACAGAGATGATGTAGCAGAGCTGAGATTGTTCTCAGTCTGCTTATTCCCTGTGCATAGACATCTATATCTATGCACAGGGGATGTAGCAGAGAGGACATCGCGTTTTGGACTACGTCGGATGAAAGAGGATTTTTTTAATTAAAGATGGAGTCCTTAATGGCTTTTTTTTTTATTTCTAATAAAAATTTTTCTCTGTGTTGTGTTTTTTTTAACCCTTTATTGGAGATTCTTAGTGGCCGGGTCAAACCTGGCCTGACATTAAGAATCCCGGGCTTAATACCAGCTTGTATAACAAAGCTGGTATTAACCCCTTTATTACCCAGCGTGCCACCACCACCAGGGCCGCTGGAAGAGCGGGGTTCAGCGCCAGAGGATGGCGCTGCGGGCTGCAATTTGCAGCGGGGGGTGCCCAGAAAGCTTGGGCCTCCCTGCGCTGTGGATTCCAGCCCCCAGCTGCTTAGCTGTACCTAGCTAGACATAGAAATTGCGCGGAGCCCCACGCATTTTTTTTTTATTATTTCATGAAATTCATGAAATAATAAAAAAAAGGGCTCCCATATATTCTTGTGTCTGGCCAAGTACAAATAGGCACCTGGGGGTTGGGGGCTTCCCGTCGCTGCCTGCTGGATCCAGCTGGTTCCAGAAATACGGAGAAGAAAAAAATGACGTGGGCTTCGCCGTATTTCTGGAACCAGCCGGATCCAGCAGGCAGCTACCGGCTGCCCCCAACCCCCAGGTGCCTATTTGTACCTGGCCGGACACAAGAATATAGGCGAGCCCTCTTTTTTTATTATTTCATGAATTTCATGAAATAATAAAAAAAAAAATGCGTGGGGCTCCGCGCAATTTCTATGTCTAGCCAGCAGCTTAGGGGGGCTGGAATCCACAGCGCAGGGAGGCCCAAGCTTTCTGGGCACCCCCCGCTGCAAATTGCAGCCCGCAGCCGCCCCCAGAAGATGGCGCGTTCATTGAAGCTCCATCCTCTGGCGCTGAACCCCGCTCTTCCAGCGGCCCTGGGGCGGTGGCACGCTGGGTAATAAAGGGGTTAATACCAGCTTTGTTATACAAGCTGGTATTAAGCCCGAGATTCTTAATGTCAGGCCAGGTTTGATCCGGCCACTAAGAATCTCCAATAAAGGGTTAAAAAAAACACAACACAGAGAAAATTTTTTATTAGAAATAAAAAAAAAAGCCATTAGGGACTCCATCTTTAATTAAAAAAATCCTCTTCCGTCCGACATAGTCCAAAACGCGATGTCCTCTCTGCTACATCCCCTGTGCATAGATATAGATGTCTATGCACAGGGAATGAGCAGACTGAGAACAATCTCAGCTCTGCTACATCAGGCAGCAGGCGGGCTCTAGGACCCTGGAGCTACAGCAGCCTGCAGGACCCGAGGGCACAGAACAGACAGCCAGACTCCTTACTGTGCGAGTTTCCCTGCGATTACTTGCACAGTAACGAGTCCAATGCAAGTCAATGGCAATCCTAGTTTTGTCAGAGTCTCTGACAAAACTAGGATTGCCATTGATTTGCATTGGACTCGTTACTGTGCGAGTAAACGCTGGGAAACTCGCAGAGTACCGAGTCCTAGCAGATAGAGCCTGAAGCTTCTGAGACACATCTGCGATTTGTAAATCGCACATTACTCGCTATTACTCGCTTCCCCATTCATTAACATTGGACTCGCTAGACTCGCAACGAGTAGCGAGTCCCGGGGTCGGACTCGCTAGAGTCAAGCGATTCCGAGTAATTTAGGATTCGCCCATCACTAGTTTCTGCGTATCATTTCATCATATGTGCAGCGCGGATCCAGGAAGTATCTGTGATTGGTTGTAGACTACTATACATGCCCCTCGCCTTCTGTGTCAGCATCTGTGATTGGTTGGTTGCAGACTACTATACAAAACACCTGCCATCTGTGTCAGCATATGTGATTGATTGAAGATACGTTTGCTGTATGGTAGTGTAAAAAGGAGTAAATATATGATAAAGAATAAATGACGTGGGCTCCTGCCCTATTTTTGATAATAAAAGAAGGTAACACAGCAGCTACAGGCTGGAACCCCCGGCGATGAGCTTTACCATGGCTGCTTAGAAAAAATAGAGGGGATCCTATAATTATAAAAAAAACAGTGTGGGGTCTCCCAGATTTTTAATAACCAGCGCAGGTAAACCACATTGCTGGATGTTGCTATTCTCATCCTGGGGAAGTCTATAGTATTGTACCCCCCTAGACTAAACATAGCAGCCCGCAGCCACCTCAAAATTTAGCGCACCCATTAGATGCGCCAATCCAGGGTCTTGCTCCACTCATCCACATTGCCTTGGTGCAGTGGCAATTGGGGTAATATAAAGGGTTAATGACAGCTGTGCTTTGACAAATGTCACAGCTTCCATCAGCCCTAGGTTAGTAATTGGTAGGGGTCTATGATACCCCTCCCATTACTAAAATGGAAGTCAAAATAATTAAAAACAAACACAGAAAAAATCCTTTATTTTGAATAAAAAACACACACCCTCTTTCACCTCTTTTTTAACCCCCAAAACACTGCTGAAGGTCCGAAGTAGTCCATACGAGGTCCCAAGATGAATCTGTCTGTGCTACATTCGAAAGACTACAGTGACGGAATAAACGACCACTCACTGCAGCTTCTGGGATATACTGACAGTCAATGGGAATATTAACGGATTGCAAGACATGGCGACATAGCTGACTGGCAATCCAGCAGCAGGTTCAACTGAGTTGATAGCTGTAGTTTCCCAGTGTGAACTCAGTTTAGCCTGCTGCTGGATTGCCAGACAGCTGTGCTGCCACGTACCACAATCTATTATCAAAGATGAGGGAGACCCCATGCCATTGTTTTTAAATGATGGGATCTCCTCCATTTTTTATAAATAGCCACGGTAAAGCTCACCACTGGGCATTGGCAACCTGCAGCTGATGCTTTACCAATTATTAAACATAGGGCAGGAGCCCACATCATTTTTTTTGCCAGTACTTGACATTGCTGTGATAGGGATGGAAGTGCCCACTCTGGAAAAGCTTTATGATTGGCTGCCCTGTGGACTTTCAACAATCTTTATTCGAATCACAAAACTGAACAGTGAAAAGTCTGTGTTCTGGATTCAGCACTGGAAACAATGAATATGAACTTTACAGTTCAGGGTTTGCTCATTCCGAGTTGTATTACTTTCTTTGGCCATTTGCTTTGCTATGATGATAAATTATAGGGAATGAATGTATAGCAGAGCTGAGATATCATCTCGGTTGGATGAAACACAGGTTGTGAGTAGAGAGGAGGAGAAATGGTATTAGACAGGCCATGGAAGATGTGGAAGATGTTACTTTCCAGCAAGTGTGTAAGTGCTCATATTGTAACATCTCCCACAGCTTTCCTCTTGTCACTTCCATTCTCCGCACTGATCATAACATCTGACCTCACTGCCTGTGCTCCAGGTGAGGTGTTTTTTATCTAAAATTTGACATGCACAAATTTTATTTATAGTAAACTACCAGAGAAACCACAGGAGCTTTCTCTACTCAGTAGAGTTAGTGTCAGTCAATTGACTGGACCCGGTCCTTCAGCCATGGCAGTAATCTGTGGCCACTTGACGGGTAGCCCAGCTCTTACCAATTGGCATTTCCTGGTCTGGTACCATGTTATTGCAGTGTGCTGCACATGAGACATCATGCAAGGCCTGCAAATCAAAAGAAGAGCTGAATGTGCCTTCAGGTAAGAGGTGGCCCTTAGGGTTTCTGTCCAACAGACACAAATTACTGACAAAGGAGCTGGACCTGGTCATGGAAATCAAATCACACAACTGTACTACTTACACTGCCCTGGTGTGTGTTTAAGATAGACGTTGTATTCTGTAATGTGAAGGCAGTGATTTTAAAAAACCTTATAATTACTCATTGTGTAAAATAAGCATAAATAAATAATAGCTTTTATCAATTGATTTTTAATAATGTATTTTTTTAGTGTAATAATTTTCTTTATTTCCCAGAGAACCTCTTTAAGATTGTCACCCTGTATTCCATTGACCCTGTCTGGGTAAATTTCTCTTGCTTCTCTCAATTTTCCTCCAGATTTAGTATTTGTACCAATGGAAACCATGATGTGTAACATGAGCATAAAACTGTATCTCGAGGTATAAAATAAATTGATCAGCAATAACAGCACAGAATGACAGTAATCCATGCTGTGTTTTATGTTTCAGCACTGTATAATCACATTACCTTCTACATTGCTTGAGACTTAATCTGAAAGAAAGCACAGCCAGCCTGTTATTGAAGGCAAAAACGCTAATAATTCTTCTTTATATAAGGAGTTACATTTTAAAGAGATTGTTCAGTCTGATGATGTTGATGACCTATCACAATGGGAGGTTATCAACATTAGATTGGTGGAGGCATGACACCTGGCACCGGCTGTATGACAATTTTGAAAGCAGTAAGAATAGATCTATTCACTCAGTAGTGGCCATCACTGAGAGCTACAGACATTTTCCCACCACCGTAGTTGCAAACATCTAATCTGATATTCATGACTGATCCTAAGGATATTACAAAAATCCAACCCAAAGTATTATACTTATGTAGCGGTGTAAAGATACACTGGGGCAGTCGACCTGCTATGATTTTCGGAAGGTGAGTTTAGCTCGTTTTCTGAGCTTAGACCACATCAAAGTTGAATGTAGCGGGAAACAAAAGGCCTGTAAAAGACAAATGGTGCAATATTTTTCATGAAACCCAATTGCAAACCTGAATTATAGACACTATTACATGTATTTAAGTAAATTTTTTTCCCCAATGTTTGACACCATTCTAAGTTTTCTAAATTCTTATTTTGTTCTATATTTATAAAAACAATATGACATGGGAGTCTATCACATATCAATTATTGTTTTTACAGGATCTGAAAGAAAAAATGGACGAACTCCAACCACTAATTCCAGTCTTAGAGCAGTATAAGACCGATGCTCGGCTGATCACACAGTTCAAGGAAGAGATCAGAAATCTTACCGGCATTCTCACCAGCATTCAGCAAGAAATTGGGGCATTTGACTATGAGGAATTGCATCAACGAGTTCTGGGCCTGGAAACTCGACTGAGAGAGTGCATGAAAAAACTGAGTAAGACTAAGCATTTCTCAATAGTCTTCAATATTTTTAAATACACTGGTATACTTTGTTGCTCACAGAATATTTTAATGTGTGGCCTGTATGGTACTAACATGTGAAACATTTCATGTACCCAGACACATAAAAAGATTGCTTTGTTATCATTGGCAACTGATGACCCTCCATTATTGAAATATCTCTGAAAAAGTGAAAGCTAAATTGAAAACGATCCATGCCACTATGTAAGCATACCATCCAACTTTCAATGCATGCATAGCACTCTGCAGCAATTTTTACTTTAGGCTAAGCTCACATAGAAATATTTTTCTATTGCGGCCCATTAAGGTTACCACACAATAGGGTACCCCTTTTATGGCACCCACAGTGCCATCCACACACAGTATGATACTCCCAAAGTCCCATATTCACACAGTATGATGCCCCACTGTCCCACACACACACATGATGCCCTCCACTACATTCCTCACATAGTATGATGTCTCCCACACACATTATGATGACCCATACACCCAACACACTCAGTATTATGCCCCCACAGTATATTCTCTCACTTACACATTATGATGCCCCATATATAATAATGCCTGAGAGTACAGTATGATGCTACTGCAGCCTCCACTCACAGTAGGCTAACCACAAACCCACACACATAATATCATGTCCTTTACCACCCCCACACAGTATGATTCTCCCTCACTACATTATTCACACATAGTATGATGTCTCCAAACACAGTATGATGCCCCCACATACAGTATGTTGCCACTACAATGTCCCACACAATATTATGCCACCACAATTCACCCACATACCTTAATATGATACTCCTACTACCTAGACACACAGCATGATATCTACACAATACCCCCACTACACACATAATATTATGTCTCCACAGCCTCCACACTGTTTAATGCCACCAAAACCCTAGATACACGGCATGATAGCACCACAGCCCTGCCATACACAATATGAGGTTCCCAATGTACTTTCCCATATACATATTTCGATGCTCCACACCCCGCCACACTCAGTATGATGCCATCAAGGTATGATGCACCACAGCCTCGACATACAGTATACTTTCTCCACAGATACACACATAGTATGATGCCCCAACACATAATATGGCACAGCCACAGTCCTCCCCACCCCCACACACATTGTGATGACTTTGGTAGGACTATCAGATTTTCATTGACCGAAAAGTGGAATAGCTATCTAATTCAACCATTATATTCAGCTTTATCTGTGTACTGAGGAAACAAATACAGCTAAAAAAGGACTCACATATTCTTGTCATCCAAGGACAGTAGGACAATACCCCAGTTTCGGGAATATCCATCCAAATCCGGAACAGTTGGGAATCATGCTGGAGATTTATCAGTTGTTGGTAAAAATAAAAGAAATAGCCATGGCCAAAAAAAGAGAGGAGCTTGTGTGGCTCTCTTGCTACTTAACGTCCCGTGCCCCCCCCTCCCCACTTAAAGTCCATACCTGGAAGCAGCTGATGTGTCTGTGAGGGCTAAGGTTGCACACCTCAACCTATGGCTCAGTATCGCACAGTATCGCACAGCATTCTAAAGGTAACTATTAAAAAAACGAAAACAAGAAGTAGTGTGATGGTAAAGGGAGACCAGGAAAACATGGAATGATAAGCATCAGAATCAGAGGGGGAAGGAGCGATGGCCTCAGTGCTCTCTATCTATAGCCAGTAACTGCAAAGCACTCTATAAGGGGTATGTACAGTGACTGTGACAACCTCTGCTGCTGCTGAAGAAGTATGCAACAGAGATTGTGTATTCTGGAGGAAAAATGACATTTATTACAATAACTTCTTGGAAAACAAGAATTTAATGGCATTATTATCAATAAACCATTTCAAACTTTTCAGAGACAAGAATTTTCAGCTGTCAAGTTATTGAATTTAGTTTGCATTTAGCATCAGAAAATGTAAAGAAAACATGGTTAAAGAGTTCATTTATTGCCTCTATTGAACAGCTATGATTCCTCTCCTATGAAATTGCATTAACAATTTGGCACATATGCTAAAGAGATGGAAGAAATAGGATTACTGCTGTAATAAAATAGACATGCCTGCTTAATTTCTGCACACAGCGGGAGAATAAGTGTTTAATGGTTATAAGTGATTGCGTGAAAGACATATATTTTCTAAATTTCTTGTTGTTTTTGGAAAAGGTAGAAATGCACTTTATTGGAGAGAGGTTAGGGGTATAACTTTACTAAGAAATTCAGATCTGATTAGGTTTAAAAAATATTAAGCTGCAATTTAATCATTAAAGTGCTGTGCTGCTGTGCTCAACCTGCTTGCGTGTTCACAGAGAAATGTGGGGAGTCTCTGCTACGAATGAAAACAGCCTCTCGGATAATCAGTATTATTTTACACACATTATTCTCTATTACTGGTAGCCTGTAGGGAAAAGGACAAACAATAAGAAATGTCTTGTTTGACTTGTTGCCTGTGGTGATGATTTCAAAGCTGCCATTTATGTAAGGCCATGTTCATATGGGGCATCTTCAGGGTTATTTTGCTGATGAGTTATTTTACGGCTAGCAACAAATATTAGTGAATGCAAATGTCTGTATTCTTATTCAGAAGGTGCACTGATAACCGCATTATATTTGGCATTAATTATAATTTCAGCAGGGTCTGCATTTTAAATCAGCAGAGAGCAAAGCACCATAAAAATGACAAAAACACAATCATGAAAACCATGTATTAATAACACATGGTGCTGCACATTTTTTTTTAAAGTAAACTCTATGTAGAATGTTCAAAAAGGATCTCTACCAAAAATCTCCAGCTTGTGAAATTGAACATGTCACCAGTTTCCGAAGGAAATATATTTGTAAGGGTGCTATTGACATGAATTTCTCCCCAGATGTTGGTAAGAGCTAGGGATGTGTGAGCACTACCATGCTTGGGTGCACAGTACTCGTAACGAGCATTATGACGCTCAGACGGGCTCAATTCATTTACCGAGTGTAATGGAAGTCAATGGGGAACATTTTTCCGGCAGGTTTTCCAGAAAAATACTTTTCCATTGAGTTCCATTATACTCAGTAAATGAGTAGAGCCCGTCTGAGAGTCAAAATGCTCGTTACGAGTACTGAACACCCAAACATGGTGGTGCAGGCTCATCACTAGTAACAACCCATCCAACCAACACAGACAAAGAAATCAAACCATAGATGTCCATAAATTTAGTGATGTGTAATAATGAGAAATGACACAAGGAAAAAGTATTAAGCACACTGAAATGTATGCAATACTTTGTACAAAAGCCTTTGTTGGTGACGACAGCTTCAAGACAAGCTTCTGTATGGAGAAACTAATTGCATGCTGCTCATGGGGCTCCTGTTATAAACTCTAAGCTTTAGCTCCTTCTATAATTTTTTTATTGGATTCAGGTTAGATTATAGCCTGGGCCATTATAGAAACTTTATTATTTATTTATTTATATATAAAAAAAAAAAAAAAGCAAGTGAGAGTTTTCTTAGGTGTGTGTTTGGGAACATTGTCCTGCTGAAATTTGCACCCTTGTTTCATCTTCATCATCTTGGTACCGGCAGATGGCAGCACATTTTTATTAAGAATGTCTCTGTACATTTGTCTATTCTTCATTTGGTCAATTATATGAATTTTGCCAGTGCCGTTTGCTGAAAAATAGCCCCACACCATAATTTTCTCACTTCCAAACTTCACTATTATTTTGGTGGTTTGGAGAGATATGCTATGCTTTTTGGCCTTCGAACCTAAAGAGTTGGTATCAGCTGCCCGCCCAGACTATATTTTCCCAGTATTCCATAGGCTTGTCTAAATGTTGTTGAGCAAACTTTAAATGTACTTGACCATGCTTTCTGTTCAGCAATGGAGTCTTGCATGAGCCTTCATATAGACCATGAAGTTTGAGTGCATTACTTACTATTTTCTTTGAAACAATTGTACCTACTATTTCCATGTCTATGTGTAGCTCTTCATAGGTGGTTCTTAGCTCTTGGAAACTCTTCTGATAATTCTTTTCACTCCTCTTTTTGAAATCTTATGAGTGGCACCTGGTTATTGCCAGTTTATGTTGAAATTATGTTCTTTCCACTCCTGGATTATGACCCCGACAGTGCTCACTTGAACCTCAGTAGTTTAGAAGTTCCTTGCAACCAATGCCATCAATATATTTTGCAACTATAAGGCTGGAAATGTTTTGAGACAGCTCATTGGTTTTACCCATTATGAAATGTTTCTTGTGTGCAACCTTGGTAATGATACACCTTTTTAAAAGAGCCATCAATTGAACCAGCTGATATTATTTTCAGCTGGTGTCATGACTTTGCATGGTTATTTGCACCGCTTTTTCTTCATGTGCTCAATACTTTTTCCCTATGTCATTTCTCATTATTATACATCCCTTACTTTATGGACATCTATTGTTTGATTTCATTATTATACTGTACATCTCTTCATTTATGGACATCTATTGTTTGATTTCTTTGTCTGTGTACATTGTATGGGTTTTAACTGACATCTGGTGAAACATTTATGACAAAAGCACATTTAGAAATACATTTAGTTAGAATATTGGTGACATGTACAATTATTATTGCACCTGATGTATATGAAGAAATACACTACATAGAAAAATATAGTGTCACACACCTCTTAACTAGTGATGAGCGAGTACGCTTGTGACTACTCGGTACTCACACGAGTATCACTGTACTCGGGCTACTCGGCGGGTACCGAGTAATCTCGCGATACTCGTGCTGTACTTGGGGTCCTCATCCCTGCATGTTGGCGCTCTTTAGAGAGCCAGCCCACATGCAGGGATTGGCTGGCAGTCACTGCAATGCCACAGCCCTGTTAGTTGTGGCATTGCAGTGATTGGCCGGCCCGCACAGCGTGACCAAGCCTTTATAAGACCCGGCCACGATGTGCTCTGCACACAGCCATCCAGACAGTCAGTGTAGGGAGAGTGTCTGCTGCTGCTTAAGGGACAGATTTGCTGCCCTCATAGGTAGATCCGGAGCAGTGCTGCAAACTGCTGCTGACCAGAACAGTCCTTCTCAGGACTAATCTAGGAGGATATAGGCAGGGTGATCCAGATCGGAGTCCAAGCTTTCCAGTGACCAGAACAGTCCTCAGGAGACTGTTGTAGCTGACTAGTTGTATACAGGCAGGGTGTAATATGCATATCCAGCTTTCCTGTGACCAGAAAAGTGAGGAGACTGTTGCAGCTGACTAGCTGTATACAGGCAGGCTATCCATATCCAGCTTTCCTGTGACCAGAACAGTCAGGAGACTGTTGTAGCTGACTAGCTGTATACAGGCAGGCTATCCATATCCAGCTTTCCTGTAACCAGAACAGTCAGGAGACTGTTGTAGCTGACTAGCTGTATACAGGCAGGCTATCCATATCCAGCTTTCCTGTGACCAGAACAGTCAGGAGACTGTTGTAGCTGACTAGCTGTATACAGGCAGGGTGTAATATCCATATATAGTTTTCCTGTGACCAGAACAGTCAGGAGACTGTTGTAGCTGACTAGCTGTATACAGGCAGGCTATCCATATCCAGCTTTCCTGTGACCAGGACAGTCAGGAGACTGTTGTAGCTGACTAGCTCTATACAGGCAGGGTCTAATATCCATATCCAGCTTTCCTGTGACCAGAAAAGTCAGGAGACTGTTGTAGCTGACTAGCTGTATACAGGCAGGCTATCCATATCCAGCTTTCCTGTGACCAGAACAGTCAGGAGACTGTTGTAGCTGACTAGCTGTATACAGGCAGGGTGTAATATCCATATCCAGTTTTCCTGTGACCAGAACAGTCAGGAGACTGTTGTAGCTGACTAGCTGTATACAGGCAGGCTATCCATATCCAGCTTTCCTGTGACCAGGACAGTCAGGAGACTGTTGTAGCTGACTAGCTCTATACAGGCAGGGTCTAATATCCATATCCAGCTTTCCTGTGACCAGAACAGTCAGGAGACTGTTGTAGTTGACTACCTGTATACAGGCAGGCTATCCATATCCAGCTTTCCTGTGATCAGAACAGTCCTCAGGAGACTGTTGTAGCTGAGTAGTTGTATACAGGCAGGCTATCCATATCCAGCTTTCCTTTGACCAAAACAGCCAGGGGACTGTTGTAGCTGACTAGCTCTATACAGGCAGGCTATCCATATCCAGCTTTCCTGTGACCAGAACAGACAGAAGACTGTTGTAGCTGACTAGCTGTATACAGGCAGGGTGTAATATCCATATCCAGCTTTCCTGTGACCATAACAGTCCTCAGGAGACTGTTGTAGCTGACTAGCTGTATACAGACAGGCTATCCATATCCAGCTTTCCTGTGACCAGAACAGTAGGGAGACTGTTGTAGCTGACTAGCTCTATACAGGCAGGCTATCCATATCCAGCTTTCCTGTGACCAGAACAGTCCTCAGGAGACTGTTGTAGCTGACTAGCTGTATACAGGCAGGGTGTAATATCCATATCCAGTTTTCCTGTGACCAGAACAGTCAGGAGACTGTTGTAGCTGACTAGCTGTATACAGGCAGGCTATCCATATCCAGCTTTCCTGTGACCATAACAGTCAGGAGACTGTTGTAGCTGACTAGCTCTATACAGGCAGGCTATCCATATCCAGCTTTCCTGTGATCAGAACAGTCAGGAGACTGTTGTAGCTGACTAGCTGTATACAGGCAGGCTATCCATATCCAGCTTTCCTGTGACCAGAACAGTCAGGAGACTGTTGTAGCTGACTAGCTCTATACAGGCAGGCTATCCATATACAGCTTTCCTGTGACCAGAACAGTCCTCAGGAGACTGTTGTAGCTGACTAGCTGTATACAGGCAGGGTGTAATATCCATATCCAGCTTTCCTGTGACCAGAACAGTCAGGAGACTGTTGTAGCTGACTAGATCTATACAGGCAGGCTATCCATATCCAGCTTTCATGTGACCAGAACAGTCAGGAGACTGTTGTAGCTGACTAGCTGTATACAGGCAGGCTATCCATGTCCAGCTTTCCTGTGACCATAACAGTCAGGAGACTGTTGTAGCTGACTAGCTCTATACAGGCAGGCTATCCATATCCAGCTTTCCTGTGACCAGAACAGTCAGGAGACTGTTGTAGCTGACCAGCTGTATACAGGCAGGCTATCCATATCCAGCTTTCCTGTGACCAGAACAGTCAGGAGACTGTTGTAGCTGACTAGCTCTATACAGGCAGGGTCTAATATCCATATCCAGCTTTCCAGTGACCAGAACAGTCAGGAGACTGTTGTAGCTGACTAGCTGTATACAGACAGGCTATCCATATCCAGCTTTCCTGTGACCAGAACAGTCAGGAGACTGTTGTAGCTGACTAGCTGTATACAGGCAGGGTGTAATATCCATATCCAGCTTTCCTGTGACCAGAACAGTCCTCAGGAGACTGTTGTAGCTGACTAGCTGTATACAGGCAGGCTATCCATATCCAGCTTTCCTGTGACCAGAACAGTCAGGAGACTGTTGTAGCTGACTAGCTGTATATAGGCAGGGTGTAATATCCATATCCAGCTTTCCTGTGACCTGAACAGTCAGCAGACTGTTGTAGCTGTATACAGGCAAAATGCGCAAGGGCGTGGGCAAGGAACAAGGAAGTGGACGTGATGGTGGTGCAGGCAGAGGCCGAGGTCATGTGCAAGCACTGAGTTCGCAACAACAAAGTGCCACATCTACTTTCTCGCACGTCCTGTCCCAAATTCTTGGGGCCCGCAGCAGTACACCGCTCTTGAACCAAGACCAGTGTCAACAGGTTGTTACTTGGATAGCGGATAATGCTTCCAGTCAGATTGGCACCTCCACAAACACCCTGTCTTCCACACGGTCAAGTGTCAGTAGCCGTGATACTGCACCGCACATTTCCCAACCTGATCCTCCTTCCTACCACCAGGCCGAGTACACATCCACGGACATTACTGATCCCACACTTGGACACTCAGAAGAGCTGTTCACGTATCCATTCGCACAATTTGGCCTCTCGCCAGCTACTGTTGAAGTGGGTCATGAGGAGATCGTATGTACAGATGCCCAAATATTTGAGCAGCCACGTTCTCACGAAGGGAACGTTGGCAACGTGTCTCAACAAGGGGTGGACGATGATGAGACACAATTGCCAGGAAGTCAGGAGGAGGATCAGGGTGCGGAAGAGAAAGATGACGTGGTGGATGATCCAGTAGCTGACCCAACCTGGCAGGAGGATATGCAGAGCAAGGACAGCAGTGCACAGGGGAAGGGAGGCGTAGCATCCCAACAGGCAGTAAGAAGCAGGGTGGTGGCCCCAGGCAGAAATCAGGCAACCGTTCCCCGGAACAACAACACGACACAAGGTGCCTGTGCAAATGTTAGGTCTTACCGAGTCTGGCAGTTTTTTAAGTTGGCTCCAGATGACTCTAAAAAGGCCATTTGCAACACCTGCCATGCCAGCATCAGCAGGGGTACGAAAACTAGCAGGCTGACCACCACCAGCATGATCAGGCAAATATCAGCCAAGCACCCGACTTTGTGGGAAGTACAACAGAGTCGAGGAGTGGTGCTTGCTGATGTCACTGCTACGTCTTCGCGTGTTGTGCGTGCGAGCCAATTCTCTGTCCATGCTGGCCGCAAACAAGCCTCCGGCCCTGCACCTGAAGTTGCCAACGCACAAATAACACCATTATCCAGCATGTCCTTGTCCCAGCGCAGCATTCAGTTATCCATTCAGCAAACCTTTGAACGCAGGCGCAAATACGCTGCCAACGCCCCACATGTCACAGTTCTAAATGCTCAAATTTAGCTTGCGCTAGAAATGTTGCCTTTCCGGCTGGTGGAGATGGAAGCATTCCGCGACCTGATGGCGGCTGCTGTCCCACGTTACTCGGTCCCCAGCCACCACTATTTCTCCAGGTGTGCCGTCCCCGCATTGCATAACCACATGTCACAAAGCATCACATGTGCCCTGAACAACGCTGTTTCAGCCAAAGTCCACCTAACCACAGACACGTGGACAAGTGCTTGTGGGCAAGGCCGCTACATCTCCTTGATGGCACACTAGGTTAATATTGTGGAAGGTGGGACCCAGTCTGAGCGAGGGACGGAACACGTCCTTCCCACACCAAGGATTGCAGGCCCTACCTCAGTCAGGGTTTCACCCACACTCTACAGCTCCGGAATGTCATGCTCCTCAGCCTCCTTCTCCTCCTCCTGCGCATCCGCATCCACTTTACCCTCCACACCAGTCCCAAGCTGGAAGCACTGCAGCACTGCCTCTGCAAAGCGGCAACAGGCTGTGCTGAAGCTAATATGCATAAGTGACAAACCCCACAATGCAGAAGAGGTGTGGACAGCTCTGAAACAGCAGGCAGATCACTGGCTCACACCTCTGAACCTAAACCCAGGAAAGGTCGTGTGTGACAATGGCCGGAACCTGGTGGCAGCTTTGAGGCGAGGCCAGCTGACGCATGTTCCATGCGTGGCCCATGTGCTCAACCTGGTGGTTCAGCGGTTTCTAAAGTCATACCCAGAGCTGTCTGATCTGCTGGTAAAAGTTCGCCGCCTGTCTGCACATTTTCGCAAGTCACCTGCTGCTTCAGCCGGCCTTGCCGGCTTTCAGCGCCGTTTGCGTCTTCCGGCCCACAGACTGGTGTGTGATGTCCCCACGCGTTGGAATTCAACTCTGCACATGTTGGTCAGGATATGTGAGCAGAAGAGGGCAGTTGTTGACTACCTGCATCACCTAAGCCGTCGGGAAATGGGTCAAACTCCACACATAACACCTGAGGAGTGGAGATGGATGTCCGACCTATGTACCGTCCTCCAAAACTTTGAGGACTCCACCAAGATGGTGAGCGGCGATGACGCCATTATTAGCGTCACCATACCGCTACTCTGCCTTCTAAAACGGTCTCTGCTCAAAAACAAAGATAATGCATTGCAGGCGGAGCGTGATGAGTTGGAGCAAGAAACAGTAGTGGGTGTGGGTGATAACACACAGCCCAGCCTCATCTCATCACAACGTGCAGTGGAGGACTATGACGGGGAGGAGGAGGAGGATGAAGACATGGAGCAACTCTCTGGCCAAATTGAGGATATGACATACACACCAGTCATACCCTCGCTTCAGCGTGGCTGGCCAGAGGACAGGGGAGATGAGGAGGAGGAGGAGGAAGACAGCATATTCAGTCATCGTGTTGGTCAGGATACTGAAGTGATGGCTGTTAAGAGTCTGGCGCACATGGCTGACTTTATGGTAAGCTGCCTGGCTCGTGACCCTCGCTTTAAGAACATCTTGGCCGACAATCACTACTGGTTGGCAACACTCTTAGACCCACGCTACAAGGAGAACTTTATGTCTCTTATTCCTGAGGCGGAGAGGTCAGCCAAAATGCAGCAGTTCCAGAAGGCCATAGTCACGGAAGTAGTCAAAGCATTCCCCTCACAAAACGCTAGCGGCATAGGTCAGGAATCGGTGGACAACCAAGGCGTACGGCCGAGAGGGGCACAAGTCCAATCCGCCAGAGGTAGGGGAACAGTCTTCACGATGTGGGACAGTTTTCTCAGCCCCTCACGTACCACAGCCCCTGAGGTGCGGGGTAGTGTTCATATGTATAATGCGTGTTAATATATAATGTGTACAGGCCTGGCGCCAGCACCCGGCATACCCGGGCAGATGCCAGGGCCCTGAAGCAGTGAGAGGGCCCACAGCTGTCTGTGAGCGGAAGCAAAGGAGACCCACTCACAGACAGCTGCCCTCTCTCCCTCTCTCCTGCTATGCACCGATCTATGTGATCGGTACACAGCAGGAGTGAATGCCCCAGGAGCTGAACAGAGGCTGAAGGACCTACCAGTTCAGTCATGTGACTGATCACATGACTGAAATCAAGGTCCTAGAAGAACCTGCATCAGCTCAACTTCTGCAGCCTCCATTCAGCTCCCAGTGGCTCCTCTCTCCTGTTGGGCGCCGATCAAGAAAAGCTGGATGCGGTAATATGTGTGTGTGTATCTGTATGTGTGCATGTAACAAAGCTGTGTGTTTGTATGTGCATGTGGCAGAGCTGTGTGTGTTTGCATGTGCGTGTATTATGCATGCAGCAGAGCTGTGTGTGTTTGTATGTGCATGTATTGTGCATGAAGCAGAGCTGTGTGTGTATCTGTATGTGCATGTAACAGAGCTGTGTGTGTTTGCATATGCATGTAGCAGAGCTGTGTTGTTTCTATGTGCATGAAACAGAGCTTTGTGTATTTGTATGTGCATGTATTGTACATGTAGCAGAGCTGGGTATGTAGTGTTCATGTAGCAGAGCTTTGTGTGTCTGTATGTGCATGTATGGGGCATGTAGCAGTGCTGTGTGTTAAAGGTGCCCACTGAGACATTTTTGCCCGGGGCCCACAAAAATCTGGAGCCGGCCCTGTTTGTATGTGCATATATTGTACATGTAGCAGAGCTGGGTATGTAGTGTTCATGTAGCAGAGCTTTGTGTGTCTGTATGTGCATGTATGGGGTATGTAGCAGTGCAGTATGTAAGTGTTAAAGGGGCCCACTGAGACACTTTCGCCCGGGGTCCACAAAAATCTGGAGCCGGCCCTGAATGTGTATATATGGGTGCATATATGTATAATGTGTGTGTCTATATAATGTTTATACACTCCGTGACAGAAGTTATGTCGTTTATCCATGTTATGTAAATGAATGCTTATAACCTGATGTTTAATTCATCCATTGGTTGTATAAATTATTCTTTTGAGAACTGAAACCCTCCAAAATGTGGTTTGGGTTAAGAAAATAAATTGGCATCAATGCTGAAATATTGATCATTTAATGAACACAGAGTGGTCAGATTTTGGCAAGATAAAAGTTTTGTCACCCACAGAAAGTAATGTGATTTTCAAGCAAAAAATTAACATTAAATACAAATATATGTTGCATAACATTGGTGAATGACGTTGTGGTGCTATTAGAGTCATATTTAATATTTTGTGTGACTTCCATGAGCTTGAAGGACTGCATCCATGCAGTTAAACAATGATTCCTACAATTTATTAATGAAGTCATCAGGAATAGCAAAGAATGCAGTCTTACATGCCTCCCAGAGTTCATCTAGATTCTTTGGTTTTGTCTTCCAAGCTTCCTCTTTCATCCTACCCCAAACATCCTCAATGATGTTAATGTCTGGTGACTGGCCTGGCCAGTCCTTGAGCACCTTGATCTTTTTTACCTGGAGGAACTTTGTTGTATAGATGGATGTATGAGATTGACCCCTTTTATGATTTGGAATATAAGAGGCAGTTAATACTTCTTGATATTTTAGGCTATTCATATTGCCTTCCACCTTGCAAATGTTTCGCACACCCCCATACTGAATGTAACCCCAGACCATGATCTTTCCACCACCAAATTTAACTGTTTTCTGGGTGTATTTTGAATCCATACAGGCTCCAGTAGGTCTTTTGCAGTATTTGCAGCGTCTGTGGTGTAATTCTACTAAAGATTCATCAGACAAATGCACCTTCTGCCACTTTTTCCAAGTCCACCTGTTTAGCAGGCTGTGGGACTTTGCAAATGTCACACAGTTTTTTATTTGCCTTTTGTTTAGTGCTGGCTTCTGGGCACTGATTCGACCATGGAGGACATTTCGAGACAGGATTCTACAAACTGTTCAGGTTGACACAGGGACCTGAGGTGACCAGGCCTGTTGGAGCTCTGCAGCAGTGGAAGAGGGGTTTGCTTTGGATTTTCTAACCAACAAACGTTCCTCCTGAGCAATTGTCTGCGGGGTCTGCCGGACCTGGGCTTGTCAAACACATCTCCAGTCTCTTCAAATCTTTTGTTAAGTCATTGCACTTGACACGAGACACATTAAAGGTGCCAGCCACCTCTGCAATGGATCTGGTCTTCAGTCTCTTAATAATCAAAGCTTTGGTCGCAGGGTGGATTTTTGGAATGTTGTCAGATTTCAAGTTGCAGTTCAAGTGAAGGTCTGGGGTGCTGGGTTTCTTTTTAGACACACCCAGTAATTAACTGATCATTTACTGAGCACAGCTGAGGATGTAACTAGGATTGGGTGCATTATATGACCAGGTGACAAAACTTTTCTCTTGCTAAAATCTGACCATTCTGTGTTCATTAAATGATCAATATTTCAGCCTTGATAACAATTTATTTTCTTAACCTTATTCCGGCGGCTTCCTGTGGTAGCGGGCAATGACGTCATTGCCCGCGACTACAGGAAGACGCGGGAAGACGCTGAATGAAGCCCGGGATCGTGATGTCGGCAGCGGCGGGACAGCGCGACAGGAGGACAGTGATAAGTATGATTTTACTTTACAGGTTTGCCGCGCAAGGGGGGGGGCCCTGGATCTTGATGGGGGGCCTGTATACCTCTGGGGCTGCTGCTGTATACTCGTGTATAAGCCGAGGGGGGACTTTTCAGCCCAAATTTTGGGCTGAAAAAGTCGGCTTACACGCGAGTATATACGGTATATATATATATAACTCATATACAGTGCCTATAAGTAGTATTCAACCCCCTGCAGATTTAGGTGGTTTGATAAGATGCAAATAAGTTAGAGCCTTCAAACTGCAAACGAGAGTAGGATTTATTAACAGAAGCATAAATCTTACAAACCAAAAAGTTACGTTGCTCAGTTGAATTTTTATAAATTTTAAACATAAAAGTGTGGGTCAATTATTATTCAACCCCTATGTTTAATATTTTGTGAAATAACCCTTGTTTGCAATTACAGCTAATAATCGTCCTTTATAAGACCTGATCAGGCCGGCACATGTCTCTGGAGTTATCTTGGCCCACTCCTCCATGCAGATCTTCTCCAAGTTATCTAGGTTCTTTGGGTGTCTCATGTGGACTTTAATCTTGAGCTCCTTCCACAAGTTTTCAATTGGGTTAAGGTCAGGAGACTGACTAGGCCACCCCAACACCTTGATTTTTTCCCTCTTGAACCAGGCCTTGGTTTCCTTGGCTGTGTGCTTTGGGTCGTTGTCTTGTTGGAAGATGAAATTACGACCCATCTTAAGATCCTTGATGGAGGAGCGGAGGTTCTTGACCAAAATCTCCAGGTAGGCCATGCTATCCATCTTCCCATGGATGCGGACCAGATGGCCAGGCCCCTTGGCTGAGAAACAGCCCCACAGCATGATGCTGCCACCACCATGCTTTACTGTAGGGATGGTATTCTTGAGGTTGTATGCAGTGCCATCCAGTCTCCAAACATCACGTGTGTGGTTGGCACCAAAGATCTCGATCTTGGTCTCATCAGACCATAGAACCTTGAACCAGTCTGTCTCAGAGTCCTCCAAGTGATCATGAGCAAACTGTAGATGAGCCTTGACATGACGCTTTGAAAGTAAAGGAACCTTACGGGCTCGTCTGGAACGGAGACCATTGCGGTGGAGTACGTTACTTATGGTATTGACTGAAACCAATGTCCCCACTGCCATGAGATCTTCCCGGAGCTCCTTCCTTGTTGTCCTTGGGTTAGCCTTGACTCTTCGGACAAGCCTGGCCTTGGCACGGGAGGAAACTTTCAAAGGCTGTCCTGGCCGTGGTAGGCTAACAGTAGTTCCATAAGCCTTCCACTTCTGGATGATGCTCCCAACAGTGGAGACAGGTAGGTCCAACTCCTTGGAAAGGGTTTTGTACCCCTTGCCAGCCTTGTGACCCTCCACGATCTTGTCTCTGATGGCCTTGGAATACTCTTTTGTCTTTCCCATGTTGACCATGTATGAGTGCTGTTCACAAGTTTGGGGAGGGTCTTAAATAGTCAGAAAAGGCTGGCAAAAGAGATAATTAATCCACACATGTGAAGCTCATTGTTATTTGTGCCTGAATTACTTCTTAATACTTTAGGGGGACCAAACAGAATTCTGGTGGTTTGAGGGGTTGAATAATAAATGACCCTCTGAAGTAACTTTTAACGCTTTAAAAAAAAAAAAAAAATTAAAAAATCTTTTTGGCTGCAGTGCATTTCCCACTTCCAGGCTGATCTACAGTCCAAATGTCACAATGCCAAGTTAATTCCACATGTGTCAACCAGCTACGTCTGCAGGGGGTTGAATACTACTTGTAGGCACTGTATATTAGTATGTATGTGTGTGTATACATAGTTTGTGTGAGTATATATAATTATTTATATAGTAGCTGCGGAGTCCAACGCTGCCTGGGCATTGTAACTAACTGTTTTTAGTTATAAGCTGAGTATGTCTGTGTGTGTATGTATGTTCACTATACTCATCAATCCTGTCCCCCCGCACCTCACCCCAACCTTTCCCATCCACCCACGCTCCCCCACAAATCTACCCCTCACCCCTGCCACCACCCCAAAACTTCTACCCCCAAACCTGCACCTCCACCCCCAAACAATGACCCCTCCCTCACCCCCTTTACCCACACCCTTCCAAACCCACCCCCAAAAACGCGCCTGCTGCACCCACACCCCCAAACCTGCCACCTCAAATCTACACCCCCTACAAACCCTGAGTCAAATGGGGTGTGTGTGCAAAATTCTGTGATTGTAGATGCAATGACTCAAATTCCTTCAGTGGACATACATACATAAATTAATTTCTAAAATTTTGTGAATGTAGATACAATGGTGCAAATTCCATTAGTGGACATACATACATATATACATACATACATTAATTTCTGTAATTCTTACCTCCCTTTCTTCCATGGCCCTTGAGGAAGCATCTCTTGTCTCCCTTTCTTCCATTTCTGAACTGATTACTGTAATTCTTATCTCCCTTTCTTCCATCCCTGTATTTCTTGCCTCCCCTTCTTCCATTTCTGTAAGTCTTGCTCATTGAGGTATAATACAGCTTTTCACTTAGCGTGTTATGACAATCATCCAGTCACATTCTTGTTCTTATGAGTCATAAGATCAGAATGATCAGGCAGTGACATGAGATGGAATTTTATAAGCTAACATTCTACATTCTATTGGGACATCACAAAGGAGGGGCAATACCACGTGTAGTGGATGTGGCTATGTGGCGGGGGTGTGACTATCTGAAGTGGGCAGGGCTTGCCACACACATGGGCATGGGTATGTGGAGTGGGGGCAGGGCTATGTGGAGTAAGTGTGGCTATGTGGAGTTGGTGTGGACACATGGACTAGGTGTAGTCATGTGGAGTGGGTGTGGCAATGTGGGTGGGCAGGGCTTGCCACATACATACACCCACTTACATACACTCAACCTTATATATATATATATATAGATATAGATATTTAAGAAAGGTCACAGCACTCCGGTATGATGTAGCCAATTTGTTTCATCAGGCATAAGGAGCAGAAAATGTTGGTGTTTCAGGTCCATACGCCCCTAGTCCAGCCAGTGCTGGACTAAGGGCATGTGGGCCCAAAACATCGCCATTTTCTGTGCCTTATACTGGATTAAAAAATGGCTACATCATACTGGAGTGCTGTGACCTTTCTTAAAGAACTGTATGTATCCATAGGCATCTTGAAAAGGATAGCCTAGACCACTGTGCAACACCAGCGTGCAGTGCTTTTTGCTTCATATATAAAGATATAAACATTAATGTCATTTAGGCTGTAAATGTTAAAGGGGTTATAGGGGATGTTTAAAAAAAATTGTGCTTAAGCACTAACTGTCTTGTAGTTGCCACAAACCTGCCAGTTTGTTGTGCCCGGCGCCGTTCACCACAGACCAGAACAATCTTAGACCACTTTGGTCGGTGATTTGGCAGCTTCCGGTGACGTCACAAGTACAGAGTGGGTGGTTTCTCCCCTCAGTAGATGGGTGCATAGCTGATGTCACAATCAGTTTGAATTCAGCTATGGACCCCCTTCCACAGAGCAGAGCGGAAGAGCCGTCTGTTTACTCCGCCATGCTGTCCCTGACAGGAGCGTTCTGTGCCGGGGGTGAACGGTGCCAGGCACAACTGGCAGGTAGGTAGCTACTACCTGCCTGTTAGTGCTTAGGCACTTCTTTTTGTCTTTTTTTTAAGGAAAAAAATCCAAGATAACCCCTTTCAATTATTATCGAGACATACTGATACTCAAAAATCTTATGATTATTAACCAGTATAGTTTAAAACAAACATCAGGGTTTTATTATTTAATCAATGACGATTGTCCTACACTAGAAATTTTGGTAAATGTTGCCCCCTGGTTCAGCTCCAGGTTTCTGGTGGAGGCCATTTTCAACTGCATCTGTCTTCTCAGGATGGTAATAGAGGTAAAATGTAAAGCAAGAGCCAACAAGTCCCTGCCTCGCAATTCCTTTTAGGTTACATCATAATCCCCAGGACCCCAGAGCATGTGTGTAAGATGACAGTTCTGCATCATGCATGTCATGTTGCTAGTGTCAAATATCAGGGGCTCTGGCCCATAAAATGTTTGCCCTGAACCCCGGATCTCTTACTTCCATTGCGTTGAACTTTGTTGGTGTCATGTCATTAACATGCCCACACAGGCAGCGCAATGACGTCATTGCAGGCTACCATACAAGAGGAGACAGAGTCTGCGGTGTCGGGGATCAGCATTAGGTGAGTATCAACATAGTTTTTTTTTTTTTATATATATATATATATATATATATATATATATATATATATTATGTTTGCAGAGGTCATATTAACCTGATAACGATAGCCTTACGTCTACAGACGTCGGAAAAAAAGGGTCCTTATGCCTAGCCGACGTCTGTAGACGTAAGGCAGGAAAAAGCCCTGTAGCGCCGCCCCTGTAGCTAAAATCTGTAGGGTGTCAGCATACCGATTGTAGCTGAGACCCTAGAGATTAGTAATTAGCTGGTGTTTTACCGGCACCTGTAATGTGATGACCGGTAAGCACCGTTTACCGATCATCACATTACAAACAGTGAAAGTGCCGGCAAAAAGTACTTTCACTTTGATCCGATATGAAAACGCATGTCAGAGCAAAGTGAAAGTATTAACCCCTAACTGCCCCAAGACCCCCTGTACCGGGGATCATACCCCCCACCCCACCCCCCACCCAACCAAGGGTTAACTGCAGGTCATCATCCCTGTGTGATCACAAGGGGTTACCAGATCTGCAGTTAACCCCTTGTGACCACACAGGGATGATGACCTGCAGTTAACCCCTTGTGACCACACAAGGGGTTAACTGCAGGTCATCATCCCTGTGTGGTCACAAGGGGTTAACTGCAGATTCTGTAACCCCTTGTGACCACACAGGGATGATGATCTGCAGTTAACCCCTTGTGACCACACAGAATGAGAATCGTCGTGGGACCTCCCACTGGACTACGTCGGACCTTCTCAATGGACTACGTTGGACCTTCCCACTGGTCTACGTCGGACCATTGCAATAAAGATGGGGTCTAAATATGTGTTTGTGTTTTTTTTCCAATAAAAATATTTTTCTCTGTGTTGTGTTTTCTTTACAATCTACTAGAGATTCCTAATGGTCCGGTCTAATATTGACCAGACGTTATGAATCTCGGGCTTAGTGCCAGCTGCCAAAAAGCTGGCATTAACCCCTTATTACCAAGTCTGCCACCCCTACACGGCAGCTAGAAGAGCTGGTTACAGCGCCAGAAAATGGCGCTTCTATGAATGCGCCATTTTCTGGGGCGGCTGCGGACTGCAATTTGCAGCGGAGGGGAGGGCCCAGAAAGCTTGGGCCTCCCTACTCTGAGGATTCCAGCCCCCAGCTGTCTAGTTGTACTTGGCTGGCCCAAAAATATGACGAAGCCCACGCCATTTTTTTAAAAAATGATTTCATGAAATAATTTAAAAAAAAGGGGCTTCCGTATACTTTTGGTTTCCAGCCAGGTAAAACTAGGCAGAAGGGGTTGGTGGCAGCCCGTAGCTGCCTGCTGTACCTGGCTGGACTAAAAATATGGCGAAGCCCTATGTAATTTTTTTAAAAAATGTAATAAAGAAATACTAAAAAAATGCAGGGGAGGAGACGACCAGGACACGGTGTCTCCGTATCTTGTGCACATGCTCTAAAAGTGAGAAATCATGTGAAAGAAAGAAAATGTTCAATATGACATTATCAAATTCTGTGAAGTAGCTGTAGGTTCCAAATGTTCACTATACCGCTAGATATAATGCTTGAGGTGTCTAGTTTCCAAAATGGGGTGACTTGTGACACATAGGGGCTCCCCATATGCGACATGGTGTCCGCTAACTATTGGAGCTAATTTTCCATTCAAATTGTTAGCGGACACCATGTCGCATATGGAGAGCCCCTGTGTGCCTAAACATTGGAGCTCCCCCACAAGTGACCCTTTTTTGGAAACTAGACCCCCCAAGGAACATATCTAGATGCATAGTGAGCACTTATAACCCCCAAGTGCTTCACAAATTAGTCTGTAAAAAAGAAAAAGGAAAAACAAGAAGATTTTTGTGAAAAAAATTACTTTTTCATTTTTACGGATCAGTTTGTGAAGCACCTGGGGGTTCAAAGTGCTCACTATGCATCTAAATACTTTCCTTGGGGTGTCTACTTTCCAAAATGGGGTCACTTGTGGCGGAGCTCCAATATTTAGGCACATAGGGGCTCTCCATACGTGACATGGTGTCCACTAACAATTGGAATTGTATGTGGATACCATGTCGTGTATGGTGAGCCCCTGTGTGCCTAAACATTGGAGCTCCCCCACAATTGACCCCATTTTGGAAACTAGACACCCCAAGGAACTTATTTAGATACATAGTGAGCACTTTGAAACCCCAGGTGCTTCACAAATTGATCCGTAAAAATGAAAAAGTACTTTTTTTTTCGCAAAAATCTTTTTTTCCTTTTTACGGACTAATTTGTGAAGCACCTGGGGGTTGAAAGTGCTCACTATGCATCGACATATGTTCCTTGGGGGATCTAGTTTCCAAAATGGGGTCACTTGTGGGGGAACTCCAATCTTTAGGCACACAGGGGCTCTCCATATGCGACATGGTGTCTACTAACAATTTGAATGGAAAATTAGCTCAAATTGTTAGCGGACACCATGTCGCGTATCGAGAGCCCCTGTGTGCCTGAACATTGGAGCTCCCCCACAAGTGACCCAATTTTGAAAATTAGACCCCCCCAAGGAACTTATCTAGATGCATAGTGAGCACTTTGAACCCTCTGGTGGTTTACAAATTGATCCATAAAAATAAAAAAGTACTTTTTTTTCACAAAAATGTTCTTTTGTCCTCAATTTTTTCATTTTCACATGGGCAACAGGATAAAACGCATCTTAAAATTTATTGTCCAATTTCTCCTGAGTACACGGATACCTCATATGTAGTCATAAACCAATGTTTGGGCGCACCGCAGGGCTTGAAAGAGAAGAAGCGCCATTTGACTTTTTGAATGGTAAATTAGCTCCAAAAGTCAAATTGCGCTCCTTCCCTTCTGAGCCCTGCTGTGCGCTCAAACAGTGGTTTATGACCACATATGAGGTATCGGTGTACTCAGGAGAAATTGCCAAACAAATTTTAGGATGCATTTTATCCCGTTGCCCATGTGAAAATGAAAGAATTGAGGCTAAAAGAACATTTTTGTTGGAAAATTAAAATATCCATTTTTTATTTCCACTTTGCTTTAGTTGCTGTGAAGCACCTGAAAGGTTAATCATTTTCTTGAATGTAGTTTTGAGTAGCGTGAGGGGTGCAGTTTTCGGAATGGTGTCACTTTTGGGTGTTTTCTGTCATGTACACACCATCAAACGGACTTCAAATGTGATGTGGTCAAAAAAAAAAAAGGTTATGTAAATTTTGCTGGAAAAATGAAAAATTGCTGATGAACTTTGACCCCTTATAACTTCCTAACCCAAAATGTTTCTTCCAAAATTGTGCTGATGTAAAGTAGACATGTGGGAAATGTTATTTATTAACTATTTTGTGTCCCATAACGCTCCGGTTCAACAGAATAAAAATGACAAATTTGAAAATTGTCAAATTTTAAAATTTTTGCCAATTTTTTTATATTTTCACAAATAAACACAAAAATTATCGACCTAAATTTACCACTAACATGAAGCCCAATATGTCATGAAAAAACAATCTCAGAATCGCTAGGATCCGTTGAAGTGTTCCAGAGATATTACATCATAAAGGGAGAGTGGTCAGAATTACAAAAAACGGTCTGGTCATTAAGGTGGAAATTGCTCCGTCACTAAGGGGTTAAAATATAAAACAGGTTTTGGGGGCCATTATACAATATGGGGTAGATGGGGGGGGGGCATCATATTATATATAGGGAGAAGTGAGGGTTGTCATACAGTGTATATGGAGCAGTAAGGACCACCATACAGTGTATAGAGAGCTGTGGCAACCCTCATATTGTGTAAAGGGAGCTGTATTGACCATCATACAGTGTACAGAGAGCTGAGTATATACAGAGCTGTTGGGACCATCATACAATTTATAAAGAGCTGTAGGGACAATCATACAGTATATAGAGAGTTGTGGGTACCTTCATACAGTGTATAGAGAGCTAAGTATATAGATAGCTGGGGGACCCTCATACAGAGTATAGGGAGCTGTATTGACAATCATACAGTGTATAGAGAGCTGTGAGGACCATCATACAGTGTATAGAGAGCTAAGCATATAGAGAGCTGTGGGGATAATCATACAGTATATAGGGAGAATAAGTATATAGAATATAGAATATATATATATATATAAAGAATATATTCTTGTCTCTGAAGGCATCAAGTTGGCATAGATACCCCACACTCCTACCTAGTAGCAAAAGAAGCTTCTGGCCAGCCCAGTTAGAATTATGTGGGATAGCTGGGATGGAGTTAGTCTGGCACTTTGTGTTGTAGCCGGCCTAAAGGTAGTCAGGCACTTTATGTGGATTAGCTGGAATTGATGTAGCCTGGCCCTTAAAGTGGACCTTTATGTGGCGTAGGTGGGATGGAGGTAGTCTGGCTTTTTATGTTGGGTAGCTAGGATGAAGGTAATCTGGCACTTTATGTGGGGTAGCTGGGATTGAGGTTGTCTGGTCCTTTATGTGGGTCTGGCACTTTATGTAGGGTAGCTGGTATTGAGGTAGTCTGACACTTTATGTGGGGTAGCTGGGATTGAGATATTCCAGCAGTTTATGTGAGGTAGCTGGGATGGAGGTAGTCCATCACTTTATGTGGGTTAGCTGGGATGGAGGTAGTCTGGCCCTTTATGTGGATCTGGCACTTTATGTAGGGTAGCTGGTATTGAGGTAGTCTGACACTTTATGTGGGGTAGCTGGGGCTGAGGCAGTCTGGCACTTTATGTTGGGTAACTGGGACTGAAGAAGACTGGCACTTTATCTGACTACTGGAGAAATGGAGTAGATTTGAGTTGACTACTCTGACTGGTGGTGAATTGGAGTGGAGAATTCAGGTGCAATTTATTACTAGTGGGGCACATGGTGTATTGCAATCAAAATACAAATGTATGTAGTGCTCTGTCTATACGGTAGTAGGGTGCAGCTTACAACATTGGATGGATCCCGTGAAAACTGTTTCTGACAGTATATCAGACTATAAAACCCAACTTGAGCAAACACTTGCAAACCGTCTGGACTTCATGGGAGCTGCAGCTTTCTCCGCAGCTTGTATTTCATAATGAACCTTCAAGGGGTGACTTCATGCACAGTTTTATTGTAAATTGGGTGAGGTTTTCAATTTGTCAATCTGTTAATGGTCACCCAGTTGTGCAGATTAGATCAGGTTTGCAGCAAAATAGGACCACCATTATCAAACATTTTCAAAACTGCATAGAAAATCCCTTTAATACTACACACCATTTAAGAAGTGACTGACAGTGACTGGAACAACATTGACCTGACAGGAGGCAATGAGACCATAAATTAAGGTATAATGTGGGGTAAGAAGGGGAAAACGCCTTTACTTTGAGCAACTTTACTTGTATTTTGTGGCTGAAAAATGGGTGTTAAAATGGGTGTGGCTAACAAATGTGTGGAACCTTAAAAATGGGTGTGTTTTAAATGGGCGTGGTTTTCTAACACAAACAGAGACAATATTGTTAAAAAATTGAATCCCTACCCCTATGAAGGGGTTAATACCTTAACTTACATCTGCACCACCCTGAATGCAATCCAAACAAAACCCTTTAGAATGAACTAGAATGAAGATTGTGTGCCAAGTCCTCTCCTCCAACATCAGTGTGTGGTGTCACAATTACTTTTCTGGATGAATGGTCATACATTCCTACTGAAACCCTGCAAAATTTTGTGGAACCCTTCCAGGAAAGAGTGGAAGAGTGGAAGCTGTTATAGCTTCAAAAGGGGGACTGAGTCAACATTAATTTCCATGGATTTAGAATTTAAAATCATAAATGATAAAAGCTCCTGTATTTGTAATGTGCAGGTATCACAATTCTTTTGCCCATGAAGTATTAATTAATGCAAGCATTAACGGATTAGCTGTATGTATCAAAAGAACAATCCATATTTATAAAGAAAAACTATCACATATAACAATTATACAACTCAAAAACTTATGAAAAAATAAATCTAATTGTTGTGCAGTGTCCTAGATTTTTTTACATCTCAAAGTTCTTCAAAGACTCATATGCCCATTTGCAAAACATATATGCTAATTTATTGTTTTTGGTGAGAAATAAGGATATTGAAAATCAGTATCAGTACCTTTGCACGAAAGCAGTGAAATTAAAGTTGTCTTCTCAAGTTATCAAATTGCTTTAATTGACAGAAAAATGCAAGTTTCCAATTGGTTGGATTTTTCCATCTGCAATTATTCTCCTGTATTGACAGCTTTTATCTTTCATAGTGTACAGCTGGTTTCCAGAGAGTTTGGCCACCAGAGCCTAGCTAGTCCTTGGCCAAGAGTGGCTATTAGTTACATTTCAGAAGTTAAGGTATCTCCTAAACATCTCAGTCATCTCTGTCCAGCCCGATTTATTTACAGTAGTTAAATACTCACCTCCTTCTCTCTCTTAGGCTGCTTTCACATTACGATTTAGTGCCTGTCCGTGGGATCCGACTTTGAAGTAGTTTTTTTTTTTTTACACACAGGGAAGAAAAGAGGGGACAGGATAGGGATTAGATGAGGATAGAGGAGCTGGAGGACAGAATAGAATAGGGGGGACAGAATAGAATAGCGGGGAGACAGCATAGAATAGCAGAGGGAATAAGATGGAGGAGGCAGCAGCAGGGAGAGGCAGGGAATATGGAGATGACATCGGATCCGAGGTGAACTCGGATCCGATGTCCATAGGCTCCCATGTTGTGGGCGCTCAGATCAGCAGTGATCCGATGCTGCCCGATTTGAGTCATGGACACAAAATCGTAGCAGGCTATGATTTTGTGCCCGTAATTAAATCGGATCGGATCGGATGGTGCCAAAATCGGATGCCAATAGTGGCACATCCGATCCAATCCGATTCCCATAGGGGAACATGGGATCCGATTTCGGATCCGATTGTATCTGTTTTGAAATGGATACAATCGGATGACCGAAAATCGTAATGTGAAAGCAGCCTTGGCACCTGACTTATCTACTATTATAAATTTTGTAAAATCACAAGTCTACCACATGGGTTTCTCCCATGACAATTCTCCTAATCATATCTCTTAGTTCTCACTGTCCTGAGCCATGTAAATGTTCAAATGCTTTGCTACCGCTGAGTGTAAATATAACAATGATAACAATGTAGATTCTGAACAAACCACTGATAGATTAAAGTGTTATCACAGAACTTGTACTGATCTTTATAGATCTACTGCAGTTCTGTTCAGGAGAGCTGTTACTCAAACATCAGTGTCCGCCTTGCTACAAACCAGGAAGTGAGGAGACTGTAAAGACATTACATTGCTTTGAACCTTTCAAGAGGCAACTTGAGAAGGGGCGTAACTACAATAGGTGAGTTGCAATTGTACCCATATCCTGTAGCCTAAAGGACCCCAAAAAACCCTGTGGCCTATATGAAAGACGAATGCTAATAAAGACTTGCAACAATGGGGAGCTTGGTTGGAACTGTTGCATTTAGACACATTAGCTTCAAATCATGCCACTGATCTTGAGAATACCCCTATAGGGAGATAGATTTTTGAAGGAGGTTATTTCATGTCAGTCACACATCTTGTATTCATGAATATTTATTTTTTCTTCTAGCATGTGGAAAGCTCATGAAGATTACTGGTCCTGTTACAGTGAAGGCTTCTGGGCCGCGGTTTGGAGCTTGGATGACAGATCCTGTAGCATCTGAGAAAAACAATCGTGTATGTACTAGCATGGTTACTAAACAAGAAAAATGCAGTAAACGGGTTGTTTGGCCTTCATCTACACATCTACAATTACTATTTGTCACTGCAGACTTGTGAATATTCACAACGTTGGCAGTGTTTGCTGGGAGGATTCATTATAGCTTGGACCAAGAGCAGATGAACATGTGACTATAATTACTGTATGTGCTTTGCATACTACCAGCTACATTTTGACTAGACTATATCCATTCTCACTCACTATACTTGCATTGATCGAGGCCACACCCATCTAGTTGGCATGGGACCACATGTATGCAAATCACCTTCTTGCATTTATGTTTCTGCTGCTACTGGCACTGACTCAGGAGAATCCTTATAATGCTGATTGCACACACTGTGAAGATTGACAAATCTACAGCCACATAGAATGAATTGTAGCCTAAAGCTAGAAAAACACTTTATATAGTAGACACAATCATACAATCATGGCCAAAAGTGTTGGCACCCTTGAAATTGTTCCAAATCAATGAAGTACTTCTCATAGAAAATCATTGCAACTACACGTGTTTTGTCATACACATCTTTATTTATTTTGCTTGTAGGAACAACACAAAAAAAACAGAGAAAAAAAGCTAATTGGACATAATTTCACACCAAACTGCAAAAATTAGCTAGACAAAACTGTTGGTACCCTCAAATTATTATTCGGTTTTACATACTTTAAGATAGTGCAATCAATTGCTTGCAATAACAATAAACAAGCTTCTTACAATTCTCATCTGGAATTTTGGACCACTCTTCTTTTGCCAATTGCTCCAGGTCTCTCATATTTCAAGGCTGCCTTCTATAAGTAATTTTAAGATCTCTCCGTAGATTTTCAATGAACTTTAGATCCAGACTTACTACGTTCCACTTCAGAATTCTCCAGCGCTTTGTTTCCATCCATTTTTGGGAGCTTCTTGAAGTATGTTTAAAATCATTTTCCTGCTGGAAGACCCATGACCTAGCATGCAAATCCAGCTTTCTGACACTACCCCAAAATCCTTTGGTAATCTTTAATTTCATGATGCCTTGCACACAATCAAGGTAACTAGTGCCAGAAGCAGCAAAACAACCCCAAAAACACCTTTGAACCTCCACCATGTTTGCCTGTAAGTACTCTGTTCTTTTCTTTTTTGGCCTCCTTCTGTTTTCAGTAACAACCAAATGATTTTCTCTATCAAAAAGCTCTATCTTTGTCGCACCTCTTCACAAGAAGCTTTTTCAAAAGGATTTTGGCTTACTCACATCACAAACATTTTGGAAAACTGCAGTCTAACTTTTTTCTATCTCTGTATCAGAAGTGGGTCCTCCTAGGAATCCATCTATTGTTTTTCATTTAATTAAAATGTTGATTAATAGTTCATGTCCACACTGATAGAATCTGAGCCTGCAGGTCAGCTTAATTTCTGTGGAATTTGGTTGGTGCTGCTTATTTGCCATATAAACGTTGACACTGATGCAACCTGAGCCTGTAGGACAGCTTGAATTTCTTTGGAACTTGAATGGGGCTGCTTATCTGCCATCTGGTTTATCCTGCATTGCAAAAATGTATGAATTTTTCTCTGCCTTTTATGTTCAGAGAGATTAGCTACACTGCAATGGGTTGTCAACTTCTTGAGGATTGCGCACCATGGAGAAGAAACATTAAGATCTCTGGAGATAGACTTGTAACCTTGACATTGTTGATATTTTGCAAGAATTTTAGTTCTGAAATCCTCAGACAGTTCCCTTCTCCTCTTTCTGTTCTCCATGCTTGTGTGGCACATACAGACACACAATACAAAGATGAATTCAACTTCTCCACTCTTTATATGGTTTCAGGTGTGATTTTCACATTGCCCACACCTGTCACTTGCCACAGTTGAGTTTGAACGATCATCACATGCTTGAAACAAAGTTGTTTACCCACAATTTTTGAAGGGTTCCAACAATTCTGTCTGTCCCATTTTGGGGGTTTTGTGGGAAATTATGGCTTTTTGTCCTGTTTTTTTGTGTGTTTCAATACACACAAAGAGAAAAAACACGTATGACAAAACGTGTAATTGCAGTAATTTACTTTTCTGGGAGAAATACTTAATTTTCTAAAACAATTTCAAGGGTGCTTACACTTTCAACCATGACTGTATATTCTACTTTAAAATATTATATTGAAATATTATTCGCCTATTTCTTTGTTCCATTACATGTCTTATATGATATAGGATCTTTGAACTAAATAGCAAAGAAAAAACATTGCAAGATTTCTAATGATATACTCATTTTAAATCATGGTTAAGTGTTCATCCATATGTAAATAAAAGTAAAAAAACAAGAATAAATGTAATTTCATATTGAAGTTTGATGTAATTAGAATTTTATCATTTTTTTTGTAGGTTTGGTATATGGAAGGATTCACAACAAGCAAAATAGTTCGGGAGTATAAGTCACTGGCAGATTTTGTTACAGGAGCTGAATCCAGGACTTACACCTTACCAGTTAAATGGGCTGGCACTAGTCACCTGGTTTACAATGGTTCACTCTTCTTCAACAAGTATCAGAGCAACATAATCATCAAGTACAGCTTCAATATCGGGAAAATCCTAGCCCAGCGTAGCTTGGACAATGCCGGTTTCAACAATGTCTATCCTTACACATGGGGTGGTTATTCTGACATCGACTTGATGGCTGATGAGTTTGGGCTCTGGGCTGTTTATGCTACCAACCAGAATGCTGGAAATATTGTTATAAGCCAGCTTCGACAGGACACATTAGAAGTTGTTAAGAGCTGGAGTACAGGATATCCCAAAAGGAGTGCTGGAGAATCCTTCATGATTTGTGGCACATTGTATGTCACCAACAACCATCTCACTGGTGCCAAGGTCTACTACTCATATTCAACCAAGTCCTCTTCATATGAGTACATGGACATCCCCTTTCATAATCAGTACTTTCATATATCCATGCTGGATTACAATGCTCGGGACCGTGCTCTCTATGCCTGGAATAATGGACACCAGGTGCTCTTCAATGTCACACTTTTTCACATCATTAAAACAGATGGTGATGTGTGAATTCCAACTCAACTTGCCTACCACACAGGGTCCCTCGCTCATCTTTCAATGATCTGTTGTTCATTTTCTCAGTTTGCTTACTTTCATAATGTTTCCTACTGGCGGTGTCTACTTTTTTTCATAGCCTTTCTTTTTTTTTTTTGTCAGTGATTTCTTTCTTATATGCTTTGTGATTAAATGTTTTGCCAGCATACTATAGTGCCTGGGAGACCTACCATACACATGACAGTCTGACATTTAGAGAAAGCTTATTTACAATACGTGTCAATCACAATGATGTAAGGTAGATTACAAAAGAGAAGGATTTGGAATTCCCTTAGAAAACATTAAATGAGTAATCAACATTGAAAAACACATTAATAAATCAGCAGGTAACTTACATCTTCCAGTTGTACTCAATCGTTAAAGTGGTTGTCCACTGCGAGGAAAGCTCCTTTTTAAATACTGTATTTCCACAGGTAAAATAAAAATACCTTATACTCACCTCCCATACTGGTGCCATTCCAGCAATGTCAGCATCTTGTCTCCTGAGACTAACATCACATTTTTATGCCATGGGAAGCCTGCAACCAATCAGCTGCTGGGTTTCTGTGCTCTCACTTTCTTTTGATTAACCTTGGATGTCCAGGGAATGTGTGCACACTGAATCCCAATAGTGACCAATGATTGGCTGTAGGGCTCACATGTCATAAAACAGTCATGTGATTCTCGGGAGATCCGTCATCAACATCACTGGAATGGCACCAATATGAGAGGTGAGTATAAGGTGTCTATATTTTACAAGGGGGAATGCATCATTTAAGAAAGGATTGTCAAATTAGTGGACATTTCTTTTAAAGTAGAGAAGTAAGTTACTATTTGTAGAACTTTTCTAACTACAGTAACTGTTTTCCACAAGATTTTAAATATATTACACATCTATTTGAGCCATTATTGTAACTTTACCACTAAAATTTTAGCCTCCATATCTAAGTATATTACTGTAGACTTCTTTATGCCAAGTTGTAAGATGGAAAACTGAACATCTGCTGTATTCTCTCTTCTTTAACATCTAAACAATTTTATTAGAATAGGTAATGAGTAATATATACTTAGATAAAATATATGTAGCATCTGTTAATTTGGAGTATAATTCTTTATGATAAGTAGTATATTTTATGAAATCTTTATATTTGATAAATTTTAATAAATAAAACATCAAATTTACAAGTCTATAATATACAGTTTTAAATATTTTGAGTCTGGGATATTGTAATTTAGGTAAAGCCTAAAACATATGAGCAATGGCAAGAATACTAGCCAAAAAGTAATCGGAATTTTTTTTCATCTACCAATACGTGGCTGGCTAAATCATTCTTCTGAATACATACTGTACATATGTAATGTATACTGTACATATAGAAATAAACTTGTTGGCTGATATTGTAGAAAGTCCAGGGTTTTGGGCACCTCAGCAGTTTATATTCATTGGAAGGGAGTAAGGACGTGTCAACCACTGACATGATGATTTAATTTCAATCTTGTAAGATACTAATTATCACCCTGAGAGATATAAAAGGGTTAATCAGCTGAGTCGTCCCAGTACTCCTTTATCATATCGCTGAATAGCTAGCTGGCAGGTCTAATTATCTGTAATTATTAAACCCTGGAGCAGCCTCTACTAATAAGTCATAACGATGGACAATTATTTGGTCTATTAATCACACAGACTCTATTAATGTGTTGAGCCTATGAGCAAGTAACCAGTTTGTGATATTAATTTGCTGACTACAAAAGAGATACCACTGACAAGAAAAACATCAGGTTGGAAAAACCCTAAAACGTGGAAGTGATCTATGGAGTAATTCCCGTTGTATTTTTTATTGAGGCCACTTTTTGTCTTTATGTTCCCTACTTAATGTGTTTAATTGTATGTATACAAATGTGATGCTTGTGTTTGTCTCTGATTATAAAAATGTATTCAAATTTTTTTTCTTTAGGTAATTTTGGTTTTTCTTAATCCATTGTACTATATGTATCCAGTTGGCAACACCATATATTTTATATGTAGTTTGTATATTTGGTACCATAAAGTATAAGTCCATCTTTACGAAACTCCTTAATGAGCCGCGATGTTGTCCTGACAAACCCTCATTCACACATCCAATTTTTCTGTATGAATGCTATCCATTATTTTCACTAATAGCACTGATACCTGTGATAATCTACAGGGCCATTCATATGCCCTTTATTTTTCGCTTACCGAGAGGATGACATCTGAGTTTGGTCCAATTTTCATGGACTGTCACAATGGATAGGGTGAAGAAACTTTTTTTAATTTCTCAAAGTACAGGAAAAGGGGATGACTCTTAGGCTGCGTTCAGACCCGGCGTATTTGGCACGTGTTTACGTGCAAAAAAGCACAACTGCATGCAGACGCGTGCTTTTTCTGGTGCGCTTTTCCTGAGGCCATGTTAACATGTAGGCTATAAGAAAAGCACGCCGAAAAAAGCACAAAGAATTGCCATGTAACTTTTTTGCACGCAAGCTTTTGCAGTGAAAGCGTGCGCGCAAAACTATGCGGCTAAACGCGGCATCTGCTTGCACTTCAGCAAAAGCCATAGTTTTTGCTGTAAGGCGTATCCAGCTTTCTTTTGTCACTGCTTTTACGTGAGCGCTCAAAAGCGCCACGTAAAAGCAGGAATACGCCCAAACTACGCTACGTCTGAACGGAGCCTTAGACAACTTTGATCAAACTCTGATAAAAATCTGATTAGAATAGTCAGTTCTTTTTCCTCATACATGGAAAAATTGTATGTGTTAATGAGTCCTAATGTTCATTATACGATATCTAATATAATACCCTTATTTCAAAAATCTTAATCCCATCATGAGCTTTGATGTATTGAAACATCATAGGTCACCTCCCTCCTTTTGATGTGAGCTCACGCAATGAGTTCGCATCATTCACTGTACAAGTCAGCTGATCTGATCAGCGGACATATGCAGCTAACAGGACCAATCAGATCAGCAACCCGATCGGCACTGTTAACCCTTTCGATTGTGCTGTCAATCACTGGCAGCGCGATTAACAGCACCGTGTCAAGGATTACGCCGTTCCCCGCTGGCACTGGCAGCCCCATGATGAGATCATGGTACCTCGATGTATTACCATGACAGTCCAGGGTTCTGTGAGTACCCTGAATGCTGTCATGACATGTGGATGTCCAGTGAGTGCCGGCACCGACAGAAAGTGATCTTTTCTCCTGTTCACAGATGTCCATCAGCACAACTGTGAGCAGGAGCAGCGACCAAACACTGCATTGTTGAGGTGCTCTAAAGGGCCAAGTAAAATACAGTAAAAGTAAAAAAAAGAATTTTAAAAATATGAAAAAAAATAAAAAAACATAAAAGTCAAATGACCCCCTTTTTGCCCCACTGAAAACAAAACTATTAAAAAATACACATATTTGGTATCGCAGCAATCAGAAATGCATCTATCAAAATATCAAATGAATTAATCAGGTCTGTTAACTCCATAACAGAAAAAAAGCCCAAACGCCAAAATTATATTTTTGAAGTCGCCGCAACATTGCAATACCAGGCGATCAAAACATTGTATCTAACCAAAAATGGTATAATTAGAAACGTCAGCTCAAGATGCAAAACATAATCCATCACATAGCCCAGACCCCGAGAAATAAGAATGCAGTCGGTTGTGAAAAATTGCACCAAAAGCACAATTCTTTTTCTTTAAAAATTTCTGGATTTTTTACACTACTTAGATAACAGTAAAAGTATACATGTTTGGTATCTATGAACTCGCACTGACCTGGGGCATCCTAGTAGGATGAAACTTGTCAGTTTTACCATATAGTGGCCATGATGAATAACAAACTATCATGATGAATAACAAACTATCATGTGATTGCACTTTTTTTCCAATTTCATTTTATGTTAAAATAAATGATTTCATTCAAAAGTACAACTCATTCTGCAAAAAAAACAAGCCCTCATCTGTCTATATTGACAGAAAAATAAAAAAAAGTTATGGCTCTTGGAAAAAGGGAACGGAAATGAAAGTGCAAAAAATTGAAAAGTCAAGGTCATGAAGGGGTTTACCTTTATCTATTACCAGTATATTATCCTTATGAGGCTGGGGTCACACATGAGCCCTTGGTCCGTTTTTGGCTTCATTTTTGTCATTTTTTTTTTCTAAGTCCAAAAACTGACAGAAAAACGGATTGGATGTAATAAACACCCTGTCCGTTTTTTTCTGGACCTCAAAACATTGCTCTGTCTGTTTTTGGCATCAGTTAAAAAACGCATGCGTTTTTTTAACATGGGGCCCTATGGGAAACGCATGCGTTAACGCATGGCACATATAGGCACCCGCGTTAACGCATGCGTTAACGCACATGCGTTCTTAATGAAAAAATGACTAAGTCCAAAAACGTTCAGGGGTGCAGGAGACTCAAAAAGCACCCTATAAAAAACGGATTGGTGATGAAAATCACTTCCAAAAACGGACTTCTATGTGTGACCCCAGCCTATATCACTTTAGTATATTACCAGCAGATTATCCTAGTATTCAACAATGCATATTTTACTTGCAAAGACGAAACCACATACAACAGTCATGACTGTCAAGATACCAAAAATCGACAAGGGGAACATGCTTGTTTCAAATTCATTGGTAAATTGTAGTGAGTTTTTACAGGTAAACAGTAGTTTTAGGCTAGGGCCACACTAGCGTTGTGGCCTCGATCCTGGGGGTCCATCAAAAAGCAGGATTCCAGCAGCATTATCGTAGCACTCCCGTAGTGTAACACTGCCTTAATGCTACCATCAGAATCCTATGGATGACAAACTTCCGAGCGCATGCAAATGCTGGCATGAAGGTGCCGGAGTTTGAAATCTTGTAAAAATTTCGTAGTGCACAGAAAAACGCGGAAAGTTGCTGCCGGAATCCTACTTTTTGATGGACCCCCAAGGATGGAGGCCACAATTCCAGTGTGGCCCTAGCCTTATTCACAAAACATCATGACTTTAAGGCCTTGTTCACACTCACCTGCATTTTTGGCATTCTCTGCGTTTTTCTGCAGTTTTTCAAAAACGCAGATGCGTTAATGCAGGGTACATTTAAGTGTACATGCGTTTTTCAGCTCCACTTGCGTTTTTTTCCCCCAGTCCAAAAAACGCTGCATGCAGCGTTTTTTGGGTGCTGGAAAAAAACGCAGGTGTTGTTTCCAAAAACGCATGTGTTTTTTTTAACATGGGGTACGCAGGGCACATATAGGCACCTGCGTTAACGCATGCGTTTCCCATAGGGCCCCATGTTACAAAAACGCATGCGCTTCTATAACATGGGGCACTATGGGAAACGCATGCGTTTTTAAAAGGCAGATTTATGCACCCTGCGTTAACGCTTGCGTTTTTGCCTGCGTTTTTGAGGAAAAATTGACAAAGTCCTAACAGGATTCTAATCCGTTCAGACACACAAGGGACATTTTTTAGCACTCCTAAAAAAAACGCATGTGGTTTTAGGAGTGCTAAAAAAAACGCAAATTATGTGTGAACAATGCCTTATACATTTGAAAATCAAGTCATTTTGCAGCCAAGCAGCATATCGGAGCAGTCAACAGTCACATTGCAACCACACCTTGCTTACAACATGGCATGGTCCTCCTTCACACATACATTTAAAACACTTACGTGAAAAACTGGTACTGTTGGCAGCAGTATTTTTCCGGTATGGCTAATAAAATAACAATGCTTCTCCTATACTTTTTAAAGTTAAACACGTAAAGCACATGGATGGCACATGGATTGCCAACTATGTGCTGTTTGTGTCTTTCACAGACCAGTAAACTTGTATTGTCACTTGTTATCTCTACTGTCGGGAAATAAAATGAACATGTATCCACGTGGTTCACAAGGACGCACGATCCATGTGAAAACATGGAAATGGTAAGATCACCATAGTTAATAATGAAGCATTCTTTTAACGGATACCACCTATAAAGCTTCCATCACATACATGTGAAGGAAGCTTTATATGACTAGTGTAAACTCAAAAAATTAATTTGCTAGAGGCAGAAATTGTCATTGGCATCAAACCAAACAATTGCAAATTTCACACATCTTATACCTTTGAAGTGTTCCGTCTCTATGTATTGGGAATCATTGCTTTAATGTAAAGCTGAACTTTGGTCCATTATGGGACAACAGTATGTGAACTAACTCATATCCCTTATCCTAATGTAGCAAAAAAAAGATTTTTACTGTTAATGAAGGAAAATCTCAGTAGGACATGAATAAATGAACTATGATTATGACACTACAAATTTGAGTGTTAAGAAAAAAGGAAGTTAATATTGGTTAATAGTTGTACAGTGCATTATCTATTAATTATATATTAGATATTTGCTACCAGATATTTTTATTTGAACTTTTACAGTAGTAATAGATTGTAGCAAATTGTAGCTTTATTGTAAATATTGTCCATATTTCAATCAATGACTCATGAAACACATGCTAAATACAAAGAAAATCTCAATATAGATGAGAAGCACCAGTTGTATTCTTTAATTTACAAGAGTGAGGAAAATGACATATTACCATAATTACTGAAGGTCATTTCTCAAAATTTGTATGTCCATAGCAAATAAATTTACATTTTTGTGATTATATATAGGGATCTTGAAAAAAAATACCTGGCTCAAAAACATGGTAGCACAGTAGGACAATAAAAGATGACCTACAGTGTACAAATGTAGGTCACCTGGGGGTAGATGTATACAAGTCATTTATGTTTAGACTGTCATGTAGAGAAGTCCCAATCATTTTTAGGTCACCAAACACTCTCAGATATTACAAGTGGTGTTAATTTATTAAACATTTTTATAGGGAAAAATTGTACTAAAGATATGCACAATTGATATTGCTTTTACTGATGAGTTAACTGCTTGTAAAGTGGTTTTCACCCTAGTGCCATGTTCTATAACCCAACTGATGCTACTTGTCCACAAAAGTTTCTGCAATTGTGAACAGCTAAGGGCCCTTTCACATCAGCGTTTTTTTCAAATCGCGGCAGATGCGGTGAAAAAACCGCATCTGCCGCGATTACCGCATACCGGCTGCACTTGCGGCACGAATGCGGCGCGGTTGCGGCAAGCCCCATACAATGTATAGGCGGACTTGCGGCAGGTGCGGCAAGTGCGGTTTTGGCACTTGCGGCAGGTGCGGCCGCGAAAAAAAATGCTGTCAGACGCGTTTTTTTTCGCGGCCGCACCTGCCGCAAGTGCCAAAACCGCACTTGCCGCACCTGCTGCAAGTCCGCCTATACCTTGTATAGCGTTTACTGCAACCGCGCCGCAACCGTGCCGCAAGTGCAGCCGGTATGCGGTAATCGCGGCAGATGCGGTTTTTTCACCGCATCTGCCGCGATTTGAAAAAAACGCTGATGTGAAAGGGCCCTACGACTGCTTTCACATCAGCGTTTTACGCTGATCGCGGCAGTTGCGGTGAAAAAAATGCAACTGCCGCGATTACTGCATAACGGTCGCGATCGCGGCACACTTGCGGCAAGCCCCATACAATGTCTATGGGGCTTGCGGTAAGTGTGCGGCAAGTGCGGTTTCGGCACTTGCAGCAGGTGCGGCCGCGAAAAAACCACGGTATGCCGCATTTTTTTGGCAGCCACACCTACCACAAGTGCCGAAACCGCACTTGCCGCACCTGCCGCAATCCCCATAGACATTGTATGGGGCTTGCCGCAAGTGTGCCGCGTTCACGGCCGTTATGCGGTAATCGCGGCAGTTGTGGTTTTTTCACCGCAACTGCCGCGATCAGCGTAAAACGCTGATGTGAAAGAGGCATAAGGTCTATTTCCTTTGAATTGGTTCACAAAAACCTATTAGCCCCTAATAATGATAAAAATATAGAAAGTACCCATAATAGTGGCATTACATGCCATGGAGTTATCTTGGCACAAATAAAATAAAAATATATAGTGCGGCCACTCAATTCAAGATTGGAGCTGTGGAGATTGCAGTTTTAACTTTGCTAACTATGTGTACATCCTGCATCTACAAGGGGTGTTCATTAAAGGTTTCCCCTGATCTACTTCTATTTATTGTAGGATGCTGAAACTGCACATGTGTAATGATATAAGTCTCTGTAGGTTACATGCAAATTGGCAACTCTGCACTGATAAGAGTCTTTGTTTTTCAGGTGCTGGAGTGATGTGAGGTGTGATAATGGACCAGTGGAATAAAGAGCAGTCATCCAGTTCCTACACTTGAAAAGCCACACACCAAGGGAGACTTTCGATTAGATGAAAGAGCTTTACGGTGACAATTCCCCATCATATGATGTAGTCAAGAACTGGCATCATCATTTTAAATGTGGTCGGACTTCAATAAAAACAGCTTCAATTCCAGAACAATCCCATTCCGCTATCGATGAACATATCTCTCAATTAAAGGAACTTGATGACTGCTTTGTATTCCACTGGGTCCATTATCACAAGTCACACCACTTCAGCACCTGTAAAAGAAAGACCATAATCAGTTCAGAGATGCAAATTGGCACGTAACCTATAGAGCCTTATATCATTGAACGTGCAGTTTCAGGGTCCTGTGATAAATAGAAGTGGGTCAGGGAAATCTTTAAGGGTATGTGCTCACGGTCCAGAGAAGCTGCGTGTTGGACGCAGCTCCTCCGGACCTGAGTGAAGCCGTGGGTGGCCGCAGGGAGACCGCAGCTGCCCTGTACTCACCATGTGCGGCGGGTGCAGGGCGGCTTCTCCCTGCAGTCACCCGATGGGAGCCACTTCCGACTCCGCAGCATGAAATAAACATGCTGCGGAGGAGCAGACTCCTAGCAACCCGCACCGCAGCTCCAAAGATGCTGCAGGCGGGATACGCATAGTGAGGATGGGATTTCTTGAAATCCCATCCACTATGCTGATACTGTACGACGCAGCGTTTTGGACTGATCGTGTGCACGCACCCTAATGAACAGCGAGACAATAAAATCAACACAGTTTATAATGTAATAAGCTTTTCATATATCATAGTTTTTGTAAAGATGAAGCAATTTTTCTATTATATATATATATATATATATATATATATATATATAATATATAAAAGCTTTGGGAACTTTCAGAAAATAATGGCACTAACATGTCTGTCACAGAGGAAAGGAATTACCACTGGTGCTGACATGATATTGCAGATAGGATAGACAAGCATAAAGGTGATTTGTACTTTTTATAGCAGTGAAATAAACATTTTTAAAGTATTACTTTCCTATTGTTACATGGTTAGACATTTGCCCATCGAATGCAACTGAAGTATTTGAGGATTTTATATCCATGAACAGATCTGCCCTTAGAGAGCACATATAACTACTTATGTTTTCTTCTAAAAAGCCACTTTTCTATCCATTGTCTATTCTTGCTTTGACCAGTTCCATAAATTAAAAGTTTCCATGGTAAAAAAGGCTTGTCTTCTTTTTAGAATGAATCTGTTTTTATCCAGCCAGACAAAATGACTCATCTTTTGTGATGATTTATATGAACATTTGGACACATTTTTGCATGTACTTAAAGAAGTCATGTTTCTGTTGAGATGTATCTTCTCAATACAAAATAAATGTAATTCTTTCAATGGTTCATAATAACTAAAATGTCCCTCAATGCCCCAATATTTCAAATATGTAGATGACCTCCATTAGCCTTCTTTGTACTTATTCTATATCCAGGGCATCCTTTCTATGAACTCATGCCCAGAACAGGAGTGTTTAGTCCAGATGATGTCAGTTTCGCTAACCCTCAGTTTCGCTAAATCAGTCTGTAACCTGTTAACATCCTCCATAGACTGTGCCATGCTAAGCATTTTGGTTTCATCTGCAAAAATAGAAACAATACTATAAGTCCTGTCTTTTATATAATTAATAAATTAGTTGAAGTGGACACAGTACTGATCCTTGGGATGCACTACTTACAGAGGGAGACTATTCAAAGTAACAGTTATTCACCCCAACTCTCTGGGTGAAGGCTTACAGTGAGCTTCTGATCCAATGAGAAACCTTACTTCCAAAACCTACAGTATAGCCCTTATTTACCCATTGAGCATCTGTAGGGACAGCGTGAAATGTCTTTGCAAAGTTCAAAAACGCCATATCCACAGCTATCCATCTGTCTGAGTTTACACTCACCTTTTCATGAAAACAAATCAGTTAGTTAGACAGCCTCTGTTCTAAGTAAAACTGTGCTGGCTATTACTTATAATATTATATTCTATTGCATACACCTTTGTGATCAGTTACAAACACCCAAAGATTTCCCAACATTGAATTTTAAACTTTCTGATCTATATTTACATGAGAAAGACCTTTTGGCCTTTCCGAAAATGGGCACCACATTAGGCTAAGGCCAGTTGCTTGGCACAGTACCAGTCAGTAGGTCACAAAAAATAAACAGGGGCACAGCAATAACTGAGCTGAGTTCTCTTAAATTCAATCCATCTTGCCTTGCTAAAAGGTGGTGAATGTTTACATAGGCTTATTACGGGTAAGTGCCCACAATTAGGAGATGCTGCATACTAGACACAGCATCATTCCTCTTGCGGAGACTTTATTGTCCTTTGCTGGAGAACACGCTGTACTTGCCATCAATCAGGATTCAGTAGATTTTCACTGTGTTCTCCCGCTGAGAATATTCATGTCTCCACAAGAATAAATTGACATGCTGCGACTCAGGAAGCTGCACCGCATGTCAGTTTATGCAGCTTTGAAAAGAAGTACAGTGGGCATGGGATTTCTATAAATCCATCCACAGAGCTTGTACTGTACAACACAGTATTTTGGATGCAGCAAAAACACTGTAAATCCTGATTGTAGGCACTCACCGAAATAATTTCTATTGCAAATACACGTTTATATTTGTGCATACCAAAGTTTAGTTATGTAGCAAAGTTGTGCTGACCTTTTGCTATAAGGAAATACAGGTCTCACTATAGATCTTCTCTTATTTGAAAGTATGCAAAAGAGTTTTTCTGTTTTCTTAAACAGTGCCACTCTTGTCCACAGGTTTTATCTGATATTGCACATCAGTCCTATACATATATTTGTATTGGTGTTATATAGGTTAGATCCCCTTTATTTTATAAAGGTTAAATAATAATGTTACTCCCCTGTATATTGTAAGAAAGGTTAAATAAATTCACATTAAAGAAGCAATCCAGCAACTTTTTTATTTTCATCCTTACACTTTTCACCCGATTGTCTATCACACTCTCCACTTCACTTCTACATGATTCATTTACATTTGTGCAGTTTCACCTCCTCTTTCTTCTTCTAAAGGGCCCATTACATACAACATATCAATAATGATATCATTGCAACGTCACCGGTTTTGTGACATTGCAGCGACCTCGTAGCGTAGCCGCTGCGTGTGACATGTACCAACGACCAGCGATCAGCTCGCTGATTGTTGGTAAATGGCCAGGACCAGTTTTCCATCGTTGGTCCACCACTGTAACGCATGCATCGGCGTGTGTGACAGGGGCAATGACCAACGATCCCCATTCTGCACCCGGCACCCTGAACGATCCTAACGACTTTGGGGTGTCGGGCGGAGATTGGCCGATCGCTGGTGAGTCTGCCTGTGTGACAGCTCACTAGCAATCAGATAACGATGTCCCAGCGATCCCGGCCTCGTCACATCATTGGTCTGGAACATTGCAGCGTGTAACGGGGACTTTAGTCTCCATCTTAATTGCCAGATATCACACTGAGGGAGACTGAGCTGCGATCTTCTTCAATATGTGAAGGTGCTGTCTAACCATTATCATTAGTAACTTTGATAGTAGTTTTTGTTTCCTCATGCTGAAAACCACTGTGGTACAGTCCCTCCAATGTTATCATACATGAAGTTCTGGTGACTCAGATGGTGACCCATGTTAGAGAACATAAATCCATAAACGTCTGACAGGGGTCACTATGTAATCATATGAATAGGACACCATGGTAGCTCAGTGGTTAGCACTGCAGTCTTACAACACTTGGGTCCTGGGTCCAAATCCCACCAAAGACAACATCTGCAAAGAGTTGGTATATCCTCCCTGTGTTTGTGTGGGTTTCCTCTGAATTCAGTTGTGGGTCCCAATTCCCAATAGGGACAGTGATGATCATGTCTGTACAGGGCTGTGGAATTAATAACGCTATAGAAATGACTAAATAAAATCACCTAAGTAAAGTTAAGCATATTATATATTTTTCTATAGAAAGGAACAATTAAACAAGGAAATTGTGGCTGAATTATATATAAAGATGGACCAGTAACAGAGTGAATCAAAACAAATATCACTAGTGTGACACTTTTTGTATAAGGGCCTTCTTGTGAAATAACAACATATTAATTAAATCCTACACAAAGCTTAACAATAAACAAAGACCAAGTATATTAGATACCGTGTTATATTTTACAAGCAAAAAATTAGGCTGTTCTCCTACTTATGGCTGTGTTTTTGTATCACCCATATCTTACTTAGTGTTTTACTGGGTACATTGTCATTGGTCTTTATCTTGCTTCATTCTTTTCTATGCTCCCTGGAAAAGCTGAAAGTATTTTGTAAAAGTTGAACTATGTGTACATTTGCCTTAACCCTAATCCTAGGCCTGGTGCTTCTGTATTGTTGCACATTTTTAATTCTTGCAAGCATTATTGGGGGCCGGTGTAAGTTGTTATTGTACTCAACATTGTGCGATTGTATCTCTTCACTTCTGTGGAAATCAGCAGTGCGATTTTTATAAAGTCAGTAGTATTCTAACAGTTCTCTGTGTTGCATGTACAATTTTACAAAAGAACCGTTCATAGTAGTATGGACATTTCTAATTCATGTTTGACCTAAATGGAAATCATGGGATAACCCAACATCCAATTTTATGTGAGATGGTGAAATAAGGTGAAGAAAATTAATCTTGAGCCTCTGGTAATGAAAGGTTAACAGTACAATCTGGGGCCACTTAACTTTTGAATATCTCATAATTAAATAGTAAGCCAAAATATATAGCAGATCTAAGCAAAATCGAACATCTTTTAAAATGCTGTTTTTAACCAAATTGTCAAATTGTCTTTTAAGAAAATTTTTCACAAAGTCAGTAAAACCTAACCAAGATAAAATAAATAAATGGACTTTTTAAATGATATTAATTTCATTCATAGTGGTGTGTTTTATTTATTTCTTTATTTTCTTGGAGGTAAAGTCATTTGTTACATTTCATATGGCTAGTTTGAATAGTTTTTGTAATTGTCTATGCCAACAGACCTAGTAACAGTCATTTCAGACTGTAGAAAAACTCCAAGTCTGTGTGAAGATAGCAATGTCCGATTCAAAGAAAAATTGCCAATTAAATTTTTATTTCATAATAATGTAGAGCAAGTGATTTTAATAAACTTTCAACTATGCTTCATTAGAAAATTTTGGTTGAAAACCATAAATAAACCTGCCACAAGGTGTCCCCACTAGACTGTGTCTGAAGCCGACATATGTTAATATTACATTCCAACAAAGAGGCGATTCGCAAAGCCAGTTAGTCTATCAAAAATCTTTATTCCACCATCCTCAGTGCAAAGTTTCGATCTGGAGTTCAGATCTTTGTCAAGTTCAGTACAGTTCTTAACAGGCATATGAATATTTTGACCTGAAACACATTTGTTGTATCAATTACTGTAAACACATGTTTCAATTATTTTAGTGGGGTTGCTTCTATAGCATGCCAAAAATGTATGCCACACAACTACTCTATTTAAATGGTCACTGCTGCGAACTTCAAAACGTTGCCACCCCCATAGTGAATTTTCAAAATTGGTAGAAGTAAATCTGGTTCATACAGATTTATATCTATCCTGTAAAATTAATACATTAGTGGAAATTTTAATAAATAGAAAAAAAAGATGCCTAAACACAAGGATGTCAGTGCCATGAAGCACACATGCAAGAACCACACAAAAGAATCCAGAACAAGGATCTTTAATGGCAATGACAGGCTTGACACAAGCATACTGACACACAATTGTGGCTGGCAGAGCTTTGGTCCTGTAGGCAGACATAGTTCTGCATCCTTATAGAATACACATCTTATCAGCTACCACAGGAAGCAGGCACTGATTGCCAACCTATTATCTCTGGCACACACCTACAAATCTTTGAGTATCTCCAATTTGGCCGCTGCCTGTCACAAACTAGTCAGACATGTACACTATGCAGCACCGTCCACACCACGTGGAACGACCTGCAGTCTGCGCATTTCACTCATCGAGTCCTAAAAGGCTTCAACAAGCAGGTACTGCACCAAGCTAGGAACATAGCATGTCTTCCCCAACAGACCATGCCTCGTTCTCCCAAAACGCTTAGCCAATCCCAAGCACTGCAACACTAGGCTGCTGGAGCTAATAGCTAGGGCCTTCCAATTGGGTTGAGCAAAGGATGTAGGAGCGGGAAGGGGGACGAGCACTGCTGATAACTACTGCTTAGTAGAAACATGGCTGGAATGCCTGTGTGTTCCAAGGGAAGGCATTGGACATGGTGTGTAAGTTATGGCCAATCAGTTCTGCAGCAGAGGCGTATGCGAAAGGGACAATGCTTCTGCACCAGGGGAAGACATAAAAATCATGGGGCCGCATGGCAGAAGGTCTAATTGGGTCCTCTCCCCCCAAAAAATAGTATTTGGCTGGGTCACATAGGTATATATCTCATAATTTTGCAGCCCTTTCAAAGTAATTTTCCTCCTACTGAAACCCCTAGATTCCTATTTCATTGCCCCCATAAAGTATGATCCCAACAAAAGTATCATCCATATAGAATATTGCTCCCCCCATAGTCCTCCATATAATATATTACACGCTGAAAGTCCTCCAGATAGTATATTGCACCCCCATAGTCCTCCATGTAGTATATTGCCACACCCAAAGTCCTCCATATATTATAATGCACCCCCATAGTCCTCCTATATTATATTGCACATCATATAGTTCTTCATATACTACAAAGCACCCCAATAGCCCTCCATACAGTATAATGCACCCCCTTAGTCCTCCATATGGTATAAAGCACCCCCATAATCTATATAGTATAATGCTCCCCCATAGTCCTTCATGTAGTACAGAGCAGCCCCCATAGTCCTGTTTATAGTACAATGCTCCCACATAGTCTTCCATATAGTATAATACACCCCATTGTCCTCCATATAGTATATTACTAGATCTAGATCTGCCAAAATCTAGCCACCAAATAGTTTATCTCTAGTACCATTGCTTGCCAAACCCACTTTGGTGCAGTGGTCTCTTAAAACATCTACAAATTCAGTGGGAAAAAAGCCTTTTTTGGTAGATCTGCCAAAATCTAGTTACCAAATACTTTATCTCTAATACCAGTGTTTACCAAATCAGCTCTGGTACAGTGGTCTCTTTTAACATCTCCACAAATTCTGTGATAAAAAGCATTTATTGCTAGATATGCCAAAATATAGCCAGCAAATACTTATTTTCCAGCTCCAATATTTGCTAAATCTAGTCTGCTGTATTCACATCCACAGATTTTTTGGATCAAGAACAACTGAGTTCCAAAACTGTTAGCATCAAATATAAATGGTAAAAGCCGTGGGTGTGGTGGAAAGTGGAATAGGCGTGGTGGTAAGAGGAAAACGCTTGGTGCCCGTGGGGTAGGTGCTAAAGTTACTAAAAGATCACCTAAATCCTGGTTCTAGTCGAAAAAATGGCAACTTTTTTAAGGGACCATCTGCTATCATACCTTTCTTAGGCTGTAGCACATACAGTGCTGTGCAAATTAATTGGGACAAAGCATGTTTTTCTTGCATTAGTTTTACTATTTCTGATATGTGTTTTATCAGTTGTTGGTGTCGTTTTCCTTTTTCTTCCACATTTCCCTTTTCGTTTTGGAGAAAACAATCCAGTTTCATTGTGTGTGCGAATTATTCTTGAAACGGTAGATTTTCCAATACCAACGGTGGAAGCGATTTCTCTTACAGTCAGACTTGTATATTCATTAAGAGTAATAATTCTAGACCTCATCTGTGGAGTAACATCCATTTTTACAGGCACGAATCACACTGAGAGAAAAAATACACTAAACCACTTCTCACAGAAACAAGCTCTCAGCAGAAGCTGAGGGGGCAGCTAGCTGTTTTTTCCTAACTAAAACCAGTCACACCACATTTCTTTACTTAAGGTTGTACACTCACACCTGTTCAAAGCAGTTAAAACTGGTTTGAATCACTAACTGGTAACCAACTGTCACGTCCTACTGACGGACCCCACACGTGGACCCACTGGACCGCGTAGAGCGGATGCTGATACCGGGTGACAGAGAGGCGGACCAGTACAGTAGAGTCAACAGGTTTATTTGAACAATACACACACCCACGCCCTAGGGGAGGGCCACACGGTCACAGCACCGGAACACCACCAACGGAGGACCAGGAGCGCTTAACCCCTATACAGGGATACCGCCGGTACCAACCTCGGGGGACCGATGAAGCGGACACGGGTGTTAAACCGACCCAAGGCAACGTGGGAAACAATACAGCAACCGGGTATAGGATCGGAAACGGGGAACCGGGAACACGGGGAATCCGGAGCCAGGCTTGACACAGCGATCAGCTTGGAAGAGATCCGGGAATTCGGCCAGGGACGAGGCAGTCAGCAAGGAGCCGGCTGGGCAGGAATCTGTGGGAGGGAACACACAGAAATCAGGTAACAAGCCAAATAAGGAAAGACCTGACAAGACCAGAAATGGCAGCTCCACTAGGGAGAAGTTGCCCTGGCCCCGACTGACTGGAAACAGGAAGTTTATATCATAGCAGGGCAGTCCTGATTGGCAGGACACAGAAGCATGGTGATAGGCTGAGGGGAGGAGCATGCTCTCTGCAGTCTCTCCAGCAGAAACAGGTTTGGAGATGTAGTTTCATGTGCTCAAGCAGTAGCCCCGGAAAGGGAGGAGAAGAGTAGCGCTACTCCAGCAGAGGGCGCTGGAACCCTGCGGCAGACCCCCGAGGGGTAACATCAACTTACGATTTTAAAAAATGCTTTGTCCCAATTAATTTGCACAGCACTGTAGCTACGACATGTAGATGATGCCCATAAAGAGCAGGTGTTGCAATGAATATCAAGCGCTACATCAAGTGGCCTCTCCACAACGTCAACTTTAACATCCAGTCCTCAGACGTATCACCCCAATCACACTTCTTTCCTCCTCATATCACAATCTTTCAGACACCCTACTGACCGTGGGTCAACACAGATTACTGAGTCTGCAGAGCTGGTCACTCCTGCTATAGCCTGGGAATCAGAAGTCTGCTCCAAAGCTTTACCGAGTCAAGAGGAGGAAATGATCTGCAACGATGCCCAAAATCTTTCTGAGTCGGATCCAGGCCCAGATGAAGTAGGGGTAAAACATAAATTAGACCCTTTTTACCAGATGTTAACCCCAGGTGGTGGAGTTAATGATGCTGCTGCTGATGAGACTCCGATACCCGAGTCGAACACCTACTTGACTTTGCACTCAGGGGGAAGAGGGTGGCTCTGAGGGCGAGGAGTGTGAGAACACAGGTGATGATGAGGTTCTAGATCAACTTACTGTCAACCCACAGACATGCAGTTGATGAGCTCAGTAGAGGAGGTGGAGGAGGATAAAACTGATGAGGTTAGGTTGCAGCTTCCTGGACAGAGAAGGAGTGCTGCAACCACACCAAGCACTGCGTCCTCAGCCATAACTGTGCCTCCATTCAGAAGCTTTGGCAGTTCTGCAGTTCGCATAGGCTCTAAGCCTTGCCCAGCCTGGGCCTTTTTTCAGATTGTGAAGGATAATCCAACTCATGTTATCTGCCAAATTTGAAAGCAAAATCTGAGTATAAGCAAAAAAGTCAATAATTTGAATACTTCATGCATGAAGTCATTTAAAAATGCAGGGAAATGTTAAGCACACAGCTGAGGAGGTCAGTTTTAAAGAACAAATTTAATTAATTATGGACGAATATATACAGTACGCTGCTGAGAATAAAAAGACAGGATGTCCAAGGTAGAATGATCGGTGCAATAAAGCATGCCCTATGTGTTTCAAGGCTGTCCCAGCCTCTTCTCCTTTTTTAACAATCTCATAGATGCTTGTTCAAGGTTAAGGAAACACTTTATGGTTTGGATTTTCATTTTTAATCTAACTTTATGGTCCGGTGAATTTGGGGACGCTGAAGTGTTAATTGTGTGTCTCCCCTTTGTTAGACGACAACCTTGTTAGTTAACAATGTTGTCTAGCGCCGCAAGTGGGCGTGGAGACGTCATGACGTTTCTTTCACTTTCACTCTGCCTCCATGGGGCCTGGTCCGCCCTGCACATAGCAGCAGAGTCATGGCCGCCGCACAGCGCGCAGCAACATGGGGTCTGGCGGAGCTATTGGTCCTCATAGATCTGTGTGACCGCCAGGATTACTAGTGTCACCATCACCACCGGCACCCACGGTTGCGCAAACGCAGCATCCTGAGGCAGATCCAGCGGGCCCTGCTCCACAAACTGGGGGTGAAGAGGACCTGCAAACAGATCCAAAAGAAAATAGCGGATCTGAAACATAAGAGCCCAGGCCGCATTGTGGAGATCCGTGCCAGGATTGCCAGGCTGCGTGGTGAGTATATTTAGATGGCAAACACACACCTTCACACGTACATGTACCAAACAACACACAAATGTATGTTTATTGGCCCACAGAACAAAATGTGTATTTGGCCACCATGGTGATGTGTCAACAATGTGCATTGTCTTGTTGCTTACACATAAACATGAAGATGTAGTAACCAGTCATTTGGGCCACAAATGTTGATGCCTATACTCAGCTTTGACCTAACTATATTTGCCCTAAAAGTGTGTCCAGAGTGTAAATGTGACAACTATATATCCGTGCCATATTTAACACACACATGACACCCTGCCCCACATATGTGTCACCTGACACACGGAACAATGTGGGCACACAATGATGTCCCAACTGTACACTCACTACTACATGTACACCATGTGTAGGCATCCATGGTGCAAACACTAGCAGCTTACTGGCATATCTAATCTTAAAAACACAACCACCTCCCATGTCAAGCCAGGTTTGGCGAGAAACAAACATATTTTGCCACTGTAGTTGGACTCCTGTCACAAACCATAGTGGGCCCTACCCACAGTACATGCCTACAACATGACCTTGCACCCAATCTGTCATGCTGGAACTACATATTACAACACAAAGAAGTTGTACTCCCTATGTTGTTGTCCTTTGTTCTCAAAGCTGTGTCATCCTGTTTTTCTATACAGATGATGATGATTTGGGCTCGGGAGAGGAGCCCCAGGCCCCACCCGCACCTGGGCCACCTACACCACCGGTCCCCGAGGGTCCAGCAACACCCTCCCCACCAATGAGTCCACCATACCCAAGGCCAGAGGGTGACCACATAACCTCACCCGCAGTGGCAGAAGATTTGCCTTTATCAAGCCCAAGCCCCCTTGTGCCACACAGCTCCATCCTGTGGCCACACACCCCCAGCCCAGGAGTAACACCACCACCCAGTGTGTCGAGCTCTGTGGCGAGCCCTGGGGTGGCCATGTCCCCACACCCTCCAATGGAGCCTGCTTTTGTTGGCTATGGTGGTAATTGTTGTTGTTGCTGCATACGGCCTTTACACTTTAATTAGTGTTGTGTTCTGTGGACATCAGTATTTGTTTCTTGTCACAGGTTATTTTGTAATTATTTTGTGCAGACGGAGAACGTGCACGGGCTGCTGGATGGACTCTGAGCCCATCTCCATCACCCTCTCATGAGAATTACGAAGGGGAGGAAGAGCGTAAGTACTATCATTTAGTGTGAGTCCAATAACCATCGCTAGGTACTGTTGTTGAGGAGAGCCATAGGATCAAATACTTAATTACCCTTAAGACATAAGGGGATGGAAGAAACGATCCATAGAGTGTAATATTTTACATTGCATAAGCTTCATTGTGACTTAAACATGGCTGCCATTTCCTGTTTCATCACACCATGCCATGGTATGTAAGATGGTGACTGGATCTATGACTACATCCTGTCTACAATAAGGAGTTCCTGTAGGAAGCTGAATTCCATAGAAGGACTGACCAATCACAGAATGCCATATCACATGGACATACTCTATTAAGACCACACCCCCTGATGGCCTCATGGATCCGCCCATGGACTAACCCACTGACCAATGAATACATCTGAGTAGGGCTGGCTGAGTCCCTTACTGAACAAAACCTTATGTGTCTTAAAATATACCACACTTGGAGCTTGGAACTGACTAAGGATGGGTGTACAGCTGACTCTGTGTGTTTGGTGTCTACTTTTCATTGCCAGCACTTGGTCTATATAAATTAGGACAGGGACAGGCAACTTGTTGTTAATATTATTATGAAATATTAACCATAATAATTTTGGCGCATCCAACGTGGACCATGCAGAGGCGAATCCCCAAACCTTGAATGACCGGTGAAGGAGACGGCAGGACGCAGTGAGTACCCGAGCCAGGAGGTACTGATCACCCCCCTAACAAAAACAGCAAGTCTGCTGATTTTATTATAATCTGTTGGCTTTACCTGTTTTTCGGGGTACACTGGTGCAGATTGCCTGACCGCATCCGGTCTTTCAGGGTGTCTGAGATGGCAGAGGGGTTGCTGGCCATTTAATTGCGGTAGAACCGTCATGCTAAGTTGCCTGCGGCTTGTTATGTGTTGTGTGGAGGGGAGATGACTGGTAGGAAAAAGCAAGGGTTTTTGAGCAGTGTCTGTAGAAGTAAAAGATATTGTCTATGAGATAGATCAAAGTGGTCACCTGCGATACGATTTTAAGTTCTGGAGAGAAAATAGGCTTAGAGTAAGGGGACTCTGTCTGATATTTAGCATTAAGTAAGGACTCTGTTTATCTGATAGATAGGCATTGAGTAAGGACTCTGCATGCTGTAATGGGATTTGACTCCCATACGGACATGTAACAGAGTTAAGGGACTCTCTTTGATATTTAGCATTTAGTGATTTTTGTAACTCTGCATGGTTTTGAGTGATTTTTGGGACTCAACCTAATAGTTGCACGTAACTTAGAGTGAATTGACTCAGTATGTAGCGGCCTGATGATACCGTAATTGTATAAATAGTAAATTGATTTTTGCCACGTAACCTTGAGTGAATTGACTCGGTATGTGTGGTGTGGGCCTGTAATTGATTATGACCAGGCGTCTTTAGTGAACTACGGAACACGGAAATCAGACAGGGACAGATAGGAAGTGTAGACGGTTGTGTGGGTCTTGTGCTCAGGTTTGTCATCTCCCCAGTCTTAAGTGTTTGTTTTGTGTCCATTATCTTAGTCTATATATAGAAAGATGGAGAAGTTAATGCAGTTGTGTCGTATAGGCCCTAAGCCTAATTCAGATGGCAAGATAGATCTGTGTACATTAGGTGTGACTCGTGAAGGAAAAAGTCATGTTAAATGATGCAAATAGCTGATGAAGTTATGTGGAATGGCAGAAGTGCAGTGAAGATTGTGTTAAAAGAGACACAAGGTGTTTTGGAAGATAATGGATTGCTATATACTGCTAGGGGCATGGGAAAGAGTCTCTTACAATTTGTATAGAGGAAATTGAGTAGAAGAGGAAGAAATGGGAAAAGAAGGACAGAGTTTTGAGTAATGTGTGTTACAAAAATGTATCATGCTCACGGTTGGTGATGGTGGCATAAGGCCATGTGCTCTCTGCTTGATTGCATTTTGTGATGCCATGTGCTCTCTGGTGTCAGCCATTTTGTGATGCTATGTGCTCTGGTAAATGGGCCATATGCTCTCTGGTGTCAGCCATTTTGTGATGCTATGTGCTCTGGTAAATGGGCTATGTGCTCTCTAGTTTCAGCCATTTTGTGATGCTATGTGCTCTGGTAAATGGGCCATCTGCTGTTGGCCATTTTGTGGTGGTTTTAAATTAATATATTTTTTATATAAATATTATAGTTTCTTGGTTTTTGTGCCCTTAAAAGATGCTAGCATATGGAAAGTATGAGAGACTTGTCGAGTAAATGAAAATAAGTAAAAAAATAGCAGATATACTAAAAGAAATGTAAGACAGCAAAGAAATGAGAGTTTAAATAGTGTTAAGACAGAAATGCTGGAGTATAAAAGAATGTTTGGAAAAGATGGGTTAGGATTGCCTCAGATTAAGAATCTGTGAATATATTTGTGTCCATACAAAGACGGCCACCAAGTGAAAGCCACATGGTAAGGGACACAAAAGAATGAATGAATGTTTGGACAATAGAGTTAGACAGGAAGTGATGTGTAAGTTGTCTGACCAGTTTTGAGCAAGTTTCCCATAACACTGCTAGTGTTACACAAAAGAAAAGGTAGGTCACCCCACCCCCCTCACACATACAGACATGTGATGGGTTAATGCAGAGAGACTGAATGTTGAATGATTAAATGAGTATACTGGTAATTAAAAATAAATAAAATAGAAATAGAATAAAAATAAGGCACATATAAGTTCCCTTGTTCAGATAAGCCTAGTGTGCCGGTCAGATATAACTATGCGCTGAAAGCTATAAGAAATAGATAACACTGTGTATAACTGACATTACTCTAATAACTTGTACATGTAGCCGTAAAAGCGCTATTTTACGTTATTTTATGTTCGTTTCAAGGTAATAAGGTTAATGTGTAAAGGGAAATGTTACCAAATAATCTCTGGTGGTAGAATATGGCCCTAAGACAGAAATGTCCATCCATGAGTGTTGTGATATAATTCTGGGTTTTCAGGTAGGGAACTGAGGTGAAGCAGGTAGGAAAGGCCCAAGGATGTGGATAGCGCAATCCTATATACCTCCTAGTGTACCCAGAATGGTTCATAAGAATTGTTCATACGAATTGTTCATACGAAAAGGGTATCGCATGTATTTAAAGCCAGAGATCAAGTTAAAGTAGGTTTTGAATCCTTTATCTCACCCCTAGTGGCCATAAGTAAGAATATAGTCTAGATCAATTACATCTATTATGATTAACAGAGATTTGTCAATTATACTACAGAAGACCTTCAAGGTTTAGCAGACCAACTAACCCTACATCGATAATGGTGCACCAAAATAGAATGGACCTGGACATATTATTAGCAAGGTAAGGAGGTGTTTGCTAAATTGTACGTACATTCCAGATAATACAGGTCCCACTGGGAGGGTTACAGCAGCCATACAGAAATTGAATTCTCTACAATAAGAATTATAAAGGAATTCAGGTATAGAAGATCCCTGGGACCAATACTTAATGTAGATGAAGGGATGGCAGACATGGCTGGTTTAGATAGGCATTGTTATCCTTGTCATCTTATTTATTGCATCTATTATTGTTTGTTGTGTCCTTCCCTATGTAAGGAAGATGATTGGGAAACATTAGTTCTCACTTTCTTAGCTCAAGAGGTTATTTATTCTGTAGACATAGAACAGCTAGGCTCTCTTCAGTCTTTTATAGTCTCCAACTAGGTGGTCTCCCATTCCTCTAAGTTATGATAGGTAGGGTAGACACATCAAATAGTTCATATATGCGAAGTCTATGGGGTCTAATGGTCAGCATTTCAATGGGCAGAGTTGGAGGCACATTGGACAGATATGATAGGCTCTAGTAGGGACAGGTTAATAAAGTATTTAGGGGGGACTGTTGAGGAGAGCCATAGGACCAAATACTTAATTAACCTTAAGATATAAGGGCATGGGAGAAACAATCTATAGAGTGTATTATTTTACATTGTATAAGTCATGATTTAAACATGGCTGCCATTTCCTGCCACATCACACCATGCTCTCTGAGAGCAAGATGGAGTCCAGAGGAGCCTGGACCTTTGACTACATCCTGTCTACAATAAGGAGTTCCTGGAGGAAGCTGAATTCCATAGAAGGACTGACCAATCGCAGAATGCCATATCACCTGGACATACTCGATCAAGACCACACCCCCTGATGACCTCATGGATCCGCCCTTGGACTAACCCACTGACCAATGAATACATCTGAGTAGGGCTGGCTGAGCCCCTTATTGAACAAAACCTCATGTCTCTTAGAATAAACCAGCACTTGGAGCTTGGGACTGACCAAGGAAGGGTGTACAGCTGACTCTGTGTGTCTGGTGTCTACTTTTCATTGCCGACTCTTGGTCTATATAGATTAGGACAGGGGCAGGCAACTTGTTGTTAATATTATTATGAAATATTAACCATAACACTGTATTAAACTAATGTGTGGCTACTTCACCCTACAGGTGTCCCTACTATTCAGGAGGTCCTGGTGGCACACCAGGAGGTGGCCCAAATGATGGAGAGAGCACACCAACGCGGGTAGCAACATCTGGCCCGGTAGGGTGCCATACTTGCTGCCCTCCAGCGAGCACATGGCGGCATGGCCTTACACCCATCCGCCCAGGATGAGTAATGGACTAACATGCCCATACATAGTTATGTCCATGTTGGACTTTTGTTTAACCCAGTTGCCCTGTAGGCAATTTTTCTTTTTTAAGGCCCCGTTGGCCTCTTTTCTTATAGTGTCCCACATTGGGACCATGGGGAGTGTGTTGTGCCTACTCCTAAACAAACCCAGCATTGTGTTGTGTTTGGCCACTGTGTGGCACACATGGTGTTGGTGAATAAAAGTTTTTGGTCAAAATCCTGTGTGGTCCTTGCTGACAACACACACATGTTTGGCTGACACAATAAAAATTGGCCTAACAGTCAGAGCCACATTTTGATTTCTGCTTGATGTTGGTACATATTTAACCAGTCTACATAGTGGCCCCTCACTCCCGCCATTGGCCACAATGTGGGCTGAATGTACCCAATATGTTCCACACATCCAGCGCCCATGCCACACACTTGTGTAGGTAACACAGATAAGGACATATTGCAAGTCAACTCAATTTTATTTTTTTTGCTTTCTAACATGTTGAAAAACATACTAAAAAAAAAGGGCAAATCTGCCATAATTGTGGGCACAAAACAATACAAAATTAATATTAAAAAAAAAAAATGGTCTAGCCAGTCCATAAGGGCAACATAGTGCATTGGCTAGTAGTGTCCGCTCTCTTCATCATCTTCTGCTGGATCTGACAATAGCGCGTCCCCCACCCCCTCACGGTAGACCCACTGTCCATGAGAGGGTGCCGTTCTTCTGGTAGATCTCCTTGGGGGAGGTGTAGTATCCGGAGGTTGGGTCCTCCTCACCCTGCGTCAGGCGGGCGCAGTGGGCCATAGGGTGGTCTTCTGTGGAACGGCCATCATGGCCCCCCATTGCAGGGACCCATCTATGCCCGCCTCCAGGACACGAAACATGGCGCGCTCTGCGATGTTTCGCTGCTCTGGCTCCATCCGGGCCAGCATTTCGCTGGCGATGTACCCAAAACCAGAGGCGGGTGTCCTCTCTCGGTCGAGAAGTACCTGTTTTGCCCAGGTACCCAGCTCCGTATTAGGTGGGGCAGGTGGTCTTCGACGACGAATCGCAGAGCTGGGCCTTGGGCCCGACCCCCTACCACTGGTATCGGGCACTGGCCCTCCCGCAGATGTTGAAGGGAGAGCATCGCCAGCTGCTGACTCCTTTTCACTGGAGCCAGGCTCCAGAGGGGCCTGCAAAAGAAAGAAGAAAAAAAAAACATCAAAAACATGAAGCAATATAATTGATGTCAATCCCCAAAAACAATACACCATCAAGCTAACCACACAAAAGACCATGTCGCAAAGCACGGAAACAAAGAACAGGAGAGAGCTTCAAATGGAAAACAAGTGCACTAGTGATGTATACTCACCGGCGCCAGAAAACAATCTAGGAAAAAAATAGCACATCAAAAAAAACCACACACACTATAAAAAGAAGGGTATGTGCTCACAGGAGCTTTTAGCGGCCTTTTACCAGCTGTTAGGCCATGCTGCACAACCTTACCTTTTCCCTAAGTATGGTAACTTGTTAGTGCATTATACCTACAGTCAATGGGCCAAAGGCTGGAAAAATGCATGTCGAACATAGGTTTCTTAAACCAAAATACCCCAACACTAAAATAACGGTTTAAAACCACAATGTACCACCCCCAAAGATAAAACACATGTAGCTAGTGTAGTGTGAAGGACTGTCTGATCCTCCAGTTTCGGTGGGTCCCGAAATGTTAGAAAACCCGCCTGTGGCCACATACCCAAAAAGATACCTTTTACACACCAGAGAAATACAAAGGTAAAACCAATGGACAAGTGTGCTTTGGAAATGCATGCAGCCAATCACACCTGTGTAGCAAACATGGTCCACTCCACACACACACAAACACTATTACCCACCTCCTGCGGCAGGGATGGGTCTTGGGGTGGGCCTACAGATGACTGGCAAAGGCGCATGCTGCACCGCGTTCCACGCGAGCCCTCTTGGCCCAGGGTGAAGGTGAGGAGGTCATAATACCACAAAGAGGGCTTTGGGACCTCCTCACCTCCAGCCTCAGACTGTGCCTCCGTGTATTTATTGTGGGCCCGCTAGAACGCGGTGCTCAGCCCTTTGATCTTCTCATACACCTTATCAGTGTCCCACCTCTTGTGGGGCTGGAGGCGTTTGGCCAGCTCCACAAGAGGCTTGTAGGCTGCACCCCGCGCCGCCGCGTCGTGGTACTCAGGCAGCGCCATCCGCCACAGGCATTCGTGCTCCTGATACAAGGCAAGGTGTTGGGTCACAAACTCCAGATACCCCGCCGTCTGTGAATAATTAGAACATATGAACAGTCATGTCCAACACATGGGCAGCATACAACACACAATACTGTGTATCTACATCCCCTCTGGTTGCACGGAAATAACATGTGTGGATCATGTATGTTGGCATGTGGGCCACCCTTGCTGAAGGAGGAAACAATAAGCTGTGATGTTAATTTATGTATGGCTATGTGAAAAAAAGAATAACCAAAATATAGTCATCATGGGCCATGATCATTGGAAAAAAAACACCTCCTACACTGAAGTAGCACACCCCTACAACGTTCTGCATTGCAAAGATATATGGCTACATAACTATTTAACAATGTGTAATACAGATAGGTTTGAATGTTAAACACTATTATCAACACACTAAATACACTTGGATATGCCGCTCCCTTAACTGACTTACAAGGCGCCTAAGCAGCATGTAGCAACAGCAACAGCATCACAGAAAAATCATTAGCATGCAAATAAGATACCCATGTGAGTACACTTACCGTCGTTCCAACAGAGAAATGTAGCATAGACACTACTAGCTCAATGCACATTCCCGTCTGGACAGGGGCTAGCCGACAACAGGGGATATTTATCCTGACATTGACCAATCATCAGACACCAATTAGGCACATTACTTTGCAACACCTGCGAGCACCCATGTGCCTGCTGATTACGTGACGCCAAAGCGTTGTGATTGGTTGAATCACAGATAAAATGAGCTCACGCCGGATGGCCGACACGCTTGCTGACCAGAGTAATTAAGTAAGTATTTATGGGCAAACATGGATGTAGAAGCGTTTGGAAACAGTAAGCAAAATTGCATTTGGTAACGCAATAGTGTACTGTATGTGACGCCCATGTGTTGTCAGGGATCGAGAAACAAAGATTTTGACTAACACTATTGTGTGTTCTCAAATGCATGTTGTTCACCTACATTGGCACATTGTAGATTTTGAAGTAATGTTTGTTTCCATTTGCCATACAGGATCGTGGCTGCAGGATGGTTTAGTGTTTGTTTGCAGAGATGGACAATTTAGCGGACATATCATAGTGTTTGGGACAAACACACATTGGGACCTACAGACCTACATGGCTAGGATCAGGCATGGATTGAGGCTTGTGCCAGCACCTAATGTGTAGATGTGGAGATCCCCCTTTGCAAACACATCTGGCCCTTCACCACTACATGATGAGTCATGTATACTATTCTTCGTGACATCTGAGATGACTCACCCACAAAGGCTGTGGTACGTTTTTACTTACAGAGTGTAGAAGTGTAAAGATATGGTATACTACATTATTTTACTGACATGTATCGACCTGCTTTGTGGTGACACATGTACATTTTTGACACATATATGGCCAGGACTTTAATTATTTGTACATCTACCAAGTGCCCAAGGATGGACCGGGCTGATCAGTGATCATGTTTCCTTTGTTTTTGGCCCACTGTGCTTGATGGGCTTGCAATGGTAAAAATGATGTGTGTTGTGCACACACGACTGTTTGTATATGCTTTTCCCTAGTGGCCAGTCCAAGTATTGTGAGGCTTACTTTATATGCAAACGTGACCAAATTGCTCGATTTACTGATTTTTTCTGTTTATTATATACAGGTGCTGATACGTAACATGATGTTGGACCCTGATGGAGATGTGATCGTGGCTCTTGCCTTGGTGGAAGAGCAATTGTGGCTGGAGGATAGATATGAAAGATTGCGGAGTCGCAGACAACGGCATGTGTGGACTCGGGATTGGCTTCGCCACCGGGACACCCGGAGCTACATGCAGCTGTTGCGTGAGCTGGAGGAAAATAATTCGCAAGATTTCAGGAACTACCTCCGTATGTCCGAGGACTCTTTCACCTTCCTTTTGGATCGCGTAGGGTCATTGATAGCCCGTCAGGACACTGTCATGCGTCGATCAGTATCAGCTGAGGAGCGTTTGGCAGTAACTTTGCGGTTCCTGGCTACAGGTCGGGCAAGGACCGACCTGCTATACACTTCACGTGTATCACTGTCCCTGCTGAGCAGCCTGATCCCTGAGACGTATGAGGCCATCTGGAGTAGTCTGCTGCCATCCTATATGCAGTTTCCAGAAACACCCGCTCAATGAATGGAAGTAGCCCGAGGCTTTGAAAGCCGGAGGAACTTCCCAAACTGCGGTGGCGCTTTGGATGGCAAGCATGTGAGGATTACTAAACCCCCCAACTCTGGGTCTTTGTATTATAATTACAAAGGGTATTTTAGTATAGTCCTCATGACCCTGGTGGATGCGAACTATGAGTTCCTCTACGTGGAAGTTGGCATGAACGGGCGAATCTAAGATGGGGTGTGTTCTTGGCACAAGAACTAAGGAGAGGTGGGCTGAAATTGCCCTCAAATGAAGAGACAAGCCATCATCTCAACTTTGCGTTTGTGGGGGATGAAGCGTTCCCACTTCAGGCTCACCTACTACGGCCATATCCCCAGAGGACCCTTACTTCTGAGCGGCGCATTTTTAATTACCGGCTATCCCGGGCCCGCCTTGTGGTTGAAAATGTGTTCGGGATCATGGCAAATAAATTCCGGGTTTTTCATACGTGTATGCATATGAAAATGGAATCTATGGATGTGGTAGAGCTGGCCTGCTGTGTGCTGCATAACTTCCTGCGTCGTAGGGATCGGTCATCATACACGTCGGCAAGTTATATGGATTCTGTGGACCCCACAACAGGGGAGGTCCGTCCAGGGGCTTGGCGTGATGACGACCATTGAGTGGCACCACTCCAGCCGCTGACCCATGGTCGGACTCAGCAGGAAGCCGGAATAGTAGAGAGGCATATTGCTCCTACTTTAATGGCCCTGGGGCAGTGGGCTGGCAGCACCAGAAGGTGTAGTGTGGCTGGTGCTGTGAGGCCTGGACATGGTGGCCATGGTGTACACAGAAGGGTGGGTGCACCATGTTTGTTTTTGTTAAATGTTCTGGTGTGCACATGTTTTAGTTAGTTAGGTAGTTGAGGCTTTATTTGTGACTAGCTGTGAGCCCGATTCTAAAGAATCGGGAGTCTAGAATCTGTATATAATTTTTAAATAATAAGATATATGACTAAGTAGCCGATGTAGGCAGAACTGTGAGGGTAGCAATATAGTGGAGGTGTAGAAAGAGTTAATGTCCGACTAACAGGACTATAACAGAGTAGGAACTTATAATGATATCAAAAATGTTATTGAAGGAGTTAATGTCCCACAGGCACTCCCACAACAGACTCAGCGCTGTAAATGATATCCAAAATGGTGTTCAAGGGGTTAATGTACCAGTGGCAGTAGTTATAAACACTACCAAATATGCAGTTAATGCTGAACTGGTATATAATGGGTTAATTTCGCAGTGTCATTACAACTATACACTGTGTAATAGAAATAACAACAATAATGGAATATAAGGGGTTAATGTTCCTACTAGCAGTAGTAATAGAGACTACAAAGTATGGAGTTAAGGCAGAAATGGTATATAAGGGGTTAATTTTGCAGTGGCAGTACAACTGGAGGACTTTGAGTTTCAAATTTACCGCTGTAAGTGAGGCGCTATGCTCATTGGTCGCTGTGTGCTGGCGCCGACCAATGAGCATAGCTCCTCACTTACAGCGGTAAATTTGAAACTCAAAGTCCTCCATGTATCTCAATGGGAAGTGAGGCGCTATGCTCATTGGTCGGCGCCAGCACACAGCGACCAATGAGCTTCGCGCCTCACTTACAGCGGTAAATTTGAAACTCAAAGTCCTCCATGTATCTGAATGGGAAGTGAGGCGCTATGCTCATTGGTCGGCGCCAGCACACAGCGACCAATGAGCATAGCGCCTCACTGGCCATTGAGATACATGGAGGACTTTGAGTTTCAAATTTAGCGCTGTAAGTGAGGCGCTATGCTCAATGGTCGCTGTGTGCTGGCACCGACCAATGAGCATAGCGCCTCACTGCCCATTGAGATACATGGAGGACTTTGAGTTTCAAATTTAGCGCTGTAAGTGAGGCGCTATGCTCATTGGTCGCTGTGTGCTGGCGCCGACCAATGAGCATAGCGCCTCACTGGCCATTGAGATACATGGAGGACTTTGAGTTTCAAATTTAGCACTGTAAGTGAGGCGCTATGCTCATTGGTCGCTGTGTGCTGGCGCCGACCAATGAGCATAGCGCCTCACTTCCCATTGAGATACATGGAGGACTTTGAGTTTCAAATTTAGCGCTGTAAGTGAGGCGCTAGGCTCATTGGTCACTGTGTGCTGGCACCGACCAATGAGCATAGCGCCTCACTGGCCATTGAGATACATGGAGGACTTTGAGTTTGACTTTGAGTAAATTTGAAACAAGACAGTGTGCATGTTATCTATGTTAGTATAACAAAAGAAGGCTCCTACAGTAGCTTGCTGGATAGTCTAGTCTGGATTAGCTTTTGGCCTTTGGAAGCTAGTATTTACGGTTCAATTCCCTAGTGGACCCGCTGTAGAATTTTTTAAAATAAATTATGCTAATCTGTTAAAGTCATTTATCAAAGTCTTAGTCATTTATCAAACTCATAGTCAAAGTCATTTATCAAAGTCAAAGTCATTTATCAAAGTCAAAGTCATTTATCAAAGTCATAGTTAAAGTCATTTAACAAAGTCAAAGTCATTTATCAAAGTCAAAGTCATTTATCAAAGTCATAGTCAAAGTCATTTATCAAAGTCATTTATCAAAGTCAAAGTCATTTATTAAAGTCAAAGTCATTTGTCAAAGTCATTTATCAAAAATCAAAGTCACTTATCAAAGTCAAAGTCATTTATCAAAGTCAAAGTCATTTGTCAAAGTCAAAGTCATAATCAGGCATCAGGAACAGCTTTTTTTTACTTTGACTTCGACAAATGACCACGTCCTAAAATGAACACCGTACCATTCCCTCTTGTAACAGGTTTTCTCATCTCTTGGTATCACAGACTTGGCCCTATGCTGGATCTCTTCATATTTAACAGACCAGACATTCATCGTCTCCTTCTCCCACAACACCTCCTCATCTTGCACCCTGCCTGTCGGTGTTCCTCAAGGCTCAGTTCTAATCCATCTACTCTTCTCCATCTACACCTTTGGCCTGGGACAGCTCATAGAGTCTCTCAGCTCTCAGTATCATCGTTTCACTAATGAAACACAGATCTACCTCTCTGGACCTGATATCACCTCATTACTAAACAAAATCCCACAAAGTTTGACTGCTATTTCTTCTTTTTTTATGCTCGCTTTCTAAGAATAAACATGGACAAAACAGAATTCATCATCTTTTCCCCATCTAAATGTACTACACCATCAGACCTATCCATCAAAGTCAATGGCTGCTCACTTTTCCGAGTTCTGCATGCTCGGTGCCTCGGGGTATTCCTCGACTCTGCCCTCTCTTTCAAGTCACATATCTCGGCCCTTGCCACCTCTTGCCGACTCCAACTGTAAACTATTTCAAGGATCCATACACTGTGTGCAGAATTTTTAGGCAAATTTGTATTTTGATCACGATTCTTTTTATACATGTTGTCCTACTCCAAGCTGTATAGGCTTGAGAGCCAACTACCAATTACGTAAATCAGGTCATGTGCATCTCTGTAATGAGGAGGGGTGTGGTCTAATGACATGAACACCCTATATGAGGTGTTATTAATTATTAGGTAACTTCCTTTCCTTTGGCAAAATGGGTCAGAAGAGAGATTTGACAGGCTCTGAAAAGTCCAAAATTGTGAGATGTCTTGCACAGAGGGATGCCGCAGTCTTGAAATTGCCAAACTTTTGAAGCGTGATCACTGAACAATCAAGCATTTCATGGCAAATAGCCAACAGGGTCGCAAGAAGCAGGTTGGGCAAAAAAGGCGCAAAATAACTGCCCATGAATTGAGAAAAATCAAGCGTGAAGCTGCCATTTGCCACCAGTTTTGCAATATTTCAGAGCTGCAACATTACTGGAGTATCGAAAAGCACAAGGTGTGCCATACTCAGGGACATGGCCAAGGTAAGAAAGGCTGAAAAACGACCATCTTTGAACAAGAAACATAAGATAAAACTTCAAGACTGGGCCAAGAAATGTTTTAAGACTGATTTTTCAAAGGTTTTATGGACTGATGAAATGAGAGTGACTCTTGATGGGCCAGATGGATGGGCCAGAGGCTGGATCAGTAAAGGGCAGAGAGCTCCACTCTGACTCAGATGCCAGTGTGGCACCCTGTTGCTACAGATAACCACAGACTCACCTACAGCACGGATGGATTTCCACAGTGGGTTCACAAACACAAACAACACCTTCCACCCTAGCACAGTAGGGGGAGCTAAACTTGCTGCTCTTAGGCAAGATCCCCTATAAATACTGGTGCTGTTGGCAGAGTGAGTTAGAGTGTAAAGACGCTAGAAGGGCTGTGAAGACGTTCTGGTGGTTGGTGCCGCGCTAGGCCCGAGCCACTGACCCTGAACAGCCTTCAGAGTAGTCGTGCACAGCCCAAGAGTGGGGTCGGAAGTCGAGGAGAGAACGGAGAAAGAGCAAATTGGGGACCGAGGAGCCATCTTGGGTTCACTCCAGAAAGCTTCCCGGACACCGGAGTCCGAGACTGCCGGAGAGCACCTAGCCCAGTAGAGAATACCGATTTACCGTGGATACTTCAGTCTCCCAGGCATCTGTGCAGCCACCAACAAGGGAGCCAGACACCACAAAGAGAAGAATAACGGCAGTCCATCGTGGGTTTCCCAAAAACAGCACAGGTGATAGGTGAGAAGAGGAGGACAGCCACGTTTCACATGGGTCAGGGGCTTCACACACCTGAGAAAAGAAACAAGGAGGCCTTATACCCACTCACTGTGGAGACCCTGAAGTGCTTCTTGACCACCCGACAGTACCTGGACTTTTACCTGCCAAACCATCAGTAAAAGGTAAAGAAACAGCCTATGGTGTGTGTGTCAATTCCTCAACCTTTGCCCCAGCCATCCACAGAGACAGTCCCGTTACCTAACAGCCCAGCCAAATCCCTGCTCCTTCCCTCATCATCATTACCAAACTCCCCAGGGATACAGCTCCACCTGTGGGGAGCTTCAACACCTAGCTGCCCATCCATCATCCCTGGAGGCCCCACGCAGTGCTGGTGCAGTCACCAGAAACCACAGGTGGCGTCACAACAAACTATCCCTATTTCAATTCACCCTTTTTTTAAAGCTGACCACCAGGGCCACGGATCTGGGCCTGCCACCAGTGACATCCCAACCGAAGCTGAGGGCCCAGATACCCGAGTCCACATAACCCTGGGGCGCGTCACCAGCAAGGTGGAGGTGGGGTACTGGTATGGGCTGGTATCATTAAAGATGAACTTGTGGGACCTTTACGGGTTGAGGATGGAGTGAAGATCAACTCCAAGACCTACTGCCAGTTTCTGGAAGACAAAGTCTTCAAACAGTGGTACAGGAAGAAGTCAGTATCGTTCAAGAAAAACATGATTTTCATGCAGGACCATGCTCCATCCCATGCATCAAACTACTCCACAGCGTGTCTGTCCAATAAAGGTCTAAAAGAAGAAAAAATAATGACATGGCCCCCTTGTTCGCCTGATCTGAACCCCACAGAGAACCTGTGGTTCCTCCTAAAATGTGAGATCTACAGGGAGGGAAAACAGTACACCTCTCGGAACAGTGTCTGGGAGGCCGTGGTGGCTGCTGCACGCAATATTGATCGTAAACATATCAAGCAAGTGACAGAATCTATGGATGGAAGGCCATTGAGTATCATCATAAAGAAAGGTGGCTGTATTGGTCACTAATTTTTGGGGTTTTGTTTTTGCATGTCAAAAATGTTTATTTCTAAATTTTGTGCAGTTATATTGGTTTACCTGGTGAAAATAAACAAGTGAGATGGGAATATATTTGTTTTTTATTAAGTTGCCTAATAATTCTGCAAAGTAATAGTTACCTGCAAAAAACTCACCAAAATTTCGCCATTTCTAATACCCATTGCATCTAGCAGGAGGCTGCTAATAGTTACCTGCACAAACATATATCCTCCTAAGATAGCCAAATCTAAAAAAAAAAAACCTTACTCCAACTTTCAAAAATATTAAGCTTTGATATTTATGAGTTCTTTGGGTTGATTGTGAACATAGTTGTTGATCAATAATAAAAATAATCCTCTACAATACAACTTGCCTAATAATTCTGCACATAGTGTACATCCCTTGACCAAAAAACTGTAAAAACACTCTTGCATGCCCTCATCATCTCGTGCCTCAACTATTGCAATCTCCTATTCTCTGACCTCCCCTCTAGCTGCTGCTTGACTAATCCATCTACCTCCCCATTATTCCCCAGTCTTTCTTCTCTGCCAAGCCATTCAATGGCTTCCCATTGCCCAGAGACTCAGTTCAAAACCTTAACCATGACATACAAAGCCATCAACAACCTGTTCCCTCCATATATGCTTGACATGGTTTCCCGATACCTATCTATATGCAATCTGTGATCCTCTCAAGATCTCCTTCTCCACTCCCCTCTTATTGTTCTTTCCACAATTGCATTTCTCCCGTACATCTCCCATACTCCAGAACCCTCTGCCTCAACACATCAGACTCTCGTCTACCATGGAAACCTTCAAAAGAAACTTGAAGACCCACCTCTACTGACAAGCCTACAATGTGCAGTGAGTGTCAGTCCACTACACTGCTGCACGACCAGCTCTACTCTCTCATAGTGTATTGTTGTGGATTCCTTGAATGGAATTTCTGGTTTGGAGCTCCCTCGTGTGGTTGAGACTGATGATGCATCTACTCTGTCTGTGAGAGATGTATCACCTGAATCTGATAATAACTGGAGGGTTGGATCGAACTGGGATGTTTAAGTGTGCTGATTTGGCTGGCTCTTTGCCAGTGGTGAATTGTTCATGAGGTGACTGCTTGTCTCCTGCCTTCTCCTGGTCCTTGCTGAATTCCTTACAGATAAGTGAATGGTTGTTTTTCTGCAAATCTGTGGCTCATTTGTAATGTGCCTTTTGTACCTGAATTACTCATGTTTCTGCTCTGAGTGTAGGATTCGTTTGTCTGTATAAGTGTTGTTTTTTTCCTGCATTCAGTTAGGGAGGAATTTATCCCTAGTCCATTAACCATTCCATTACCTGTCTGTAGTTCACAGTTATGTTTACAGTCAGTTTTACTGACATTGGAATTGTTCGCAGGAGTCTTGCTGGTTTAGTGGGAGGCAAGTCCATGTGGGCTCAGATTTCTTGCATATCCAGCAGTTTGTTTATAGGGTTTTGCTGCTGGTCGCGGAAGTAATCCGTCCTGTCCTTTCTCTATTTATAGCTGGACCTCTCTCTGCTTGTGTCTATTTTCTGCCTGCGTATTGTTTTTCATCTTCATTAACCGTCAGTATTTTTAGGGGGCTTGCTATTCCTTAGGGTCTGCTCTGATTCAGTCAGGTATTTCCTGTTTCCGTCTTTTGGTTTAATGAGTCCTCCAGCTGTGCTGAGGCCCTATAGGGCATTGTAGTGTGCTCCATGGCTACTTCTAGTTGCGGGGGTTAGTCAGGATTCCACGACCAGTATTAGTGTTCAACCTCTCCTGTGAACACTACATATTACTCCTCAGTTGCCAATTCATAACAGTGTATCCTCATCCATCCCTTGAAGACTGTGAGCCCTTGTGGGTAGGGTCCGCTCTCCTCCTGTACCTCTGTGTTCCTTGTATTGTTAATAAATTATGTACTTGTCTAACATGCCCCTTTTCACCTATAAAGCGCCATGGCATAGACAGTGCTATAATAATAAATAATAATTACATTAATCTAATATATAAAGCTGAGTGCATGTATGCATGTATGTTTGTATGTGTGTATGCATCAAGCCCTGCCCATTCCATATAGCCACACCCCCTCCACATAGCCACACCCCCTCCACATAGCCACACCCACCCCACATAGCCAAGCTCACTCAGCATAGTCACGCTCACTCAGCATAGCCACGCCCACTCCACTTAACCACGGCCACTACACATAGCTCTGCCCCTCCAGTTAGCCTCACCCTTTTATTTTGATGTCACAATAGAATGTAGAATGTTAGATTGTAAAATTCCATGTCACTGTCTGATCATTAGATCATACAGTAGTGAACATATTGTCCTACAGACAGTAATTCCCCATAAGAAAATAATTGTGACTGACTGAATGATATACATCGCACTCTAAGAGAAAAGCTGAGCAAGACTTACAGAAATGGAAGAAAGGAAGATTTGCAGACATGAGAACAATAGCTACTTCCTCAAGGGCCACTGAAATGGCCACACTCTCAGGGCTATATGGAGGGGTGGAGCTATGAAGGGGTGAGGCTATACATAGGGAAGGCAATATGAAGGGGATTGACTACCAGGAGGGGTGTGGCTATGAAGGAGTGGAGCTACTGGGAGGGGGCAAGGCTATTATATAAACAAACATACATATATTACCATGCATGGGCGATATTACCATATATGAGCTTTACAACCATATATGGCCATTACACCCAGACAATGCAGGGCTCTATAGCTAGTGTTAAATAAAGAAGCATTTTCTTGAATTTCCAGACTGACATGCTGATCATTAAACTCACAGCTCTTCAGAAGCCTAATGGTAGCAATTGTTGCAATTCTTAAAAACGACTAGACTATACACAGTGATTAATAAGGCTACGTTCACACATAGAGTATTTTGTTGCGCTTTTTTTGCGCACTTTTTGCCACGATTTTCGGTCGCGCAAAAAAGCGCAACAAGATACGCTGGGGCTTTCACACACTGCGCTTTCTTTACTCCAGAAAGCGCAGGTGATGTCGCAGAGGGGAGGAAGAATCCTGCTTCCTTCTCCCCTCTGTGACATGTGTGACTGCCCCCATTAGATTTCGCAGTGTATTAATATACACTGTGAAATCTAAATTAAATAAGCTCAAATGTATGAAAAATAACAAAGAATGAAATACTTACCTCTCCAACGCCTTTTTCCCGGTGGAGAAGCCAGGCGATGTGTGTTCTGCCAGGACCTAGCATGATGTCAGAGGGGCGTTCCCGGTGCTGATTGGCTGCTCGCGGTCATGTGATATGTATCACATGACCGTGAGCGGTCAATCAGCGCCGACACCGCCCCTCTGACATCACGGCAGATCCTGGAAGAACACACATCGCCTGGCTTCTCAATCGGACACCGGGAAAAAGGCATTGGAGAGGTACAGTGTTGGCCAAAAGTATTGACACCCCTGCAATTCTGTCAGATAATATTCAGTTTCTTCCTGAAAATGATTGCAATCACAAATTCTTTGGTATTATTATCTTCATTTAATTTGTCTTCAATGGAAAAACACAAAAGAGAATGAAGCAAAAAGCAAAACATTGATCATTTCAAACAAAACTCCAAAAATAGGCCAGACAAAAGTATTGGCACCCTCAGCCTAATACTTGGTTGCACAACCTTTAGCCAAAATAACTGCGATCAAGCGCTTCCGGTAACCATCAATGAGTTTCTTACAATGCTCTGCTGGAATTTTAGACCATTCTTCTTTGGCAAACTGCTCCAGGTCCCTGATATTTGAAGGGTGCCTTCTCCAAACTGCCATTTTTAGGTCTCTCCACAGGTGTTCTATGGGATTCAGGTCTGGACTCATTGCTGGCCACCTTAGAAGTCTCCAGTGCTTTCTCTCAAACCATTTTCTAGTGCTTTTTGAAGTGTGTTTTGGGTCATTGTCCTGCTGGAAGACCCATGACCTCTGAGGGAGACCCAGCTTTCTCACACTGGGCCCTACATTATGCTGCAAAATTTGTTGGTAGTCTTCAGACTTCATAATGCCTTGCACACGGTCAAGCAGTCCAGTGCCAGAGTCAGCAAAGCAACCCCAAAACATCAGGGAACCTCCACCATGTTTGACTGTAGGGACCGTGTTCTTTTCTTTGAATGCCTCTTTTTTTCTTCTGTAAAATCTATGTTGATGCCTTTGCCCAAAAAGCTCTACTTTTGTCTCACCTGACCAGAGAAGATTCTTCCCAAACGTTTTAGAAAAGAAACAGAATCGTTAGCGCCAAACTGCTATAAAAAAATTATATGGGGTCGGTTTAATCACCCCTCCGCTCACCTTCTAAGGTTGTGCAGGTCCGCACAACTGGATTAGTTGCTAGTGCTGCTGGGCTCTCCTAGTTGAAATCGAGTGGCGAGGTGGACGCTGCACGTGCCCTCTGTGTCTCTCTCTCTGCACGTGACTGCTCTAAGGAGTGGTAAGCTGACGTCTGCCAGGTCCTGTGGCTCAAAGCTGCTGGCTATCACACTTCCCAGCAGGGAAGAATGTGTATGTAGCTCCAAAAGATAATGTGATATAATGAGCGCTAAGATACACACAAGGATTCGGCCATTAGATATTTTACCTTTCAGCTTTAATCAGCAAGTGGGTCCCTCTAGAGGGACCCACTTGCTGATTAAAGCTGAAAGGTAAAATATCTAATGGCCGAATCCTTGTGTGTATCTTAGCGCTCATTATATCACATTATCTTTTGGAGCTACATACTCCCAAACGTTTTAGGCTTTCTCAGGTACGTTTTGGCAAACTCCAGCCTGCCTTTTTTATGTCTCGGGGTAAGAAGTGGGGTCTTCCTGGGTCTCCTACCATACAGTCCCTTTTCATTCAGATGTCGACGGATAGTACGGGTTGACACTGTTGTACCCTCGGACTGCAGGGCAGCTTGAACTTGTTTGGATGTTAGTCAAGGTTCTTTATCCACCATCCGCACAATCTTGCGTTGAAATCTTTTGTCAATTTTTTTTTCCCGTCCACATCTAGGGAGGTTAGCCACAGTGCCATGGGCTTTAAACATCTTGATGACACTGTGCACGGTAGACACAGGAACATTCAGGTCTTTGGAGATAGACTTGTAGCCTTGAGATTGCTCATGCTTCCTCACAATTTGGTTTCTCAAGTCCTCAGACAGTTCTTTGGTCTTCTTTCTTTTCTCCATGCTCAATGTGGTACACACAAGGACATAGGACAGAGATTGAGTCAACTTTAATCCATGTCAACTGGCTGCAAGTGTGATTTAGTTATTGCCAACACCTGTTAGGTGCCACAGGTAAGTTACAGGTGCTCTTATTTACACAAATTAGAGAAGCATCACATGATTTTTCTAACGGTGCCAATACTTTTGTTCACCCCTTTTTTATGTTTGGTGTGGAATTATATCCAATTTGGCTTTAGGACAATTATTTTTGTATTTTTTTCATTGAAGACAAATTAAATGAAGATAATAATACCAAAGAATTTGTGATTGCAATAATTTTCAGGAAGAAACTGAGTATTGTCTGACAGGATTTCAGGGGTGTCAATACTTTTGGCCAACACTGTAAGTATTTCATTCTTTGTTATTTTTCATACATTTGGCTTTATTTAATTTAGATTTCGCAGTGTATATTAATACACTGCGAAATCTAATGGGCAGTCACAGCTGTCACAGAGGGGAGAAGGATTCTTCCTCCCCTCTGTGACGTCAGATGCAGCAGTGCCTGCCCTTATAGGAAAAAGCGCAGGCGCTGCTGTGTAAAGAAATGACAAGTCAATTCTTTTTACGCTGGCGCTTGCTCCCAGAAAGGAGCGGCGCGAAAATACGCGCTGTCTGAACGGCAAAGTGAATTTTATATTCACTTTGCTGTCAGACAATACGCACCTGCACATTTTTGAAAAGCACTCGTAAAAAAGTGCTCAAAAATGTGCAGTGTGTGAACATAGCCTTACAGTTCTCCTTTCTTTGCAAAAAAGTTCCTGGAGATCAGGTAAGGCTACTTTCACACTACGATTATGTAATTTCTGATGCTGTCCGATGAAAATCGGACAGCATCGGATGCTCAAAATCAGATGACATCCGATGCCATCCGATCCGATTGTTTATCAGATCTGATTTAAATGGCTGGGGGAGGGCTGTGGGAGGTTTTGGGAGTGGTCTAGGGCATTGAGCATTCTCAATACAAAAAATCGGATCCGATAGACGATATATTATCCGATACATTATTTTAATCGGATTGCATCGGATCTGATGCAATTCGATTTTTGAATCGGATACCAAAATCGGAGCAGTCTCCGATTTTGGCTCCTGAAAAAAAATCGGACAGAATCGGATCGGATGCAAATCGGATGCCATAAAGTGCACATCCGATCCAATCTGATCCCCATTGGAGAACATGGGGGCTAAATCGGGTCCGATGCTGTCCGATTTTTATCAGACAGCATCGGAAATGACAAAATCGTAGTGTGAAAGTAGCCTAAGCTGCAAGGTGCCTACATCTACACCAAATATATACATAAATGAAAAAAACAGAGCAGCGGTTTATATAGAAAAAAGCTAGGTGCTAATATCAGTCTTTAGGTGGGGATCAACCAGCAAGTATACAGACCATATATTGGAAAAATAAAGACTGCAGCACTCTGTCTCAGGAAGTTTCTTAGCCTTTAATGGCCTTCAGGCATGTTCTAGCGACTTTCGGTCAACCTGTGACCTTCCTCCAGCAGTCACATATGGTTAATAAGCGATATGTGACTGCTGGAGGAAGGTCACAGGTTGACCGAAACGTCGCTAGAACATGCCTGAAGGCCATTAAAGGCTAAGAAACTTCCTGAGACAGAGTGCTGCAGTCTTTATTTTTCCAAAAATATACATAGATAGATTCAGAAATATTCAGAGAAAAAGAAAATTAGCTTTGAAGTATAGTTCTGTCCCTACTTCATTTTACAGATTACAAAAGGGTAATACAAAGAATTATTAAATAAGCACTTTATTTAAATACATACCGTACATACTCGTGTATAAGCCGACCCGTGTATAAGCCGACTCCCCTACTTTTGTCCCCAAAACCTGGGAAAACCTATTGACTCATGTATAAGCCGAGGGTGGACCCCAGCACAGGTATACAGCCCCCAGCAGTGTGGTATACAGCCCCCCCCCCAGTGGTATACAGGCCTCCCCAGTGGTAGTATACAGCAGCCTCCCCAGTGGTATATACAGGCCCCAGCAGTATATACAGGCCCCAGCAGTATTACAGCAGCCTCCCCAGTGGTGTATACAGGCCCCAGCAGTATATACAGCAGCCCCAGTGGTATACAGGCCCCAGCAGTATATACAGCAGCCCCAGTGGTATATACAGCAGCCCCAGTGGTATATACAGCAGCCCCAGTGGTATATACAGCAGCCCCAGTGGTATATACAGCAGCCCCAGTGGTATACAGCAGCCCCAGCAGTATATACAGCAGCCCCAGTGGTATACAGGCCCTAGCAGTATATACAGCAGCCCCAGTGGTATATACAGCAGCCCCAGTGGTATACAGCAGCCCCAGTGGTATATACAGCAGCCCCAGTCATACACAGCAGCCCCAGTGGTACACAGCAACCCCAGCAGTATACAGCTCCCCCCATCAGTGGTATACAGAGCATACAGGGCCCCCCCTTGCTGCCGCACACCTGTAAAGCAATAGATCATTATACTTATCCCTGTCGCCGCCACCGCCGCTCTGACACCGCGCTCCTCCGGGTCTTCATGCTTTTTCCTCCGGCGCACAGGAAATGACGTCATTGCCTGCGTCCACCGGAGGAGGAAGCATGAAGACCCGGAGGAGCACGGTGTCAGAGAGCGGCGGCGGCGACAGGGATAAGTATAATGATCTATTGCTTTACAGGTGTGCGGGAGCACATTTTTTGTGCTGAAAAACTCGGCTTATACACGAGTATATACGGTATATTAAAGTTCGCCTTCTACCATTTTAATAATTACTAATGTACCATATATGCTTAGTTTATGCAATTGCTGTTATGTAATCATACATTTTATTAAGCTTTAATGAACTTTTACCCATACATTTGATTGTCTAATTGTGGTAGATTTACTGCACAACTTGTATAGTTTACCAGCAATGAAACTATGTTCTACGGAGAAGAAGCACTGCATCTGTAATGACCAGAGGTCCGTACTAGATCCAGCTAGTCACAGAAACAGAGATGGAGGCAGAAGCAACATACAATATTTCCTTTTACTTGGGGAAACAAATAGAAAATTTAGCGCAAGATGCATAGATACGTTATTTCCCCAGAAATAACTATATTATTTACATACACCCAGCACCAAGCTAAGGGTCGGTGTACTACCTCAGTGTTCCTCCACAATGTGAGGAAACAACGCCAGAAATAAATTTACCTAAAATCTACACAAAAAAAATCTAATATAATAATTGCCTAAGTCAGCTTCCGTCCGTTTCTGCTCGAAATGACGTCAGGTCTGGACTGAAGCTGGCTGTACATCCATTAAGGGTGTACCAAGATGGTCGACCGTTAGCGAGAGCGGGGCTAATACTGCCCCACTCTCGCCATCGGCGGCCTCTCCTGTGCCCCACACCCTCCTGCCCCTCCTGTGCCCCCCTCGCTCCCCACGGCCCCCCCTCGCTCCCCACGGCCCCCCTCGCTCCCCGCAGCCCCCCTCACTTCCCGCAGCCCCCCCTCGCTCCCCGCAGCCCCCCCTCCCTGTGCCTCCCCGCTTCCCGTGGCCCCCACTCCCCCTGCCCCCCCGCTCCTCAATGGTGAGAAAAAAAAAATCCCATAAGGATACTCAGCTGATCGATTCCCCTGGGAGATAGAAGACAGGTGGAGCGCGCCTGCGGAGGGTGAGTATCCTTATGGGATTTTTTAATTTTTATCAGCATTGAGGAGCGGGGGGACAAGGGAAGTGGGGTCCGCGGGCAGCGGGGGGCCAGAGGGAGGGGGCCGCCTGCCACCTGCCCATCGTGCTGCTGTGCTGACCACTCTGCCCACTGCGCTACTGTGCTGACCACTCTACCCACAGCGCTGCTGTGCGGACCACTCTGCCCACCGCGCTGCTGCACTGACCACTCTGCCCACCGCGCTGCTGCGCTGACCACTCTGCCCACCGTGCTGCTGCACTGATCACTCTGCCCACCGCACTCACTGCTAACCACTGAGCCACCATACAGTGCTAAAACACGAGCGACCATACTTTGGTAACCACTGAGCCACCGCGCAGTGCTAACCACTGAGCCACCGCGCAGTGCTAACCACTGAGCCACCGCGCAGTGCTAACCACTGCACAGTGCTAACCACTGAGCCACCGCGCAGTGCTAACCACTGAGCCACCGCGCAGTGCTAACCACTGAGCCACCGCGCAGTGCTAACCACTGAGCCACCGCGCAGTGCTAACCACTGAGCCACCGCGCAGTGCTAACCACTCAGTCACCGTATACTCTGCAAACCACTGAGCCCCTATATACTCTGCTAACCACTGAGCTGCCGTAAAGTGCTCCATCCTCCTCCTCCCACCGCTCTGTGCTCTGTCCTCCCCCTGCCTGTGCCGTTCCATCCTCCTCCACTGCTTCCTTCTCCTTCCTTTGTCCTCCACCCCTCCGCCACTCCATCCTCCATCCTCCCCCTGCCTGTGCTGCTCCGTCCTCCCCCCACCCCACCGCTTTGTCCTCTGTCCTCCTCCCCCCTGCCTCTCTGTGCTCCATCCTCCCCCTGCCGCTCTGTCATCCCCCATCCCACCGCTTCCTCTTCCTTCCTTTGTCCGCCTCCCCTCCAACACTCCATCCTCCGTCCTCCCCCTGCCTCTGCTGCTCCGGCCTCCCCTACCCCGCTGCTTTGTCCTCCATCCTCCCCTCCCCTGCCGCTTTGTGCTCCATCCTCCCCCTGCCTGTGCTGCTCCGGCTTCCCCCACCCCACTACTTCGTCCTCCATCCTCCTCTCCCTCACAGCTCAGTGTGCCGGCCTCCCCCTGCTGCTTCATCATCCCCCTGCCTGTGCCGCTGCATCCTCCCTCACCCCACCGATTCCTCCTTTTTCTTTTGTCCTCCTCCTCTCCGCCATTCCATACTCCGTTCTCCCCCTGCCTGTGCTGCTCCATCCTCCCCCACCCCCGCCGCTTTGTCCTCCGTCCTCCTCCTCCCACCGCTCTGTGCTCCGTCCTCCCCTTGCCTGTGCTGCTCCATCCTCCTCCACCGCTTCCTCCACCTTCCTTTGTCCTCCTCCTCTCCGCCACTCCATTCTCCCGCTGCCTATGCTGCTCCATTATTCCCCACCCCATCACTTTGTCCTATGTCCTCCCCTCCCCCGCCGCTCTGTGCCCCGTCCTCCCCCTGCTGCTCTTTCCTCCCCTTTCCTGTGCCGCTCCATCTTCCCCCATCCCACTGCTTCCTCCTCCTTCCTTTATCCTCCTTCTCCCCGCCACTCCATCCTCCATCCTCCCCCTGCCTGTGCTGCTCTGGCCTCCCCCACCCCGCTGCTTTGTCCTCCGTCCTCCTCCCCCCCGCCACTCTGTGCTCCATCCTCCCCCTGTCTGTGCCACTCCATCCTCCCCCACTCCACCACTTCCTCCACCTTCCTTTGTCCTCCTCCCCTCCATCCTCTGTCCTCCCCCTGCCTGTGCTGCTCCATCCTCCCCCACCCGCCGCTTTGTCTTCTGTCCTCCTCCCCCCTGCCGCTCCGTTCTCTGTCCTCCCCCTGCCTGTGCCCCTCCATCCTCCCCCACCCCACCACTTCCTCCTCCTTCCTTTGTCCTCCTCCCCTCCGCCACTACATCCTCCGTCCTCCCCCTGCCTGTGCTGCTCCGGCCTCCCCCACCCCAGCCGCTTTGTCCTCCATCCTCCTCTCCCCACCGCTCTGTGCTCCGTCCTCCCCATGCCGCTCTGTCCTCCCCCTGCCGCTCTGTCCTCCCCCTGCCACTCCATCCTCCCCCTGCCTGTGCCGCTCCATCCTCCCCCACCGCTTCCTCCTTCCTTTCTCCACCTCACCTCTGCCACTCTATCCTCCGTCCTCCCCCTGCCTGTGCTGCTCCGTCCTCCCCCACCCCGCCGCTTCATCCTGCCCTCCACCCCCCGCCGCTCTGTGCTTCATCCTCCCCCTGCCGCTCCATCCTCCCCTTGCCTGTGCCACTCCATACTCCCCCACCCCACCGCTTCCTCCTCCTTCCTTTGTCCTCCTCCCCTCTGCCACTCCATCCTCCATCCTCCCCCTGCCTGTGCTGCTCTGTCCTCCCCCACCCGCCGTTTCGTCCTCCATCCTCCTCCCTCCTGTCACTCTGTCCTCCATCCTCCTTCCCCCTGCTGCTCTGTCCTCCCTCCTCCCCCCTGCCACGCCGTCCTTTCCCCACGGCTCCTTCTTCAAAGTTCCTCCCAATTCAGCCCTCACCGCCTTCCCCATGCAATCCCTATTTCTATATTCTAGAATACCCGATGCATTAGAATCAGGCTACCATCTATAGGTTATAATTATAATAGTAATTTAATTCTTTTATATAGTACTATTAATTCAATAGCACTTTACATACATCAGTAATGCTGTCCCTCTTGAGGGTCACTATCTAAATATCCTATCTACATAAATACATAGGTGTGATACATTTACACATATTTCTAAATCTAAGATTAACACACATTTAGTATAAGAGGGGAGATGTGTATCATTCAAATACTTTTATTTGGTGATATGAACCCGGATGTTAAGGTCCCGCAGCATAGCTGCTGAGAAATATTATTTTCATTTACAACAGGGACGGGTTTTTGTGAACAGTTAAAGAGATGGGCGGGATGGCTATTCACCACATCTCCATCTCAAGGTGTGCTGCACTTACTGTCAGACAAAACATCCTCAACATCACATCACCATCCTCCCGATGCAATAGCATCGGGCATTAATCTAGTAATTAACAACTAACTCCACACAACAGCAGGACAGGTGTTAATCAGATGTATACAGTTTAGTGAGGAGCACTGAAATAATACACTGATTTACAATTTTATCAATTCTATACAAACAATACACATAAACCCAGTATATATATATATAATATATATATATAAATATTTATATGTTTGAGCCGTTGGATACCCGGGTATCTTACCTAGTGGTACGGTTTAGTCCAGTTACAGTCTGTACCAGGCCTGGGGAAGTACCGATTGCAGTCGCTTCCAATGGTCTTTGGCGTTAAAAATAAAAAAAACAAACAAAAACTAAGCACCACCGAAATAAACAGGGACATTGTGCTGTCTTGTCTGAAGGGGGTCCTAAGTCTGGAGACACCACACCAAGGCCTGCAGTCTCACAGCAGAGCTTCAGTCTTTTCCTCTCACATAGCCAATCTGTTTCCTCCAAAGCACTCCTCTCCTGGCAGTAGTATACTTGCTTCCTATTTGGAAATAAGTCAATTTGGTCCCCTCCAGGGGCTCGGCTGTCCAGTTCATCAGAGACCGGTCTCAGCTTTATCTGGCATAGACTTCTCCACAACCACTCTCCTTCTCACAGCCCTCAGGAGACTTGTTTACCTCAGCATACACAGTCATAATCTCTCCCTGTCTCCATGACAACTCCCTCACCTCACAGCCCCCACTTTTTTATTCAGGAAGTAAATTTCTACACACTCTTACATGCCACCCCACTAGAGGTTGGCGTCCTCAACACCCCTCCCCACTCAAAGTCCTCCTGCGCATAGCGCTGTGATGGTACTCCCACCGTAGCCCGAGTTGACCTCCTGGGACCAGACACTGGATTTCCAATCCCAGAGGTATCAACGCCTTTACCAGGAGAAGTTGATGAGGATACTTCCTCCTGAGGTGCTGGATTCCATAGCACATTGTCCAGATCAGGCACCTGTCCTTGTTCAGTATCCCTAGAAGAAGACATAGGATGCACAATATTTTCAGTACATGGTGGCACATTTACCACAGGGAAAAGGTGGGTAGACACAGGAAAAGGCTTATCACAACATTCGGTATTACTAGGATGAATTACCCCCCGAGAAACAGGTTCTGGCACCCTGGAAATGGGGACCGAGTTTTCAAACCGTCATCGCTGCAACATGTTACGATGAAGATTGCGGGTCAGTCCCCCAGTTTTCACTGGCTGTACCTCAAAGACCAGAATGTGAAAACTCACCCTTCTTTTGACCACATATGGTGTTGCCCCTTAGTCCTCACCAACACCCTATTCCCCGGAGAGAAAGACTCAGTTTGTACTGGGTGTGTGTCCCGGTGAGTCACCTGACTGAGTCGGTCACCCACGACTTGATGAACCACCCTTAATCGATGCTGGTGTTCATGGGCCCATTCAGATGCGGTCCGGGGGGAAGTCAAGGAGGGATCTGGCATACTCAACTCTTCAATATCTTGGCCAGGTTGACCGAACACTAGCATGTGTGGGGTGTAAGCTGTAGTGCTATGCATCCTATTATTATAGGCCCAAATCAATTCAGGGATAAATTCAGGCCAGCAAGCTCCTTGCTCATTCTCTAATGTCCTCAACATTTGCAAAAGAGTCGGATTGAAATGCTCGCAAGCTCCGTTATCCTGCGGATGGTAGGGTGTCGTCTTTGACAGCTGGATACCATACAACTGGTACAGTTCCTTCATCAGAGTACTCTGAAAACACGCCCCCTGGTCCGAATGTATTCTCTGCGGACACCCGAACACCTGAATGAAATGTCGACACACGGCCTTAGCTTCAGACTCTGCCATCTGATCTCTTGTTGGTACCACTACGGTGTATTTGGTGAAATGATCAGTCATCACCAGACAGTAGGAGTACCCAAATGTAGACTATCCTATTTAAACATAATCGATCATGACCTGCTCCAACGGGTCTGAAGTCTTAATAGACTGCATGGGAGCCCGCTGCTCGGGGCTCTTACTCAAACCACAGGCCTGATACAGACGACATACCTCTGTCACTATCTTCCCCAGGTCAGGGCAGTACAGAACTCTCTGCAACCATTGGAGTGTCTTTTCGCTCCCAAAGTGAGCTCCTTTCTCGTGCGCTTCACGGGCGACCACCAACCCCAGTGACACAGGGATCACCATCTGGTGCTGGTGCTGCAACTCAGATTGCAGATAAACCTTGTGATATAACAGGCCATGTCCCACACACACAACTTGTCCCACTGACGCACCAGCTTCTCACCTTCTGTGGACAGTTGGACCTCTTCCGGACGTTGTCAGACCTCATTCTGTATCCAAGAGCATACTAGTTTAATGTCTGGACAACCATTTTGGTCCTCTGCTTTACCAGGGACATAAGGCATCTCTGATGCCACCCCACTTGAATGTACTACACTCTGGAATTGACCAAAATCGGGGGTCTCAATGTCCTCAAGTACGTCATCAACACTCCCTCCTGAATGTCCCAAAGGCACCCGTGACAGTGCATCGGCATTTCTATTCTCCCGTCCAGACCGAAATTTAATACGGTAGTTGAACTTAGCAAGGCGGGTGACCCATCGCTGTTCTAGTGCCCCCAGTTTTGTGTTCTCTACCTGGGCCAGGGGGTTGTTATCTGTCATTATCAGCACTTCAGCACCAGTCAGGTATTTGGCGAACCGCTCGGTCATAGCCCATACCAATGCCAATAGCTCCTGGTGAAACAAGCTGAAAATTGGCCAGGTTATTCTCCGTATCCCTCAGGGAACCTGTTGCCATAGGCAATCACTCTCTCTCGGCCGTCCTGCACTTGTGCCAGTACAGCCCCCAACCCATGAAGGCTACCATCTGTGTATAGCAAGAAAAGATTGTCAAGTCGGGCATAAGCCAGTAATGGGGCACTTGTTAGAGCAGCCTTTACTTCCTCAAACGCTATTTGTTGTTGAGGTCCCCACTGGATTGGGCGGTTTTTTGGCCCTAATGCTGTTCCTCTCAACAGCTAGGGCATTTAGGGTGGCCACCAAGTGGGAAAACGTAGGTACAAATCACCAGTAGTATCCAGCTAGGCCTAAAAAGGCTCTGACCTCCCGTAATGTACGGGGTGGGGGCCATTCTTGAATAGCCTCCACTTTGCTAGCTGCTGATAACACTCCTTCTGGGAACACTACATTGCCCAAGTACTCAATTTGATCCCATAACAACTGACATTTCTTTGGCTTTATCTTCAGACTATGACGGCACAGCCGCTGGAGGACCTGACGCAGTTTCTCAAGATGATCCTCAAATGATTTCCCAAACACCACATTGTCATCTAAATATATCAAAACCGACTCAAAGTTCAGGTCACCTAAACAGTGTTCCATCAGGCGCTGGAAGGTCCCAGCGGCGTTGGTAAGCCCGAAGGGCTTCCGGTTGAATTCGTACAGACCCATCGGTAGGACAAATGCCGTCTTAGAACTGTCTTTCTCTGCCATTGGTACCTGCCAATAGCCACTAGCCAAGTCTACCATCGAGAAGTATTTTGCCCGACCCAATGTCGATAGGGACTCTTCTATCCGAGGTAATGGGTATGCATCACGCACTGTGTGAGCATTCAACTTTCAGTAGTCCACATAGAATCACAGAGTCCCATCCTTTTTCCGCACCAGAACCACAGGTACGGCCCACGGGCTTTGACTCTCCTGTATCACTTGATTATCAAACATGCTGGCTACCATGCCTTTCACCTCTTGATAAAGTTTTGGGGGAATTTGACGATATTGCTCCCTGATGGGAGGGGTGTCCCCTGTAGGAATCTCATGCTCAGTCATCTGTGAACAGCCAAAATCTTCTGCATGCTAAGAAAAGGTCTCCAGGTACTCTCACGGGACTTTCTCTAGCTGCTCCAACTGAGCAGGGGTTAGCTTCTCCCGATCCACATGCATCTGGTTCATGATCACGAGACCAATCCAGTCTTCAGTAGGGTGCCCTGTCTTGGCCAACTCAACCGCATAGTCCATGCCGACCGTTGGTCGGGGCGCAGTTCAAATCCTATACCCTCAGGCATCTTTTCTGCCGGTACTGATAGCTTAGCAAGAATGGTTCCAGCTAGAATTGTGACAGCCTCATCCAGCACATTGATGCATCTGACTGGCACCCATCCATTCTTCACAACCACCAAAGCACAGGCCACATGTGTCTTAGCAAATGACGAACTCTCTGGAGCGGGCTCAAGTAGCACTTCCAGACCATTTAATCTCTGGCCCCCGCCGCCAGAGGCAGCATCATGAGTTGTTTCTGCCATGGTGCCAGCGAGACCGTCGTCCATGAGGGCACTCTGACGAGACCCACCCGGCCCCCCGGGACTGAACTCTTCAAAAGATCGCAACTCAGCACCAGACGGTGTAACATTCTCTGCGTTGGTCGGTGTCGGGTAGCCCTGCTCCAGTATCTGGGTCCTTCACTGGCATACATCTGATGATTCAAGTCTCTCAGTACATTCATCCCGAGTGTCACTTCCATCCCTCTTCTGGGGGGTGATCCACCAACATGACTCCCTTCTGACCTAGCTTCTGGCCAAACAGTTTCAGCTGCATCCACACAATCCCCTTCACCATCAGCTGGCCATTGTTGGCAGCGGTAAGACGTATTACTCGGCCATCCTCAGGGACCACCAGTTGACTAAAGTGTCTCTCATACACCACCAGAGGCATGATGGTACACTCTGATCCTGTATCGACTAAACACCTCATTTTCCGACCCTCAAACTTGGCTTTCATCACTGGACTACTTGCTACAAGTCATGTTCTTCCCATCAAGGGGCCAGTGGAGGATAGGCAGTGGATGGTCACCTTTCTACAGCAGCGGCTGGTTGCCTTTCTACAGCAGCAGCCAGCGGCTTTGCCACTGGCAGAGGATCTTCTGGTATGATATTGGTCTGATGGGAGCAGGTGGCATGGCTCCTCTGGTGATGCCTTTGACGGACATGTCCAGCTTGGTTGCAGGCAGCCAATGTAGATACTCCATGGCTCTCTTGCATATGGACTATACAGGAGTTGACAGGCATGGCAGGTGGTCTCTCTGCCGGGAGAGGGGACAACACTTTCCTTACTTTGGTCTCTTCTAGCTGCAGCTCCCTCAGCTCTGATTTAGGGCTTGAATCACCTCTGCCAAAACCACAGGATCAGTCACAGTCTCTCGACCTCTCACCATTTGAATGCTGTTTATAGTTTTCTCTACCACAGGCACAGAGTCCTCCCTTTCAAGGGCAGCCAGATGTATATTCCAGAAGGTCAGATCCGGAGTGGTCCAAGACATCTCCTGCAACTTATCACGAAGGAACCTATTGGCCAACCCAGTGATGAACTGATCCCGAAAAAGTTGGTCCACCTCCTGTAATGTTCCCATGGCCTTAGGGTCTAGGTGGCAAACCTCATTTAATGTCTCCTGCATGGCAATGGAATACTGCATCAGGGACTCGTGCTTCCCCTGAGGGCAATTAAGAAGATGGCCAGGAGCTGCGTCACTCTAACGCGGCTTCCATAACTCACTCTCAGCAACTCAAGAACCTTCTGTAGGGTATTCCTCTCTGATTCTGGTCACACCATCACTATCCACCTGGCATCTCCCTCCAATGAATTTAATGCCAGCCCTCCCTGTAACTCAGGGGTTAAACTACATATCCATAAAATACACTGTACCCTCTCAGCCCAGTCTTGCCATGTCTTGCTACGCCCGTCGTATTTGGGTATGTGCTGGAGTAAGTCTCCTACCGGCACATACCCTTACAAAGTCAGTGCGGCTGCCCTGGAACCTGCAACCAGCGGGATAACAGCTGGTGTGGAGGGGCCACTTCTTTCCTTGTTTCCATCCATGACAAACGCTGGATCCTGCCGACTACACCAAAAATGACCATAGGTCCGTACTAGATCCAGCAAGTCACAGAAACAGAGACGGAGGCAGAAGCAACATAAAATATTTCCTTTTACTTGGGGAAGCAAATGGAAAATTTAGAGGAAGATGCACAGATACATTATAACTATATTATTTACATACACCTAGCATCAAGCCAGAGGTCGGTGTACTACCTCAGTGTTCCTCCACAGTGTGAGGAAATAATGCCAGAAATAAATGTACCTAAAATCTACACACAAAAATAATTGATAACTAACTCGACACAGCAGCAGGACAGGTGTAAATCAGATGGATGCAGTTTAGTGAGGATTAGTGATGGGCGAGTCCTAAATTACTCGGAATCGCTTGACTCTAGCGAGTCCGAGCCCGGGACTCGCTACTCGTTGCGAGTCTAGCGAGTCCAATGTTAATGAATGGGGAAGCGAGTAATAGCGAGTAGTGTGCAACATACAAATCGTAGATGTGTCTCGGAAGCTTCAGCCTGAAGCAATCCTAGTTTTGTCAGAGACTCTGGCAAAACTAGGATTGGCATTGACTTGCATTGGACTCGTTTACTGTGCAAGTAATCGCTGGGAAACTCGCACAGTAAGGAGTCAGGCTGTCTGCTCTGTACAGGCTGCCGCAGCTCCAGGGTCTTAGAGCCCACCTGCTCTTCCTGTGTGTAGCAGAGCTGAGATTGTTCTCAGTCTGCTCATCCCTGTGCATAGACATCTACATCTATGCACAGGGATGAGCAGAGAGGACATCGCGTTTTGGACTACGTCGGACGGAAGAGGATTTTTTTAATTAAAGATGGAGTCCCTAATGGCTTATTTTTTTATTTCTAATAAAAAATTTTCTCTGTGTTGTGTTTTTTTTAAAACAATTTAATAGAAATTCATGGCGGTCATGTCTAATATTGGCGTGACCGCCATAAATTTCGGGCTTAGGGCCAGTTGATAATACAAAGCTGGCCCTAACGTCTTTATTACCCAGCGTGCCACCGCCACCAGGGCCGCTGGAAGAGCGGGGTTCAGCGCCAGAAGAAGGCGCTTCAATGAAAGCACAATCTTCTGGGGCGGCTGCGGGCTGCAATTTGCAGCGGGGTGTGCCCAGAAAGCTTGGGCATCCCTGCGCTGCGGATTCCAGCCCCCAGCTGCTTAGCTGTACCTGGCTAGACATAGAAATTGCGCGGAGCCCCACGCATTTTTTTTAAAATTATTTCATGAAATTCATGAAATAATAAAAAAAAAAGGGCTCCCCTATATTCTTGTGTCTGTCCAGGTGCAAATAGGCACCTGGGGGTTGGGGGCAGCCCGTCGCTGCCTGCTGGATCCGGCTGGTTCCAGAAATACGGCGAAGCCCATGTAATTTTTTTTCTGAAAAATCAATAAAACAATCCTAAAAATGGGACTGCATCTTTATTAACCCCTCGCCCATGGTCCAGGGGTTAATAAAGATGCAGTCCCTTTTATTTACATTGTTTTATGGATTTGTCAGAAAAAACTTTCACGTGGGCTTCGCCGTATTTCTGGAACCAGCCGGATCCAGCAGGCAGCGACGGGTTGCCCCCAACCCCCAGGTGCCTATTTGTACCTGGCCGGACACAAGAATATAAGGGAGCCCTTTTTTTTAATTATTTCATGAATTTCATGAAATAATTAAAAAAAAATGCGTGGGGCTCCGCGCAATTTCTATGTCTAGCCAGGTACAGCTAAGCAGCTGGGGCTGGAATCCGCAGCGCAGGGATGCCCAAGCTTTCTGGGCACACCCCGCTGCAAATTGCAGCCCGCAGCCGCCCCAGAAGATGGCACGTTCATTGAAGCGCCATCCTCTGGCGCTGAACCCCGCTCTTCCAGCGGCCCTGGTGGCGGTGGCACGCTGGGTAATAAAGGGGTTAATACCAGCTTTGTTATACAAGCCGGTATTAAGCCCGAGATTCTTAATGTCAGGCCACGTTTGACCCGGTCACTAAGAATCTCCAATAAAGGGTTAAAAAAACACAACATAGAGAAAATTTTTTATTAGAAATAAAATAAAAAAGCCATTAGGGACTCCATCTTTAATTAAAAAAATCCTCTTCCGTCCGACGTAGTCCAAAACGCGATGTCCTCTCTGCTACATCCCTGTGCATAGATATAGATGTCTATGCACAGGGAATGAGCAGACTGAGAACAATCTCAGCTCTGCTACATCATCTCTGTGAGCAGGCGGGCTCTAGGACACTGGAGCTGCGGCAGCCTGCACAGAGCAGACAGCTGGACTCAGCTCGCAAAGTAACAGCAGTTACTTTGCGAGTTTCCCTGCGATTACTTGCACAGTAATCAGACCAATGCAAGTCAATGGCAATCCTAGTTTAGTCAGAGTCTATGACAAAACTAGGATTGATATTGATTTGCATTGGACTCGTTGCTGTGCGAGTAATCACTGGGAAACTCGCAGAGTACCGAGTCCTGCGAGTCCCTTACTACTCGCCGAGAAACGAGTCCTAGCGAGTAGACTCTCCCATCCCTAGTGAGGATCACTGAAATAACACCGATTTACAATCCTATCAACTCTATACACACAATACATATAAGCATACTATATATATATATGTAGATAAATATTTATATGTTTGAGCTGTTGGATACCGAAGTATCTTATCTGATGGTACCGTTTAGTCCAGTTACAGTCTGTACCAGGCCTGGGGAAGTACCAATTGGAGTCCACTTCCAATGGTCTTCAGCGCCAAAAAGAAAAAAAACCAAAAGCAAATCAAACACGACCGTAATAAACAGGGATATTGTGCCTGCTTGTATGAAGGGGGTCCTAAGTCTCTAACTTTTGGGGAGGCAAAGTGTGTTCACCTGGAGAGACCACACCGAGGCCTGCAGTCTCACAGCAGAGCTTCAATCTTTTCCTCTCCCAGTATGGCCGACCCATCTCCTCCAAAGCACTCCTCCCCTGGCAGTAGTATACTTGCTTCCTATCGGGGAATAAGTCAATTTGGTCCCCTCCAGGGGCCCAGCTGTCCAGTTCATCAGCGACCGGTCTCAGCTTTATCTAGCACAGCCTTCTGCACAGCCGTTCTCCTTCTCACAGCCCTCAGACTTGTTTACCTCAGCACACACAGTCATAATCTCTCCCTGTCTCCATGACAACTCCCTCAGCTCACAGCCCCCACATTTTTATTCAGGATGCAAATTTCTACACACTTTTACACATCTACTGACATAAAAGCCTTAGTCTGCATGTTTGTCCCCGAAATTGCGCCACCTAGAGGAAACTGGCCACAGCACTGGCAGACTCATGAGCCATATTGTAAAAAAAGTTTTTCCATGCTCATGCGCAGTAACTGACATGGCCGCCATCTTTGTGCCAGACTGTAGAAAAAAAGTATTTTCATGCTCATACACAGCAAATGACGTGGCCGCCATTTTTGTACACCCGGTCATGCACAGTAGTGGGCTGGGTGATACAGTGGCCATATTATTATTACCCCAAGACATTATGTGGCCATAGACTTTATTAGAATTGTAGCAGAGTTCTGGGAGTAAGACACACAGGTGGGGGGCACAGGGGGGCCAAAGCCTCCCTTGCATAGGCTACACTGCTACGTACACCAACTAACACGGTCACGTCCACCTCGAAGCGCAACATACATTCAGAAAGCGTTACTGTCTCCATTGGTGGACATGAACTGCTTCTTTGGCTGGGGGTGGTAATATAAAATTTGACAAAGACATAGCAATTAAATTTGACCTTTTACATAATTTTGTTCATTGTAAATTGTAAATTTTAACAATACTTTCATTAATAATAAATTTAAATGTGTAATTTTTTCATTTCTTCTAAACATCGGTACACTATTGTCATATTATCTGTTGATGTTCATCACTACACTATAAATTGAAGTAATTTAATTAATACCAGCATTCATATTTTGCATACCGTATATACTCGTGTATAAGCCGACCCGTGTATAAGCCGACCCCCCTACTTTTGCCCCCAAAAACTGGGAAAACTTATTGACTCGCGTATAAGCCGAGGGTGGACTCCAGCACAGGTATACAGCCCCCAGCAGTGTGGTATACAGCAGCCTCCCCAGTGGTATATACAGGCCCCAGCAGTGTTACAGCAGCAGCCCCAGTGGTATATACAGCAGCAGCCCCAGTGGTAGTATACAGCAGCCCCAGAGGTATATACAGCAGCCCCAGTGGTAGTATACAGCAGCAGCCCCAGTGGTAGTATACACGCAGCCCCAGTAGTATATACAGCCCCAGTGGTAGTATACATACAGCCCCAGTAGTAGTATACAGCCCCAGTGGTAGTATACAGCCCCAGTGGTAGTATACAGCAGCCCCAGTGGTATATTCAGCCCCAGTGGTATATTCAGCCCCAGTGGTAGTATACAGCCCCAGTGGTAGTATACAGCAGCCCCAGTAGTAGTATACAGCCCCAGTAGTAGTATACAGCCCCAGTGGTAGTATACAGCCCCAGTGGTAGTATACAGCCCCAGTGGTAGTATACAGCAGCCCCAGTGGTAGTATACAGCAGCCCCAGTGGTATATTCAGCCCCAGTGGTAGTATATAGCAGCCCCAGTAGTAGTATACAGCCCCAGTGGTAGTATACAGCAGCCCCAGTGGTATATTCAGCCCCAGTAGTAGTATACAGCACCAGTGGTAGTATACAGCCCCAGTGGTAGTATACAGCAGCCCCAGTGGTATATTCAGCCCCAGTGGTAGTATATAGCAGCCCCAGTAGTAGTATACAGCCCCAGTGGTAGTATACAGCCCCAGTGGTAGTATACAGCCCCAGTGGTAGTATACAGCAGCCCCAGTGGTATATTCAGCCCCAGTGGTAGTATATAGCCCCAGTGGTAGTATACAGCAGCCCCAGTAGTAGTATACAGCCCCAGTGGTAGTATACAGCAGCCCCAGTGGTATATTCAGCCCCAGTAGTAGTAGTATACAGCCCCAGTGGTAGTATACATACAGCCCCAGTAGTAGTATACAGCCCCAGTAGTAGTATACAGCCCCAGTGATAGTATACAGCCCCAGTGGTAGTATACAGCAGCCCCAGTGGTATATTCAGCCCCAGTAGTAGTATACAGCCCCAGTGGTAGTATATAGCCCCAGTGGTAGTATACAGACAGCCCCAGTAGTGGTAGTATATAGCCCCAGTGGTAGTATACAGCCCCAGTGGTAGTATACAGCCCCAGTGGTAGTATACAGACAGCCCCAGTAGTGGTAGTATACAGCCCCAGTGGTAGTATATAGCCCCAGTGGTAGTATACAGACAGCCCCAGTAGTGGTAGTATATAGCCCCAGTGGTAGTATACAGGGCCCCAGCAGGGCCCCCCTCATAATTTGGCGCCCCCACCTCAGTTTCTGGGCCCCCCCGCATGCAGCGCTGCACATATACATTACCTGTCTAGCAGCTGTCACCCTCCGATGGCGGATCGCGTCTCCCGGCTCCGGGCTCCATCTTCCTCGCTGACTTCCTGCTTTGTGACCGGGGCTCAGCGCGATGACGTCATCGCGACGCCGGCCGGTCACCTGACAAGCAGGAAGTCAGCGAGGAAGATGGAGCCCGGAGCCGGGAGCCGCGATCCGCCACCGGAGGGTGACAGCTGCTAGACAGGTAATGTATGAGCGCAGCGCTGCATGCGGGAGGGCCCAGAAACTGAGGTGGGGGCGCCAAACTTTGAGGGGGACCGTATGACTCGCGTATAAGCCGAGGGGGGCACTTTTCAGCCCAATTTTTGGGCTGAAAAACTCGGCTTATACGCGAGTATATACGGTACATGTACAGTTGAAACCAGAGGTTTACATACACTATATAAAAAGACACATATGCATGTTTTTCTCACTATCTGACATAAAATCAGAATTAAGCTTTCCCGTTTTAGGTCAATTAGGATTAGCATAATTAGTTATATTTGCCAAATGCCAGAATAATGAGAGAGAGAGAGAGAGAGAGAGAGAGAGAGAGAGAGAGAGAGAGAGAGAGAGAGAGAGAGAGAGAGAGAGAGAATGTTTTAAGGCATTTTTATTACTTTTTGCAAAGTCACAAGTTTACATACATTATGATTACTATGCCTTTAAACTATTTAGGAAAGCCCATATGATGATGTCATGTGTGTAAGCTTCTAAAAGGTTTATTGGCAATATCTGAGTTAAACTTGAGACACACCTGTGGATGTATTTTAATGCACACCTGAAACACACTGATTCTTTGTGCAGCAATTTATGCAAAAACCTAAAAAAGTCAACCAAGATATCAGGAAGAAAATGGTGGACTTGCCAAAGTCTGGTTCATTCCTGGGTGCAAATTCCTTTCTTGGGTGCAAATTCTGCTATATTCTTGGGTGCAAGTTGCCTTATTCAAATGTATGAACAATTAAACGCCAGTACAAACAAGATGGGAATGTCCAGCTATCATTCCACTCAGGAAAGAGACGGCTTCTGTGTCCCAGAGATGAATGGGTATTAGTATGACATGTGGATATCAACCCAAGAACAAAAGCAAAATGCGGCAGAAATAGTGGCTGACGTGAACCATGCCCAAATACCATTCAAGGACCACTGGTATATCTGACCACTTTATAGAAATAACTCCCGCTCAAAGCATCCATAATCTAGTAATGACAATACCCTGCATCCTGAACTGCCATGCATAACCCCCCCTCTCTCCCCTAATCTACTTTACCCCTCCCCTCTTACCTTTCACTTTCAAGCTTACCCCCCACCTTCTCTAAATCTTGACACCTAATTAAGATGATTTACTATTTGTAACTGACTTCTCTCTAGATGCCCTAACTCAGACGACATCAGTTTAAAGCCGAACTTGATTGCATCTACATTTATTCTCAATCTTTAACCAACTGTTTGTGATTATTCTTGCTAAGCAATAAAAAAGAATTTTGAAATGAATTGAAAAGCAAAAAGACCTTGTAAAGATGATGGCGGAAGCTGGTAGGATTGTGTCATTATCCACAGTGAAGCGAGTACTGTATCATGTAACATGGGCTGAAAGGCCACTCTGCCAGTAAGAAGCCATTACTACAAAATTCTTGAAAATCCACAAAGTGTTCTGTTGAAACTAAAATTGATCTCTTTGATCATAATGACCATTATTACATTTAGAGGAAAAAGGGAGGAATTTGGAAGCCAAGAACACCATCCCAACTTTAAAACACCGAGGGGCAGCATCATGTTGTGAGGTTGTTTTGCTGCAGGAGGGACTGGTGCACTTCACAAAATACATAACATCATGAAGAAAGAAGATTTAGTGGCAATACTGAAGCAACATCTCAGGATATCAGCCACTTAAAGCTCAGGCGGAAATGGGCCTTCCAAATCAACAATGACCCAAAGCATACTGCCACATCAGCCCACACAGACCCCTTTATACGGTATTATTAGCCCCACATCATCCCACACGGACCCCTATATTTGGTATTAGCCCCACATCAGCCCACACAGGCCCCTCTATACAGTATTAGTCCCAGATCAGCCCACACAGACCCCCTTAATAGAGGGGGCCCACTCATAGCCATCAATGTCCAACAACTGTGACTTGTGCCAGGACCCAATACCAGTGGGCAGCAGTGATCTGCAGGACATAGTGTGCACACAAGCGTCTATTAGATTTGCCCTTGGGCACAGCAGCCACCTCTGCTTTTCTCACCATCCAACTCTACTACAATTTAAGGGAAGCGCTGATTGCCGGCAGCTGTGTCGGGGATCGGGTGCAGGCCGACGGTGATCATGGCCAGGGAGCTCCCACTGTTTCTCATTGCTAAATTCAATATGCCTGCTTTACGAGTCCTGACTGATCAGAATACTCCCCAGATGCATCACATGGTTGAGTCATCCTAGAGACTGTAGTGCGGTGTCAGCTTAGACAGAATCATGATGAGGAGCGGGGCGCTGGCTGAGAAGCATGGCGAGTGCAGTGGCTGGAGAAGCATGGCAGGCGCAGTGGCTAGAGGAGCGGGGCAGGTTCTTTGGCGGGAGGAGCTGGGTGGGTGCAGCGGACCAAATACCCAGACGTCCACTAGACAAATGCCCGGTATGCCCACCTGTCAGTCCAGACCTGATTCCTGCCTAATCTGTACTCGCCTAGCAGTCCTTCCTTTCTGAGCACTACAGTGCAGCAAAACAGTAGTTTTCCACCACATATGGGGCATCAGTGTAGAAGAAATTGCACAACCATTGTACAGGCCATTTACTGCTACTGTTAGACTTATGAAAGTGAACAATTTGGGGGCTGTGTCATCACCTTTGGAGGAAAATTTAGATTTCTAATTTGCAAGTATCAATGTTTTAAAATTCTGTGAAGCACTTGTGGGTTCAAGGTGCTCACTACACTTCTGGATGAATTCCTTGAGGGGTCTAGTAGCCAAAATGCAGTCCATTGTGGGGGGGTTTCCACCTTTAAGGCACATCATAGCCTCAGAAAATGTGACATGGCGACTGCTATCTATTTCAGCCAATTTTTTGCTCCAAAAATCTAATGTTGCTATTTCCCTTATGAGCACTACCATGCATCCAAACAGTCGTTTTCCACCACATGTGGGGAATTGGCTTACTTAGGAGATAGTGCACAACAAAATGTGTTTTACAATTTCTCCTTTTACTCTTGTGAAAATGAACAATTTGACGCTGAAGCAACATTTTTGTGGGAAAATGTTAAATTTTCATTTTTTTCATCCACATTAATTCCTGTGAAGCACCTATGGGGTAAACAATCTTCTTGAATGTGAATTTGAGCACTTCTAGGGGGGCAGTTTTTAAAACTGTGTCACTTTTGGGTATTGTCTGTCATATAGGTCTTTTAAAGTCACTTCAAATATGATATGGTCCCTAAAAAATTTGGTTTTGTAAGTGTTGGGAAACTAAGAAATTGCTGATAAAGCCTTCCTACTCCCTAACAAAAGAATTATGTTTCAAAATTGATGGTGATGTAAAGTAGACATGAATGTTATTTATGAAATGGGTAGTGGACAACCCTTTCTCATTCTGCATCTGAGTGTCCCAAAACTACAAAAACCTAAAATCACCTCCAGTGCCAGCATGGCTCCAGCAATATTGGAACTTGTGTTTCTGGAGCCCACGTGACAAAGTTAGGACACGCATGTCCCGTGACCAACCAGTGTTGGTTTTCTTCTCCCCACTTTCAGACAGTTAATTAGTTAACAGGAAGTGAGCGCGGTGGTTGCCCCTCCCTGTTAATTACTCTTATGTCCGAAAATAGGGAGAAGGAAGGCAGTGCTGATTGGTCGCTGAAACTGCATAGGAGGTGAGTATAGTTTTTTTTTACTTTAGGGAAGCGAAGTACACGTGAGGCATGAGAAAGGGTTGCCCAAGTAGTGGACAACCTTTTTAACTATTTTGTATAATATAACAGTCTGGTTTAAGGGCATACAACTGAAAAGTTTGAAAATTGCTAAATTTTTTAAATAAAATTCTGATATTTTCACAAATATAGACAAAACACATGAACCTAAATTTACTAAATCCTAAAGCACAATGTGTCATGAGAGAATTCTCAATATTACTGGGTTCTGTTGAAATGTACCAGAGTGATTACCTCATAAAATGTTTCAGGTCAGAATTGCAAATTTGGCTCTGTCAGGAAGGTGAAAACAGGCTGATGGGTGAAGGGGTTAAAGAAATTCAGTTAGTTTTGGATACACTTTCAAAGGTCTCCTATTACAAAAATAATGTTGAGAAATGTAAAATTTTACAATTTAGTTTAAACAAAGTTACTAGTGATGAGCGAGTACTAAAATGCTCGGGTGCTCGAAGCTCGGGCCGAGCATCCCGAGATACTCGTGTACTCGGCCCGAGTAACGAGCCCAATGTTATCCTATGGGAGACACGAGTATTTTTATGAAATGACTGCCGGCTGCCTGGAAAAACCCTAAAAATGTCACAAAAGTCTCAGAAGAGTGCTGAAATGACATGGCAACACCATGGGGAAGACCCCTGGAAGCATTTCTCACTCAAAAGTCACAGCTGTGAACAATGTTGTCCGAGTTTCACGCCAATTTTACGGAGTCACCAGAAAACCTTCCAAAATGACACCAAAATTAATATTTAGGGTGGAAATGTTAAGGGCACATACCCAATAGTGAGATACAGCTGGTGTATGTCACTTTTTGTGATTACATGAAAGATTTTACGTAAAAACATTGTGCGACACTCCGATGACCCTGACAAGAGACGTACATGAAGCCCTGTCTAGAAATAAAGTGCCCATTTTGAGGAACTAGGTCTATTGTAGTATCTTCCTTTGCCAGGGCAGTCCAAAATTGGGAGGTTCACCAATCCCCCTGGATACAGACATGCAGGATGGCCTGTAAACAAGAACTGGGTGTATTGTAGTATAGCCCTTTGGCCAGGGCAGCCAAAAATTGGGAGGGTCAACAATGACCCATGCATACAGACATGTAGTAGGGCCTGTAACCCTCAAGTGGGTGTATTGTAGTATAGCCCTTTGGTCAGGGCAGCCAAAAATTGGGAGGTTCAACAATGACCCATGCATACAGACATGTAGTAGGGCCTGTAACCCTCAAGTGGGAGTATTTTAGCCTAGGCCTTTGGCCAGGGCAGCCAAAAATTGGGAGGTTCAACAATGACCCATGCATACAGACATGTAGTAGGGCCTGTAACCCTGAAGTGGGTGAATTTTAGCCTAGGCCTTTGGCCAGGGCAGCCAAAAATTGGGAGGTTCAACAATGACCCATGCTTACAGACATGTAGTAGGGCCTGTAACCCTCAAGTGGGTGTATTGTAGTATAGCCCTTTGGTCAGGGCAGCCAAAAATTGGGAGGGTCAACAATGACCCATGCATACAGACATGTAGTAGGGCCTGTAACCCTCAAGTGGGTGTATTGTAGTATAGCCCTTTGGTCAGGGCAGCCAAAAATTGGGAGGTTCAACAATGACCCATGCATACAAACATGTAGTAGGGCCTGTAACCCTCAAGTGGGTGAATTTTAGCCTAGGCCTTTGGCCAGGGCAGCCAAAAATTGGGAGGTTCAACAATGACCCATGCTTACAGACATGTAGTAGGGCCTGTAACCCTCAAGTGGGTGTATTTTAGCCTAGGCCTTTGGCCAGGGCAGCCAAAAATTGGGAGGTTCAACAATGACCCATGCTTACAGACATGTAGTAGGGCCTGTAACCCTCAAGTGGGTGTATTTTAGCCTAGGCCTTTGGCCAGGGCAGCCAAAAATTGGGAGGCTCCTCTTTGTCCCTGGATAGAGACGTGCAGGAGGGCCTGTTAACAAGAACTGGGTGTATTGTAGTATAGCCCTTTGGTCAGGGCAGCCAAAAATTGGGAGGTTCAACAATGACCCATGCTTACAGACATGTAGTAGGGCCTGTAACCCTCAAGTGGGTGTATTGTAGTATAGCCCTTTGGTCAGGGCAGCCAAAAATTGGGAGGTTCAACAATGACCCATGCATACAGACATGCAGTAGGGCCTGTAACCCTCAAGTGGGTGTATTGTAGTATAGCCCTTTGATCTGGGCAGCCAGAAATTGGGAGGTTCAACAATGACCCATGCATACAGACATGTAGTAGGGCCTGTAACCCTCAAGTGGGTGTATTTTAGCCTATGCCTTTGGCCGGGGCAGCCAAAAATTGGGAGGTTCAACAATGACCCATGCATACAGACATGTAGCAGGGCCTGTAACCCTCAAGTGGGTGTATTGTAGTATAGCCCTTTGGTCAGGGCAGCCAAAAATTGGGAGGTTCAACAATGACCCATGCATACAGACATGTAGTAGGGCCTGTAACCCTCAAGTGGGTGTATTGTAGTATAGCCCTTTGGTCAGGGCAGCCAAAAATTGGGAGGCTCCTCTTTGTCCCTGGATAGAGACGTGCAGGAGGGCCTGTTAACAAGAACTGGGTGTATTGTAGTATAGCCCTTTGGACAGGGCAGCCAAAAATTGGGAGGTTCAACAATGACCCATGCTTACAGACATGTAGTAGGGCCTGTAACCCTCAAGTGGGTGAATTTTAGCCTAGGCCTTTGGCCAGGGCAGCCAAAAATTGGGAGGTTCAACAATGACCCATGCATACAGATATGTAGTAGGGCCTGTAACCCTCAAGTGGGTGTATTGTAGTATAGCCCTTTGGTCTGGGCAGCCAAAAATTGGGAGGTTCAACAATGACCCATGCATACAGACATGTAGTAGGGCCTGTAACCCTCAAGTGGGTGAATTTTAGCCTAGGCCTTTGACCAGGGCAGCCAAAAATTGGGAGGTTCAACAATGACCCATGCTTACAGACATGTAGTAGGGCCTGTAACCCTCAAGTGGGTGTATTTTAGCCTAGGCATTTGGCCGCGGCAGCCAAAAATTGGGAGGTTCAACAATGACCCATGCATACAGACATGTAGTAGGGCCTGTAACCCTCAAGTGGGTGTATTGTAGTATAGCCTTTTGGTCAGGGCAGCCAAAAATTGGGAGGCTCCTCTTTGTCCCTGGATAGAGACGTGCAGGAGGGCCTGTTAACAAGAACTGGGTGTATTGTAGTATAGCCCTTTGGTCAGGGCAGCCAAAAATTGGGAGGTTCAACAATGACCCATGCTTAGACATGTCGTAGGGCCTGTAACCCTCAAGTGGGTGAATTTTAGCCTAGGCCTTTGGCCAGGGCAGCCAAAAATTGGGAGGTTCAACAATGACCTATGCATACAGACATGTAGTAGGGCCTGTAACCCTCAAGTGGGTGTATTTTAGCCTAGGCCTTTGGCCGGGGCAGCCAAAAATTGGGAGGTTCAACAATGACCCATGCATACAGACATGTAGTAGGGCCTGTAACCCTCAAGTGGGTGTATTGTAGTATAGCCCTTTGGTCAGGGCAGCCAAAAATTGGGAGGCTCCTCTTTGTCCCTGGATAGAGACGTGCAGGAGGGCCTGTTAACAAGAACTGGGTGTATTGTAGTATAGCCCTTTGGTCAGGGCAGCCAAAAATTGGGAGGTTCAACAATGACCCATGCTTACAGACATGTAGTAGGGCCTGTAACCCTCAAGTGGGTGTATTGTAGTATAGCCCTTTGGTCAGGGCAGCCAAAAATTGGGAGGTTCAACAATGACCCATGCATACAGACATGTAGTAGGGCCTGTAACCCTCAAGTGGGTGTATTGTAGTATAGCCCTTTGGTCTGGGCAGCCAAAATTGGGAGGTTGAACAATGACCCATGCATACAGACATGTAGTAGGGCCTGTAACCCTCAAGTGGGTGTATTTTAGCCTAGGCCTTTGGCCGGGGCAGCCAAAAATTGGGAGTTTCAACAATGACCCATGCATACAGACATGTAGTAGGGCCTGTAACCCTCAAGTGGGTGTATTGTAGTATAGCCCTGTGGTCAGGGCAGCCAAAAATTGGGAGGCTCCTCTTTGTCCCTGGATAGAGACGTGCAGGAGGGCCTCAAAACATTTTTCACATTGAAAAGATGCGGGTATCCTGTCTTTGTAATGCCCATTCAAAAAGAATGGGCGTAAAAATTTACCACTGGGTGTATACCTGAAACAGCCAAGCTATTGTAACGGTCATCATGGTGGCACATGAGGAGAAGGAGGAGCAGTCCAGCGATTAGCCAAGCAATAGGAAGACGACGTGGTGGATGATCCAGTAGCTGACCCAACCTGGCAGGAGTATATGCAGAGCGAGGACAGCAGTGCACAGGGTGAGGGAGGCGTAGCATCCCAACAGGCAGTACGAAGCAGGGTCGGGTACGCAGGCAGAAGGCAGGCAACCGTTCCCCGGAACAACACGACACAAGGTGCCTGTGCAAATGTTATGTCTTCCCGAGTCTGGCAGTATTTTAAGTTGGCTCCAGATTACTCTAAAAAGGCCATTTGCAACACCTGCCATGCCAGCATCAGCAGGGGTACGAAAGGTAGCAGCCTGACCACCACCAGCACGATCAGGCACTTGTCAGCCAAGCACCCGACTTTGTGGGAAGTACAACAGAGTCGAGGAGCGGTGCTTGCTGATGTCACTGCTAAGTCTTCGCCTGTTGTGCGTGCGAGCCAATCCCCTGTCCATGCTGGCCGTGAACAAGCCTCCGGCCCTGCACCTGAAGTTGCCCACGCACAAATTACACCACCATCAAGCACGTCCATGTCTCAGCGCAGCGTTCAATTATCCATTCAGCAAACATTTGAACGCAGGCGCAAATACGCTGCCAACGCCCCACATGCCACAGTCCTGAATGATCACATTTCGCGACTCATAGCGCTACAAATGTTGCCTTTCCGGCTGGTGGAGACGGAAGCATTCCGCGACCTGATGGCGGCTGCTGTCCCATGTTACTCGGTCCCAGCCGCCACTATTTCTCCAGATGTGCCGTCCCCGCATTGCATAACCACGTTTCCAACAGCATCACTCGTGCCCTCAACAACGCTGTTTCAGCCAAAGTCCACCTAATAATAATAATAATAATACAGCTTTATTTATATAGCGCCAACATATTACGCAGCGCTTTACAATGTAGGGTTAGAGTACAGAAAATATAATACAGTAAGTAATTACAGTAGAGAACAAATACAGTAGAATTGGATACAAAACAATAGGCATAGAATCAATGTAAAAAAGAAAATACAAAAAATAAAGCAAGAAATGAAGGTGACCCTGCTCAAAAGAGCTTACAATCTACAACAAGATAGGGGTTGCACAAGGTACAGGGGCTTATTGCACTGATGGTCCAGGCATCTTGAGGAAATGGGGCATAGAACTAAGCTTACATGGATGGTCATTATAGAATCTGTGTAGACCTTTTTGGTTTGGTGGAGTTTGTAGAAGAGTAATGTCCAGAGGGATAGCCCATTCACTATCTACAGTACAAAGGACTTCTATTAGGGAGTATGATAGGCCGCCTTAAAAAGATGCGTTTTTAGGGATCGTCTGAAGCCATGCAAGTTGTGGATAGTCCTGATTTCTTGGGGTAAAGCATTCCAGAGGTTTGGTGCAGCTCTGGAGAAGTCTTGGAGCCGGGAGTGGGAGGATCGGATTATTACAGATGTCAGTCGAAGGTCATTTGAGGAACGTAGAGCGCGAGTGGGGTGATAGACAGAGATGAGGGAGGAGAGGTAGGGGGGTGCTGCACTGTGAAGAGCTTTGTGGGTGAGAAGAAGCAATTTGAATTTGATCCTGTAGTATACGGGCAGCCAGTGCAATGACTGGCACAGAGCAGAGTCATCTGAGTAACGATTGGCCAGATGGGTGATCCTGGCTGCTGCATTAAGGATGGACTGGAGAGGAGAAACTCTGGTGAGGGGGAGGCCGCTTAATAGAGAATTGCAATAGTCAAGGCGGGAATGGATTAGGGCCACGGTCAGGGTTTTTGTTGTTTACAGGGTGAGAAAGGGACGGACTCTGGAGATATTCTTCAGGTGTAAGCGACATGAGCGGACGAGACATTGTGTGTGGGAGGAGAAGGAGAGATCGGTGTCAAACATAACACCCAGACAACGAGCCGGCTGCCTAGGCGTTATCGTGGTGCCACAAACTGAGAGAGAGATGTCCGATTTAGGGAGGTTAGTGGATGGGGGGAGCAGAAGAAGTTCAGTTTTTGAAAGGTTTAGTTTCAAATAGAGAGTGAACATGATATTGGAAACTGCAGCTACACAGTCATTGGTGTTCTTTAATACTGCAGGGGTAAGGTCAGGGGCTGAAGTGTATAACCACAGACACGTGGACAAGTGCTTGTGGGCAAGGCCTCTACATCTCCTTGACAAAACACTGGGTTAATATTGTAGAGGCTGTGACACAGTGTGAGCGAGGGACCACACGAAGGATAGCAGGCCCTACCTCTGTCAGGGTTTCACCGACACTCTACAGCTCCGAAATGTCATGCTCTTCAGCCTCCTCCTCCTCCTCCTGCGCATCCTCATCCACTGTACCCTCCACACCAGTCCCAAGCTGGAAGCACTGCAGCACTGCCTCTGCGAAGCGGCAACAGGCTGTGCTGAAGTTAGTGTGCATAGGTGACAAACCCCACAATGCAGAAGACGTGTGGACAGCTCTGAAACAGCAGGCAGATCACTGGCTCACACCTGTGAACCTAAAGCCAGGAAAGGTCGTGTGTGACAATGGCCGGAACCTGGTGGCAGCTTTGAGGTGAGGGCAGCTGACGAATGTTCCACGCGTGGCCCATGTGCTCAACCTGGTGGTTCAGAGGTTTGTAAAGTCATACCCAGAGGTGTCTGACCTGCTGGTAAAAGTTTGCCGTCTGTCTGCACATTTTCGCAAGTCACCTGCTGCTTCAGCCGGCCTTGGCGGATTTCAGCGCCGTTAGCGTCTTACGGCCCACAGACTGGTGTGTGATGTCCCCACGCGTTGGAATTCAACTCTGCACATGTTGGTCAGGATATGTGAGCAGAAGAGGGCAGTTGTGGACTACCTGCATCACCTAAGCCGTCGGGAAATGGTTCAAACTCCACACATAACACCTGAGGAGTTGAGATGGATGTCCGACATATCTACCGTACTCCAAAACTTTGAGGACTCCACCAAGATGGTGAGCGGCGAGGACGCCATTATTAGCGTCACCATACCACTACTCTGCCTTCTAAAACGGTGTCTGCTGAAAAACAAAGAGGATCAATTGCAGGCCGAGCGCGATGACTTGGAGCAAGAAACAGTAGTGGGTGTGGGTGAAAACACACAGTCCAGCCTCATCTCATCACAACGTGCAGTGGAGGACTATGACGAGGAGGAGGAGGATGAAGACATGGAGCAACTCTCTGGCCAAATTGAGGATATGACATGCACACCAGTCATACCTTCGATTCAGCGTGGCTGGCCAGAGGACAGGGGAGATGAGGAGGAGGAGGACAGCATGTTCAGTCATCGTGTTGGTCTGGATACTGAAGTGATGGCTGTTAAGAGTCTGGCGCACATGGCTGACTTTATGGTAAGCTGCCTGGCTCCTGACCCTCGTGTTCAGAACATCTTGGCCGACAATCTGTACTGGTTGGCAACACTGTTAGACCCACGCTACAAGGAGAACTTTATGTCTGTCATTCATGAGGCGGAGAGGTCAGCCAAAATGCAGCAGTTCCAGAAGGCCATAGTCACGGAAGTAGGCAAATCATTCCCCTCACAAAACGCTAGCGGCATAGGTCAGTAATCGGTGGACAACCAAGGCATACGGCCGAGAGGGGCACAAGTCCAATCCGCCAAAGGTAGGGGAACAGTCTTTACGAGGTGGGACAGTTTTCTCAGCCCCTCACGTGCCACAGCCCCTGAGGTGCGGGGTAGTGCCACAAGAAATACTAAGTTTGGCCAGATGCTGAAGAAGTACCTTGCAGATCGAACAACTGTACTGCGAGATTCCTCTGTGCCTTACAATTATTGGGTCTCCAAGCTGGACACGTGGCATGAATTGGCTCTCTACGCCTTGGAAGTCCTGGCCTGCACTGCCGCTAGCGTTTTGTCAGAGCGTGTTTTCAGTGCCGCAGGTGGAATCATTACTGATAAACGCACTCGCCTCTCAACTGAAAATGCTGACAGGCTGACTCAGATCAAGATGAACAAGGGTTGGATTGGGCCAGACTTCACTACACCACCAGCAAATGAGAGCAGAATTTAAATTTTGTAATGGGAATTTGCCATGTACCTCCACTGACCCATGGGTACACACTTCTGGACTTCCGAGTGTCCAAGTGTGGGATCAGTAATGTCCGTGGACGTGTACTCGGCCTGTTGGTAGGAAGGAGGATCAGGTTGGGAAATGTGCGGTGCAGTATCACGGCTACTGACAGTTGACCGTGTGGAAGACAGGGTGTTTGTGGAGGTGCCAATCTGACTTGAAGCATTATCCGCTATCCAAGTAACAACCTGTTGACACTGGTCTTGGTTCAACAATGGTGTACTGCTGCGGGCCCCAAGAATTTGGGACAGGACGTGCGAGCGAGGAGATGTGGCCCTTTGTTGTTGCGAAATTAGTGCTTGCACACGACCTCGGCCTCTGCCTGCACCACCATCACGTCCACTTCCTTGTTCCTTGCCAATGCCCTTGCCAACGCCTTTGCGCATTTTGCCTGTATACAGCGACAACAGTGTGGTGACTGTTGAGATGACAAGAGTTAGGATTTTAGTTCCCTAACCTGTAAAAAGGTATGACGTACAACAGTGTGGTGACTGTTGAGATGACAAGAGTTAGGATTTTAGTTCCCTAACCTGTAAAAAGGTATGACGTACAACAGTGTGGTGACTGTTGAGATGACAAGAGTTAGGATTTTAGTTCCCTAACCTCTTTAAAGGTATGACGTACAACAGTGTGGTGACTGTTGAGATGACAAGAGTTAGGATTTTAGTTCCCTAACCTGTAAAAAGGTATGACGTACAACAGTGTGGTGACTGTTGAGATGACAAGAGTTAGGATTTTAGTTCCCTAACCTGTAAAAAGGTATGACGTACAACAGTGTGGTGACTGTTGAGATGACAAGAGTTAGGATTTTAGTTCCCTAACCTCTTTAAAGGTATGACGTACAACAGTGTGGTGACTGTTGAGATGACAAGAGTTAGGATTTTAGTTCCCTAACCTGTAAAAAGGTATGACGTACAACAGTGTGGTGACTGTTGAGATGACAAGAGTTAGGATTTTAGTTCCCTAACCTGTATTAAGGTAGTACGTACACCTGTCTGGTGACTGTAATGGTTTCAGGAGACGATTTTAGTCCCTAACCTGTATTAAGGTAGTAAGTACAAGAGTGTGGTGACTCTAATGGTCACAGAAAAGCTTGGATTCCAATCTGTATCACCCTGCCTATATCCTCCTAGATTAGTCCTGAGAAGGACTGTTCTGGTCACTGGAAAGCTTGGACCCCGATCTGGATCACCCTGCCTATATCCTCCTAGATTAGTCCTGAGAAGGACTGTTGTGGTCAGCAGCAGCAGTTTGCAGCCCTGCTCCGGATCTACCTGTAAGGGCCGCAAATCTGTCCCTAAGCAGCAGCAGACACTCTCCCTACACTCACTGTCTGGAAGGCTGTGTGCCGAGCACAGCGTGCCGGGAGTTATAAAGGCTCGGTGACGCTGTGCAGGTCGGCCAATCACTGCTATGCCACAACTAACAGGGCTGTGGCATTGCAGTGGTCTGCCAGCCAATCCCTGCACGTGGGCTGGCTCTCAAAAGAGCGCCAACATGCAGAGATGACGACCACGAGCACAGCACGAGTATCGCGAGATTACTCGGTGCTCGGCGAGTCGCCCGAGTACAGTGATACTCGTGCGAGTACCGAGTAGTGGCGAGCATGCTCGCTCATCACTAAAAGTTACCTAAAAAATATTAAGACTTATCCTTACTTTACTCGGCAAAAGATTCTATGACTTGGGAACAAAACAACTATAGAAATTTATCTAGAATAAATTACCGTAACAACACAAACTGATTTAAAGAACTATTCTAACAATGGATTAACCTAGATGGGAAGACAATTGATATTTAAAATGTTTTCCTTACCTAAAATTCTTTACATATTTAGGACCTTGGCTCTGATGAGATGATCCCGCTAAAATTTCTAAATAGGCTCCAAGCCCTATTAAATAAATCCAATTGTACCCAGAGTAAATCTAGGCTCTCCAAAAACATTCTAATAAAAAACAAAGAAGGAGGACGTTTCGGTCTTCCACATCTGGTTTCTAACTACCGTATATACTCGCGTATAAGCCGAGTTTTTCAGCCCAAAAATTGGGCTGAAAAGTCTCCCCTCGGCTTATACGCGAGTATATACGGTATATAAAAAAAAAAAAAATCTCAAGGGGTAGTACACAGCAGCCCCAGGTCCCCCTCACTGTTTGGCGCCCCCACCGCTGCGCTCATACATTACCGGTCTAGCAGCTGTCATCCTCCGGTGGCGGATCGCGGCTCCGGCTTCCATCTTCTTCTGTGTCTTCCTGCATGTCACATGACCGGCCGGCGTCGCGATGACGTCATCGCGATGCGCCCCGGTCACAATGCGGGAAGACACAGAAGAAGATGGAAGCCGGAGCCGGGAGCCGCGATCCGCCACCGGAGGATGACAGCTGCTAGACCGGTAATGTATGAGCGCAGCGGTGGGGGCGCCAAACAGTGAGGGGGACCTGGGGCTGCTGTGTACTACCCCTGGGGCTGCTGTAAATACCCCTGGGACTGCTGTGTACTACCCCTGGGGCTGCTGTGTACTACCCCTGGGGCTGCTGTATATACCCCTGGGCTGCTGTTGTACTACCCCTGGGGCTGCTGTGTACTACCCCTGGGGCTGCTGTGTACTACCCCTGGGGCTGCTGTGTACTACCCCTGGGGCTGCTGTATATACCCCTGGGGCTGCTGTGTACTACCCCTGGGCCTGCTGTGTATTACCCTGGGGCTGCTGTGTATTACCCCTGGGGCTGCTGTGTACTACCCCTGGGGCTGCTGTGTATTACCCCTGGGGCTGCTGTGTATTACCCCTGGGGCTGCTGTGTATTACCCCTGGGGCTGCTGTATATACCCCTGGGGCTGCTGTGTACTACCCCTGGGGCTGCTGTGTACTACCCCTGGGGCTGCTGTGTACTACCCCTGGGGCTGCTGTAAATACCCCTGGGACTGCTGTGTACTACCCCTGGGGCTGCTGTGTACTACCCCTGGGGCTGCTGTGTACTACCCCTGGGGCTGCTGTATATACCCCTGGGGCTGCTGTGTACTACCCCTGGGGCTGCTGTGTACTACCCCTGGGGCTGCTGTGTACTACCCCTGGGGCTGCTGTGTATTACCCCTGGGGCTGCTGTGTACTACCCCTGGGGCTGCTGTGTACTACCCCTGGGGCTGCTGTGTACTACCCCTGGGGCTGCTGTGTATTACCCCTGGGGCTGCTGTGTACTACCCCTGGGGCTGCTGTGTATTACCCCTGGGGCTGCTGTGTACTACCCCTGGGGCTGCTGTGTACTACCCCTGGGGCTGCTGTGTACTACCCCTGGGGCTGCTGTGTATTACCCCTGGGGCTGCTGTGTACTACCCCTGGGGCTGCTGTGTACTACCCCTGGGGCTGCTGTGTACACCCCTGGGGCTGCTGTGTATACCCCTGGGGCTGATGTGTATACCCCTGGGGCTGATGTGTATACCACTGGGGCTGATGTGTATACCCCTGGGGCTGCTGTGTACTACCTAAGGGCTGCTGTATACCACTGGGGCTGCTGTATATACTGCTGGGGCCTGCATACCACTGGGGAGGCTGCTGTATACTACCACTGGGGAGGCCTGTATACCACACTGCTGGGGGCTGTATACCTGTGCTGGGGTCCACCCTCGGCTTATACACGAGTCAATAGGTTTTCCCAGGTTTTGGGGGCAAAAGTAGGGGGGTCGGCTTATACACGGGTCGGCTTATACACGAGTATATACGGTATTTTAGAAGTCTCATTAAACACAGCCAAATTTGGCTTAAAGGTCGCTTTTCATCCGCTTGGATCGATTTTGAAATTTCATTTAACAGCAATTCTCCAATACTTTCTCTCCTTATGAAATATATCACAAATTGAACTGACTAGGCACGCAACATCCTATCCTTTCAGTGATTATCATGGCCTGGAAGAAATTAGCAAAGCCTTTGGAGTAAAACTCCAAAATATGAACATATAAAAAATATTCCACTACAATTTTTTGGAGTTAATCATTAATGAAAAAATACCCTCATCATAGAAAAATTCAGTATTTAAAAAAATTAAAGACATCCATAATGGTATTACATAGTAACATAGTTTTTAAGGTGGAAGGAAGACTTTAAGTCTATCTAGTTCAACCCATAGCCTAACATGTTAATAAAGGCAAAAAAAAAAAACATGTGGAAACACTAAGCTCCTCATTGTCGAAAAAAATGTCTTCCTGACTCTTCATACAGCAATCAGACTAGTTCCCTTGAACTAATTAAAAGAATCTAGTATATATAACTGGTAATATTATAGTTTTCAAGAAAGGCATCCAGGCCCTTCTTAAATTAGTAGTGAGTCACTCATTACAACATCATGTGGCAGAGAGTTCCATAGTCTCACTGCTCTTACAGTAAAGAATCCGCCTATGTGATTATGATTGAACCTTCTTTACTCCAGACATAGAGGATGCCCCCTTGTCACAGTCTCAGGACTAAGAGTAAAGAGATCATTAGAAAGGTCTCTGTACTGTCCCCTCATATATTTATACATTATTATAAGATCACCCCTAAGCCTTCGTTTTTCCAAACTAAATAACCCCAAGTTTAATAACCTGTCTTGGTATTGCAGACCCCTCAGTAATCTAATAACCTTGGTCGCTCTTCTCTGCACCCGCTCTAGTTCAGCTATGTCTTTCTTATACACCGGAGACCAGAATTGTACACAGTATTCTAAGTGTGGTCGCACTAGTGACTTATATAGAGGTAAAATTATGTTCTCCTCATGAGCATCTATGCCTCTTTTAATACATCCCATTATTTTATTTGCTTTTGCAGCAGCTGCCTGACACTGGCCACTAAATGTGAGCTTGTCATCTACCCATACACTCAGGTCTTTTTCAGTGACAGTTTTGCCCAGTGTTTTACAATTAAGCACATAATTATACCTTTTATTTCCTCTGCCCAAGTGCATGACCTTACATTTATCCCCATTAAAGCTCATTTGCCATTTATCAGCCCAAGCTTCTAGCTTACATAAATCCTCCTGTAATATAAAATTGTCCTCCTCTATATTGATTACCCTGCAGAGTTCAGTGTCATCTGCAAATATTGAGATTCTACTCTGTATGCCCCCTACAAGGTCATTGATAAATATGTTAAAAAGAAGTGGGCCCAATACTGACCCCTGTAGTACCCCACTGTTAACAGTGACCCATTCTGAGTGTGTTCCATTGATAACCACCCTTTGTTTCCCAACACTGAGACAGTTCTGAACCCACTTACACATATTTTCCCCTATCCCTATTGCTCTCATTTTATGTATCAACCTTTTGTGTGGCACCGTATCAAAAGCTTTTGAAAAGTCCATATACACTACGTCCACTGCATTTCTTTGGTCCATTCCACAACTTACCTCTTCATAGAAGCTTGTCAGATTAGTTTGACAGGAACGGCCCTCGTAAAATCATGTTGATAATTGTATTTCTTTTCAGATATTGAAAACAAAAAGTTAATCTTCAGACTCCAATTTCAAATACTTCAATACTATTAAATTGAGAAAACATATATTCAGTTCCAAAGACCCTCTACCAGAATGCATTACTTTAGTATTTTGTAATGCAAATAATAAGACACATTGGAAGACAAGCAACATTATAATAATTTTAATTAAGATTTTTTTTATTAAAAAAAAACTTTATATGCTCAACTGAGAAAAAGACCTAAAACAATCTGTTACTCTTGAACAATGGCAAGATAACATATCCTCAACATATTCCTCTAACTTGTGCACTACTCTTCACAAATAGATTTACAAAATTGTAACAAGGTGGTATTTTACACTAAATAAACTAGCTAAGGCCTTCCCAGATCAATCGCCGTTATGTTGGAGAGGCTGTGGAGTTATTTTTCATATTTATTGTCATTGCCCCATACTTCAGAACTTCTGGAAAGAAATCTCTATTTTAATTAATAAAGTGTCTCAGAGTATAATAAATATTCACTGCAAATGGTATTATTATCTTTGGAAAAAGAAGATATTGATTCTAGTATTAAGTAAATGTTAATTAAAAATATCTTAGAAGCAAGCTAGAAAAATTCTGTAATTCCCTGTATACAAGGTATAATTGAAAACATTTCTTTACATCATGCTTATGAAAACAGTCATGTTGTCTCCTGTAATATTCTTCCAAAATATCATAAAAGATGGAAATCTTGGATTAAAACCTTCCACTAAGGCCCCTTTCACACTGGCGTTTTTTTGAAAATGCAGCAGATGCGGACAAAAAACGCATCTGTCGCATTTTCTGCCTAACGGCTGCACTTGCGGCACCCTTGCGGCAAGCCCCATGCATTGTCTATGGGGCTTGCGGTAAGTGTGCAGCAAGTGCGGTTCCGGCAGTTGCGGCCGTGGAAAAAAACGCTGCTGACTGCATCTGCCGCATTTTCAAAAAGACACCTATGTGAAAGCACCCTAATAAGTATGCCTAGCTATGACATTTTATCTACTGTATGTCATTCTGGGCCTCTTCCTGGTATATATGCCCCTCATTCTGCCACAGTTTTCTAATGCATTGAAAAAAATCTACTAAACCCACTCCACTTCTATGACACACAGTGTTCTTCCCTGTAGCCAGCGCAGAGGCCAGCAGCTGACAAAGGCATGCCTGCTATGGTGACATATGACATTACTGCCATGTGATGCCAGTGCCTGGCATGCTGATACCAGCTGCGAGTCTCTGACTGCTTGCCGGCATATATTGTGGTGCAGGGACCCATTCGGTCTCTACCTTGCAGCACACTTCAGCTGAATGTGCGTCCTCAGGCCCCTATCCAACACAGGATGGGTCGTGGTCATACCCTCTATGACTGCGATCATTACACCCCTGCTGATAATTATGACTTATCCTTTAAATGTGTCATAAAGAGTTAGCCACAATAAGTGTTCCCCTGGATGTGTTGACTCCTACCTGTGTAATCTAAAGCACTTTCACTCTTTTGAGGAGCAGAGGCACCTACCACGCCAATTTTACTTATCCTCCCTCCCTCAGTACCTGTCAATCCTTCGTCCCTCCTCACTGTCTATTCTTTGATGGAAAGTTATTTTATTGTAACTTGCTTGACTCCACATTATTCTCTCTGTATTCACTATAATGAATAAAACCTTTATTCTTGCATCAAAGCACTAGTGTGGACTCTGAAGTGATGTCAGTATGAATACTTGGCAATTGAATACTCATTTTCTCTGGTTTTCATGTACATATTAGAGTAGCCTGCTCACTGTCACTGTTACCATAATGTCCAGGGGTTGTCCTGTAATTTTTCTCATTTTGGTGTTTTATTGCTCAACTCTGACAAAATGAGCAGAGATAGGGTGGGATGAGATTGTGAGGACCCCCAGTCATCAAATTTAAGATAAGCTTTGTTGTAAATTATCTTCTACATTATCGTTGTATTTAACTCGAGTAAGAATTGTGATGAGGTACACATGGAGGCATTCATCACTTTTCAGATACTCCTGATTACCTAAGAGATGTGCACCCTCTAATCAATTGGGATTGTCTGAATAAAGCACACTCATCCATTCATAAACATCGGTATGAAAAACGCTAGTTTTCAGAAATTAGGGCCTTAAATTCGGTCATCCGAGAGAATTGGATGGGAATGATGGAAATGACAATCTGATCAAACCCTGATAAGTTTGATTAGAGTGTGTGCATTATGTGATCCAATTCTCTGGATTTACAGATTCACAGATGTCATCTGAGTGCAGTCTGAAAATTTCCATACACTCATTGACTTGCATGACCGGGTGCAATGTGAATATTGGATCAAATTCAGACATGCAGCATTTTTTTCCTTGAACTGACACTGTCAGGGAAAAATCTGACATGAGCTCAGCCCCATAGACTAACATTGGTCCAAGTGCAATTCGATGTTTTGAAGGATTGCAGTGGGGGCAAAAATACAGCCGTCTGCCCCTGCCCTTATAATGTTAGGCTAGGGTCACACTTGCGTCATGACCCTAGCCTGACGGAAGCGCTGCAAACTTAGAAAATTTCAGCCTCAGCGCATAGCATTAACAGCAGGTAACGCTATGCACTGCAAGGCTATTGAGGCCTATGGCAATCCGCTGTTTAGCTCAGCAATCGGCTCCACACAAATCTCCCGGATACGCGCTTTTGGACAGCGCACAGGAAAACTCTGCAGACCGTGTTTCCTGTGCGCTGTCCAAAAGCGCATATCCGGGAGATTTGTGTGGAGCCAGTCGGTAAACAGTGGATTGCCATAGGGCTCAATAGCCTGGCAACGCATAGCGTTACCTGCCGTTAATGCTATGCGCTGAGGCTGAAATTTTTTAAGTTTGCAGTTTGAGCCTAAGTCTCTGGAGCATTAGCACAAGGAATACATTATAATAGGGTCTTCCGGCTCACACATGACCCAAGTGTCATCCGGCAAGTCAGAACAAAAGCCATGTAAGTAAGAAGAGGAACAGAGTTGTGATGGAGCTGGGGAAAACAACAATCTGTGACAATATTTATACACTTGGGCTAGGGTCACATTAACGTTTCCTCATGGGGGTTAACGCTGCCAATGTTATCCTATGGAGCCGCGGCCCGTAGAGATTGAAATCTCGCGTTATATCCTAACACGAGAGAAGACTCTGTCAGCAACACCTTTTCTCATGACTCACCGTGGCCGGGACTCCGGTTTAGACAGGCGTTTGCTTCCTCCTCCTTGTCACAGATGGACCGCGCCTGCCGGTAGTGGGGCCTGGTGGTACAGATCAAAAATGATGAGACGTCTTGTGGGAACAGATTAAGGGGTTAATTTGTCGTGACGCCACCTATGAGAGTTTTGGTAACTGTACCGACGCTGCGGGGCCTCCGGAGGATGGAATGCAGCAAGATGGAACGCTCCCCACAGGCTGAGTGGTGATCCCCGGAGCCTGAAGCTGCGCAAGATGTTGTGAAGCAGCTGTGGTTACCTTGACATGCGGATAAACAGTTCATAAGAAGGCACGGACACAGTGAGTCTCTGTAACGGGTTCTTTACTGTAACCAGCAGGCAATACATGGTATACAGTTTGTAGGTAGTGGACCGGGTGGACTCAGCAATGACCAGTGTGTTCTCAGAGATCCGCGGTGTTCCTCCATTCTATCTAAGTACTGTGCAGTTGTCGCCCAGGAATACCAGGTCGGGTACAGGGAGGCAGGTGAATGCCCTATCCGGTGTATACGTTCCAGATGCTTTGGGGAGCCTTGGGTCCCTTGGTGGGTACACCGCTGGTTAGACGACTGGATTTGGCGATGGTGGGGTGCTCCTGTAAAGCGATCCCTCCACTCCTCTGGTTCGCATAGCAGAGCTGGACTACTGCTAGCTTCGGTATCAGCAAACCGGCTGTAGATGGGCACGGGATGATTTTGGACCCGCATATTGATGCCCGTAGTTCGGTTGGTAATGCACCGGGAATAATGGTGCTCAACCGGGTGACGGTAGGGAGATGGCCGGTAGAAGGTGGCCAGGGGGCCGCACGGAACTGTGCAACCCCCTCTCCTAAGTTGCAGAGCTGGGAATCTGCAGAGGTCTTCTACGTTGCTCTTGCACTTCCAGGCCCTTCTAGCTGGACTAATTAAACTAAAATTTCCACTACACACTACCACTACACTCCGCCCACCAGGACCTGATTGGCCCTCTATGCTAGGTGATGCATGTAGGGTATGGATCTCTGAGTTAACTGTGTGATTGCTGGGTCAGAGAATATTGCTGCTGCATTTATGGCTGCAATACCCTCCTGTGACGCACTCGGTGCGGAGCGCCACACTCACGTTACGAAATAACGCGAGATTTCAATCAGATGGCAATGTTGGAGCTGCGCTACAGGCCGCGGATGCATAGGGTAACATCGGCAGTGTTAAAGCGACACTACCCTGGCGGTAGCACCACGTTTATGCTGCCAAAGTCTAAGTTTATAGCGCCATCCGCCTGAGGGTGCCTAAAAGTTAATGTGACCCTAGAATTATACTGCACTACATATACATTTACACAAGTTTAGCTAATAAAATAAATGATTAAGAGTGCTTCTTTAACATTTACTGAGTATATAGCCATTTTTACTAAAAAAAAAATAAAGCAATACTAAAGTGTATAATATAACAAATATTTCAGAAAAGGAAATAATGCTCCAATTAGTTACATAACATGTGGAATAGTAGCCCTTTTGTTCTGAATTCAGTTCTTCACCTTTTTACTGTGATTCCCTCAGTTGTCAAAAATGCAGAACAATAAATGTTTCATTGGCATTAACAATTTACATGGGTTAGCGTGTGGATGAAAAGCAATCGCTTATTCATTTTTTTTCTCTTCCTCTTACTCAGTTATTTATTTGTTCCGTCACACGTTCACTTCTTCGCAGTTAAAATGTCAAATATTTTTCAAAGTCAATTACACTCTTTTTATATTCCTCGCTGCGGCCGTTTAAAGAAGGAAAATAAAATCGCAGAGCAAATAAGTTCTGATAATGGAATTCAGAATGTAATTACCTGGACTCTGAATCTGACAAGTTCTGTCAGTAATGTCAGTGGGCACTGAGAATATAATGGGTTATTCTTATTCCTTAATGCAGTTTCACCAAATCCAGGTATGAGGGCAATTGTTTAGGATCGGAGAATGCCAGTCTGGGAATATCGATCAGAGCCTCCCATTGAACCACTTTCTAATCAGTGCTAATATGCTTTGTCCATCTGACAAGCGCTCTATACTTGTCATTGACAGTCCGCCATTGAATGAATCTCTCATTTGGATCATTTTATTCATTATATTACAAAATCTTATAGTAATTCCAATCCATGGTTATTAATTTTCATTGCATATGGTAGCAATCCAGCAATATTCCATAGAGATATAAGGAACTTATTTCTCTCAAGAGTGTACGATTATGAGCTACAAGTGATGGCACTCTGTATTCTCTGTATTCTGGAGATCTCCAGATTGATTGATTGATTGATTGATTTACGTATAGTTTGCTCTTACCTTCCATTTTGGAATCTGCTGAACAAGATGATTGTATTAGACTTTGTATATTGTTCCCTTTGCTTCTATATTCACTGATGATCATTTTATACAATGTGCAAATGTCTAACTTACTTTTTGTTATTGATTATAACTTCAATAAAAATGAATTGAATTCAAGTGATGGCACTCTGTATTCTCCTTTCCCATTTTGAACCAGGCTGCCATACTCTGCAGATGGCTCCTACACTGCCATTGCGGGTGGTTTTAATTTAGCCAAAAAGTCACAATAGGATTATTCCTGCCTGCGTCAGGAACATTTACAGTCCAAATTATTCTTAAACAGAACTTAATACCACATTTATGTCCACAAATTGTGCATAGACATAGGCAGAGCTTGGAGTCAATTCTTTATATTTTAAAAATTGTTAAAACAGGAGAATTGAATGCCCCCAAATTGTTACTACTACAAATTATTCATGAAGACAGTGGTTGTAACAAATGTCATATGAGCTTTTAAGGGGTTGCTCCATAAACAAAATCATTTTTAATCAAGAGATCTTGGAATAATAATAAGTTTTCCAATTGGATTTTTTGAAAACAAAGTTTCCTGTGCTAAAATAATCTGATAAATTTGCCCGTTATCGCATCCCCACCAGGATCTGCGCCAGGCGCCACCATATTGATTTTGCTGGAGGCGCTAATGATAGAAGAGACATCGGCACCTGAAGCTCAAGACTGTCCTGTCCAGCCATTTATATTAGGTTGTGATCTGCAGGGCCTTCGGACACTACAAGAATGGGTATATGTGCTGTCCAGCTGGAGTTGTTAGCCAACCGGAGAGCACCACTCTCTGTGGCACCCCAGGAGTCCGGTTGCCACAGTGGCATTGCCTCTCACAGGGGGAGATGTCATGTCTGGAAGCAAGAAGGGGTATCCATGCTAGGTAACACTAGCATCCAACACTTGTCCTGACTCCAGGCCAGAAGGGGGAGCTCTGCACCCCGATTCAGGGGAGCTTCCCTGTGTTCTGGTCCGGAGGCAGGGTTAGTGAAGAACAAAGTTCACAACAGATGAGACGTGTTGGGGACTGGAGCCACCGAGAGACTTGTCCCAGGACAGTGGAGAGCGAATGAGAGGGAAGAGGAGAGAAGTATAGGAGCACCTGGGAAGTGGAGCGGTGACCAGACTCACCCCAGGGAAAGCTCTAGAGACAGGATGCTAGAGTCCTTGGTTGTTCAGGTACTGAAGTCCTGACAGCTAAATCCAGAGGGAAGGAGACTGCAAGACCCCTGTCCACACGAAACACCCGGCGGCACAGCAGCATACCTAAGCCTGGAGCCGAGATCTATAAATGTTTTTTCTACCTTCAAAATGCCCCCCCACAAATATATATATATATATCAACATTGGCAATAACAATAAGCCCCCTCCTTCCACCATATATTAACCCCTTCACGATCCATGGTGTTGTACAACATCATGCGTCATGTCCCGGTGTTTGATGTGAGCTCCGGCGCGGAGCTCACATCAAAGACTGACATCTCAGCTGATCTCATTAGCTGAGGTGTCAGGCTAACATCACCAATCTGATCCGGGATGCGATCAGTCCTGTTAACCCTTTGGATCCCGCTGTCAGTCACTGACAGCGGGATCCAAAGGCACCGCAGCAGGGAACACACTGTTCCCAGCCTGCACCGGAGATCCCGCGATAGTATCGTGAGATCTCCAGGGCTCACGTGACAGCCCGGGGTCCTGGCTTGACCCCGGAAGCTGTCATGGAGCACTTCCACTTGCCAACCACCCACCATCCGTGATTCTGACAGATACCGATGAGCTGCAGCTCACGTGTTGTTGAAGAAGGTTCTGATACATACTTGAATTCACTCTGTCATGTAGCTGTAGGAGAGGTCCAACCCCTGCAGCAGAAAAAAACATTCCCTAAATCATGATACTTCCTCCACCACCTTTCACTGACTTCTTTACGTACTTTGGGTTCAGTCTTTCTCCAGTATTTTGACAGACATAATGTTTCCGATCAGACACAAATATATTAAACTTGCTTTCATCACTAAAATGAACTGTGGACCACTTCTCCTCTGTCTACACAACATGCTCTTCACCAAAGGTGAGTCTAGCCTATTGATTCTTTCTGCTAATGAGAGGTTTGGTCACTGCAGAGTGGGCTTTCAGTCAAAATGCTCCTAAACATTGTGACAATGTATGACGAGACAGATCCTTATACTCTTCAGTGCTGAACTGGTGAGCTATTCCCAGCAGCAGTGTTGAAATTATTTCCCACCGAGATCCTGTCTTCTCTTGAATTTGTCTTTTGAGGGTAACCAGCCTTCTTGCGGGACTTGAGTGTTGTGATTTTGTAAAGATGCAAGATTCTCTAAATCATAGACTTGGAATGACCAACATCTGTTGCTATGGCTGACAGGGAGACCCCTTTGGCCTTCATCGGGACAACTTGGTGCCAAAGGGTTTCACCATTTTTGCAAAGATAGTGCAAACTGGAAAGTTAGGTTGCCAGTTAAATAGAGTTTGTCAGTTAATTAAGGAAATTAGTACCAGATGCCAGATTAACACCAATCATTTACAGGTATCTGAAAGTGTTCTCTAAGGCTGGCTTCACATCACAGTTTTGTACATCAGTTTATGTCCAGTTTGAACTGCACAGAAACTGATCCAGTTTTGCCTCCCATGTATTCCTATGGTGCCGGATGGTCCTTTTTGGCCATCAGGTTTTGTGTATTCTGTGCCTGATCCGGTTTTGTCAGGTTTTTCACCATTCCTTAAATTGGAGCCTGCAGCATTTTTTGTCTCTGGTGCAAAAATCAGACAAAACCGGACAGAACCGGATCGGGCGCAAGTCGGTTTCCATATAATGGGAGTCTATGGTGCCTGATCTGGTAAAAAACCTGATTAGTTTCCCTGATCTGGTTTTTAGCATTGAGCATTCTGAGCTCCTTCAGCACCATGGACAGCGGCTCCACCCATTATAGCCTACGTCAGCACTAAATCAGCCAGCAATTTTCTTACAGGACAATGCATCAATTTGGTCCTCCTTCTGAAATTTTAGGCTAACCTGAAGGCAACTGTGTCTCATCATCATCATCCTCCACCTCTTGAGACAGTAAATGATTTTCCCCAACATGGCTTTCTTCTGGCCATGGGTGCTCAAATATTTGTGCATCAATGCACACCTTCTCCTCATGTCCCTCTTCCATTGTGCATGGTGTAACAGTTAAAAGAAAAATGGAATCGACGATTCTTTTCCAGCTCTTTCATTGTGCATGGTGAAAGACCAGAGACAACAAAAGATCCTCGGAGTTGTGAAGCTTGGGGTAATATGTCTCCTGGGAATCATGATGGGGGGAAGTAGGAGGACCGGATTGAGGATTGGCTTGTCCAGTCTCTTGGCTACCGAGACAGGACTGTGTGGAAGATTTGTTGGTGCTGCTGCTGCTTGTGAACTGACTAGAAGCATTGTCTGCCATCCAACCCAGAACCTGCTTGCGCTATTCTGGCTTCAAAACAGCTTTATGGCATGGACTGGAAAATTGTGACAGGAACAAAGAAGTAGATACATCAACCTTCTTCTGACCCGTCATATTTCCTTGTCAGCCACCACTGTCAATGCCAAGCCCACACCCTCGTCACTGTCCCTTAACGCTAGGCTTTGGCATATTGATTTTTTTTTAACATAGATTATATATAATTCAAGTGGCAAGAAAAATGTAACCCCAAACTTAGGGTGCAAAGGTCCCAGTTTTTACACGACAACAAAAAACAGTAATACTGTATTTGACAGTATTTGAAGTATCTCACTAGTATACTGTAAATATTCTTGACTTTTTGGTACAGGCCAAGCAAAATATGACCCCAAAAATCGGGGGTGGCAGAAAGTCCAGTGTTTTTTTTTAAAGATACCCAAAAAATAAAACTAATCTATTAGACATTATTTAAATAGCTCACTAGTACGCTGTTAATATTGTGGACATTTTGGCACAGGCCAAGCAACATGTGACCTCAAAAATTAGGGATTGTAGAAGATCCAATAAATTTTTAAGGACACCAACAAATGGGACTTCTCTATTGGACAGTATTACAAGTAGCTCACTAGTACACAGTTAATATTTTGGACTTTTTGGCACAGTCCAAGCAAAATATGACCCCAAAAATTAAGGGTGGCAGAAGGCCTAGTGTTTTTTAAAGGACACCAAAAAATGGGACTTCTCTATTTGACAGTATTTAAATAGCTCAATAGTACACTGTCAATATTTTGAACTTTTTGGCACAAGCCAATCAAAATATGACCCAAAAATCGGTGGTGAAAGAAGGAGCAGTTTTTTTTAAAGGACACCAAAAAATGGAACAACTCTACTATATATTATGTAATGTGTGGTCAAAATGTAGCTCTAAAAAAAGATGTTGGTCTAATATGCAGGTACTGGAACGCTACTCTGCTTTCATTCAACCTGCTCTAAAACTGTCCCTACACTACTCTCAGCTAGTAGAGACTCAATGTAGCTCTTAAAAGAACTGTTGGTCTAATTTGCAGGTACTGGAACTCTACTCTGCTTTCTCTGTCCCTGCTCCAAAACCTCTGCCTACACCATTCTCTGTTAGTGGAGACTCATTGTGGCTCTTGAAAGTGCTGTTGTGTTATATTGATGTGGAAGAAACACTCTCCCTATACACTTCTCACTCTGTCCATACGCTGTTTCCGGATGCATCGTGCGCAGGGACTATATAGACCCTATGATTCTGGGCTGCCAGCCAATAAAAGTAATGCCACAACAAAGATAGCTATGACATTACTTTGATTGGCAAGAAATCCAAGCTTGTTTAGTGGCTGAAAATGAGACACAACATGCTGGGTGGGACATTCAAATCTTGCAAGGTGAGCATTCAAATACTCGGCGAGCACTAAGAAGCCCGAATACCGTAATATCCGTGCAAATACCGAATAGTAGGGAATAGATTCGCTCATCTCTGGTGGTTTTCTTAGTTTTAGTCCTAGTCAGCAGAGATGGACGAGCCCGATTCTGTGGTTCCAGTAGGATTTTTTTTAAGTCTGAGTTCAGGAACAGACTTGACCGAAACTTGAGTGCAAACCCCAAACCCAGACATTACAGTTATAAAATGATGGCTATGGGGTCTGGGGCACTGTAAAAGAAAGCAAAACAGTGGGTTCCATTCAAGAACCTTCAGTTCATTCTTTGGACTCTCTGTGACAGTGTGTGTGATAGGCTGTTGTACCCCCACTCAATGTGCGTCTGTGATTGGTTGCCATTGGCAACAAATCTGCCGTTATAGGAGTGTAAAACTATTTTTGAAAAAATTTGCTTAGGGCTTTGCCATATTTTTGATTCTTAGCACAAATAAATCAGACAGCTATTGGCTGCCCCCCTGAGCTGTCTGGTTTTACCTTGGCTGGCTAATCAAAAATACAATTTAGATTGTGAGTCCCAAGAGGGACAGTGTTGCAAAATGTATGTAAAGCACTATGGAATTAATAGCGATATATAAATGAATAAATATTGTTGTTATTATTATTATTATTATTATTACTAGCTGGGTGCCCGATGCAGATGCATCGGGATTCTAGAAGAGCGAGTCTCTGACTCGCAATGGCCGCTTCGCGGCCAATGCTTCGCGCTGCTAAGGCGACTCGCCATGCCCGCTGCGTGGGCATAGCGAGTCGCCTTAGAAGTGCTCGCAATGGCCGTTGCGCGGCCAATGCTTCGGTCGTATCCACATGACCACGCTGACTCGCAGCGCGAGCGGTCTCAAAAGGGGCAAAAAACCCATTCGTGATTATATAATAGATTATTATCAGCATCCAGAGATTAATCACCAGGCACCATGGGCCACAATAGGGACTGTTTTAATTTGTTTAGACCTGATGTATCCACCTGTGGGATTCTGGATTACGGTGTTGCTCGCCACACAATAGACAAAACTTCTTAGCTTATATATGTAGAAGAAAGGAGGGCGGCACTCTGCGATTCCCCACTCACTCTCCCCACTGTAACTATACCGTACCAATGCCAGTTGGACTGTACGAATAAAGAAAGACCAGTAAACTGGTGAGTGCTGCCCTCCTTTCTTCTACATATATAATCTAAATTATTATTATTATCATGGAGCCCATATTTTTTATTTATTTAAATGAGTAATTTAAAAAAGTATGTGGTCCCCACCCTATTTTTGGTTGCCAGCCAAGTTAAAACCATGCAGCTGGGGACTGGTATTCTCAGCATGGTAGTGCCCATAGTGCCCATAGTAATTGGGCTCACCCAGGCTACAGAATAATAGCCTGCATCCGCCCGAGAAATTGGTGCATTCTTAGAATTGCCAATTCCTGGCTCTTTACTTGACTCTTCCTAATGCCCTTGTGCAGTGGCATCAGTATGATACAAGGGATTATTGACAGCTGCATATTCAGAGTTTTCGTAAGGCCCTAGATTGATAATGTTCAGGTTTCTATGAGACCTGCACATTATCAATCGTATAAGTAAATAGTTAAAAATCACACACAGAAAAATCCTTTATTTGAAATAAAAACAATAGTACAGCGGTCTCAGGGAGCACCAAAGGAATACTGGACAAATTAGTGAATAAAAACCGACCTTTAGTCTTCCTCCAACACCACTGCCACAACACGTTTCGACGGTGTAAGCCGTCTTCATCAGGCTGTTCTATTGTTTTTATGTGAGATATTTCTCTACGGAGTCAAAGCGGCAGGATCAGCCGGGCATATCTGGAGGGTTGAGGACCTGCGGTTACCTAACTACTGGGATAAACAACTGAGGACCTGCGGTGACGCAGTATCCAGTCCGGCTGGATCACGTGAATTTTCGGGGAGCACGGAGTTGTGAACACAAACACCGACAGTACGGCAGCACTAATAGAGAGAGGCGACCCGGAGCCCCACTAACCACACGTTTAAACTTGGTTGTGTAGATGTACACAACCATTATAGATGAGTGCATTAGCACCTTTTATTTATACAAATAGCCCTGTGTGTCTACACATGCGCCCTTTTCTTTTTCTTTCTTTATTTGAAATAAGACACACAGATAACTCTCAATTTTCCATTTATTAACCCCAAACTTACCCTTCGACAGAAATTCACAGAAATGTCTAGCGAAACTCCCTCGGCTACATGTGTTAAGCGGAGGGATTAGTATCCAACCACCACAAGTAAAGCTCTCAGACTGAGCCATGGCTGTGTGAGCAGTGATGTCGGAGAGTATATCTGAAGACACAGCCGTAGCTCAGTCTGTGAGAGCTACTGTGGTGAGCAGACATTAATCTCTCCACTTACTGCATGTAGCAAAGCCGAGTGTGGACATCGCTGTGGATTATCATTGGAGGGTATGTTTGGAGTTAATAAATCGGAAAATGAGAGTTGTGTGTGTCTTATTTACAAAAAGGATTTTTCTGTGTTATTTATGGGGACCTTATGTGCTACATCTGAGTACTTTTTAATAAAGATAGTGAATAAGGGAGTCTTATGAACTGGTCTAATTAATTGCAATATGTACATGTTAGTGAAGAGCAAGTACTAAAACGCTCAAGTGCTCAATACTCAAGTCAAGCAGATTGGATGCTCGGACAGGCTTGATTGAATAATGAGTATTATTCAAGTCAGTGGGAAACTTGAGCATTTTTCTTTAAGACTTTACCAGAAGGGCAGGAGGGGGCAGGAAAATTGGAGAAATGGATGAAAAGTGCGCTCAAATGGAATTGAAACAGCATAGGGTACATGCTTGGATGCATCTACAAGTCCCAAGTTGCTGTTGATAATTAAAGAAATCTATAATTTAACCAAGCAAAAATCACATTGAGTTCACCCCCTTTAAATAATTTGCCAAGTTAAAGCTGAAATCTTGAGCTTGATATTATCAGGCTGAGAAGGTTCATGGTTACTTGGCCAGCCAGGCCTAAAAATATCAGCTCACATCCACCCAAGAATTGGTGCTTCACATTAGATGCACCATTTCTGGGGCTTTTCCCAGCTCTTCCCTATTGGCCTAGTTTAGTAGGGGGGGAAAGGTTATGTAAGCTGAGAAGTGTCAGCTGACATCCAGCCCGGGGTTTAGTAGTGAAGAGGTGTCTATCAGACCCCCCCATCACTGAGTAATCGAAAAAAGCAAAACACACAAGAAAGAATAGTTTATTTCAATAAAGACTGTGGAGACACGGGGGTCAGTGGGTGCTCTCGTCCGCTAGCCCAGCTGCCTTTAGAAAGACAGCATGGACCAGGACTCATCCCAAACTGAATGCCCGAGCTCCTTAACCGTGGGTAGAACACTACTCAGACAACACAGGGTGTGGGAACAACAATATTAAGACTTTATTGCATTCCCAGTTAACAGCATATAACACTTAACCAGCAAAACACACAATGCAACAGGCAACAGAGTTTCACTGTTCCACTGACTCACCAAGGTTTAGAATATTCATGCTTTAGATCTTCCAGGGCTACTTACTCCAAACCATTAGCACCCTGCTTTTGGCAGGCACCCACCGAGAAAGGAATAATGCCATATTTAGAAAGCTGAGCTAGCACAACAAAGTCTGTAGCCAGGTGACTGTATTGTCCCAACCTGTGTTGCTTCCTTATGCAGTCTTTTGATATCCCAGCCAAATCTGAACATGTGATGCTGAAGTCCTTGTAGTATTATAATCCAGGTTCTGATCCCCTTGGTCGGCACTGAAGTGCCTAGGCCTGGGGTTATGGCCTGCCAATCGGATCCATAGATCCTAGATTAGCTGCCTGTATCAAGTCTGCTGATCAATTGAACAGTCCTCCTTCTATACCCTGAGCCCTCATTGCAGGATATTGGGGACTTCACGATTAGTGGAATAAGACTGTGCTCTCATTGGCTTGACCTCAAGCTGTATATAAAATGCCTCTAGTTGCGTTGTATTGCTGGCAAAGGAGACTCAATGACATAGTTTACATCTAGCAGTACACATAGTAATACAATGGACTTTTAGAAGGATTAAGTTCTCTGGCCTTCTATGACAAAGATATGAGATAATTACATTACACATGGTACATATCACCAAGCATCTACAAGACTTGTAGGAACAATGAGTGCTTATCACAAGGTAGAGCACAAAATACAAAGAATTGTCTGGCTACATAAGAAATCATCCTATGTTATATATTAAAGGAATCCATTTCATCACAAATATGCAAATGGGGTCCATGGAGCCTCGATTAAGAGTCTCAAACATGGGACTAGCCAGATATCCCTCCAGGGAAGGACCTAGCCTCGTCATATGCTCATGCGGTGCTTGAAGCTGAACGAGCGGCGTGGGTGTACTGACGTCACCCTACCCGGAAATTACGTGGTTCACGTCATTTCATGCACAGCCAGCCCCGTAGAAAGCAGGGAGGGCCTGCATAGAACATGAATAAAAGATCACGCCCATTAGGGCTTGATCTTATGACGAGGAGGCACCAAACAAACACGCCCTAAGGGCCCCTTTACACGCGGCTACATTTCTAGGGTGGCTACAGGTAACTTACTGGTTGCAGTGAAATCATGGAGAGATTATTCCATTTGTACACAGCAACAAGATAGAACCTTGTCTCCATGATTTCACTGCAACCAGTAAGTTACCTGTAGCCACCCTAGAAATGTAGCCGCGTGTAAAGGTACCCTAAGGGCTAAAGAATATAGCCCCTGCTAATTATCATGGCTAATGAGTGAGTATTAAAACATTTTTATGAACTTTTATGGTACCTTTACACGCCGCCACAGAGGGCAGCAACAGGTAGGCACCGCACGTGCGCGTTTTCAACGGTTGCTAACGGTGCCTGATGCCGCATATACACGCCGCCACAAGGTGCTCCACAGAAGGTATTTTCATTCCCCGGAAGTGCCGACGGGTGCCGCAGGTTACCTTCTGTGGAATACCTTCCCTGGTTTACACGCCGCCACCTCAAGGGAATATGGGCGTACATATTGTGCGCCGTAACTACATAGGCGTGACAGAGTTGTGTATTACGCGATGCTCGTACGGTGATTGGACAATGCAATAACATCATGATTGGCCAGCCGGCGCAGGAAGGCTGGCTAATACATGACGCTATTGCAAATGTGTAGTGTGACTGGTCGGCTCGTTAAATATGGCGCCCTGTGCAGGGACAGCCAATGGTTACACAGTAGCCACCACCAATGATAGCTGATGGGGCGTGGTAACCATGACGCTGTGGAACGCCCCTGGGTTTTCCCTAGGCCACGCAAAAACCTTGCCTGTGCCCGGATTACACGCCGTCACCATAGGGATTACGCCTGCCTGTTTTTGAGCACGGCTCAAAAACAGGTATGCGAAAACACAGGAAGGAACTTCCTGAATTACACGCCGCCACTTCACGGTCTTTTCAAGGCAAAAGGCACAATTGTGTCCGATGCCTGGCGGTTTCTACCTCCCTGGAGCGGCGTGTAAAGGTACCATTACAGGAAGCATTTTGGAGACAAAAGGAGTGTGAGAAAGCTCATAGGATGCGGCAGGGACATGTTTTTGAAGCTAAGGTGCCTTTTTGGAGGTGACAGGATCCCTTTAAGAAAAGGATCCAACAACACCTTTCAAATATCGGAACTGCCAGAACCGACTTGGAGAACAAAGAAAAGAACATTTCCTCTGTTGCTTCCCACTTTCTGGAAAACCACCAATGTAGCACAAGAGGGATTAAGATTCTGGGTTTAGAGAAGATACAGACTAATATTAGAGGTGGAAATAAAACCAAGGAACTTTTGCGACGAGAGTCAACTTGGATCTATAGACTTAATAGCCTGACACCGGTTGGAATCAATGAGGAACTTCTATATACTGGTTTCTACAAATAATTCTGGAACTGATTCAGTGTACTCTCTATGGAAACCCATAAGAATATATAAAACAAACCGATGATGGTTTCTTGACCACTCAAAAAACCATCCTGAAAGAAAGAGAGGAGAGAGAGAAAAAAAAACTCCTCTCCTAGGTATATGTAGATATATATAGAAATGCTCCTCCTCCTACATATGTGGTCCTCCAGCAGGGAACTATATGTGTGAAACAAATATGTGATGTTGAGACTCTACACTGGATAGGACCCAAATGGGAGCACCAGTGGAAAAACTCAGTTTACATTGACCTTTGTTTGCCTTTTCTCCAGATTTGGAATATTGCCTTCTTGTAATCTACTTTGTGGTTGATCTCCTAGTGGTTTTGCTATAGCCTCGACAGATATGACGGGTGAGCAATTAGTTGGAATAAATGTAGTGAGGGGGCCAGGGCATGACCCCTCAAAAAAACATGAGATTTATCCACGTTGGTTGAAATATATCCCTGGTTTGCTCACTTTTATTGTTCTGTCTTTGGAATACACTCCAGTCTCCACACATAGGGATGGAATCTGGAGTGATCCCCCGGCTGTAGATATGTCTAAAATCATAATGTGCATGAACCCCACCCGCCCCCCTCTCTTTCTTGTAAACAAAGGGCATCATATTATTTCCATCATGGAAACTATCACCTATCCAAATAGATGGTGATCTCCAAAAATATCCATAAACCCACTTAATTTGTGGTACTATATGCGCTTGCACACTGTATTTTGGAAAATGTTTATAAAGGTCCAGTTACACACACATATAATTATGCAGATATTGTTTGCAGATCTCTGGTTGTAGTGAAATCATGGACACATTGTTACATTTGTACACGGCCTACAAAATGGAACAATGAGTCCATGATTTCACTGCAACCAGAGATTTGCAAACAATATCTGCATAATTATATGTGTGTGTAACTGGGCCTTAAGGTTTATCCCTGCTCTCTATACTTTCTTTCACCATGTTCATATATAAGAACCAAAGGCCCTTTATGGCTCTATTTCTTTATTTATCTCAACTCATAAGTAAGATCTTACAAAAACTACTTTCCCCCTATCAAACGTCTTCTATTCTGTGGACTGCCATACCTTTGGCTCCTCAATGGGCGATATTGTATATATTGCAGACTGCAAAAATTAAGAATTTGTACTAAATAATGTGTCATGTTGGTCTGTGAACCCTTCTTACCGGCACTAGACACTTATAATGATATCTTTATTGAATTAATATCGGTGCGTCTCTTTACATAAATTTGTGTCGCCGCTATAGGGAGCCACCATTGTTTTGGTTCTGGACATGCGCAATACTATGCTGACGCATGCGCATTGTCATTTGATGACGTAGGGGGACGGGCTAGCCACCCGGACCCTCCCACTCCCACGTGGGGAGCGGAAATTGAATTGGGAGATGGGGAATCACGCTATATTAAGCATTTCATAGCGGATGCAGTCACTTTCCCCTGATGAAGCTGCCAGGCGCGTAACGCAGGGGAGCGCCGCACCTCCTGCTGTTACGATTCTCACCGACCACCGTTAGTCTAGTACCAGTCTGGACTGGATTTATCTATGGGTAACCTTTCTTGAACAAAAAGCTCCTGAGGCAATTGTCACTGTACAATACCTTATCAACATTGATATATATTGATTAAGCTGATCTAAATATCTAATGTATATAGGTTGGGGGACCACCAAAGTTATACTATATTTATGGGGGATAATATTATACCCTCTATACCCCTTATTATCTTTATAAGAGAATTATAATGGGCATCACTCCTATGCTTGAACGGTAGACTACTTAAGTTCCACCATAGTCTCATATAAGACTTTTTGATGATCTGATTGATCAGAGTCAAATACATGCTGCATGAATAGACCCCACTGGTTTTTCTATAGCATATAAAGGAAGAATATTACTGATATATATAACTAGATGGTTATTAGAAAAACTGCCACAATCCCTGGTATTGTATGAGAAATCCTATACTATAGGTCTATATATAAGGATTATATTAATTGGTATTGTTGTATATTTAACTTGTACAGAGGAATATGAATTGTAAAGAAAAAGTGGTGCCTATATGAACTGTATAATTGAAATATATATATAAGGTGACTAATTAAGGCCCCTTTCACATCAGCGGTAAAGCACTGATCGCGGCAGTTGCGGTGAAAAAACCGCAACTGCTGCGATTACTGCATAATGGCCGCACTTGCGGTTCACTTGCGGCAAGCCCCATGCTATGTCTATGGGGCTTGCGGCAAGTGCGGCAAGTTCGGTATAGTTGCGGTTTCGGCACTTGCCGCAGATGCGGCCGCGAAAAAACCTTGTTCAGCCGGGATTTTTTTCGCAGCCGAATCTGCCGCAAGTGCCGAAACCACACTTGCCGCACCTGCCGCAAGCCCCATAGACATTGCATGGGGCTTGCCGCAAGTGAACCGCAAGTGCGGCCGTTATGCGGTAATCGCGGCAATCGTGGCAGTTGCATTTTTTTTCACCGCAACTGCCGCGATCAGCGATTACCGCTGATGTGAAAGGGGCCTTATCTAGGTTTCTGTAAACAGCATAGGGGTACCCCTTAATATATCTTTATTAAGTGGTAGTATATGGCAGAAATCCAGCCTTTTTAACTGTTTTTAAATGTCTCTGTGATTGCACTCTATGTTGCTTGTTAATTGAATAAAGTTTTGATAAACTTAATAATTTTTAGAGGTTGTATCGCTGCCTTAAACTTTCTCCTTTCCTTGTTAAATTATCCTACAATTTTTGTGTACAATCAGGATTTTTCTCCACTTCATCTGCCTTCTTAGTACATACCTCCACAGTGATGCATGTATTCCTGGGGTCCTCGGTTGTGTTCTTAAGTGACAGGCTAGGGTCACATATGTCACCTCTGTCCTAATATATAATGGTGAGTTCTTCAGTTTTCACCTAGTCTTAGCAGAGATAATTATATGATCTCCATTCATCACAACCAACTGACATTTAAAGTCACTCAGTTTAGTAAGAAAATCAAACATCATATTTGTGTCTGACAGGAGGTGAGTTTCTGATCGACTGACAGATAACTTCTATATAAAAGCCTAAGTAGTATCTTGTATAAAGTGGATGATTTTGTGACATATAAAGATGGAGGGCTGTGATTTAAAATGGCAGATATAAGAACGAGTCATAGCTTCAGTTGAAAATCTCAGAAATATTCCCAAATGCACTTTATTCTAACAACTTCACCTCATGTCACAAATTTAATGGAAATTAAAAAGTATAGTAGTTACACTGTGGGTTATTGACCATCAACGTCAATTACACATAGTTAAAAGTCATATTCATATGGTTTTATATACTTATGAATACCTTCATTTCACAGTATCTAATTCAGTACTTTAAGATTCTGCCTACATAGAAAGCATAGGAATATGGAGGTACATTGAACCATTAAGGCTACGTTTACATGTGGAGTAATGGCCGCATATTCCTGCTTTTACGCGGCACTTTTGAGCACTCACGTAAAAGCAGTGCAAAAGAAAGTTGGATACACCTTCCAACAAAAGCAGAAACTGCAGCCTCTCCTACAAAAAGATGCCTGACTAAATTCAATATTTCCGAATCCCCCACTCTTGTGTTTTACACAACCTCCGAATCTAAAAAACATAATTTTCAAAAGCGCCCTGTCCTCTCCAAAAGTAACAGGAACCTTTCCCTGCAACCAAAACAGGTGCACAACCTGTCCATCTATAATGACTACGAACAAGATAAAGATTCCTGGGACAGATCAGGACTACAAGATCCCAGGTAACTTCAGTTGCATCACAAGCAACGTGTTGTATTTAATTATATGCTCCAAATGTCCAACAGGTGGCATATACATAAGGGAGACCGGACAAAAATTCAGAACAAGAATGAATTATCATCGCCACTGAATAAAAGAAGAGTGTTTGGATCTACCTGTAGCAAAGCATTTTTCCAGCCCTGACCACAGTATAACAGATGAGTCTGCTCATTTAAAAAGCAACTTCAAATCACGGCAAGAGAGAATATTTTGGGAATACAAATTGATAATGACCTTTGACACATTCAAAACAGGATTAAATGCCTCATATGGATTCATCCGTTTTTATGTAAAATGAAAGGGGATTAGGGGACATCACAGATTCATGTGTTTTTATATAAAATGAAAGGACATTTGGAGATATCACACCTCCAACGGACTCAAGTTAGAGAACAATGAACTTTTGACACTTCTTATGTGAACTCTTACGCTTCGATTTATTGCTTTCCACAACTCACTGAAGAATCTTCAGATCTCCACAGGCCACTAATCATAGAACAATAATACAATCTGTTCCTCTTATCTTAGAATTATGACTTTACCTCCCAGCTCAGTGTGACACCCCACTCTTCGGGACGCCACATAGGGGTGCTGCACCCATATAAGAGTGTGTAGTATCCCTGTGACTAGGGAATTGGGATACTGCACAAAGGATCCTCACACAACACATCCACAAACACCCTAGGTAGGGGACCATGGGTGGACCCGCTTCAGGGAGGACTCAGTCCCATGGGAGGAGCTTAGGAGGGTAGAAAAGTGTGTGGGTGGGAGAAGAGTTAGGTTAGACTGACAAAACAGTCAGAGAGCTCCGTTGGGGAGTGAGGAGTGCAGGATGGCGGAGAGGCCATCAGGACAGAGGGAGATCCTAAGGGCACCAGGTAGTGCAGTGCACCTGAATCCGGACCCGGTACGTCTACCGACCGGAGGGATCTGGTTCCAGGACAGAGGACTGGCTCTGAGCACGGTGCGGGTGTTCACCCCCCAGCCGTCGAACCGGAGGCCCTAGCTTCTAGAGGAAAATGTGGCCGAACGCCCGGCGCATCCTGAAAGGGCAACAAATAGGGTCCCAAGGACTTGGTGAGGAGTCCTTCATAGAGGAGCTATGAGAGCTGACTCGAGGCTCTGTGCGTGTGAGTGCTGAAGGAGACTGGAGAGAGCGCAATGAGGGACCGGATAGGAACGGCAGGCATACCACCGAGGGTCCTGAGTAAAGCATTCTGGTTCCCCAGCAACTACCCAGGCCAGGCAGACCCGAAAAGACTGTTCTATCTGTCAACCTGCTTTAAAGAACTGCCAGTAAACCGTTCAGAGTGAAAAGATTGTGTGGCGTACTTTATTATCTCCACCTGACGAGCCACCGACCGCAAACGGGAGAAGACAAGTGAAAAGGCCTGGTGTTAACTGCATCCTTGCGTGAAATCATTAACTTCCACTACTGCCCCGGGGATCCCGCTTCACCTACGGGGAGCGTAACCATCTTGCTGCTCCACCACCACCCCAGAGGTCTGTTTCGCAGCACCGGTAACATTACTGGAACCGTAGGTGGCGTCATGAATCATCTTTTATTTTAGTTCTATTGACTTTAAATCCCCTTTGTAAGTGACCACCAGGGCCACAGGACTGGGCAACAGGCCCCGTGACATCCCCCGTGAACTACAACTCCTGGGACTGGGCACTCCAAGACCCTGGGGCAGGTCAGCTTTCTGGTGTCACAAACAGGTTCCCATGCTCGGTAAAACCAGGTACTGTGCACCTTGAACTGTGTTTAAAAAAACTACAGCCGAGCCAGAGGTCCCCGGAGTGCCTGCCCCTGATGAGACCATCGACGCTGATGCCGAGGAGGATGTCCTGGAAATTCCCGCGGAGGTGCCTAATGTAGTGGTAGAGGCTGAAATAGAGGAGCTAGCCCACTACATGGACCCCATGGAGGAGGAGGACGAGGCCATGGAGGTTGAGACCGACAGCACGAGGAAGTCGGTGCCGCCACGATGACCAGGAAGCAGGACCGTGCTCCAGTTTCAGCCCCGGAGCAGCCTGACTACATCCATCAGAGGTTCCTGGCTGATGAGGTGGAGGGGCAGCGCCACCGCGAGAATTGGTGGGCCTAGCAACAGGAGAACCTCTTGACAAGAAACCGAGCCCGAGGCATGCCACCAATTTCCCCGGAAGACCATAAATCAGGTACTTTGGTGGCATTTCATTTAGACAATCGGTGGAGTTTCATCCGGGAGCCGGGGCTTATGGAGGAGGTTTTTGTGAGTATAAGGGATGTAGAAAGCACATCTCCCCAAAGGACACCCGGACAGAGACCTACACCACCATGACAAGGTGAACTATGAACAACACCTTGGTCCCAAGGGGTGGTATGCTTTGCGGGTTTACAAAGTAGTGGAGTAAGTATAAAGATAAACCTAGTGTATGTAGTGTTATTTGTGTGCTAAATGATTCTGATGGATAATCTGTGAACTGTTTATTATGTTGAGCCTGGACTGAAACCGTTAAGTCATAGACTCAGTGTGCTATTTAAACACCCCGGGGGTGAAAAGGACACTGCGAGAGTGAAGGACACTACCATTGAGACTGTATTGCAACCCGGCCTCGATTTTGGCCGGTAATGGGTTTTTGATATGTTTTCAGCTGTTGATCCTGTTGACCCGGAAACATTAAAGTACCTCCCATAAGTGAGAAAAGCACTACGTAATGGTCATATTTGCATGTTAATAAAAATGTAAAATTTTACTCTGTATCGGAACCGGGACACTCACGGACTAGTGAGTTTAACCAAGGGGGAGTGTGGTGCCCCACTGGTCGGGATGCCACGTAGGAGTACTGCACCCATATAAGAGTGTGTAGTATCCCTGTGACTAGGGAATTGGGATGCTGCACAAAGGACCCTCACACAACACATCCACACACACCCTAGGTAGGGGACCATGGGTGAACCAGCTTCAAGAAGGACCAGGTAATGAGGTGTGCTTGAATCTAGACCCGATACATCTACTGACTGGAGGGATCTGGTCCTGGGACAAAGGACGAGCTCTGAGCACGGTGCAGGTGTTCACTCCCGAGCCGTCAAACCGGAGGCCCGAGCTTCTAGAGGAAGTCGTGGCCGAATGCCCGGCGCATCCTGAAAAGGCACCGAATAGAGTCCCAAGGACTCAGTGAGGAGTCCTTCAGAGAGGATCTGTGGGAGATGACTAGAGGCTCTGTGCGCGGAAGCGCTGAAAGAGACAGGGGAGAGCGCAATGAGGAACCGGATAGGAACTGCAGGCATACCACCGAGGGTCCTGAGTAAAGCATCCTGGTTCCTCAGTGACTACCCAGACCAGGCAGACCCGAAAAGACTGTTCTTTCTATCTTTCAACCTGCATTTATTTGTAAAAATATTTTGATTATTTGAAAAAATGCTGAAAATCTTGCAATTTTCAAACTTTCAATCTTTATATCCTTAAACCAGTTGGTCATGCTGTAGAAATAATAAATAACTTTTCTCATTTGTCTGATTTACATATGCATTATTTTTGAAATGTCATTTTATTTTGTTAGAAGGGTTAAAGGTTTAGTAGCAATTTCCCATTATTACATGAAATTAACAAAAACTATTTGTTTAGGGACCTATTCAGATGTAAATGGACTTTAGACTGAAGGCACACTGTCGTGCATCAAATACGGAGCGTGTTTGATGCACAACAGTGATGAGAGTGTAATGCGTGTTTTTGGTGTGTGTGGTGTGTGGTGCGAGTGTGGTGTGTGTGGGTGAGTGTGTCTGGCTGTATGCATGTGAGTGTGCTGCGAGTGTGATGCGAGTGGGCTGCATGACTGCATGTGAGTGTGATGCTGTCCATGGTCCTAAAGCCAACTTCAGGAACATGGACAGCATTGACCGGCATATTCAATCTGTCAAAGCCGCAGAGTATGAATGTGCTGGTTTCCCGGTCCAGTAATCTATCATCTTGCACAGCTGTGTCAGTGGTGCAAGATGATTATTAAACACCCAGCTGCTGGGCACCTCTTTCTAATTTTCGGGGTTAAACTGCATATGCAACATCTGTGCGGCATATCAGCACAGATGCTGCATATGCGGCAATTAACCCCATGAATCAAGGGTTAATGTGTTTTTTTATATGTTGGCAACATGTCTCCAGGGAGTATCCACACTCCCTAGAGACATGCTGCCTTAATTCATTGGCAGTTCATGGGTTAATCACTATATTTCTGGTTAGCCGGCATTTCCAAATGATTAATAAAAGCCGCCGGCTCCTGTCAGTAAGCTGCGAGCGGTATGGTACGCAATTAGCGTAAGTACATTGCTGGGCAGCGTCCTAAATAAGGAGCTGTCCCAGGTACTTACGCTAATTGCATACTACACCCGCCGCTATCCATGGTGCTGAAGACTTAATCATCTGCATAATGGCCAGCGAACCGGAGTTTCAATGTGCGCTGGCCATTGTGCAGATGAAGAGCGGCGGGTATAGTACGCAATTAGCGTAAGTTCCTGGGGCAGCTCCTTATTTAGGACGCTGCCCAGCAATGTACTTATGCTAATTGCATACCATACCGCTTGCAGCTCACTGACAGGAACCGGCGGCTTTTATGAATGATTTGGAAAAGCCAACAAATACCGGCTAACCCGAAATATAGGGATTAACCCCTGAACTGCCAATGAATTAAGGCAGCATGTCTCTAGGGAGTGTGGACACTCCCTGGAGACATGTTGCCAACATATAAAAACACATTAACACTTGATTCACAGGGTTAATAGCCGCATATGCAGCGTCTGTGCTGATATGCCGCACAGATGAGGCATATGCAGTTTAACCCCAAAAATTAGAAAGAGGTGCCCAGCAGCTGGGTGTGTAATAATCACTTTGCACCGCTGACACAGCAGTGCAGGATGATTGTTGACTGCACCGGGAAACCGGTTTGATGAGATTTTAACAGCACACGAGTGCGACTATCGCATGGTGTGCTGTATGGGTGCGAGCTTGACTCACACCCATATACTTTTTATGGGCATTCGCGCGTGGAAATTGCGTGCATTCGCAACATGCTGCCATTGCTCTCGCATTTCCATCACATTACAAGTGTAATGCGAAAAAATTGCATTGATGTGTCCTGTATCATTTAAAGATACAGGTCCGAGTGCAATGCGATTTTTTTTCTCGCATTACACTCTCGCGAGTCTTGCGCCAGTGTGCCTTCAGCCTTAAGGAAACTCTCTGAAAGCGATATAATTTTAAAAATCGAACTTTTGAAATACGTCACAACTGCTTTCAGGAAAACAGTTAACCTTTCAGGTGCTATTCACGAATTAATGCAAAGTGGAATGATAAAAAATTAAATTTTTACTTCAAAGTGTAACCTTTGCCCCATTTTTTCTCTGTATGAAGGGTAACAAAACAAAATGAACAACACAATTTGTAATCCGTTTCTTCAGAAACTAATCTTTGGACAAACGGCAGGAATCGGAAGGGAAGAAGCACCATTTGACTTTTGGAACACAAATTTTGGTAAAATAGATTGCAGGCACCATGTGGCATTTGTAAGGGCCCTAAGGCTGGCTTCACACCACGGTTTTTTTGGATCCGGGGCTGTCCGGTGTGAACCAGACACCTCCGGATCCGATTCCAACCCCATAGTAACCCGAATACGCCGGATGAATGTCTTTTGGCATCCGTTTTTTGGATGTCCGGGAGAATCCAGCAGGAATCAAATTTTTCTCCCGGACACAAAATCGGAGCATACAGCATTTTTGTGTCTGGGGAGAAAAATCTCCCCAAATCGGATCCTCCTGGATCCGGGGCAATCCAGCGCGCCCTAACATGGGAGCCTATGGGGCCGGATTGCCCCGGTTCGGGAGGATCAAGGAACCGGACACCTGCGGCTGCACGCCACTGTTAGTTCAGGACCGCGGCTAGCTCCAAGTGAGCCGCGGTCATGAATCTTCAGCAACGGCAGCTGCGTCCGGCTGCACACCGGACCGGAGGGCATATTTGCCCTCCGATTCTGTGTGCTGATCTGGTCCGGGGCTGTCAGGTTCATTGGATCTTGCCGTGGTGTGAAGCCAGCCTAAGGTCCCTAAACGGCAGACACACAATTAAACCCATTTTGGAAACTACTCCTCTCAAGGATTTTATAGTGAGAATTTTTAACTTAGAGGTACTACACAGAGTTTGATAACATTAGGTCATCATAATAAAAATGTTCATTTTTTTTTTACAAAAATGTTGTGTTTTAAGCTCAAACAGTTTCATTTTTGCAAGAGGTAACACAAAAATTGCGTTAATCACTTTCTCTTCTGAGCATAGTGATACTCCACATGTAGTCAAAACGTTTTGTTTGTACAAACAGCAGGACTTTGGACAGAAGAAGCAATATTTGAATTTTGGGACACAATATTTTTCTGAAATAGATTTCAATCACCATGTCAAATTTGCAGGGTCCCTAAGGTGTCTGAACTGCAAAAAACACCTACAAGTAACCACATTTTGGAAACTGCTTCACAGAAATTTTTCAAATGTGGATGTGAAAATGAATATTATTTTTTTTTCCCAGGAAAATGTTGTTTTAGCGCTAAATTTGTATTTTTCACAAAATAGAAGAAAATGAACCCCTTAAATTGTTACAAAATGTTTATCCGAACACAGTGATACCCCATATACGGTCAAAAACTAATATTTGGCCACATGGCAAAACCCAAAAAGCAAACAGTGCTATTATATTTTTGAAGCATGACTTTGTATACCATGTATTTGTAAAGCCACTGAGGTGCCAAAAAGGCAGAAAAACACACATCTGACCCCATTTGGCAAACTAAACCCCATAATGAATTTATCAATGGTTTTGTTGAACATTTGTAATCTACAAACTACATAGAATTTTATAAGATTGACCAGTGAGAATGAAAAACTTGTTTTTTTTCTGCTAAAATTTCACTTTAGCCTCAAGGTACCGTCACACGCCGCAACCTTGCCTGGCGATGTGTGGCGATATTACGTGCGCGCTCACATTTTTCGTGCCAGCCTCAGATCGCCGATGGCGGCGTCACATGCCGCAATTTCGCCCTGAACCTAAGGCGATGTGTCGCTCCGGAAATCGCCTCACCTACAGCAGAACCAATCTTGCCTCATTCCATCGCCGTTTCACACGCCGCAATCTCAAAGGCAATGTGGGCATACATGTTCAGTGCAGCGAGGAGATAGGCATGTCACAGTGGTTTACACCGCGCCCCATACACGCTCATTAGACAACACAACTGCGTTACGATAGCCAGCCTTTCAGAGCAGGCTGACCAAATACATGACGCCATTGTCTGTCGGAGTTTGTCACAAATACACGCTCGTGTCGTCAATTGTAGCTCCTGCAACACACTTTCGAGGTGCCAAAGTGTTACACAGGAGCGGTCTTGTGCAGTACAGTGGATTACACTAAGAATGGATAGGTGTGCATCTGTACTTGATACAAACAACACTATGGACATATGTACATGCATTGGTCCACGCCATGGCAGAGCTGCCATGGCTGAACTATGTGTGTGCACACATGTTTGCGTGTGTGTACTGAAGTGTACCTACATCACCCACAAACACCATTGCATTCTCCATGTGTGTGGACACGTTCCCATGTGGCCAAACACATCATAATGGACAAGTACACACAGTTATGGCATACAGTGTATGGCATACATGTGTACTGGACATTAGCAGACTCTGCACGGACCCATCAATACCCTTTAACGTATCACATACCTCTGTGCACAGCATAAAGCTATGTGCAACTGCCCTGTATTTAAAAGTAACGACAGACACAGGTAGTTTGGCTATGTTTTTTTTTAGTGGTACTTTTTGTGAAGAAAAAAAGAAATTGTAACAACACACACAAAACATTAAAACCAGAAGTGTCAACATCACACAAATAAATAGAACATGATGATAAACAATGGCCATACCCAAACATTTCAGACTACAGATAAAAATAAAAAACAACTAACTAATGTCTAAGCACCCAAAATAAACAAAACAAAACACCACCATAATCCTCCTGGTGCAGCCATCCTGGTGACTCCACCCTCCTCCTGATATTGCTGCCTGACAACACCAGCCACCCTACACCTGCTGGTGCTGCTAGGCCACTGCCCCAGGGCTATTAAAGTAGGAGCAGTATGCATCTCTGTTGTTCCTGGAATCCTGCTGACTCATATGTATGATGACCGATCCCTACGACGCAGGAAGTTATGCAGCACACAGCAGCCAGCACTACCACGTCGATAGATTCCAGTTTCATATGCAAAGGTGTACGAAACACGTGGAATCTATTGGCCATGATCCCGAATGCATTTTCAACCACACGGCGAGCTCGGGATAGCCGGAAATTGAAAATGCTCTGCTCAGAAGTAACCGTCCTCTGGGGATATGGCCGTAGTAGATGAGCCTGAAGTGGAAAGGCTTCATCCCCCACAAACGCAAAGTTTAGATGACCGGTCGTGACATCATTTGAGGGCAAAATCAGAGCACCTCTCCTTAGGTCTTCGGCCAAGGAGCTGTGTGCAAACACACCCCCATCTGAAACACGGCCGTTCATGCCAATGTCCACATAGAGGAATTCATAGTGAGCATCCACCAGGGCCATGAGGACCAAGCTAAAATATCCTTTATAATTAAAATACAAGGACCCCGTGTTGGGGGGTTGCGTGATCCTCACATGCTTACCATCCAATGCACCTCCGCTGTTTGGAAATTGCCATCGATCGACAAAACCTCTGGCAACATCCATCCAGCGGGGGTTGTTGCTAACTGCATGTAGGATGGCAGCAGACAACTCACGATAGCCTCACACGTCTCGGGTATCAGGCGGCTCAGCAGTGGCCGTGAGACTGCTGCAGAGTATTGCAGGTCTGTCCTCGAACGACCTGTTGCCAGGAACCTCAAAGTTACAGCCAAACGCTCCTCAGGTGGCACAGCTCGACACATCAGAGTGTCCTGTCGGGTTATCAATGGCTTAATGCGTTCCAAGAGGAATGTGAAAGAGTCCTCGGACATATGGAGATAGTTCCGGAAATCATGCGGACTACTATCCTCCAGCTGAAGCAGCAGGCGCATGCGAATCAGGTTGTCCTGTTGCAGAAGCCAATCCCGAACCCACACACGCCGTGGTCTGCGATCCCGCAACCTCTCGGCTCTCTCCTCCAGCCACAAGTCCTCTTCCACCAAGGCAAGAGCCACGATAACATCTCCATCAGGGTCCATGATGATCTCACGTACCAACCCCTGCAAAAGGAACAAAAATAGCCTAGCATCAAAAGAACACATTATCAGGCATCAAAAATAAGCACTACCTCCTTCCCTACACATCTCCTAGCCAGTTACCAACATCCTAGCAGACTCTGCTCATATGGCCACCCACATAGATATTTCGCACCATTGAATGGTCACAAACAACATTACACTGCCTCACAACAACACCTGTTATCACTACACTCATGGGCCTCCTCCACAACTATATCTCCATCGTCCAAATTGTGACATCATTACCATACCCCCATATAGCTTCACATAATGTATATGTACTACCACAAGACCAAGGAAAATACAAAGCTCAACCACACAGACAGATGTTTGTTAACAATTAAATACAAGAACATGCTACATCTACCAGAGCCATGTGCTACTGACAAATCATCATCCCACGCTGCTGACAATCGCATATTCATCATGTCCAACAGACATCCCTGTTGAGCTGATAAGGCCGGATCTGCACAGGCAGACATTCCCAAGCCACATGGGCCACTACACATCTCAGTATCGCCAGAATACTTCCATTCTGTCTGGTAAAAGCCAGTACTATGTGCCCACATTTTATATGTTCCACTAAACTAACCATAGACGCCTCCTTGGTACATGATCCTGTATGGCAAAGGCAAAATTGATTGTCAATGAGGAGGGTATTTTGTGGCAAGGAAATCCATGCATCCATTTTGCGGCACACAATAGATCAATCAAACACATCATCATTACAAACTACATACACCAGGACTTGGGCGCCTTCTACAGTACAGAAGAACGATCCGTAATGCAAAGACTTATCAAACGCTATACACAGCCATATGACAAATCATGTGTGAACATCAGTACTTACTTAATGACTCTGGGCAGCAAGCGTGCCGTAGCTCGGTCATTAGCGGTTTTTATGTGGTAACCATCCAATCACAGAGCATCTGCGTCATCTAATTCACGAAGCCGCCTCGGCATTGACACGTGCGACTACTGATTAGGCACCTGTGCTGCTTTGTGATTGGTCATGTTGTGTTTAAAATGTGGCCAGCTGGTCCGCCACCCATGCTCCTACTTCAATGTGCATTGTTCTAGTAGCGTCTCATCACCAGAACTCTGTAGGACAGACAGTAAGTTGGTGTATATGCTATTGTGCTTCTCATGTATGGTATCATATTTTCGGCTTCCAACCCATATTTTCTGAGATGTATGGGCGGGTTATGTACAGCTTCATGTAGCGTCATGTAGATGTGTGGTTTCCGACGCCTATGCATCGTTAACCCCCTCCGTGTCCTGTTTCACACATAATGATCCTTGCCACCAATGACATGACAATGTGTCATACAACACTACATCGTTCCATAAATATGTGCTGAGGTCATTCCTGTGTCAAAATTTTGTGTGGTACGCCATGTGTGCCATTTCAACATGGTACAGCTTTGTAACTTTGCCTGCCCAGGCCCAAACCAGATATGCCCCGTGTCATGTGCAGCATGACACATCTGTGTACACATATAAGGGCCATTAAAGGGAACCAACCACCCCAAATGACCCCCCCGGACTGTTAATATGTGTCCCTACACCCAGCACACACATTTGGGGCAATCGTTTTTGCTAAAAAAACTGTTTAGTAGAAGCTAAGATATATGTTTATAAAGTTTAATAAATTGAGCCGAATGGGTGTTACCTAGCTTTGTCCTCGTGCATTTCTTCGTGCCTGTCAGCCTCCTGTCCCCTCCTCCCTTCAGTGAAGCCCTTCTGTGAAAGCCGAAAATGCCCCGCCTGTCTACTGCTGCCTGATAAATTATGCACGCCCATCTCTGCACCTAAGAGCCTGGCCGCGTCATGAAAGGGGCGGGGCTAAATCGCGTCATGAAAGGGGCGGGGCTCAGGCATGCCGCGATTTATCCCCGCCCCTTTCATGACGCGGCCAGGCTCTTAGGTGCAGAGATGGGCGTGCATAATTTATCAGGCAGCAGTAGACAGGTGGGGCATTTTCGGCTTTGCACAGAAGGGCTTCACTGAAGGGAGGAGGGGAGAGGAGGCTGACAGGCACGAAGAAATGCACGAGGACAAAGCTAGGTAACACCCATTAGGCTCAATTTATTAAACTTCATAAAGCTTTATCTTAGCTTCTACTAAACAGTTTTTTTAGCAAAAACGATTGCCCCAAATGTGTGTGCTGGGTGTAGGGACACATATTAACAGTCCGGGGGAGTCATTTGGGTTGGTTGGTTCCCATTAATGTTTCTGCATACACAAGCTAACTACCAGACCACCTGTCATTGCTAGTGCTGGACATGGATTGGCCACACAGAGTAGGGTGTGGACTGATATGTACATGTATGTGTTTTGGTAACACACTATGTTTTTTTTTCAGATGGCTGAGGTCCTGATTTTGTGCGTGAACACCTAGCCATGTACCAGGACCATGAATGCCTGTGGCGGGTTGCGTCGCCCGACTACAAGAACAAGGTGGCAAGGGCTGTCGCCTACAGGCACCTTGTCGAGCCGGCAAAGCGGCTCGACCAAAGTAAGACCTGGACAGTGCCGATGGTTGTGGAAAAAATCAAGCGGCTGCGCACCGTGCTCACCAAAGAACATAAGAAGGTGTTGACGGCTCTGTCCGGGGCTGGAGCTGAGGAGGTTGCTAAGCCACGTCTGTGGTATTATGACCTGCTCACCTTCACCCTGAGCCAGGAGGCTTATCACCCAGCATGGTGCAGCAGCTGCCTTGCCCAACCATCTTTGTCCACAAGCCAAGACCCTGCCCCGTAACAGGAGGTGCGTAATTGTTTTTTTTCTACCTATGTCCACACCTTGGTGGTTGCACTGATGTGTGGGTTGGTGAACATGTAAAAGGCACAATCGTGTTGGACTTTCCCCATTCTTCTGTGTGTTCTGCTGTGTGTTGGCTCATGGCTGTTGGCACGGATTGTGATGTGTTATGTTGGGGCACTTGGCATATCAATTTGGAGCCTCAGGTGAGTGCAGAGCACTGGCCTACTTCATTTTTCATCTATGTTTACAACCCTGGTACTGATGATTTTGGTGCTTGCCATGCTCAAATATGCGCCATCTGGTGCTGGGTGGTCGTGGTAATTGATGTCAGTACATTGCTACTCTTGTTAACTTTTTTTATATGCCTAGTTTACAGGTGCCTCATGAGTCTGGCTCCAGTGTAGAGCACCCAGCCACTGGCCAGGCTCCACCCTCATCATCTTTAGTGGAGCAGGTGCCTGATTACAGTGGTGGGGGGCCGTGCCCAGGGCTCACCTCAGGCATACAACGGCGTTGCACACCTTCCCCACCCAACACTGAGCTGGGTATCTGGGCAAAACGGGTCCTATTGGACAGAGAGAGGACCCCCGCCACTTCAATCGGGCAGATGGCCAGTGAGTGGGTGTGCCGCATGGAGCCAGAAGAACGTGCCATCGCCGAGAGGGCCATCATTTGGGTCTTGGAAGCGGGCGTTGATGGGGCACTGAGATGGGGTGGTAACATCGCCATCCCAAGAAAAAACCCCCAGTGCCCCCTGCGCCCCAATAACCCATGGCTAGAGGTTGCCAAAATCAGAATCTTCCACGTCCCCCATGAAGACTCCATCACAGAAGTGCCCTCAATGTGTGGGAGTACGGGGATGAGAGGGAGGAGCCATTGTCTGATCCAGCAGAGGACGAAGAAGCAAGACGCTACTAGGCAATGCACTACATTGCATACTGGACTTTTTTTGATTATTATCTAAAACCAAGTATTTGTATTTTGGGGTAATAAACCTGACTATTATTTGCCATACCTACGTCCACATATGTGTCAGGTTCAGCAGTATGGTTGTGTGCGTAGTGTGTTGTGGGTTCAATGGTGATGTTTGTGTGGCAGAAGGAGAGGCCTCATGTCCACAATGACATAGTTGTGTCATTGTAGCAGGCAAAAGCCTATCCCTAGGTGACACGTGTGAGTATTGAGAGCTTACGAGTCTTCTCTGGCCGACATTGGCGAGTATATTTGTGTCTGTGTGTTTGTTAATGTGGGTGTGATATAGGAGACATCGATGTCAATTATGGCTTCATCCGTGTTGAAATGGTAATGTATGGTTAGGTCTTTATCATGTCACACTGCACACCTACGCAAATTCATTAGCCATGTGTTGTGTTTAAAAATTTCACCTCCCAAAGGTGTCCCTGTGTGTGCTGAAACAAGGGATCACACAGTATTTTGATTTGCACTCACATTTATTGTTTCCTTTTTTTTTAAATTATGTTTTTTCAGATTAGTAGTAGGCAAACCATACTACCCACTTTCCCAATGTGGGATACTATAAGAAAAAAAACCAACGGGGCCTAAAAAACAAGGGTGCCAGCATGGCAACAAAAACAAACAACATGTCCAACATGGACAACTACAAACAAGCGCCATTGACCACATTATTGGGGGGGACTGGGCTGCCTGGAGGCACAGTATCATCGGAACAAAACCGGTTCAGATGTTGCTAGTCTTCTCGGTGGGCATGGTCCATGTGCTGCTGTGCCTCCCTGTGTGCCTGCAGCAGGTCAGCAATAGTTGGTACCCCTGTATGGGAAATAAGGACATTAGTCCTCCCCCCTGTCCTCTCCCCTCCGGAAAGTGGAAAAAAAAAAAAAACTCTGAGAGGATACTTTACCTTCCGCCGGCTGCAGGGATGTGACAGTCTCCTGATCTTCTGGTGGATGAAGAGCCTGTGCTGATGTGTCAGATAACCGGCTCTGTGACATCACGAGAGGTCCTTCAGCAACCAGAAGGAGACTGTCACATGAAGCCGGTGAAAGTTAAAGTATCCTCTGGGAGTTTTTTTTTTTTCTCACATTCCGGAGGGGACAGGAGAGGGGAGAGGGCAAGGGGGAGGATAGAGGAGAGGGAGAGCAGAGATGGAAGCGGGACAGGCAGGGACAGATAGAGAAGAAGCAGGGACAGACAGGGAGAGGCAGGGAGAACAGGATCCACACGGATCCTGCATACAGTGTTGGCCAAAAGTATTGACACCCCTGCATTTCTGTCAGATAATACTCAGTTTCTTCCTGAAAATGATTGCAATTCTTTGGTATTATTATCTTCATTTAATTTGTCTTCAATGAAAAAAACACAAAGAATTGTCCTAAAGCCAAATTGGATATAGTTCCACACCAAATATAAAAAAGGGTCATGAGTCATGAGTAAGGGCCACATAAATGCCTGAAACGCATATACGGACATAGTCTACAATTTTTATGTACACCGCCTTTATCTGGATGTATTCAAAATAAAAGTTACATTTTAACTCTCCTGGAAGTAGATGCTGGTCTTCCTCTATTTCATTAAAATATTCGGTATGAGTAAGGTAACAAATTGGTATACGAGTATGAATGCGGATATCAAATATGGATTGTTAGGTCAGTACTAGAGATGAGCAAATCGATTTGATGTGAATAAAACATCTGTTGCATGCAGTAAATTTAAGTAATATGCTATTTATTGTGTACCTTTGCCTAAAATTCCCTCCATCACTTTACACATTGCAATGCATTTTATTGGCCAGAGAGGATTCACATGAGCTTGGGCTTGGCTAACCTGCTTAACCATAATTTCTAAAGGTACCGTCACACACAGCAATATTGCTAGGCAATTTCACTGGCAGTTTGCTGGTTGCAGTGAAATCATGGACACATTGTTCTATTTTGTTGCTGTGTACAAATGGAACAATGTGTCCATGATTTCACTGCAACCAGCAAATTGCCAGTGAAATTGCCTAGCAATATTGCCGTGTGTGACGGTACCTTTACAGCTATCACCGCACATGATGTAACACAGCCAAACTGGAGGGACTATGATAGCCTGAATAAAAACAGTAGCAGGAAAGAAGTAGGTCTGTTTCACATCTAAGGGTGGTGTGCGCTTTGCTTAATTTGCGTTTCTAGGCGTTTTTACTACTAAAAAAGCATAAAAACGCTAGCGTTTTTGCCTTCATTGATTTTAATGGAAACACATGTAAAAACGCATGCAAAAACGCATGTGCGTTTTCAAAAATGCAAAACGCATGCGTTTTTGCCAACGCTGACCAAAACGTCTTCCCCGATGTTTTGTGCAGCGTTGCCAAAAACGCATGCGTTTTGCATTTTTGAAAACGCACATGTGTTTTTGCATGTGTTTTTACATGTGTTTCCATTAAAATCAATGGGGGCAAAAACGCTAGTGTTTTTATGCGTTTTTAGCGGTAAAAACACCTAGAAACGCGAATTAAAGGGATCCTGACCCCTAAAAATTAGCTCCTGTCTCTTAAGACCTGTCCCTGCACCATTCTTAGACATTTCTATCCATCCTTTTGTGCTAAAAAAGTGTATTTGTAAAGTTCATAAAAGTGACTTTATTACCTGCAGATATTGAGAAGCCGCAAAAGGCGTTGCCTGGTGCTTCTCCCCGCCTCCTGCAGCCTAATTATTCTCAACACGATGGGCGTTCTAATCAGCAGAGAGCCGCCGCGTGCGTCACATTACATGGGCGGTATAACCGCTATAACGCTAAACGCGTCATATCCAGCTATACTGACCTCAGTACACCCAGACCTCGCGACGCGCATTGCGCATGCACGAGGTGTGTTCACGGCAGCTTATCTGTGATGAGCTGACGTGAACACACCTCGCGCATGCGTGTTGCGAGGTCTGGGTGTACTGAGGTCAGTATAGCCGGATACTGAATAATATGAATAATTAGGCTGCAGGCGGCGGGGAGAAGCACCAGGCAACACCTTTTGCGGCTTCTCAAAATCTGAGAATCCGCAGTGGGTGCAGGTAATAAAGTCACTTTTATGAACTTTACAAATACACTTTTTTAGCACAAAGGGATGGCTAGAAATGTCTAAGAATGGTGCAGGGACAGGTCTCAAGAGACAGGGGGATAATTTTTAGGGGTCAGGATCCCTTTAAGCAAGATGCACACCACCCTTAGATGTGAAACAGGCCGTAGATTTTGTGATCAACCTGATAGAGAATTGTGAATCTGGACATTCCAGCTTACAGTTTAGCCATAGAGATAGGGAGGGAAGACTGTTGGACACTGATGACAGTGTGTGACAGCACAGCATTTTAAAAGATTGATGTGTGATGAAAAAAATTAATAATTTAATTAATATATTTTAATGGTAATTTAAAGTTTCACTCCACTTTTGGTTTCTGGAGAAATTAATTTTGGCAAACTTGATTTTATAAAGATTCACTCATTTCTAGTCAGTACACTATTTACCTCGATATTTGTGCTCATATTGATTTTATAAGTAGTATTCATAGTTTGTACTTTGAGTGTTGTATCCATTTTTTGTGGTATTTTGATATCTTTTTGCAATAATTTCTAAGCCACAAATGCTGAAATAAATATGATGCATTGTAAATATTAATAAATAAAAAAATAACTATATACTGATTTATATACTAAAAATATAGGATTCACACAGACAAGGACAGTTGAAAGTGCTGTGCACATAACACTTGGCCATGAAAACATATATATTCAGAGCGAGACATCAAACTAATGCATACATAATGCCCTAAGGGGCACCAACAAAGCTGAAGGTGGTGCATGCTGATTTGCAACTAGTACTTCTACCCCAAGGTGTTTTCCAACACTGAAGAACCATAAATACACATAGTGACACTAATATCACTTGCTCTAGTTGCAGGCTATTCACATCTGTTTGTCATCAACACATCCCATCTGCATTACCTATATAAGAATTAGGCATTCATATAAAGTGCCTTGAAAAAGTATTCATACCCCATGAATATTTCTAAAGAAATTTATGTACACCCATAAACATAAATGTATTTTATTGGGATATACCAACACAAAGTACCAAGTACTTGTGAAGTGTAAAGGAAAGTATATCTAGTTTTCTAAATATTTAAAAAATATAGATTCTGAAAATTGTGATAACATTTGTATTGATGGCGCCCTTGTGAGCAGGGCGGCCACAGGGTGAACTGCAGCCAGGTAAGGTAGAGACGGTTGACTGAAAAAACGCCCACACAGGTACACACACTGACCCTACGCCAAGGACTCTAGGTTAGGCAAGGGGTAGTAGGGGTTAAGAGTAGTGTGGGTGGAGCGTAGAGCAGCACTGAACAAGTGGGTGGAGAGACCAACAATAGAAAAACCTGGGAATACAGTCAGAAAGTCAAGGAAAAGACACAGTGAGGGAGAACAAGAACACCGAGTTGAGGCAGACATTCCCAGGAGAAAGGGTTCCCTGGAGGACGCAGAATCCTAGAGGCTACATTCCTAGGAGAGAAAGCTCACTCCATAGCCGGAGGTGAGGGAAAGAAGCCAGAAACAGAGACACCTCAGAGTGAGAAAGAGGGAACCTGTGATCCCACAGTCATACCTGGGACACTGGAGGCTGGGCCGCTGCAGCCAGAGAGCCTGCTCTGTAGAGGTGACTGGGGGCACTCTGGGACCCTAATCTCGAGACACACTGGCATGGGGCAGGTACTCCATGACCTGCAGCCTACGTACCACCACGGTCAAAGAACACAGCCATCAGACTAGAGCTAGTGACCCTGACAGACAGGGAATCATCAGACAAAAGCCCCCAAAGGCCAGATCAAAACCGTGAGTGTGGAGACAGAGAGAAAGAAAAGGGCCTGAAAGGACTTGAGGGAAGAAACACAGAGGAGCTGCCTGAGCTGCATTACCCAGTTACCCGGAGCAGTGCTAAATTATGAGAACTGTAACTTGAAAGAGCTGAAAGAACTGTAACTTGTAAACTGTTGTGAACTGCTGCTAAAGAACCTTAAGTAAAGTACCTGGTAAGCTTACCACTGCCGGAGACTGCTTCTTTCCAGCGTCGCTGCAGAGTCCCGCCTGAGGAGCCACATACTGTCGTCCCTACACACTGGCTGGAGAATCTGTAGCAGTGAAGTAAGTGTCTTGCACAGAGCACAATCCCTCACCAGGCCCCTCCATCATTACTACACCTGCCCTGGGGACCCTCAGCCCTACCCGAGGAGGGCTTACCATCCACGCTGGCCTAAGTCACCGTCCCCAGCAGGAATACGGCAGCAGTGGTTCTACTAACCACATACCCCGGGTCGCGTCACAACAAATCCCCTGTAAATACTCCCTTTACTTGCTGCATCTGGGTCAACGGAACCGGGCCCAGCACCTTGGCTTCCCCCAGAGACAGTACAATCCGGTCTCAAGTACCCCATTCCCTAGTGTACGACATATTCAGCCTTCTGTACTCTCACACCCCTAAATAAAATCCTGAGTGAACAATTTGTGATTGGGTGAGAAGTGCCTACAACATCAGGAATTTGTGTTCTTGACACTACGTTCTGTTCATGGGAAGCATTCGGTTGTAGTTTTTCTTGGGAGATCCTCACAGCTACTCAGTGAGCGGTTCAGACACTTGACAGGTGTAGTCTGTGGCTTGACCATGTAGTTGTGCGCTGTATCTTGACTGGTATAGTCTGCGGCTTGACCATGGAGTTGTACCTGGGGTCTGACCACCTCTCAAACGCTACTAGTGTGATGAAGCAATAAGCCTCCTTCACTGTCACCCATGCTTACTGATGGAGGTTTTGGCACCTACTAACTTCTGTGCCTGGCCAGGCCTTTTATATTTGGTAACTGCATTACAGATATCAAGTGACCTGGCACATCTTCTAAATTCTTCCCTTCAGGAAACACAGACTGAGTCCTTTACTTACTGTTTATTCCCATCTCGGCATTTATGGAAGTCTATTTTAGCATTTTCGGCCATCAAATGGTGACAATTTCTTGCAGACATTTTGCACGTCCTCTTACACTTGAAACAGGTCTACTGATACACAACAACTCAGCAGTAGTAGAATGGGTACCAGGACATCCCACATTTCCTCCAGAAATCACTTTATTAGTAAAGGTCTGGGAACTTGCTATCTACCTTATGGAGAGGAGTTTTCCTGCAACCATAAAAAGGAACTTGCTATCTACCTTATGGAAGTGGGTGGAGAGACCAACAATAGAAAAACCTGGGAACACACAGTCAGAAAGTCAAGGAAAAGAAACAGTGAGGGAGTAGAAGAACACCGAGTTGAGGCAGACATTCCCAGGAGGAAGGGCTCTCTGGATGATGCATAATCCTAGATGCTATATTCCTAGGAGAGAAAGCTCGCTCCATAGCCGGAGGCGAGGAAAGAAGCCATAAACAGAGATACCTCACAGTGAAAAAGAGGGAGACTGGTGATCCCACAGCTATACCTGGGACACTGGAGGCTAGGCCGCTACAGCTAGAGAGCCTGCTCTGTAGAGGTGACTGGGGGCACTCTAGGACCCTAATCTCGAGACACACCGGCGTGGGGCAGGTACTCTATGACCTGCAGCCTACCTACCATCACGGTCTAGGGACACAGCCATCAGACTAGGGCTAGTGACCCTGACAGAGAGGGAATCATCACACAAAAGCCTGTGAAGGCCAGACCAAACCCGTGAGTGAGGAGACAGAGAGAAAGAAAGGGCCTGAAAGGACTTGAGGGAATCAACGCAGAGGAGCTGCCTGAGCTGCATTACCCAGTTGCCTGGAGCAGTACTAAAGTGTGAGAGCTGTAACTTGAAAGAGCTGAAAGAACTGTAACTTGGCAGCGGTGGTTCTACTAACCACATGCCCCGGGTGGCGTCACAACAAATCCCCTGTAAATACTCCCTTTACTTGCCGCATCTGGGACAACGGGACCGGGCCCGGCACCTTGACACCCCCCAGAGACAGTATAACCCGGTCTCGAGTACCCCGGTCCCTAGTGTGTGACAACTTGGCATTACAAGCAGGATATCATGCCCACCAAACTGGGTACTGTGTGCCTGCAGAGACTTGTGTTTGGACTATGTAAAAAGAATCCCCATAATGGCAGTCCAAATAGACTGACGCCATATGTTGGCCATGCGGCCACAGTGAGGGAGAAGAAAAACACCGAGTTGAGGCAGACATTCCCAGGAAAAAGGGTTCCCTGGAGGACGCAGAATCCTAGAGGCTACATTCCTAGGAGAGAAAGCTCTTCAAAGGAGCTACTTAAAGGTGATGCTGGAGTTCATCCACTTCCTTACTGAAGTGCAAATTTGCATTTTTAATTAGTAAAGTGAGCCCACTGTTATGTCATTTCTTTTCAGTATTACTACAACTGTGCAGGCCTTAAGATACTGTCACACACCACAATCTCGCCTGGCGATGTGTGGCGATATTACGTGCGCACTCACGTTTTTCATGGCCACCTCAGATCACTGATGGCGGCGTCACGCACCGCAATATCGCCCTGAAGCTAAGGCGATGTGTCGCTCCAGAAATCGCCTCACCTACAGCGGAAGCAATCTTGCCTCATTCCATCGCCGCTTCACACGCCGCAATCTCAAAGGCAATGTGGGCGTACATGTTCAGCGCGGCGAGGAGATAGGCGTGCCACAGTGGTTTACACCGTGCCCCATACTTGCTCACACATGACAGCTCAGATGTTGGGGTACACATCGTAGATGCGTGCCATGGGCCAGTGTGTGTGTGTTGCAAGAGCCACAATTGACGACATGAGCGTGTATTTGTGACAATCTCTGATAGACAATTGCATCATGTATTAGCCAGCCTTCCAGAGCAGGATGACCAATTGTAACGCAGTTGTGTTGTCCAATGAGCGTGTATGGGGCGCGGTGTAAACCACTGTGGCACGCCTATCTCCTCACCGCGCTTAACATGTACGCCTACATTGCCTTTGAGATTGCGGCGTGTGAAGCGGCGATGGAATGGGGCAAGATTGCTTCCGCTGTAGGTGAGGCGATTTCCGGAACGACACATTGCCTTAGCTTCAGGGCGATATTGCGGTATGTGACGCCACCATCGGCGATCTGAGGCGGCCACGAAAAACGTGAGTGCGCATCTAATATTGCCACACATCGCCAGGCAAGATTGCGGCGTGTGACGGTACCTTTAGAGCAGGGGTCTCAAACTCAGCTGGGTTGGTGGGCCGCACATAGAAAAACATTTATAGCGGGGGGCCGCATCCCTTGTAGTACTAAGTGATATTTTTAGTAATACCAGAATTTTTTGCTCAATGTAGTAAAGTACAAATCCTGATCCCCTTCTTGTAGTAATGTCCCCATCCTGTAGTAACGTCCTTTTCTACTGATGTCCCCCATCCTGATCCCCTTTTCTAGTAATGTCCCCCTTCCTGATCCCCTTTTCTAGTAATGTCCCCCATCCTGATCCCCTTTTCTAGTGATGTCCCCATCCTGATCCCCTTTTCTAGTGATGTTCCCCATCCTGATCCCCTTTTCTAGTGATGTTCCCCATCCTGATCCCCCTTAGTAGTGATGTCCCCCATCCCGATCCCCCTTAGTAGTGATGTCCCCCATCCCGATCCCCCTTAGTGGTGATGTCCCCCATCCCGATCCCCCTTAGTAGTGATGTCCCCCATCCCGATCCCCCTTAGTAGTGATGTCCCCCATCCCGATCCCCTTTAGTAGTGATGTTCCCCATCCTGGACCCCTTTTTTAGTGAGGTCACACATCCTGGTCCCCTTTTGTACTGATGTCCCCCATCCTGATCTATTTTTAGAGTGATGCCCCCATCCTGTTTTACCTTCTTTTTACACACTCTCACACACCCTCACACACAAACCCACACACACACATACTCTCTCACACACACACACACACACACACACCCTCATATACACACACACACACACACACACACTCACACATCCTCATACACACTCATACATACACAAACTCACACACACCTCACACACACTTTCTTACACACATATCCTCACTCACATACTCACACTCTCACACACACCCTCTCACACACACTCACTTTTCTCACTTTAATGATGCACCGCTCCAGTGCAGGGGGCCGCTGCGGTCCCCGCTGTGCTGACTTCCGGCCTCCGCTGTGCTATGACTTCCTCCAGCCGCCGCTCAGACAAGCTCTGTTGCTCAGCAAGATCAATGCAATCTGCCAGCTAGAGGCCCGCATGTGACGTCATATTCCCCCACCAGCTGCGGACCTCTCATTGGCTGGCAGCTTGCATTGATCTTGCTGAGTGGCAGAGCTTGTTAGTGCCGGGGGCAGAAGTCAAAACACAACGGGGACAGGAGCGACCCCCTGCACTGGGGTGATGCATCATTAAGTTGTCCAAGGTGCCGCGGGCCGCATAGTGAAGCCCCAGGTTTGAGACCCCTGCTTTAGAGGTTTGTTTGGGTGTAACATGAAAAATGTGTAAAAGTATCGTAACACGCTGCAATCTTGGCAGGTGATGTGTGGCGATCTAACGTTTTTCGTGGTCGCCTCAGATTGCCGATGGCGGCATCGCACGCCGCAATTTCGCCCTGAAGCTAAGGCGATGTATCGCTCCGGAAATCGACTCACCCACAACAAAACCTATCTTGCCTCATTCCATCGCCACTTCACACGCCGCAATCTCAAAGGCAATGTGGGCGTACATGTTCAGCGCGGTGAGGAGATTGGCCTGCCACAGTGGATTACACCGCGCCCCATACACGCTCATTGGACAACGCAGCAGCATTACGATTGGTCAGCCTGCTCTGGAAGGCTGGCTAATACATGACGCCATTGTCTATCGGAGTTTGCACTGAGTTTGCGGACGGTTGTGTGGCTGAAGATGTGTGTGGTGCTGAACAGACAGCTCTTCAAATATGGCGCTGTGTCAGCTGACAGCCAATGGGAACACAGTAGCCCACACCAATATCAGACGGGGCGCGGACTACAGCACGCTGAGGCATGTCTACGGGAAATCAGAGACAACGCTCTTTCCATCACTATCGCCCTGTCACACGCCACAACATGGAAATATCGCTTTAACGATTGTGCCTGATTTCTGAGCACTGTTCAGGAATCAGACGACGGCCGATGGGCAATCTATCGTCACAAAATTGCCCAATCACACGCCGCAACTGTGAGGCAATTTCACAGCGATTGCATCGGGGCGACATATCGCCTTTCGATTTCCAGGCGAGATTGCGGCGTGTGATGGTACCTTTAAAATTCAGGGGGTATGAATACTATTTTTAAGTCACTGTAGCTCCATGCATCAGCTACAATGGTGAAACATCCTTTTTTCACTTTGCCAACACGAGAAGGTCATAATATATGAGGGACTGTTTGAGTATGTACATTTGAAAGTCAGTCAATCTGGTTCCTGAATAGAAGAAAAGCTCTTCTCTGACATATCAATATATTTCTTCCAAATTAAGCACCCTAAAGCTTATTGCCTTATTATCAATGCAAACATATACTGTATAATGATATTACACTATCCTCTACTATACCTTCAATTCTATGCATTAAAATGTTTTTTTTTTCAGTTTTATTATATGAGAAATATTATGCAATGTTCTCTTTATTATATATTCCAGTTTACAAATTATAATTTTGAATGCAGATTTTTCTCACTGATTTCTACATATAGTGCTAAGGTTTTTTTTTTTAGTTACCTACTACCTACTCTAACTAATTGATGAAGTTCTTGAGCATTGAGATCACTATCTAAATGGCAAATTAGGAGAAATGAAATGAGTTACCATACAAGGGATGCTTTCAGTTCTACATAGTTATTAAGAAAGCACTTACAGTTTTGTAATGGTTTCCAGATCATTATAATAGCCTTGACCCTGATATTTTATCAAATGAACACAGATCCCAATTGTTCCACTTCAAGTGCCATTCCAATAACATGCAGTTGCTGATTTTGGCAGACAGTAATAGAGTTTGGAAATACTCAAATTGCATTTATTTAAGGGTTTTAAAACCTTATAACTTGCCCAGTGTAAACTCTGCTGTGTCTTACATTACTGATTCTGTAATGCCAGTAAGAGGATGATAGAATTATTCCATTAAGTACAGTGACAGTCTTTTTTTAATTCTACACTTTATACCCAGGAACATTTACTTACATGTGCTTGGCTAATCTTTCCTTCAACCATTATGTGGTGCCACTAAATGCTACCTTGCTCTTTATGTAGGACCTCCTTTCTTACAAAAGATTAAAAAGAACTGGACAGTGGAAAAGGATAATAACCATAGAATTAGACTTTACAGGTTTCATTTGCAGTCTATAACCATGGAGAAACGTAAAAGTTAATTCCCCAGAAACAAGTGATTCACACAATTTGTTGATCATTTGGGTTTGACCACTGGTACAACAGAGATCTCAAGACCAAGGTCTTTAGAACTCCAGAAACGGGGAGCTGCAGTCACATCTCAGATAGTGGTGAAGTGTGGATCAACAACCTCTACTCCATGTATTGTCAATGTGCTAGCAGAGCGCTGCATTGGGCAGTCCCATAATACATTAAGTAGAGGCCCCACATGTCCACTACCACTCAACTGAGGGTAAGGTTGCAAAGCCCAATCTTGGAATTGCTGGGGGTTTCAGGTGTACAACTCGCAGTGTTCAGGAATTTATTATCTAGCCCATGGAAAAGGGATAATTTTTTTTATGAATAACCCTTTAACCCCTTCCCAATCATGAACGTATCCATAGAATTTGGGAGGGAAGATGTTCCTGATTAAGAAGATATAGATACATCCTTGTGATTTTACGGGCAAAACAGCTGATCCCACATCATCGCTACCAGATCTCTGGCTTATGTTAAAGCCGGCACCTAGCTCTCACGGCCAGGAGTGGTGCGTGCAGTTTAACCCCCTAAATGCTGTGATTAATAGCAATCTGAACCCCTGTGGTCATGGGTACCTGATCGCTACCATGGAAACCCAAGGTCATCGTCATGTTGACTCCCAGGTCACACAGCTATGGAAACCTCGCACACCATGGATGGTGACCTGAGCAATAAAAGGTAATGTTCCACATAGGGACTAAGTAAAAAGTTAAAATAAGTATAAAAATATTAAAAAAGCACAAACAAAAAAATACAATAGCAATATATACATACACTTATGTAAAAAATTAACAAAAAAAAGTACACATATTTGGTATTTCTGCATCTATATCAACCTACTCTATAAACACACTAGCTAATCACTTCAGTGAACACTTTTAAAAAAGGCAAAAATGCTATGCTTTTTCAATATACCGCCAAAAAAGTGGAATAAAATGCAATAAAAAGCTGCATATAATTGAAAATCCTATTGCTGAAAATATGAACTTGTCCCGCAAAAAAAACTAGCCAGCACACATCTGATTGGAGCAATAATAAAGTTATAGGTCTCAGAATACAGCAATGCAAAAACAATTCTTTTTTTCCATGAAATTGCTTGTATGGTGTAAAAGTGGCAAAACTTAAAAAAAAACTATATAAATGTGGTATCACTGTATTGTACTGACCAGAAGAATAAATCTGTTTAACTAATTTTATGACACAGACTATAAATGTCATAAAAAATACTGAATTTCTGTATCTTCTTGATTCTCCCTCATAAAAAAACAGAATAGAAAGTGATCAAAAACATTAAGTGGTGCAAATAAAAACTCCTACTTATCCCACAAAAAAGCTCTCGTATAACTCTGCAATCAGTAATATGCAAAAACTATAGCCTTCAAAATTCGGTGATGATAAAAATACTTTATTCTTTAGAAAAACGTTTTTAGTGTGAGAGTAACCAAACTTTAAAAAACTATATAAATCTGGTATTGCTGTGATTGTACTGATCTGCTTAATAATGCTGCCTAATCATTTATACTGCAAGATGAATGGTGTAAAAAATAGTAATAAAACCAATTCTTCAATTGCTGCTGATTTGTTTCTTCTGCATCCCAAAGATTTATCGCTTACATCAGTGATTACATATATATCTATGAAAAACGTGATTCAGACAAAATTCTTAATGGAACATTTAGTGTAATGAGGCAGAGGGAATCATTTTGAACTCTCATCTGACCTGTGTTGCACCAGTGTTAATCTTTTTACTCATCTTTTTAGGCAAACACAAAGTTCAGTTATATGTTTTGTGCACCTTTGAAAAGACAAACTTTGAAAGGCCAAACAGAGTCTAGAATATGACTGCTGCTTCATTAGTGTATTGCTTCACCAAGGGTTTCACCTGAATCACATATTTTGGAGATGTAGCAGGAAACCTGAATGTAAGTGCTCAGCATAGAGCACATGATAAAGGTGAACTGATCCAAAATGTTCTGTAGCCAAATTGCCCCCAATACCATTGAACACAGCCCATAAAAAACAAGTCCTCGCCAAGGTCCATCATCTGTTAACTGAAATATAGAGGGCTTCCATGTTACAGGTAGCACATAGTCTCTGGAAAAGTGCTATGGCTCCTTGCCCCCCAAAATAAAACTAGTAAAATATGCACTCCCAAATCCAAATGCTCACTACTAGTGAATGGCAAACCTGCTAATCTTTGGGTTCGGTGGATCTGGCTGGACGTTTTTAAAGTCCAGGTACAGGACCGACCTTGACCCAAACTTTAGTTTTAACCCCGAACCTGGACTTTAAATATATGAAATAGTGGCTGGGGGGTTGTAAAAAAAAAACAAAATCGTGATTAATCATCAGTGTAATTACTTAATGGGTCTGTGCGCTTGTATTTCCAGGATTGCTCACTTACTTCCTGATTATTCACTGATCGATAGATGCTAGAATGTATGGGCTGCTTCCAGGTTACTGAACTTACTCCAACAGCTAATCACAGACATCCACTCTCTTTGACAGCAGCTATGATTGGCTGTTGCACCTCTCACCCATTGTGCCACTTCTGTGAGTTGCCATAGATGTCCTACCTGATGTCTTAGCACTGTAAAAGTAAATAATTGTTAACAATTACGTAGAGCTTCGCTGTATGTTTGATTCTCAAAGAAGATGAAGTGGACAGCTATGGGCTGCCACCTGAGATGTCTGGCTTTACCCTGGCTGGCAATCAAAACTAGAGGGGACACCATTAATGTTTTTAATTATTTAAATAAATAATTAAAAAAATGTGTGGACTTAGCCCTATTTTTGATTGCCAGCCAAGGTAAAACCCAGGCAGCTGGGGGCTGGTATTCTCAGCATGGTGAGGTCCATAGTTATTGTGCCCCCACAAGGCTAAAGAATAGCAGCCCGCAGTGACCCCATAAATTGGCGCATCCATTAGAAGTAGCAATTCCTGGCACTGTACCTGGCTCTTCCTTTTACACTATTTCCTTACAGCATTGATCATTGGTGGGTATCAGAGACCTTAACATTATCAATCTTGGCTTAATGACAAGCTGTCAATACTCAGCTATCATGAACCCCTTCTATCACTCCGATGCCACTGCAATCTTGAGCTCACAAAACGTTTGTGGAGAAAATGTGTTTTTTTTATTTTCACAGCGCAACATTCTGAAATTCTGTGAAGCACTTGGGTGTTTAAGGTGGTCAGCACACAGCTAGGTAATTTATTTGAGGGGTCCTGGTTTAAAAAGTCAAATGCCACTCCATCCCTTCTGAGCCCTGTATTGACAAGCTGTCAATACTCAGCTATCATGAATCCCCTTCTATCACTCCGATGCCACTGCAATCTGGAGCTCACAAAACGTTTGTGGAGAAAATGTGTTTTTTTTTATTTTCACAGCGCAATATTCTGAAATTCTGTGACGCACTTAGGTGTTTAAGGTTGTCAGCACACAGCTACTTAATTTATTTGAGGTGTCCTGGTTTAAAAGGTCAAATGCCGCTCCATCCCTTCTGAGCCCTGCCATACAACCAAACAGTAGTTTATCACCACATATTGGGTATTGGCGTATTTAGGAAAAATTGCACAACAAATTCTATGGTGCAATTTTTTCTGTTACCCTTGTGAAAATACAAAATTTGAAGCTAAAATATTTTTGTGGAAAAAATTAATTTTTTATTTTCACTGCTTAACATTCTAAAATTCTGCGAAGGAACGGGGGGTTCAAAGTGCTCACTGCACATCTAAATAAGTTCCTTGAGGGGTCTATTTTCCAAAATGGGGTTAATTATGAGAAGTTTCCATTATATAGGCACATCAGTGATTCTCCAAAAGCAACATGGTGTCAGCCTACGATTCCACAGTCTTGCGTTTCAAAAGTCAAATGGCGCTCCTTCCCTTTCAAACCTTCTATGGGCCAAAGCAGTAGCTTTCCATAACATATGGGATATCAGAGTACTCAGGAGAAATTGCACAACAAATTATATAGTTTTATTTTTTCTGTTACCCTTGTGAAAATAAAAAATGTTGAGCCCAAAAAATGTTTGTGGAGAAAATGTGATTTTTTTTATTGTGATGGCTCAATTTTCTGTGATTCTGTGAGGCACTTGGGGTTCAAGGTGCTTTCCACACATCTAAGAACTTTTCTTGAGGGATCCAGTTTCCAAAAGGGGGTCACTTGTGGAGATTTCCATTGTTTAGGCACATCAGGGGCTCTACAAATATGACATGGCATCCACTAACAATTCCAACCAATTTTGTGTTTAAAAAGCCAAATAGCACTCCTTCCCTTCCGAGCCCTACCATGTAACCAAAGAGGAGTTTTACACCATATATGGGGTTTTCAGCGTACCTAGAAAAAATTGCACAACGAATGTTGGGGTCCATTTTCTCCTGTTACCCTTGAGAAAATACAAACTTTTAGGCTAAAGTAACTTTTTTGAGGAAGAAAGTAAAATTGTCATGTTCTCCCTCCACATTGCTTTAGTTTCTATTGAGCACCTGAAGGGTTAATAAACTTCTTGAATATGGTTTTGAGCAGTTTGAGGGGTGCAGTTTTTCAAATGTTGTCACTTTTAGGTATTTCGATACTTTCCGAATTTAACTCAAAAATATCATCCTAAATTTAGAATAAACATGAGGCACAGTATGTCACAAAAAGACAGCAATCTTTGAGATCTATTGAAGCATTCAAGAGTTATTAACCATTAAAGTGACACTGATCAGAATTGAAAAAAATGGCCTGGTCATGAAGGTGAAAATAGGCTCGGAGTGAAGGAGTTAAGACTACATGGAAGGGAGTGAGGCATGGAATTTTGTGCTTTTAAACTTTTTTAGTCTATTTTAAATAAAATCTTTGCCCTGCAATTAATCCCTGCTGCATCTAATCTCTTCTATGTGCCATGCATTTTGTGTTGACTTGGTATGGCTCTTTTTCCAAAATCTAATCCCTGCTGCCTCTCATTTCTACTATGTGCCATGCATTTTGTCTTGACGTAGTACGACTTCATCATTATACACATCTTTTCCCTGCATATTATCCCTGCTGCATCTCATCTCTTCTATGTGCTGTGCATTTTGTCTTGACTTGGTACGACTTCATCATTATACACATCTTTTCCCTGCATCTATGCTGCCTCTCATCTCTTCCATGTGTCATGCATTTTGTCTTGACTTGGTACGACTTCATCATTATACACATCTTTCACATGATTTGATCTGTTCTTCCTGCATGGCTCATTGTGGTATATCTGTAACTACTCATTCCTCCCTTCTTAGTTTATGACCTCTGTGTTACTATAGCTATATGTTTATGTATCTAGTCTCAGCTTTGATTAGATGATCAAGAGAAGTCCATGCCTTCCCCCTGGTCACACCGGATTGGAGTTGTGTTATAAATTATGGCACTCAGGTCTGTTCAGACTTTAGTCTGTTCAGTGCATAATTCCAAGTGCAGAATTCAAAATGTCATATAACGAATTAGACCAGAATTGGACCAGAAAGGACCACAAGATACTGGAATACATAGTTACCGTAAACAATATTTCTATTTCTTTTCACTTTCACCTTCATACTACTTCATTTCTTACTAACTCCACTAATCCTTCCACCCAGTAATATAGTAGTGCTCTCTCCCTCCATCCTACCCTGTCATTTCACCTCCTCCTCAGAACTGCGCATACAATACTTTGTCTCCAGCCATGCGCGCCCACCATGTGCCCTCTCCTGCTCCGGCCTTCTAACGCTCTCTCTGCTTCTCCTACTTGCTGGTGATATATCCCCAAATCCTGGACCTCCCTCATCACATCTCCACAGTCATTTCTAACCCACACCTACGATCAAACACAAACTTTTGCAACCTTAATAACCTTATGCCCACTCATCCAGCCACTACTCCCACAGTCCCTCTACCTGGAGCACTATGGAATGCTCGATCCGTCTGCAACAAACATTCATATATCCATGACTTCTTTATCACTAACAAGCTCCCTTTCCTTGGCAACACTGAAACCTGGCTTATCCCCTCTGACACAGGCTCTCCAGCTGCTCCTTCTTATGGTGGATTCAATCTTTGTCAGACAACCTGCTCCAGTAAGAAGCATGGTGGAGGAGTTGGCTTGCTCCTGTCAGATAACTGCTCCTTTACCCTAATTCCACTGCCATCTTCCTTTACTCTTTACCTTTGCAGCTCCCCGCTGTCCTCGCTGTCCTCCGGTGTGTCCAGGCTCCTCCAGTGTCTTCGGTCTCCCTGAGGTGCAGCCGCGCTGGAGCAGATGGGGTTAATCACAGCCTAACTTGCTGTGTGCCCCTGCTCAACTCCGCCCAGCCTGACATCACAGCAGCCCAGCTCGAGTTCTGATTCGCTCCTAGGAACCAGCAGGTGCAGCCAGATGACAAGCCAATCAGAGGTCACGACGGTATAGGTAGCCACAGAACTACTTGTTGCACAGAGGGATTTCCACATCAGGTACCCTACACATGCAACACCTTCCATCCTAGACCTGAAGGGGGAGCTCTACTTGCTGCCTTCATGCAAGGTCCCCTATAAATTCAGGCCCAGGGGAGGAGTTAGGCAGTTCAGTGCAGAGCAGCACTGAGGAAGACATCCTGGTGAATGGAACCACGCTAGGCCCATACCAGAGGAAAGCCTAGCCAGTGCAGAAACCTGAAAGTGAGGGTCGGAGGCAAGGCAAGGAACAGAGTGGGGGCAGAGGAACCATACCGGTTCACCCCAGGAAGCAATCCGGACACTGGAGTCCGAGTCTGCAAGGGTCCAGTGAGCCCAGCGGAGAATACCAGAAGACCAAGGAGACTTCAGTCTCTTGCTAACACTTGGAGCACAGCTAGTAACAGAGCCAGGGACCGCGGAGGAGCAGTGGTGCCCGTCAGACGGTTCTCACAGCCTGCTATACAAGTGAGGAGTCAGAGGAGGTCAGGCCAGGTTTCAGACAGGTCAGCACCTAGACAAACCAACAAGGAGGCCTCATAACTCACCTCATAACTAGGTGTGGAAATCCTAAAGTGCCTCCCGACCACCTGGAGTGTACCCTGGATAGTGCCTGTCATAACATCAGTAAAAGGTATGGAAACAACTCCCAGTGTGTGTGTCAGTTATTCCAGCACCTGACCCTGTCCAACACATAGACTGTGTGCTGCCTGTAGAGCCACCTTCCTTCCCAGCAGTGCTGACAGGCCAGCCTGAGGAGCCGCACACTTGATTCCCTGCTAAGAGTTGCCTTCCTGTGCAAAATCCCTATTCTAACACACTGCCCCGGGGACCCGCTCCACCTACGGGGAGCATTATCATCTCGCTGCCCATCCATCATTCCCAGAGGTCTGCAGCAGCGCTGGTGCCATCACAGGACACCGTAGGTGGCGTCACAAAACTTTCCTTTATTTTATTTTTCCCCTTTTTGTTTTGCCATTTTTCAGCGACCACCAAGGCCATGGCCCCAGGCGCCGGCCACAAGTGACAGCACCTTTAATCGATGTCCGGGATCAGAGTACCCACGGCCATTACTGCACCACAGATCGGGAAGAAAGGGGGCGTAACGGCCAAATGGGCATGAAGACAAGCCCCGCTCCATGCTCTGATGAGAACTGCCAAAGCGCAGCAACCCGATCCGGAAATACCCGAGTGCTCTACCTACCGCCTGCGGAGCCACCGACTACTTTTCTTTTTCAGAGACTGGCTAAATTAACTAGGGGGGAGAGAGAATGGATGCACAGCGGGAGAATGATGCAGCAGAGCCCACAGCCAGTAACTTAGCCGGGACCGCAGCCAGTGGAGGGGCCGCAGCACCTGGCGCTGTGGCACCAATCATGCTGATCTCTCTGCAATATATCCCGGGAGCCAAGTTACCGCAGTATGATGGCCGACCATATACCCTGGCTGGGTTCAGGAGAAAGATATGCAGTGTACTTGATATGTATATATCTGGCAAGCAGTGGGCGTCTGTTGTGATGGGACAATTAACAGGTGCAGCAGAGCTTGAAATTGAAACCTGGTCAGAGGCAGAGAAGGAATCAGTAACAACAATCGTATCAAGGCTGAGCTAAGAATAAGGTTTTACCACTGTAAACAGAGGCAGCAGGACAGTATCAGAGACTACACCTCCAGGAGGCGCTGCAGACCCTAAAACAGGTAGACCCGGCCAGTGTGCGGGATTAAAATGCAATGATGGTTGAACAGTTTATTCAGGGGTTACGGTCATCTCATGATAGCAGACAAGTGCGTTGGTGGGCCCTAGAACACCCTGATGCAGACTTTGCCATCCTGAAGGACTGGGCCATCAAAGCACTGCAACCCCTGACAACGTCAGATCCTGCACCTCTGCAGTGGCAAGCCTGTGCCTCTCCTCAAAAAGTGACACCTCCCTCCTCACCCTCTGCTGAGACCAATATGCAGGCTGTGTCCCCTGGTGACTCTGATAGCCTGCGCGTTGAGGTGCGCCAGCTAAGTAAGGAGGCTCTACTGCTCCGGCCGGAGACAAAGCCACCAGAGAAGATCCAGCTCGCCGACAGTCCCGAGGACGTCCCGTGGATGAGAGGGAAGAAGACCATATCACTCCGTGGAGGACCAACGATCGCTACAGCTTTACAGGACAACCCATCTGTCGCCGTTGCAACAAGACGGGCCACTTCGCCAGGCAGTGCACTTTAAACCAGCAACCCATGGGACCATGGTCCAACCCCCAGGAATAGACCAAGCAGGCCCATCAGACTGGCGTGATAGGTATGTGGAAAGACGGCTGTATCTGTCCATCAGGCTAGAGAGCATTCCCACTCCTACACTACTACACACTGGCTCGCAAGTAACCACCATACCACAAATCCTTTACAATAGATTTTGGCCCGACCTTGAACTTACTCCTCCAGATACTAACCTCAATATTTATGCTTCAAATGGGTTACCAAATGACATAGTTTGGGTTAGAGAAGTAACAATAAAAGTGGGGAGGGTGGAGTTAAAGGGCCAAGGACGTATTGTGGTCAAAACTAACCCTAACAACAGGGACCCGCATATCATACTTGGTACAAATGTAATTGGAAATTGTCTGGATGAAGTGTTGTTTTTACTCCGAGAGATTGCAGACACTGCCAATGCCGGGCAGCAGAGAGTTCTACAGAAGGAGATCAGAGCCCTCCTGCGCAGACAACAGGTAACCCTGTCCGGTGATGAAATTGGTAGTGTGCGGGTGACAGACTCGATTCCCATTGTGGTACCCCCAAAGAGTGAAATGATGATTTTGTATCAGGCAGCAATAGACCTCAGCGGGCGGTACTACCAGGCAGTAGTAAAGCCCATTGTGTTCAGAAGGAAGGCCCACAAACCTGACAGCCAGGAGGGTGGTTGATGTACGCAAGGGAAGGGTACCCATACGTATATTAAACTGTGGAGAGGAAGAGGTCTAACTGCCCAGTATTCCACCGTTGCCAAGCTTTTCAATGTATATAACAACTCAATACATACAATAGAACCCTTGACCGTATCAGACTCATCAGAGGACAACAATTCCAAGAGACGGCTGGAGGACTGGTGTCAGGAGCTCCATGTTGGAACTGACTCCACTCCTTCCCACCAGAAACACGGTGTCTATCAGGTAGTTCAGGAGTATGAAAGGGTCTTTAGTAAGCATCCACTTGATTTTGGGAGGGTAAAAGGGGTACATCACCATATACCCACAGGTAACCATCCACCGATTAAAGAGTGATATAGGCCTGTTCCACCAGCTCACTATCAGTGTGCCAAGGAAATGTTTCAGGACATGAAGGATGTACGGTTCATCAGAGATAGTTGCAACCCCTGGGCAGCTCCATTAGGCTGGCTTCACACTTGCGGACCCTCCACAGCGTCCATGAATGGAAGTGAATGGGAGCGCACGGTCATGCGTAGACCTGCACAGCACCGTGCATTCCCATTCTAAACATAGGGGCTGCGGTCAGCTTGCGGATCCCCTCCGCAGGACGCTGTAGAGGGTCCGCATGTGTGAAGCCAGCCTTAATCCTAGTTAAAAAGAAAGACAGCACTATGAGAATGTGTGTAGATTACAGACAAGTAAATCGCATAACACATAAAGATGCTTACCCGTTACCCCGTATAGAAGAGTCACTTGCTGCATTAAAGACTGCTACTTACTTTTCAACCCTAGATCTTACTAGCGGATATTGGCAGGTCTCCGTTGCAGAAGAAGACCGGGAGAAGACTGCGTTCACAACACCCATGGGCCTATGTGAGTTTAACAGCATGCCATTCAGACTCTGCAATGCACCCGGAATGTTTCAACGGTTGATGAAGTGTTGCCTGGCGCACCGAAACTTTGAAACTGTGCTACTCTACCTGGATGACGTCATAGTGTACTCCAAAACCTATGAAGAACACCTAAAACATCTGTCAAGTATTTAAAGCATTTTCAAAGTTCAGGATGACGCTGAAGCCATCAAAATGCCATTTGCTGAAACCAAAAGTTCAGTATCTTCGGCATGTGTTCAGCGCAGAAGGAGTGGCACCAGACCCTGACAAGATCAACGTAATAAAGCAATGGCGAGAACCAATTACCGTCAGAGAAGTCTGTCAGTTCTTGGGGCTGGTAGCATACTACAGGAGATTCATAAAGGGCTACACGAAGATGGCCACACCTTTGCAAGATCTCCTGGTGGGCCAGACCAAGAAGGGCAAGACCAGAGGTCCTCTGTTTGAATGGGGTAAGGAACAGGAAGAGTCCTTCAACCAGATGAAGAGGCCGTGACTGGAGATGGGATCCTGGCTTATCCTGATTACAATTTACCGTTCTTGCGGTACACTGATGCCAGCAACGAGGGGTTAGGAGCTCTGTTGTCACATAAGCGGAATGGCAAGGAGCGAGTGATTGCCTATGCCAGCAGGAAGCTCATTCTACGGAAAGAAACCTCAATAACTACAGCTCGTTCAAGCTGGAATTCCTGACCTTGGTCTGGGCTGTCACGGAACGGTTCAAGCATTACCTAGCGGCTGCGAAGTTCACTGCCTTCACGGACAATAATCCTCTTACACACCTTGATACTGTGAAGTTAGGGGCAATTGAGCAACGCTGGATGGCCCAGTTGTCAAACTACAACTTCACTATCAAGCACCGGGCAGGCCATAAGAACGCCAAGGTGGGCGCCCTGTCGAGGATGCCTCACTTACCAGATGTGGGAGAAGACATGGATGAGCTAGAAGAAATAGAGCTACCCACCTTCTATCGCCACAATGCATCCCATTGTCAGCCGACTTGTCAGAAATGTCGTGAGACAACGCTAAACCCACTACCTCATCATGGATGGAAAGAGACACAAGACAGTGACCCAGCTGTCAGCTTAGTCAAGGAGCTGATAATCCAAGAAGGTTCACGTCTTAACCCGGATGCTCCACCTGGGGCGCAACACCTGTGGAAAGAGAGAAGCAGGTTGTTCATCTACCAGGGAAAGCTGTGTCGATGTTTCATAAATCCTAGAACCCACAAGATGGTGTGGCAGATAGTGGTACCTAAGAGAGATGTCCAAATGGTGTTAGAAGCATACGACGATGGAGCAAGACACTTCAGTTGGAAGAAGCTCGAGATGCTGCTGCATGAAAGATTCTACTGGGTTGGCATGAGAAGCGCCATAGAGAGATGGTGTAGACACTATAGACCATGCAACTTAAGAAGAAAAGACCGTGAAAGTCATCGAGCACCACTACAGCCAATTATAACCAAATAACCACTCAAAAAAGTAGCCCTGGATCATTTGAGACTGACCAGCAGAACAAGCTACACTTATGTCTTAACAATGGTGGACCACTATTCAAGATTCCTAGTGGTAGCCCCAGTAAAAGATTTAACAGTGGAAACTGCAGCAAAAACGTTTCAAGCCTACTTCTGTAGTCCACACGGGTATCCGGAGCAGGTGTCGACTGATCAAGGTTCTGCATTTGAAGCTGAGATATTCCAAGAGTTTTGCCATTTATATGGGTGCAAGAAAATACGCACCACGCCTTTCCATCCACAAATCAATGGCATGTGCGAAAAGATGAACAACGTGGTCATAAACTTGTTAAAGACATTCCCTTTGGAAGAAAGAAACATGTGGCTGGAGAAGTTACCTGACTTAGTGGACATGTACTGTATAACAACATATCCATAAGTTCCTCCAATTGTATACCAGCGTATTTAATGCGAGTAAAACCTGGAAAATGACCAGTTGATCTCAAAATGGGAATTGTGATACCTGAAACTGATTCACCTGATGCTGATTGGGACTCCAACCGCAAAGAACAATACAAGAGAGTACAAGAATGTATGGAGAAAAGTCTAAACCAGATCAGAGAAAAGCAAAAGAGAAGTTATAACAAAAATGCACAACCTGTTCCCTTAACACCTGGAGAAATGGTACTCAAGACAAAAAGAAGAGTTCATAAACTTGATGACCTATGGGAAGCAGAACCCTACACAGTGCTAAATTCTAACTTTGACAATAAAAAGACTTGCATAATCAGTAAAGACAAAGGTAGGACAACTGCAACTGTTTCTAGAGACCATCTAAAGAGGTGTCCTAAACAACTAAGACCCCAAGAAGAGATTCCATGTATACCTCAAAGAGAAGGACCAAATGAAAAAGTGATTTATACAGTATTTGGAGATTTTCCTGAAGATTGGCCTCAATGTGAAGGAGCCATAATAATACCTGTAATCACCTTTCTGCAACTAGTGAAAGAATCAGGAAGACTGGAATAGCCTGTTCAAGTTCAAGTAGAACCACCCGTTGTAGTGGAACCAGAGGATCCTGCAATCGGTGTACCTGCCAGTCCTGCAGTAAGACCAAGAAGATGCTCAGGCATACCAGTGTTGCGTAGATTTACACACAGACTAGTAGAGAGTGCATGCACAAGACTAGCAGTAGACACTAGTGCACAGCCTGTACATACGCCAGTACTACACAGATCAACCCGTAGTAATCTTGGGCAGACACAACTCAGGTACAGAAAGTAAAATGTTTATACAGTATGAGTCTTGTATGTAAATGATATGTGAATATTAGTGTACAGAAGGGTGGAGGAACTGGACTAACCACCATGAACATTAAATTAGGAAAAGAAAGATCCTGGGGGTGGAAATTGAAAGCCAGGACTCCTAAGCCGAAATGCCCATAGGAATGATAGGGAATGTAAATGTGTTGACTAATTTATTGTAACCAGAGACTTGAATCCGTAACCGTTAAAAGTATTCAACCTACAGAGACTCTACCTGTAAGAACTTTTGCATATGCTTGGACAATTTAAAATGGACCATAGCCACGGGACTGGTTGGGGCAAAATCTCTTTGACAGCCTGCGGCGGATGGACTAGCACCGTATGGACTGCACCTTTACCTGTTTCTCACCATTTTTCTTGGTTTTTGTATTTTTGAATTTTGCCACTCTGCTCATAATACCCATTAGTGTTATTGTAAATGTTTGAAAAATGTTTCTCAGTCCAGGAGTACTGAATTTAACTAGGGGGAATGTGGCACTCTGCGGTATAGGTAGCCACAGACCCACCTGGTGCACAGAGGGATTTCCACATCAGGTACCATACACATGCAACACCTTCCACCCCAGACCTGAAGGGGAAGCTCTACTTGCTGCCTTCAGGCAAGGTCCCCTATAAATTCAGGCCCGGGGGAGGAGTTAGGCAATTCAGTGCAGAGTAGCACTGAGGAAGACATCCTGGTAAATGAAGCTGTGTTAGGCCTGTACCAGAGGAAAGCCTACCCAGTGCAGGAACCCAACAGTGAGGATTGAAGGCAAGGCAAGGAACAGAGTGGGGGCAAAGGAAACATACCGGTTCACCCCAGGAAGCAAACCGGACATCAGAGTCTGAGTCTGCAAGGGTCCAGTGAGCCCAGCAGAGAATACCAGAGAACCAGGGAGACTTCAGTCTCCTGGTGAAACTTGGAGCACAGCTACTAACAGAGCCAGGGACCGTGGAGGAACAGCGGTGCCTGTCAGACGGTTCTCACAGCCTGCTGTACAAGTGAGGAGACACAGAGGAGGTCAGGCTAGGTTCCAGACAGGTCAGGACCTAGACACACCAACAAGAGACAAGGAGGCCTCACAACTCAATGCGTGTGGAAATCCTAAAGTGCCTCCTGACCACCTGGAGTGTACCCTGGACAGTGCCTGCAATAACATCAGTAAAAGGTACGAAAACAACTCCCAGTGTGTGTGTGTCAGTTATTCCAGCCCCTGACCCTGTCCAACACATAGACTGTGTGCTGCCTGCAGAGCCACCTTCCTTCCCAGCAGCGCTGACAGGCCAGCCTGAGGAGCCGCACACTTGATTCCCTGCTAAGACTGAGACAGAGTTGCCTCCCTGTGCAAAATCCCTATTCTACCATACTGCCCCAGGGACCCTGCTCCACCTACGGGGAGCGTTATCATCTGACTGCCCATCCATCATCCCCAGAGGTCTGCAGCAGCGCTGGTGCCATCACCAGACACCGTAGGTGGCGTCATAAAACTTTCCTTTATTTTATTTTTCCCCTTTTTGTTTTGCCATTTTTCAGCAGCCACCAGGGCTACGGACCCGGGCACCGGCCGCCAGTGACAGAACCTTTAATCAATGCCCGGGATCCGAGTACCCCACGGCCCTGGGATGGGTCATTAGTAATAGGAATACAAAAATATAAAGATAAGACAAATGTATTACTATTTATTGTCTACCAATTTGTCTAGATTAGCCAGTATAAATAGGACCAATCGTCTTTGCTATAGATTGCCATTTGTCACTGTGCATAGACAGTTGGCATTACTTGCTGTTCTGTACTAATTAAAAGTAGCCAACTTTTAGTTGAGAGAAAGGTGGCAATATTCATGTAATTTAGAAAGGAATTTGAAGACAACTTCATTAGTATCGTTCAGGGATTTGGCAAGGTATAAATGGACTGATGTATACTGAATTAATCAAGAAAGCCATTGTTTTTTTGAAAAAATAAGCTATCAAACAAATGTCTGCAGTTAACAGAAATCTGGCTTGTATTCCTGGCAATGTAGAAACCATATTAATCATGCCTCAGAGAGGCAAATATATTACAGGAAACCAGCATTGATAGAGTAATTGGAATATCTTTACCAGAGCAGTTAGTTAGGCTACATCTTAAGTACAGTTTTTACTGTATGATAAACATATCAACTTCATTTATCAGTATTGTGCATTTCTAAATTCTTCAACTCCATTCTCACTCCCACCAAAACAATTTTCTTCTACACTACACAGCACAAAATTTTGCTCATAAATTCTTACTAAAGGTACCGTTACACACTAATATATATCCATAACGATATCGCTAAAATGTCACGGTTTTGGAGGTGTTCAAATGACATCATTAGGACGTCGTTGCGTGAGACACAGAGATACGACTACGATAAATCATTAGATCGTTGATCGCAGATTTGAGAACATGTTCTCAAATCAGAAGATCCATGATCAGCCAATCTGCTGCATCATTCTGTGTGACACTGCAATAATGATGTCGTTCACGACTTCGCCCATTCACATCAGTGAACAAGTATCGTTCGCTGGGCTGTGCGAACCATACCGGCTCGCTGGATTGTTAGTGCGTCGTGCACGATATCTACATCACAAAGCATTCACTGATCTCAGGAGACCAGTCCAAAAAAACACTGCGGGCAGCTGGCTAAAGCGCTCAACACAGTGAATTCCTAGGCGCATTGCCCCCGGGGAATTATGAATATGCAAATAGAGTCTGTGGAGCCTCGGTTAGGAGTCTCAAACACAGGACTAGCCAGATATCCATCCAGGGAAGAACCCAGCCAAGGGGTGGCTCCTTGCGGAGAACACCATAACCACCTTGTTAAGAGGCCCTTTTAGTCAACATCCAGCTCTTTTACAAGCTTAGAGATATGACAAGGGAATACCAAGGCCAGGTATTCATCCACAGACAGCTGTTTCGGGGTATTGCCCCTCATCAGTGTGGAGTAGGATTCTGGCTAGATGGAAGCAAGGCCTAGTAGACCAACATCACAAAGCATTCACTGATCTCAGGGAGACCAGTCCAAAAAAAAACTCGGGCAGTTGGCTATAGCGCTCAACACAGTGAATTCCTAGGCGCATTGCCCCTGGGGAATTATGAATATGCAAATAAAGTCTGTGGCGCCTCAGTTAGGAGTCTCAAATGCAGGACTAGCCAGATATCCCTCCAGGGAAGAACCAAGCCAAGGGGTGGCTCCTTGTGGAGAACACCATAACCACCATGTTAATTAGCCCTTTTAGTCAACATCCAGCTCTTTTACAAGCTTAGAGATATGACAAGGGAATACCAAGGCCAGGTACCCATCCACAGACAGCTGTTTAAGGGTGTTGACCCTCATCAGTGTGGAGTAGGATTATGGCTAGGTGGAAGCAATGCCTAGTAGACCAACATCACAAAGCATTCACTGATCTCAGGGCGACCCGTCCAAAAAAAACACTGCGGGTAGCTGGCTAAAGTGCTCAACACAGTGAATTCTTAGGCGCATTGCCCCCTGGGAATTATGAATATGCAAATAGAGTCTGTGGAGCCTCGGTTAGGAGTCTCAAACACAGGACTAGCCAGATATATATGGGTTCTTCCCTGGAGGGATATCTGGCTAGTCCTGTGTTTGCTTCCACCTAGCCAGAATCCTACTCCACACTGATGAGGGGCAACACCCCCAAACAGCTGTCTGTGGATGGATACCTGGCCTTGGTATTCACTCGTCATATCTCTAAGCTTGTAGAAGAGCTGGATGTTGACTAAAAGGGCCACCTAACATGGTGGTTATGGTGTTCTCCGCAAGGAGCCACCCCTTGGCTGGGTTTTTCCCTGGAGGGATATCTGGCTAGTCCTGTCTTTGAGACTCCTAACCGAGGCTCCACAGACTCTATTTGCATGTGCATGATATCTAGGCATGTGACATCTCACCAAAGATATCTAAACGATGTCCTAACGACCGCGCGCCCCCAAGATCGCTAGTGATATCGTTTCAACATTGAAGCATGTGACGGTACCTTAATAGTTATATTACAGCAATGTACAAGTCATGAAGTCTAGTTTTCTATGGGACCCTTGAGCATTGGATAAATTGGATATTAAATACCTTCATCCCACCTCCACTACCCGTTGAACCTGTAGTCACAGAGAAACGGCTTGCCGTCGTCTGTCCTCTCCACTCCCTCTCCCCGCACCTCGTCATGGATGAACTTTGTCCACTGATATTTTGAAATAAAGGAGACGTCCCTGCCTAAATAATGAGTGCCACCTGCTTTTTTCTCCATTTGAAATGTAACAATGTGTCCATGATTTCACTGCAACCAAAGATCTGCAAACAATCTCTGCACAATTATCTGTGTAACTGGGCCTTTAGAAGGGTTAAATTAAGTAGAATGAATGATTATTTGCTCCTCTCTCGGGCTTGACTCAGGTGCTTAGCGATCTTAAATACCAAAACGTACATCTTTCACCAAAGTCAATAGTATAAATATTGATCAAGAGCGATATTTTCTCGCAATATGTTGTAATTTGATGTAAATATTTCTTTACTTGTTTGATTTGTAACAAAAAGTAATTTGCGATTATCTAATCCCCTCTCTTTTAAAAGACAGGGAACTGACGTCACACACTATAGGACTAGTTGAAGTGCCAGATAAGCATGAAACGGGCTGTTGTCCACCGTTCTCCACTGCCCTCCCTGCCATCTTTATAATGGATCCCGAATAAAGGTAACTGTTTGCACAATATATGGGTGAGTGCCCTTGTTTTTCCTTCTCAGATGAATTTGTTATAATGGACATTCTGAAGTGAGCACATCCAGTGTACTCGCACAGTGCCAGACCTATTAGTGCATATAAGAGGGTCCTTTATGTCTGTAGAGGTGCACTACACAAAGTACTCTAACATCTATGAATTCTAATTTCAGGTCAAGAGACTAAAGGTCAGGACCAAGGGGACTACCGCAAGTATCATTCCTTACACCTTAGTCTTCTGAGCCATGAGAGTCAAAGGTTGGGCAGATGGCGCTTTGTAGTCAAGCTGGACAACTCTTATTTATTGTATACTAGTTGTAGAGTCTGGCATTGCCCGGGCGTAATGCCCATATATGGTCCTAAAGTTCATGTATGGTAATATCGACTATATATGGTAATATCACCCATATATGGTAATGAATGTGTGCATGAATCATAGCCCAACCCCCTCCCAGTAGCCCCACCCCTTCATAGTTCCACTCATACACATAGCCCCACCTCCTCCACAGCCATGGGAGGGGTGGAGCTATGTGGAGAGGTGGTGCTATGTGGAGGAGGTGTAGCTGAGTGGGCATGGTTATGAGTGGGTGTAGCTATAAGTTGGCAATGCTATACCACACACATACACTCAGCTTTATATATTAGATAGCCCCACCCAAAAGCATGGCTGTGGAGTGGGTGTGGTTATGTGGAGTGGGCGGGGCTTGATACCACAGGGTGGTGGTAACTCCATTACAGGAGATCCATACCAATGCAGATTTTTACATTGTTACCAGATCCAAAATAGACTAACCTTGGAAATCTGGCCATCATGCTGTGATACATTTCACATGGTACATGTGGTACATTTAATGCTGGCCATGATGGATACCTGTTTTTCTATATCCTTGGTACTTGTTGGCCTTAGATAAACTTTCTTGACCTCCATGACCAGGTGCAAAACTATATCTATATCCTATGGAATTATATATATATTTTTTACCCGTGGTGTGAAGTCCAATTCTTGGTGCAATTTCATTTTGCATGACCTGGATGTTATTTCTTATACCAGGGACTATCTACTGCAAAAACATTATGTGACTAGTCTGACCATCTATGTAATAATCCAAAGGGATTAACAGAAAGTGCTGGGTTCCATAGATCCACCGCGCTGACCTCCAGTGAAGACAAACAGAGTGACGGATAAAACTCTGTTTAATGGGTAATTTGCCAACAGGTTTCGTGATCTCAGTTATCACTTCATCAGGGCATCAAGAGCAGCAGTATTAACTGCTCTTAAAAAATGAGAATTTTTTGTATCTAAGTAATCTTTTCTATTTGTAATTTTTAGGAAAGGATTTGAGAAGATAGAGGTTTATTGAGAAAATAGTTAAAAATTGGTATAAATGTAAAAATAAAAATAATTTTAATTTTTATTTGGTAAAAGTAATGCTAAAAAATTTTCATCTATAGGATAAAATAAAAAAATAAAAAAAACAATACTAAAAAAACATAAAGAATATGTAAAAGCCATCGTGATATATTGATCAAAATTAAATAAAGTAGGGAGCTGTTTTCCTTATTAGTAAATGCTTGTTCTCATTTTTTTATGTAAAAAGGTGTTGTGGTGTAACAGCACCTCCAACGTGTTTCTCAATTACCACATATAGGTTCTATCCCCCAAAGGGGTCATGGTCAGAGAAAAAGGAGTACATACCGTGTTTTCCCGAAAGTAAGCCCCCCCCCGATTGTAAGGCCGCCTAGGGGTAAAGGGGGGGCCTGCTAATGTAAGGCCTCCCCCGAATATAAGGCCTTACAACCGGGGGGGGGCTAATGTAAGGCCCCTAGCAGGGGGGGAAGAGCGTGCGCCCGCTCATTAGATATGCACTGCATCCCCCAGTCAATCAGCGGCAGGGGGAGCAGTGCATTATGTATATGGGCCCCCTCCTGCTGGCACACTACCCCCCAGCTGGTGTTCTGAGGCCCCCCCTGCTGCTGCTGCTCACATCTTACCCTCCAGGGTCTTCTTGCAGCAGCCAGCGTGTCGGTTCTCCGTCCTCAGCTGTCTCCCGAATCATGTGACCGGCCGGTCGCAATAGCGATGACGTCATGCGCTGCGACGGGTCACATGATCCGGGAGACAGCTGAGGACGGGATCGGAGGACCGACGCACTGGCTGCTGACAGAAGACGCTGGAGGGTAAGATGTGAGCAGCAGCAGCAGCAGGGGGGGCCTCAGAACACCGGCTGGGGGGTAGTGTCCCAGCAGGAGGGGGCCTCAGAACACCGGCTGGGGGGTAGTGTGCCAGCAGGAGGGGGCCTGTATGCCACACTGGCTGGGGGTTGTATGCCACACTGGCTGGGGGCTGTATACCACATTGGCTGGGGGCTGTATACCTGCTGGGGGCTGCCAATATAAGCCCCCCCCCGAAAGTAAGACAGGGGGCCACTTTTGGCCCCTAAAAAAATGTAAGACAGGGTCTTACTTTCGGGAAAACACAGTACAACATCAATGTAGTCATTATCAAACATATAATAACAATGTAATTCCATCAGAATTGCAATCCTCAAATCTTAGCCACAAGATGGTGCCTTTTATACTGTATAGTGAATTTTGGATGCAATTATCATGGAGATGAAAGTGATACCCAGTATCAACTTAAATATCCGCCTGTAGGGGGCGTTATAACTATCTGACAATTGAAGAAAAAGATCTGATGCTCCAGCATGTTGGTGTAATTAACAAGTATATCGTGATCTATGTGAAACCAAAAAAATAAGTAGTTGATATACAGCATGGTTAGTGAAAATAAGATAAAAAATGTGAGTATTAAGACTATGTGAAGGATAAAATATGAAATTAATCAGCTAGGAGCATTCCCAGCTTCTGTGCAGGAATGATTGTGTTATTCAGTGTAAAAGATAAAGTATACATGCAAAAAATATAAATAAGGTGTGTTAAAATAATTTTTGCATAAAAAAGAGTAAAAATATATTACTATTAATATATCAAATTGATAATAGTTATTTACTTATAAAAAATATATAACAAAGATATAACAAAAATAATAATAAATCCATGTGCATCAGGGTTATTAAGATGTATTTGTTGATTCTATTTCAATTCAGAAATTATATTCAACCCCATAGGTTTTAGGGTGTCCAATTTAAACAACCAGTATTTTTCACGCTTCTTGAGCATCTCAAATCTGTTAGGAATATTAGCTAATATATGGTCTATAGGGGTTATTCTGATAGATGTTGGGTCTCTATTATGATGTGTGTCATAATGATGTGACACACTATGGGCTTTGAATCCACTTCTTATGTTGGAGCGATGTTTATTTAGTCTCTCATGTAATGGTCTGATTGTCCTGCCAATGTATTGAAGTCCACATGGACACTCAAGGAGGTATATCACGTAGTCTGTGGAACAGTTCATCATATGTTTAATAGGGAAGGATTCCTTCGTGGCTGTAGATGTGAAGTTGGTTTTCTGTTGGATGCTTTGACAACATAGGCATCTATTCTTTTTGCATTTCGATGTTCTCTTTTGTAATTCTTCCCTCTGATAATTTTTTTTCGCTTTGTCTCAAACGACTAGGGGCTACCATGCCTTTTATATTTGGAGCTCTCCGGAAAGTGACTCTGGGTTTATCTGGTATTATTGCACAGAGTATTGGGTCTCTCTTCAGCAGAACCCAATGGGTATTTAGACAATTTTTTTATTTTCTTGTGACATTTGTTATATGTTGTGATGAAGTTTGAGGATTGCATATTTGCTGTCTCTTTCTTTTTCTTTGCGGGTTTTAAGAGAGTTTCTTGCAGTATCTTTCCACTGTGTTTTGCGTGCTGGATATTAGTTTCTTGGGGTATCCCCTGTCCATAAACCTTTTCTTTAGTTTTTCGGATTGCTTTCCCAATCCTTTGATGGTCGTTTCACGTGTGAGTGGTCGGTGGAGGTCCTGCAGCAGCCAAATATAATCCTTTGACTTCAAACCAGTTGTGGGTCTCACAACTGGGCTAGGTGAGTGAACCTTGTTTTACCACCCACGTTTTGAGTGTCTTGAGTGATAGGGCACTTTTGCGCCTCTTGTTCCCCCACCTCTTGTCTTTTAGATCCAGCACAAGCTACTCAATGGTCTGTACTGGCACTAGAAGTGAAGACATTACCATTCAACTATCCGTAGGACCGCTCTTGCTTATTATAGGCTGTAGCATTCAGGGGCCTAAACCACGCATTATAAGGAAAACATTTTAAAGCCTTTCTCAAATCACAGCTTGTGTTATACTCACCTTGCATCGGTCTTCTTTGCTGGCTATATTTCTAGGTGGATTTCAGCTAAGGAGTTCCAGCCCTGAAACTAAGGGATTTTGCCTGCTCTTTGTTTTCTCATTTACCTTTCCAACACCTATCCTTGGTCCTCAGTTAGGTTGATGGAAGATTTTTTTGCTTTCCTTTTATTTCCCCTTTGTCCCCTTTTACCCCTTGTGCATATGCTTTACGTTTCCTCACATTGTGTCTTTGTCTACCTCTGGTGTCTCAAAAGAAATGAGAAACAAATTGATGACCTTTTATGAAGCCAAGTTTGAGTTGTGCTTTTTAGTTGTGCAACTAGGGTTCTAATAGTCAGTACAGGAACCAATCCAGCTGCTGTGTTGTAGATTTTATTTCCCCCTTTGCCCCTGTTTAAATTTAGGCATGTGTATAACAGACACTATCACTTCTGATACAGACCACTGAGCAGCCTGTACTGGTTACAGGAGGAACACAGCCGGAGAGTTTGATTTATGTTATTATTTTTACAGATTCTAATTTCCAGGTAATGAGCATCTTTTTCCCAGACAATGCCTTTAATAATGCTGACAAGATCCCTTTAGGAGACAGAATTGGATGAAATGATTGTTATTCTTTAAAAAAAAAATCAATAAGATGGTTGTAAAACCCATGAAAAATTATCAATGACAACAATATTTTGAGATATTTTCCAGTGGTTGTAAAAAAAATACACATTGTATAAACAGAAGTAAGTGTAAAGAAATTCCAATATAATACAGTATATTGATTAATATACATTACTAGGGAGTTAGGGCAAAATAATTATTTAGAATTAGGAGCCATTGTACAGCACGTAGATGTGTTTTACACATTATAGAAGTAATTGCTGCCCTTTGTACACAAATATCTTGTTGTGCCATCTGCTTCATGCATATTGGGCATGGGCAAAATAATAATCCTAGCTATTCTGTTATACAGTGCCCAGGGACTTGGGGAAAAAGTCTCACATCTGGCAAATCTGAATAATTTAACTACTTTGCTTTTATTGAATAAGAAGTATTGTCAAACACATTAAGCACCAGCAAAAATAACATTTCAAAATAGAGAAAAAGCAAGCTCTTTTGCTGTACAATTGAATGCAATTATTTTCTGAACTGATATTCAAGCTAATTACTGACAGCAAGTACAAAAATAATAATAATGATTCATAGAAATTATAACGTGCACAGTGTGTTTGTGGGAGGGGGTGGCACAGGCCACAAAAGCAAGAGCATTGAGAAAAAAAGTGAGTGCATATCTCACAGAGAACACCCACTGATCTTTCTTACAAACAGTTGCACTTTTTCAGAATTTAGAAAAGACAGGTCATGAAACTGAAAGTGTAACCACCATTTAAATGTTTGCTTAATAATATTGTACAGCAAGTGATTTTAATAAACTTTCAAATATACTTCATAAGAGAAATTTGGAAGAAAACCTTTAAAATCCTTCAAGAAGATATCCCCACTAGGCTGCTTCTAAACATCAGAGTTTAGAGTGGGAGAGTGGGGCCTACACAGCGTGAATGAGTACAGGAGATCAGTGTACAGTATAGTCAGTTTACCTCAGAGAAGGGGAGGCTCGTCAGGCTGTCATCAGTGCACAGGCTTCTGTAATTTTATCTCCTTCATTCGGATCACTATGCTCCTGCAAACAGCTGATGGCCTCCGTACAGCTCCTCACTGATGACATGGAGCAGCTGATGTGAATGCAGGAGATGAAATAGCAGTAGCTTTGTGCTGACAGCCTGAAGCTCCCTGACCCTGAGGTAATATGATACAGTGATCAACTGAGAATGCTGTCTAGGCCCTGCCCCCACTCTTATATGGTTACATGGCCGTATTCAGTGTTTGGAGCTTGAAAATGGATCTCACTGAGAATGAGCACATGTGTGCTTTAGACACAGCCTACTGGGGACACCTTGTGAAACGTTTATGAAAGATTTTCTTCCAGATTTCATTTATGAAGTACATATGTTTGAAAGTTTATTATAATCACTTGCTCTACATTATTATTAAATAAAAATTTAAATGGCGGTTACACTTTAACTCCTTTATGACATCAGTCATATATGTATGGCACAAGTTTGAAGCAGGTGTATGGAGATTTGTATTATCACTCGCAATTAACTTGTTAAATTTCACTGTAAAACTCTGACATCAGATTTTGACAACAGGACAGTATTATCAAGGTGGAATGGTCCATGGTTTTTGGCCCAACCCAGCCACAAATTAGCCACTAGCTGCCCCAGAATTGGCGCATCAGATTTAGCACACCATGGCAATCGGCAAGAGCTTAGTAAAGTGCCAGATTTGGCGCAACTGATGTTATGTATGAACTCTGGGGCAGCTGGGATGGGCCAATAACCATGGACCGCCCCATTCTAATATTAACCCGCTCCTGTCTGCTTTACGTGTGATGGTTATCAAAAATGGGGGAACCCCATGTTGTTTTTTTCAAATTATTTATTAATTTAAGACATGGGGTCTCCTCTACTTTGATAACCAGCGCAGCTCAAGCAGACAACAGCTAGCTGGTATTCTAAGGGTGAGAAGAGCCATGTATATTGACCTCTTCCCAGCCTGATATCAGCCCCCAGTTTACGGCTTTTCCCTGGCTGGTTAGCAAATAGAGAGGATCCCACATTATTTGTTTTTAATAATTATTTATTTTCTACTACACCTTGGGTTAGGAGCCCAACATCTAGTGCCAAGGTTTAAAGAAAACAGCAGACTGACTGCAACCAATCACAGATTTTGGCAGATTTTGGTACAGAGGGTGTGGGGTGTGTTGAGCAGTCTGACTGCAACCAATCACAGACACTGTCACAGAAGGTGGGCCAGGGAAGCAGTGAATATTTGTAAGATTTAATGAACAGGCCAGGAAAGAGTCTGACAGTTGCCTTATCTGCCAGGGAAATATGGTATGTATAATTGTCCTGCTTAATCACCATTTTGCTTCCTTTTGCAGCCCCTTGCCCTGCTGTAGTAGCTTCCAGTAAAAATGGAACACAGTTAGCTTTTCAACAAGCCTTATTTGGGTGCCAAACCTGAACAGTAACACATATGTACCATCCATTTAAAGTCAATGTGTCCAGAATGAACTGCAACTTTACCGCTCCTGTTTGCTCGTCCTTATTCCCCACCTGTGTATGATAACCTCATACAAATATGTGGCACCCTTGCACCTGTTGGGCACCACATAACTCCTTGGGACATGAATGGAGCAGTAACAGCAAAGCAACACTAACAAACACCCCACTACACCTTTAACACTTGGTTTCACCCCAAGCCTCTAGGGGGAGCTCCACTGGTCACTTTGAGGCAGTTCCCCCTATAAATAGGGTCTTGGAGGGAGAAACAACAGAGTGTGTGCAGACGCTAGAAGAGCTGCAGGACGTGTGCAACCCCTGGTTCTGAAGCCATACTAGGCCTTGAACCAGCACACCAGCCCACTGAGAGACCCTTGCAATTGGGGTCAGAGGAAAGGAGAAAACACCTCTGAGGGACACCAGAGTTACCTTAACTCTTTCCATTGCCAACCGGTTACTGGAACCGAGCTGTGAGAGCTACCCAGCCACTACAGATAACCAGCACGACTAACAGGGAGTCTAGCCCCCTGTTCCACCTGAAGCACCTACCTAAGAGAGCCCAGGGAAAAGTATTGATCCTGCTTAACCCCTTTTACAGCGCCCTCAGTGCTGTTACTCAGGTGAATTACATTCCTCCGAACGCACCACCCGGTCCGGCTGGATTCTTCATCCACCCGACCACACTAGAAGTACAGAGAAAAGGAAGCCTAACACTGCTTGCTGTGAACCTCCAGGAGTGTCAACTTCGCTATCCCGGTCTGAGTGTACCTGCTTTCCTCCAGTAAAGGTACCTAAAAGACTTTGATGTGTCTGCGTTTGATTCCTGGACTTAATAGCAGGTAACTGCAGCTGCCTCACAACATCTTGTGCAGCTCCTGGCTCCAGGGACTGCCGCTCGTCCTGTGGGGAGCGTCCCATCTTGCTGCATAACATCCCCTGGAGGCCTAGCAACGCCGGTGAAAACGCGGGAATACCCGCAGGTGGCGTCACGAAGATTATTAACCCCTACTGTTCAAGCCATCACCCCCCTATTGATCTGGACCACCGAGCCTCACAGCCGCAGGCGCGGTTCCATGACAAGGAGAAGCAGACGCCTGCGACGTGCAGAACCCGGCTACGGTGAGTCAAATATATGAAGCGGTCATGCTCAGGTCAGTTGACCTGGTGCCAGTCTGTGTATTTCGGTCTGATATTGAACCGATTTGTAAGTCTGAAAGCACCCTTACAGTTATTGGTATCACCTGGAGGAGTATGTGATTGTCACATTTCTCAGGATGTGACATGGCATGTGTCTTTAGGGTTTAATTTATCTCCTGCTCAATACAGCACTCAACCTCTTTGATAGGCTGCAGAGTGAGCATATATAACTCCCCGACACAACACACTGCCACCACTCATCAAATACATGGTGAGTCCTCACAATAGAGTACTGTTTGACAATCAAAAGTATCACACACTCTCCGTAAGTTTATGGATTGTTTAGAGCAAACAAGTATCAAACTTATTAAAATTTTGAGCTTTAATATAAAAAATACAGTTCTTACAATAGAAAGGTATAAAATATACAGATAAAACCGACAGACAAATATGCAGAACAGTTACAAAAAAAATGGAAAACAGCAGAAATGATTAAACATTCCAGTCTCAGGTTCTCTTCTGTTTCATTGGATTATAGAATGCAATCAGCAAAGGACGACCCCCACATGTGAACAACCTTTTTTTGTGCAGCCCATCTTTTTGTATGTGTGGCGCCCTGCCAGTACAGGTAGCCACAGATCTACTCAAATATATGGATGGATTTCCACAGTGAGTACCCCAAACACATACAACACCTTCCAACCCAGACCTGTAGGGGGAGCCCAACTTGCTGCCTTTAAGCAAGATCCCCTATAAATACCGATGCTGGGGGCGGAGTTAGTCAGAGTGTGCAGTCGCTAGGAGAACTGTGAAGAAGTCCTGCTGAGTTGGAGCCGTGCTAGGCCCAAGCCAGTTGCCAGCCTAGCCAGTGCAGGGACCTAAGAGTGAGGTTGAAGACAAGGCGAGAGGAACAAAGTGAGACGCAGACTGGGGCAGAGGAGGCGTACCAGTTCACTCCAGAGAGCCACCCGGACACTGAAGTCTGAGTGTGCAGGAGAGCATCCAGCCCAGCAGAGAAACCGGTTCACCGAGGAGACTCCAGTCTCCCGGGAATCAGTGTAGCAACCAAGAAGGGAGCCAGGCACTGCAGGAGAGAATATAGCGGCAGTCCACTCGAAGGTTTCCCACTACACACACAAGTGACAGAAGAGCAGAGGAGTCCAGGCCTAGGTTTACACAGGGCAGGGGCTTTACCGAGGGAAAAGCAACAAGGATGTCTTAAACTCACTCACCGTGGAGATCCAGAAGTGTTTCCTGACCGCCAGAGTGTACCCTGGACATTACCTGCAATTCCACCAGTAAAGGTACAGAAACAACTTACGGTGTGTGTTTCAATTCATTAGTCACTAACCCTGTCCAGCACAGAGACTGCCACAGGTGCCCGGCAGCACAGCCAACTCCCTACTGCAATTCCGGTAACCTCACCACAGCCCCGGGGATCTTGCTCCACCTGTGGGGAGCTATACCACCAAGCTGCCCAAGCATCATCCCCGAAGTCCCACAGCAGCGCTGGTGCATTCACCAGAAACCACAGGTGGTGTCACAATAAACGTACAAACTTTTATTCCCCTTCAATCATCCCCCAATTTTTAAGCTGTTCACTAGGGCAACGCCTCCGGGCGGGCCACCGGTGACATTTCTGCGACTCCATGCCCGAATACCGAGTCCCTATAGGCCTTTGGGTGACTCAGCTTTCTGGCATCATGAACAGGATCCCGTGCCCGATGTAACCAGGTACTTTGTGCCGTGTGTATTAACTGTGATTCGTGAACTGTTAACGTTGTGCCGCCATTACTGTGCCATCAAGCGGGAAGGAAGGGGGCGTAATGGCCAAAACAGCGCGAAGCCAAGCCCCACCCCACGCTCCGCCGAGTACTGGCAAGGCGCAGTGGCCTAATCCGGAAACTCCAGAACGCTTAACTCCCTGCCTGCTGAGTCACCACTTATTTAACTATACAAAGACTGGCTGTGATTCGCTAGGTGAGCCCCAAGATGTCATCTACATCGAGTGATGACGAATCCCCCTTCCTAGACTCAACAAATCAGCCCGGACAAAGTATGTCCGCAGCCAGTAGAGCATCCTTCCCACCAGGTGCCGTAGCCCCGATCATGCCGATCTCGCTACCGTATGTCCCAGGGGCTTAGCGGCTACCCCAGTATGATGGCCGTCCAGATAACTTATCAGCCTTTAAAAGAAAGATCTGCAGCATACTAGATATGTATGCAATGACTGGCAAGCAGAGGGCTGCTGTTGTATTGGGACAGTTAACCGATGCAGCAGAGCGAGAGATTGAAACCTGGCCTGCGGCTGAGCGAGAATCAGTCACCATAATCTTTAATAAACTGAAAATCGCTTTTGAGGACTGTAATGAGACTGACATCCGAATGCACTTTTACCACTGTTATCAGCAGCCGGAGGACGACATCAGAGTCTATGGCCTTGTTCACACATACCATCATTTTTGGCATTCTCTGCGTTTTTTAGCTGTTAATAAAAAACGCACATGCGTTAACGCATGGTGCACTTAAGTGTAGCTGCGTTTTTTAACATCACATACGTTTTTTTTCACCATTCCAAAAAGCACTACATGCAGTGTTTTTTGGGTGCTGTAAAAAAACGCATCGGTTGTTTAAAAACGCATGCGTTTTTTTCAACATGGGGCCCTATGGAAAACGCATGCGTTAACACATGGCACATATAGGCACCTGTGTTAACGTATGCGTTAACGCATATGCGTTTTTAATGAAAAATGACTAAGTCCAAAAGTTTGCCAAAAACGCTCAGAACCTCAGGGGACACTATTTGGCACCTTTAGAAAAACTGATCCGTTTTTCTAAAGGCTAAAAAAAACAGATTGGTATGTGTGAACAAGGCCTATGCTTGGCATCTGCAGGAGACGCTGCAAGCTGTGAAGGACGTTAACCCTACTAGCGTACAGGATGAGAATAAGATGTTAATTTAGCAGTTCACCCGGGGGCTACGGCCACCAGAGGACAATAAAACAGTGCGCTGGTGGTCCCTAAGCAACCCGGATGACCATTTCCACACTTTAAAGGACAAAGCTATTAAGGGGTTACAACCCATAGAAACCCCTGAAGCTGCAATCCGGCAGTGGTGGAGCTGCAAAGTTCAAGCAGCGGTATCACCTACTCCCCTACCTGCAGCTGAAAACAACATGCAGGCTACACCGTCTAACCAGATTGACAGCTTGTGCACCGAGATGCACCAGCTGAATAGGAACCTGGCCTCGGTCATAGAAGCCCTGCAGCTGCAAGTAGAGCCTAAGCCTAAACCTAAGCCGCAACCGATGATCCAGCTTTCCGACAGCCCGAAGGACGTCCCCTGGATGAAAAGCTGGAAGAGCACGTCGCTCCGAGGGAGGACCACCGACCGCTACAGCTCTACGGGAAAAAACATCTGTCATCACTGCTGCAAGACTCGCCATATTGCAAGGTACTGTCCTTTAAACGAGCAACCCCTGGGGGCCGGGGCCAAACCTCAGGAGTTAACCGATCCGGCCCATCAAACTGGTATGATACCTCCATTGGACAAAGACCGTTCCTGTCTATCATACTAGATGGAATCCCAACACTTGCCTTGCTGAACACTGGGTCACAAGTCTAAATAAATGAGACAAAAGAGCGCGTATGGTCTTATCCTTTGATGTGCAAAGGGTGGCTGTGGCACAATATGGTTTTGCTCACCAGGGTTGGTTGTGGCAACTCACAACCAGTATATGCACTTGTCCAGCTTGCTGCTGGATCCACATTCCTATGATACACGTGGCACAAGAAACTAAACCTAAATGGACGAAGTGCCCAAAAGATCCGCGCTGCTGGTATGAAAACCAGGATCAATGCAGTCTGGTCGAATGGTGCCTTTTATTTGGACGTGTTTCGGAGCCAATACCTCGCTCCTTCCTCAGGGATTAACATGAGTGACTGTATAATCCTGCATTTTATACATAACAATATGCTTTGTCATTCTGACGTGGACAGATACGTCAGAATGACATTTCACAATGGGAGGAGACTAGGGATGGGCGAATCTACTCGCTAGGACTCGTTACTCGGCGAGTAGTAAGGGACTCGCAGGACTCGGTACTCTGCGAGTTTCCCAGTGATTACTCGCACGAGTCCAATGCAAATCAATATCAATCCTAGTTTTGTCAGAAACGCTGACAAAACTAGGATTGCCATTGTTTGCATTAGACTCGGCTACTGTGCCAGTGATAGCAGGGAAACTCGCAACGTAACTGCTGTTGCATTGCGAGCCGAGTCCAGCTGTCTACTCTGTGCAGCTCCAGGGTCCTAGAGCCCACCTGCTCACAGAGATGATGTAGCAGTGCTGAGATTGTTCTCAGTCTGCTCATTCCCTGTGCATAGACATCTATATCTATGCACAGGGGATGTAGCAGAGAGGACATCGCGTTTTGGACTACGTCGGACGGAAGAGGATTTTTTTAATTAAAGATGGAGTCCCTAATGGCTTTTTTTTTAATTTCAAATAAAAAAATTTCTCTGTGTTGTGTTTTTTTAACCCTTTATTGGAGATTCTTAGTGGCTGGGTCAAACGTGGCCTGACATTAAGAATCTCGGGCTTAATACCAGCTTGTATAACAAAGCTGGTGTTAACCCCTTTATTACCCAGTGTGCTACCGCCACCAGGGCCGCTGGAAGAGCGGGGTTCAGCGCCAGAGGATGGCGCTTCAATGAACGCGCCATCTTCTGGGGCGGCTGCGGGCTGCAATTTGCAGCGGGGGGTGCCCAGAAAGCTTGGGCATCCCTGCGCTGCGGATTCCAGTCCCCAGCTGCTTAGCTGTACCTGGCTAGACATAGAAATTGCGCGGAGCCCGACGCATTTTTTTTTTATTATTTCATGAATTTCAGAGTCAGAGTCTCAGAGTCAGAGTCAGAATCTCAGAATTTCATGAAATAATTTTAAAAAAATGCGTGGGGCTCCGCGCAATTTCTATGTCTAGCCAGGTACAGCTAAGCAGCTGGGAGCTGGAATCCGCAGCGCAGGGATGCCCAAGCTTTCTGGGCACCCCCCGCTGCAAATTGCAGCCCGCAGCCGCCCCAGAAGATGGCGCGTTCATTGAAGCGCCATCCTCTGGCGCTGAACCCCGCTCTTCCAGCGGCCCTGGTAGCGGTGGCACGCTGGGTAATAAAGAGGTTAGGGCCAGCTTTGTATTATCAGCTGGCCCTAAGCCCGAAATTTATGGCGGTCACGCCAATATTAGACATGACCGCCATGAATTTCTACTAATTGTTTTAAAAAAAACACAACACAAAGAAAATTTTTTATTAGAAATAAAAAAAAAAGCCATTAGGGACTCCATCTTTAATTAAAAAAATCCTCTTCCGTCCGACGCAGTCCAAAACGCGATGTCCTCTCTGCTACATCCCCTGTGCATAGATATAGATGTCTATGCACAGGGAATGAGCAGACTGAGAACAATCTCAGCTCTGCTACATCATCTCTGTGCACAGACATTCATGTCTGTATACAGGGAATGAGCAGACTGAGAACAATCTCAGCTCTGCTACATCAGGCAGCAGGCAGGCTCTAGGACCCTGGAGCTGGCAGCCAGCACACTGAGCAGACAGGACTCTTATCTGTGCGAGTTTCCCAGCGATTACTTACAAAGTAAACGAGTCCAATGCAAATAAATGACAAAACTAGGATTGCTTCAGGCTGAAGCTTCCGAGACACATCTGCAATTTGTAAATCTCACACTACTCGCTATTACTCGCTTCCCCATTCATTAACATTGGACTCGCTAGACTCGCAACGAGTAGCGAGTCCTGTGCTCGGACTCGCTAGAGTCAAGCGATTCCGAGTAATTTAGGATTCGCCCATCACTAGAGGAGACATAACTTGTAAAAAAAACTTGAGTATGTAAGATAACAAATGGATACAAATCTATGAGAATTCAATATATAATCTAAATGCTATAAGCAAAGCTACACCGAGGATAGAACTCACACAAAAAAGAGAAATGTGTTTCAATTAGTGCTAAGTGTCAAACTGCATGTACCACAAAGTTTCACAATTATGATGATTCAATGCTCAATCCTTGAGGAGGACTGACAATATATAATTTAGGGAAGTGTTAGTTGATAGATAAGCAGTGAAAATCAAGGGATGTGAGTGGTATAATATATTAACAAATTAGACCATGCAATTATTTGAGAAATTGTGATGTTAGTAGTGTTCCTATATAGTGGTGATAGTGTAAGTGTTATATCAAATGATGAAGAGTAAGATTATAAGGATAGAAAAGAGTGGAAAATAGGCTCATGAAAATAAAAATAAATAATGAAAAATAATGATGATTAAATGTGCAGGGAAAAAGAATATAAATATGTGGATTCTTATTAGTGGTAAAAAAAAAATTGTAGGAAAAAGTGTACATGTTTATAAATTGTTTGGGTCTTTTAGACGACTATCTCAAACAAAAATGTATCTAAAAAATGTAGTATATAGCTCAATGTGCATATTAGTTGATGGCTTGTTGCTAATTTCTCCATTCCTTTCTCTATTACTATTCAAGGACCAGTCGGGGTAGTAGTGTTGTGTTGATGAAGCCTCAAAGAAGTAACCTATGAGGAAATCAGAGTTGGATATCTGCAGGAATTAATGCATCAGCATGGACCATTAATAAAGGGTAAAAAATGTAAAATATGATAAAAATGTATTTATTAGCAAAAATAATTAACATCAAATAAATGCATAAATAATGATTACAATTAAAAAAATATATGTGTCTCTGTTGGGTCTCATATTCATTCTTATATTAAGCGGAGCAAGCAGAAAAAGCAATCACTTCTCTGTGTAGACGAGGACCAAATTTGCTGTATTCAAATTAAAGGGGGGAGGGAAAAGCCATACAAATGTATGGATAAATCATAGTAATAACAAAATCCTTTGCTTTACTATTGAACTGCGTTTTTTCCTTGGTCATTTTAGATCACCTCATATATTTTTCCCCGTTTTTAGGATTTTGTTATTACTATGATTTATCCATACATTTGTATGGCTTTTCCCTCCCCCCTTTAATTTGAATACAGCTAATTTGGTCCTCGTCTACAGAGAGAGGTGATTGCTTTTTCTGCTTGCTCCGTTTAATATAAGAAAGAATATGAGACCCAACAGAGACACATATATGTTATTAATTGTAATAATTATTTTTGCATTTATTTGATTTTAATCATTTTTGCTAATAAATAAATTTTTATCGTATTTAACATTTTTTAGCCTTTATTAATGGTCCATGCCGATGCATTAATTCCTGCAGATATCCAACTCTGATTTCCTCATAGGTTGCTTCTTTGAGGCTTCATCAACACAACACTACTACCCCGACTGGTCCTTGAATAGTAATAGAGAGAGCAAAGGAGAAATTAGCAACAAGATATCAACTAACATGCACATTGAGCTATATACTACATTTTTTTGATACATTTTTTAGATACATTTTTGTTTGAGATAGTCTTCTAAGAGACCCAAATAATTTATAAACATGTACACTTTTTCTAAGGCTGGCTTCAGACTGCGTGTCTGATCCGATCCGTAGCTGTCCGCTTGAGGCAGACAGCCGCGGACCGGATCAGCACACAGGACGGGGGGCTATTATGCCCTCCGATCCTGTGTGCAGCCGCACGCAGCTGAACCAGCTGACAGGTCAGGACCGCGGCGCCCGCGGTCCTCACCTATTAGCATCGGGAGCTGCGTGCGGCTGCACACAGGATCGGAGGGCATAATAGCCCCCCGTCCTGTGTGCTGATCCGGTCCGCGGCTGTCTGCCTCAAGCGGACAGCTACGGATCGGATCAGACGCGCAGTCTGAAGCCAGCCTTAATAAATTGTTTTACCACTACCACTAATAAGAATCCACATAATTATATTCTTTTCCCTACAAATTGTATCATCATTATTTTTCATTATTTATTTTTATTTTCACGAGTCTATTTTCCACTCTTTTCTATCCTTATCATCTTACTCTTCATCATTGGTTATAACAATTATACTATCACCACTATATAGGAACACTACTAACATCACAATTTCTCAATTTCTTAAATAATTTGTCTAATTTGTTAATATATTATACCACTCACATCCCTTGATTTTCACCGCTTATCTATCAACCAACGCTTCCCTAAATTATATATTGTCAGTCCTCCTCAAGGATTGAGCATTGAATCATCAGACAACATAATTGTGAAACTTTGTGGTACATGCAGTTTGACACTCGGCACTAATTGAAGCATATTCCTCTTGTTTGTGTGAGTTCTATCCTCGGTGTACTGTTGCTTATTTTATACTTATTTTTATCATTTTACAATAATTTTATTTTTAATCAATTTTTAGAATAATCTTAACATTATAACAAGAGATTATATAATGAATTCTCATAGATTTGTATACATTTGTTATCTTACATACTCGAGTTTTTTTACAAGTTATGTATCCTCCCATTGTGAAACCTCATTCTGACGTATCTGTCCACATCAGAATAACAAAGCATATTGTTGTGTATAAAATGCCGGATTATGCAGTCACTCATGTTAATCCCTGAGGAAGGAGCAAGGTATTGGCTCCAAAATGCGTCAGAATAAAAGGCACCATTCGACCAGACTGCATTGATCCTGGTTTTCATTCCAGCAAGCACAAATCTTTTGGGCACTTCGTCCATTTCGTTTCAGTTATTGGGTCACAAGTAACCACCATACCACATATCCTTTATAAGCAATTTTGGTCTAAAACTGAACTCAATCCACCAGACCCAAACCTCACTATATATGCTTCTAATGGTGCACCACTCACCATAGTCGTGGTCAGAGAGGTGCCAATAAAAGTGGGGAGGGTGGAGCTGGAAGACCAGGGGCTTATTGTGGCAGCAAACAACCCAAATGATCGAGATCCTTAGGGTACCATCACACTTGGCGACGCACCATTGATCCCGACAATGATACGACCTGGTAGGGATCGCTGGTGCATCGCTATGTGGTCGCTGGTGAGATGTCAAACAGTCAGATCTCACCAGCGATGCAGCAATGATCTAGAATGATGCGGAGGTCGTTGGGACCCTGTTTCTCAGACCTGTAGTATTGAGGTCGTTGGTGGTTGTCCCTGTCAAACACACCCGATGCATGCTGCCCAGCGGGACCCCAACGATCAAAAAATGGTCCAGGCGACTCTGACACGACCAGCGATCTCACAGCAGGGGCCTGGTCGCTGCTAAGTGTCAAACATAGAGAGATTGCAGGCGAGGTCACTGTTGCGTCACCAAACTTGTGACTCAGCAGCGATCTCGCTAGCGATCTTGGTTAGTGTGACGGGTGCTTTACATAATTCTTGGTACTAATGTTGTCAGTAATTGTTTGGGTGAAGTGTTATTCTTACTCCAGCAGATAGCAAACACTGCCAAACCCGGGCAGCGGAAAGTTCTCCAGAGAGAGATTAGAGCCCCCCTGCATCAACAACAGGTAAACCTGACCGGTGGTGAAATTGTAGTGTACAGGTAACAGACCCGATCCCTGTCGTGGTTCCCCCAAGGAGTGAAATGATGATCTGGTGCCGAGCAGCTATAGGCCTAAGGGGACAAGACTACCAGGCAGTGGTAGAGCCCGTCAGCTCAGAACACAGGCCTACACTCTTGGCAGCTAAGGGGGTGGTTGATGTCCTCAAGGAAAGGGCACCCGTCCGCATCTTAAACTGTGGGATGGATGAGGACAAACCACCGTTGCTAAGCTGTGCACTGTACAAAATTATGAAATCCATGCAGTGGGACCTTTGACCCCACCAGATTCGGTGGAGGATAACAATACTAAGAGACAGCTAGAGGACTGGTGTCAGCAGCTTCACGTCAGAACTGATTCCACTCCTACACATACAAAGCAAGGTGTCTATCGGGTAGTCCAGGAGTATTGACAGGTATTTAGTAAGCATCCACTTGACTTTGGTAGGGTCTAAGGGGTACACCATCGTATACCCACAGGTACACACCCAACTATCAATGAGCGATATAGGCCTATTCCACCAGCACACTATCAGCGTGCCAAAGAAATGTTGCAGGACATGAAGGACGCTGGGGTCATAAAAGATAGTTGCCGTCCCTGGGCATATCCACTAGTCCTGGTTAAGAAGAAAGGTGGCAGCATGAGAATGTTTGTAGACTATAGGTAGATAAATCGCATAACACATAAAGATGCTTACCCGTTACCCTGTATAGAGGAATCACTAGCTGCATTGAAGTCTGCTAATTACTTTTCAATCCTAGATCTCACTAGTAGGTATTGGCAGGTCTCCGTTGCAAAAGAAGACCATGAGAAGACGGCATTTACAACTCCCATGGGCTTGTGTGAGTTCAACAGCATGCCATTCAGACTATGTAATGCACCCGTAACGTTCCAGAGATTGATGGAATGCTGCTTGGGGCACAAGAACTTTGAGACTGTACTATTCTACCCAGATGAGGTCATAGTGTACTAAAAAATCTATGAAGAACACCTGATACACCTATAGAAAGGAAAGAAGTCCGGCTTTCAGGATCGCGCTGTTCCAGTCCAAAGTTCACAAGGAGTTAATGCAAGGACCAAGCAGTGATTATAACTTTCTTTTTATTCCAGAAACGCATTTCGTGTACACACTGTACAATTCCTCAGGAGCTAAGTTATCAGAGACCTGATACACCTGGCAGAGGTAGTTTAAGCGTTATCCAAGTACGTGATGAAGCTAAAACCATCCAAATGCCAAAGGTCCAGTATCTAGGTCACATAGTCAGTTCTGAAGGAGTGACACCAGACCCAGACAAGGTAACCGTCATCAGGGAATGGCCGCAGCCGAGAAGCATCAGGGACGTATGTCAGTTCCTGGGACTGGTAGGGTACTACAGGAGATTCATTAAGGAGTATACCAAGAAGTTAGCACCTTTACAAAATCTCCTAGTAGGCCAGCCCAAGAAATGCAAGTCCAGAGGTCCTCCATTCGAGTGGGGTAAGGAACAAAAAGAATCCTTCCAGCAGATGAAAGAGGCTCTGACGGGTGAAGAGATCCTGGCTTACCCTGACTACAACCAACCATTCCTGCTGTACACTGATGCAAGTAACATGGGGTTAGGAGCTGTGTTAGCGCAGAAGCAAAATGGCAAAGAACGAGTGATTGCCTACGCTAGCAGGAAGCTTCGCCCTACAGAAAGGAACCCTGAGAATTACAGCTCATTCAAGTTGGAGTTCCCAGCCTTTGCCTGGGCCATCACAGAGCGGTTCAAGCATTACCTGGCATCTGCAAAGTTCTCCGCCTTCACGGATAACAATCCTTTAACACACCTGGAAACCGCGATGTTAGGTGCCATGGAACAAAGCTGGATGGCCAGATTATCCAATTACCAGTTTACCATCAAGTACCAGGCTGGCCATGACAATGCCAACGCTGATGCCTTGTCAAGGATGCCTCACCTGGCAGATATGGGAGAAGATGTGGATGAGCTAGAAGAGGTAGAGCTACCCGCCTTCCATCGCCACAGAGCGTCCCAATATCAGCAAGCTAACAGAACATCCCCTGAAAGAATAATAAATCCAATGCCTCATTTTGGTTGGAAGGAGACAGTGACCCTGCTATCAGTTTAGTTAAAGGACTGGTAATCCAGGAAGGTTCCCGTCTCACTCCAGATGCTCCACCAGAGGCAAAACACCTATGGAATAAAAGGAGCCAACTCTTCCTCTAGCAGGAAAAGCTTTGCAGATGTTACATCAATCCCAGAACCCATGAAATGGTCTGTCAAATAGTGGTGCCCAAGAAGGATGTCCAGATCGGAATGCATATCACAACCAAACAAGACACTTCGGATGGAAGAAGCTCGAGATGTTGCTCAAGGACAGATTCTATTGGGTTGGCATGAGAGGATCCATAGAGAGATGATGTAGAAACTGTGGACCATGCAGCTTAAGGAGAAAAGATCAAGAGAGTCAAAGAGCACCCCTCCAGCCAATTGTAACAACTCAACCCCTGCAAATAGAAGCTTTAGATCATGTGAAATTAATGCCAAGCAGATCAGGTTATATCTACGCATTGACAATGGTAGACCACTACTCAAGATTCATGGTAGTTGCTCCTGTGAAGGACCTGACAGCTGAAACAGCAGCAAAGACCTTTCAAACCTATTTTTGGAGAACCCACAGGTATCCAGAACAAGTGTTGACTGACAGAGGTTCTGCATTTGAAACTGAAATTTTCCAAGAATTTTGTCATCTTTATGGGTGTAAGAAGATAAGGACCACACCGTACCATCCACAAACAAGCGGCATGTGTGAAAATATGAACAACATCGTTATAGACATGTTAAAAACCTTGCCTTTGAAAGAGAGAAATCAGTTGCCTGAAAGATTGCCTGACTTAGTGGACATGTATAACAACATACCAGTGAGTTCCACCAATTGCACACCAGCTTATCTAATGAGAGCACGTCCCGGAAAGTTACCAGTTGACTTAGAAATGGGAATCGTACAACCAGAAGCAGAAACATCCAATTCTGATTGGAATACCACTCGTCAAGAACAGTACAGACAAGTCCAAGCCTGCATTGAAGATAATCTCAATAAAGCCAGAGAGAAACAGGAAAGAGACTTCAACAAAAGTGCACAAGCTGAGCCCTTAACACCAGGAACAGTTGACGACACAAGCTTGATGACCAGTGGGAAGAAAAGCCCTATACTGTATTAGACTCCACCTTTGATAACACCAAAACCTGTTTAGTCAGTAAAGATGGAGGAAAAACAGCCAATACAGTGTCAAGACACCACTTGAAAGTTTGTCCAGAACAGTTGAGGATACAAGAAATCCAAGAAGAGGAAGTACCTTGTGAGCCTTCACCTCAACCAAAAGAAAAAGTGATTCATGGAGACTTTCCAGAAGATTGGCCCCAATGTGAAGGAGCAGTGATAGTCCTCATGATTCACTTTTACCAACCTCACTAAAAGAAAGGCAGAAAAGCGCACATAGGGTCTTATCTGGGTGTAAACAAGGTATGTGCGTGTGATTGCACTGACCTTATGTTGTTGTGAGAGTCACAACAACTAGTAAGCCGAAACCAGCTTGCAGCACTACGTCCAGGATAACGATTAAAGCAGTGAAAGGAAGGGGTGGTTAAACATGTGTTACCGTCTATTCAGTTGATCCAAGGAATCCAAAGGCTTGGACCCCTTGGATAAATTGAATAGACAGTAGCGCACATTTAACCACCCCTTCCTTACACTGCTTTTACCAACCTCAAGAAGGACAAAGTACACTGGATGAAACTTCAAGAGTTCCAGAAGTACCAGTTCAAGAAGAAACACCTGTTGTCAGAGAACCAGAGGATCCTACAATTGGTGCAACTGCTGGGTCACGAGCTTACGATATTCTGGCGCCATAATACCAACTGACACCTTACATCTTTATCTTAGTGTCAACCTGCATCTTTTTATCTTTTGCAGTTGAGGTTGTTTTCCTCTAGGGGGCGTCTGTCACTGTGTTGCATATATCAGTGCTGAACAGCCCGCCCGGTCTAATAGGAGGCGTCACCAATAGGCTGCTCAGACACTATGTAACACCTGAGTGTGGCAGGGGCCTAATGGTGTCCATGTGTCTGCATTCACCACCAGCCTCTCCCTGCATACATGGATGGTCGCTGGTTGCTACAAACCGCCCCCATGTTATAGGTTGCAGGGGTCTGTGTACCGGTGTCTAGACGCATGTGCTACCTCCTGGGGGAATCTGCAGCCACCTGCTAGATGCAAGGGGTAAAAAAAGCGACCAATTTTGGTGAGTTTTTCTCTTTTGATATTTAGTACCTATTCGGTTATTTTTGTCTAAAGCTAAATTATACATGTGTTATACATGTGGCTAGGTACTCGTGAGTGTAAGGGCCCTTGACGGTGGGTCACGAGCTTACGATATTCTGGCGCCATAATACCAACTGACACCTTACATCTTTATCTTAGTGTCAACCTGCATCTTTTTATCTTTTGCAGTTGAGGTTGTTTTCCTCTAGGGGGCGTCTGTCACTGTGTTGCATATATCAGTGCTGAACAGCCGCGCCCGTCTAATAGGAGGCGTCACCAATAGGCTGCTCAGACACTATGTAACACCTGAGTGTGGCAGGGGCCTAATGGTGTCCATGTGTCTGCATTCACCACCAGCCTCTCCCTGCATACATGGATGGTCGCTGGTTGCTACAAACCGCCCCCATGTTATAGGTTGCAGGGGTCTGTGTACCGGTGTCTAGACGCATGTGCTACCTCCTGGGGGAATCTGCAGCCACCTGCTAGATGCAAGGGGTAAAAAAAGCGACCAATTTTGGTGAGTTTTTCTCTTTTGATATTTAGTACCTATTCGGTTATTTTTGTCTAAAGCTAAATTATACATGTGTTATACATGTGGCTAGGTACTCGTGAGTGTAAGGGCCCTTGACGGTGGGTCACGAGCTTACGATATTCTGGCGCCATAATACCAACTGACACCTTACATCTTTATCTTAGTGTCAACCTGCATCTTTTTATCTTTTGCAGTTGAGGTTGTTTTCCTCTAGGGGGCGTCTGTCACTGTGTTGCATATATCAGTGCTGAACAGCCCGCCCGGTCTAATAGGAGGCGTCACCAATAGGCTGCTCAGACACTATGTAACACCTGAGTGTGGCAGGGGCCTAATGGTGTCCATGTGTCTGCATTCACCACCAGCCTCTCCCTGCATACATGGATGGTCGCTGGTTGCTACAAACCGCCCCCATGTTATAGGTTGCAGGGGTCTGTGTACCGGTGTCTAGACGCATGTGCTACCTCCTGGGGGAATCTGCAGCCACCTGCTAGATGCAAGGGGTAAAAAAAGCGACCAATTTTGGTGAGTTTTTCTCTTTTGATATTTAGTACCTATTCGGTTATTTTTGTCTAAAGCTAAATTATACATGTGTTATACATGTGGCTAGGTACTCGTGAGTGTAAGGGCCCTTGACGGTGGGTCACGAGCTTACGATATTCTGGCGCCATAATACCAACTGACACCTTACATCTTTATCTTAGTGTCAACCTGCATCTTTTTATCTTTTGCAGTTGAGGTTGTTTTCCTCTAGGGGGCGTCTGTCACTGTGTTGCATATATCAGTGCTGAACAGCCCGCCCGGTCTAATAGGAGGCGTCACCAATAGGCTGCTCAGACACTATGTAACACCTGAGTGTGGCAGGGGCCTAATGGTGTCCATGTGTCTGCATTCACCACCAGCCTCTCCCTGCATACATGGATGGTCGCTGGTTGCTACAAACCGCCCCCATGTTATAGGTTGCAGGGGTCTGTGTACCGGTGTCTAGACGCATGTGCTACCTCCTGGGGGAATCTGCAGCCACCTGCTAGATGCAAGGGGTAAAAAAAGCGACCAATTTTGGTGAGTTTTTCTCTTTTGATATTTAGTACCTATTCGGTTATTTTTGTCTAAAGCTAAATTATACATGTGTTATACATGTGGCTAGGTACTCGTGAGTGTAAGGGCCCTTGACGGTGGGTCACGAGCTTACGATATTCTGGCGCCATAATACCAACTGACACCTTACATCTTTATCTTAGTGTCAACCTGCATCTTTTTATCTTTTGCAGTTGAGGTTGTTTTCCTCTAGGGGGCGTCTGTCACTGTGTTGCATATATCAGTGCTGAACAGCCCGCCCGGTCTAATAGGAGGCGTCACCAATAGGCTGCTCAGACACTATGTAACACCTGAGTGTGGCAGGGGCCTAATGGTGTCCATGTGTCTGCATTCACCACCAGCCTCTCCCTGCATACATGGATGGTCGCTGGTTGCTACAAACCGCCCCCATGTTATAGGTTGCAGGGGTCTGTGTACCGGTGTCTAGACGCATGTGCTACCTCCTGGGGGAATCTGCAGCCACCTGCTAGATGCAAGGGGTAAAAAAAGCGACCAATTTTGGTGAGTTTAACCCTCTTGTGAGACTAAGGCCACACAGACGGTTACCTGACTTACCTACATTCAGTACATCACCTGAGACACCAACACTATGTAGATCCAGTCATAGTAATCAGGATCAACCCCCGTCCAGGTATGGAGATTGGGTGCAGTAGGTGCAACATGTCATTACAGAAGGTAACATGTTAATAGAAACCAGTTATGTGCATAAAATGTGAATAGTAGTGTACAGAATGGTGGAGGAACTGGGTCCAGCCCCAAGCACATTAAGTTGGGAAAAGAAAGTGCCTGGGGTGGAGAGGAGGTACCAGGTCTCCCAAGCCGAGACACCTGTAGGGAAAATGTTTAGTTTATCTGTGTAAAGGACTTATTGAACTTTTGAAAGACTTAACCCCCTGTTTACCCGGAGCTTATAGAGACTATACTGTAAAGACTCTTTACAACATTTTCCCTGGATCCTTCCCTGTTTCAGTTAAAAAACGGACCATAGTCACAGGACTGGTTGTTACAAAAAATACTTTTTACAGCCTGCGGCAGATGGACTAGCACCGTATGGACTGCACACTGTTTTGCCATTTTTCAGTGTTTTTTGCAAATGTCTCCTTTTTGAGACTTTGTACATAATACCAGTTATTGTCATTAATGTAATGTTTGTTATTTGCTTGCTTGTAAAATTGTTTTCTCAGTCCAGGAGTACTGATCTTTCCTAGGGGGCAATGTGGTGCTCTGCCAGTACAGGTAACCACAGACCTACCCAAAAACATGGATGGCAATCTACAGTGAGTACCCCAAACACATACAACACCTTCTACTCCAGACCTGTAGGGGGAACCCAACTTGCTGCCTTTAAGCAAGATCCCCTATAAATACCAATGCTGGGGGCGGAGTAAGTCAAGAGTGTGCAGTCGCTAGGAGAACTGTGAAGAAGTCCTGGTGAGTCGGAGCCGTGCTAGGCCTGAACCAGTTGACAAATAAGCAGTTACCAGCCTAACCAGTGCAGGGACCTAAGAGTGAGGTCGAAGGCAAGGCGAGAGGAACAAAGTGAGAAGCGGACACTGGGAGAGATGCCGTGTCAGTTCACCTCAGAGAGCCTCCCGGACACCGTAGTCCAAGTCTACAGGAGGGCATCCAGCCCAGCAGAGAAGCCGGTTCACCGAGGAGACTTTAGTCTCCCCGGCATCTGTGTAGCAACCAAGAAAGGAGCTAAGCACTGCACGAAGGTTTCCCACTACACACACAGGTGACAGAAGAGCAGAGGAGGCCAGGCCTAGTTTTACACAGGGCAGGGGCTTCAACAAGGGAAAAGTGACAAGGAGGCCTTAAACACACTCACCATGGAGATCCAGAAGTGTTTCCTGACCACCAGAGTGTACCCTGGACATTACCTGCAATTTCACCAGTAAAGGTACAGAAACAACTTACAGTGTGTGTTTCAATTCATCAGTCCCTAACCCTGTCCAGCACAGAGACTGCCACAGCTGCCCGGCAGCACAGCCAACTCCCTGCTGCAATCCTGGTCACCTCACCACAGCCCCAGGGACCTTACTCCGCCTGTGGGGAGCTATACGACCAAGCTGCCCGACCATCATCCCCTGGAGGCCCACAGAAGCGCTGGTGCATTCACCAGAAACCACAGGTGGCGTCACAATAAACTTACAAACTTTTATTCCCCTTCAATTATCCCCCAATTTTTAGGCTGTTCACTAGGGCCACGGGTCCCTGTGACTCCACACCAGGGTACTAAGTCCCCATAGGCCCTTGGGTGAATCATATGCCTCATTCTTGGCTCATGTTTCCAGGACAGCCTAGATTGGAATATAACAGTAAATATAACATTGTGTAATTGAGGTGCTCTATGGACTAAATGGGTAAGTACCATGGATATTAACTATCTTATGATTCCCCCTTCTCTCTACATAGTAAATGGGAAATTTTCTGCCCCGTGACAGACTATTTACTAATTCTTTGAAGCTCAGAGTTCCAGGAACTGAGGTGCCTTGTTTGACATTTTTCAGTACAGACCCCAAATATTGTGTTTGTTTTCCAGCAGACATGCCAGTTTTAATTACCTGTCCACACAAGGAGGTATTATTTCAATGAAAATGAAAGGCTGAGGTCTTATAAGGCCAGGATGAGACATAAAAAGATGGGTTATAAAAAAGAAGGTTGTTCACATGTGAGCTTCAGCCTATGCTAATTGTGTTCCATAATTAAATTCTACTTCCTTCTAGGAAACAAAAGATAGCCTTAGACTGAAACACGTAGGTATTTCTGTAATTTCTCCATATTTTATTTTATAAATGCTCTGCGTATTTGTGTTCTTGTTATCTTTGTTTTTAAGCACTGTATTTTTTATATTAGGCTAGCTTCACACCACGGTTTTTGGCAGTCATGGTGGATCCTGTTTTATGCACAATCACCCTGACAGAACCTGACAAGACAGAATGTGTAGAAAGTGTGGCCAAATATGGTCCGGGATACTATTTTTTGCAGGATTCGTTTTCTGCCACTGTCCATGGTGCTGAAGTCTGCCTGTGTTTGCAATACAGCTGTCATTGGTGCTAAATTTACAGCCTGTGATTGAAATACTGCTGTCCATGGTGCTAAAGTTTGCATGGCAGGATTTCTGACCATGCTCTGTGCTTAAAATCGAATCTGGGAAACAATCCAATTTTTTCACATATTCAGGGCCCATAGACTCCCATGTTATGGGCGCCAGATCGCCCCGGATCCATTTCTGTCTGGTTTTGTCTGATTTTTTCACCGGAGCCCAAAAATGCTGCAGTCTCCGTTTTTGGGGATGGTGAAAAACCGGACAAAAACGAATCCGGCACAGAATACACAAAAACAGATGGCCAAATAGGACCAATCTGGCACCACAGGGATACATGGGAGGCAAAACCGGATCCTGTTCTATCCGGTTCAAACCGGACAGAACAGGATTAAAAAAAAAACGTGGTGTGAAGCTAGCCTTAAAGCTTAAAACTTTAATAAGTTTGATGTGTGACATTTTGGATTGGCAGGCAGTAGTAAATTTTGCTGTGTAGCCAGGGTGTGTGGACTGTCAGGGTGTGATTTATGCTCCGTTTATAGATGACAACAAAGGTTGAGTGCTGGATTGAGTAAGAGAAGATGAATTAACCCTTGCAGGCGCACCCCGCATCACATGCTGACATGTGTATACATGACAACTTTGTGACAGCGGCGAGATAGAGTTCACCACTATTAGAGCATACAAGGAAAATGCCTAGAAAGTTTTAATATAAAAAATACAGAGCTTACAAGAAAGATGTAAAAAGGTAAAAATAAAACAGCATACAAATATGCAAAAACAGTTCTAAAATTAAAAGGAACAAATAACAGAAAATATCTACTTGTGTTCTGGTGGAAGAAAAGATGAATTATGGACCACAACCAGCATAGTCCAACCCCCACATGAGGTCACTCATGCCGATGAGTAAGGACTCACGTCCGAGACGCGTCCAGCTAGGATGCATTGTTTTTAATCTTTTTTTAATAAAGTACCCTACAGTATGGACTTGTGGCCCTGGACCATCCTTTCTTAGTGACTGTCCACGATGGAAGCCAGCCGCCTATCCAGGAGCCTGGGAATCTGAAGGAGTATTTAATCGAGGTGAGCGGCCGTCCTTCTCCCCACCCCTTCAATTATGTGCCCCACATGAGGTGATAAGCTTGTGTCTGTTTACTAGTAGATATACAATACCAGTTTTTAATTACCTGTCCACACCAGGAAGTCTTACCGTATATACTCGTGTATAAGCCGACCCGTGTATAAGCCGACCCCCCTACTTTTGCCCCCAAAATCTGGGAAAACCTATTGACTCGTGTATAAGCCGAGGGTGGACCCCAGCACAGGTATACAGCCCCCAGCAGTGTGGTATACAGGCCCCCGCAGTGGTATACAGGCCTCCCAGTGGTAGTATACAGCCCCCAGCAGTGTGGTATACAGCAGCCTCCCCAGTGGTACATACAGGCCCCAGCAGTGTTACAGCAGCCTTCCCAGTGGTATATACAGCAGCAGCCCCAGTGGTAGTATACAGCAGCCCCAGAGGTATATACAGCAGCCCCAGAGGTATATACAGCAGCCCCAGTGGTAGTATACAGAAGCCCCAGAGGTAGTATACAGCAGCCCCAGTAGTAGTATACAGCAGCCTCAGTGGTATATACAGCAGCAGCCCCAGTAGTAGTATACAGAAGCCCCAGTGGTAGTATACAGCAGCCCCAGTAGTAGTATACAGCAGCCCCAGTAGTAGTATACAGAAGCCTCAGTGGTAGTATACAGCAGCCCCAGTAGTAGTATACAGCAGCCCCAGTAATATATACAGCAGCAGCAGCCCCAGGGGGTATATACAGCAGCAGCCCCAGGGGGTATATACAGCAGCAGCCCCAGGGGGTATATACAGCAGCAGCCCCAGAGGTATACAGACCTCCCCCCCATCAGTAGTATACAGGGGCCCCAGCTGTATACAGCAGCCCCAGCCGTATACAGCCCCCCCGTGGTATCCAGGGCCCCCCTTGCTGCACACCTGTAAAGTAAGATGTCAGTATACTTATCGCTGCCGCCGCCGCTCCGCTGCTCGGTCACCGCGCTGCTCCGGGTCTTCATGCTTCCTTCTCCGGCGCACAGGAAATGACGTCATTGTTCGAGCGCCGGAGAAGGAAGCATGAAGACCCGGAGCAGCGCAGTGACCGAGCAGCGGAGCGGCGGGCAGCGATAAGTATACTGACATCTTACTTTACAGGTGTGCAGCAAGGGGGCCCTGGATACCAGGGGGGGCTGTATACAGCTGGGGCTACGTATATACTCGTGTATAAGCCGAGGGGGACTTTTCAGCACATTTTTTGTGCTGAAAAACTCGGCTTATACACGAGTATATACGGTACTTCAATGAAGATGGATGTGTCATCTCTCTCTTTCCACTCCTTAGTTATCATTAATCCCATATGTTCATTGTGGGTGGATATGTCCTCTTTAGACAAGAGAGATTTTTAATTTCTCTTTATGAACATGACCAAACCTCAACCTCAACCAATAAAAGAACACTACACCTGAACAGCTGTTTTTTAATTGGAAAAGACTGATGAACAGGTCTGGTCACATGCTCCTCTATCAGCGATCATTTTGTGGACAAGAACACTATGTGGTCTACGAGAGAGGTTACACTAACAGGTACAGGAAGAAAATCTGTTAGGGCTTGTTCACGCATTGCATTTTTGCTGCATTTATTTTCCACAGAATTCTACAGTATCAACAAAGTGCTTAAGGTTTCAAAAACCCAATGTACATGCTGTTTACTTTTTCCTTGCAGATATGAACCTTCACATGATCTTTTTTTTTTTTAAACTGCCAAATTCTTTCAGTGTTTTTGCAACCCGTTTTCACCCATTCAAATGAACGGGGAAAAATCACAGGTGAAAACGCATTTAAAAAAGTGCATATTGTATGCAGCATTTTTGCTGCTTAGAATTTGATAAAAAAAAATCATCTGCAAATACTAAACATGTGAGCATACTGTGACACCTTGTCCCCAATGCATACATTACTTGTAGGAGAATAATGCAGGAGAATTGTGCAGATTGAAATGCCAACCAATAAGAGCAAGTCCTTATTCCACCAATCCTTGAAAACCACAATACCCTGAGATGGGTGCTCAAAATATATAAAAAGGGCATGCTTCAGTCACCAGGAGTTCATATGCTTTGTGGCCTCAGTCTAGGAACTTCAGCACCGCCTAGAAGATCACATAACGTCTTCATTTACTACAGGACTTCAGCCTAGGAATTTCAGCTGTGGCTGCCAGGATAACATCATGTTTTCATACTCTGCATGGCCTCAGTCTAGGAGTTTCGAGTCTGACAAGAGGAGCACCAAAACTGGATTAATATCTGCAGGAGTTCAGCCTAGGATTTGGCTGCAATATCAGAGACTATTTATGGTAAAAACCCAGGTTGGGACAATTCAGTCGCCTGGTTACAGACTTTGCTGTGCTCGGTCAGCTACCTAAGCTTGCCGCTACTCCTTTCTAAGTGAGTGCCTGCCGAAAGCGGTGTGGTGCTGCTGGATTGGCATAGTTGGCCCTGGAAGCCCCGAAGGTACAAATATTCTAATCCCTGGTGAGCATGCAGAGGGTGAGACTCTGTTACCTGTTACATTTTGTGTTCTGCTTGTTATATGCCTTTGACTGTTGGGATCCAATAAAGGCTTACCATTGTGTGGTTCCCTCACCCTGTGTTGTCTGAGTAGTGTTTCACCCACGGTTAAGGTGTCCGGGAGTTCAGTTGGAATGAACTCTGGTCCATGTGGACATTCTAAAGGAAGCCGAGCCAGTGGACAAGAGCACTCACTGACCCCCGGGTCACATACACTAAAACTTAAAAATCTTCAAGATATTTGGTAAAATAAAAATAGCCTATCATACCTGAAAAATGTATTTAGTGAAACACATATTTAGCTGTTTTTTTTTTTTTCATTTTAAATACCGTAAGTCAAATATGAGAAATAATTTTAATCAGTTATGAAAATGAATACAAGATATTATTGTTAGATTTATTTCCAATTTATTTTGGTATTTTAGCAGTATTGGCCCTTTAATTCATCTGTCCAATAAAAACAAGCAGTCTGCTGTTGTTTCTGTGCAGTAAAACTATAATGCAATGTATGCCATTTGGTCAGCAGGTTAAGCTTTTGGAGGTGCCACGATGAATTGGCCTATGATAACATCTCAGCCAAAGGCAAAGGACTTGAAATTGTCCTGTCAGAGTGAAATATGCGGACTCTAGCAGGCAGAAAGAAATAGATTTTAAAAAGAAGGTGAAATAAGGATGGGAACATTGTCATAATTGTAGCAATAAGAGGTGACAAATTCCTGGAATATTCCAGCCTGACTCTTAATAGGAAATGTTTGCATCTCAGAGAGGAGATGAATGATAATGACTGAATTCTGTTCCGGGCGCTGAGAGCTTGGTTGTTGACATGTTGATATGTTTCTTTGTGTGCATCATATTGACCTTGAAATGTCAATGTCCCGATAAGAGTTTGGATAGGGATGAGACTGGATTTTTTAATTTGATATCAACGTCCACCTGTCCTCTTCTGAATCCTCAGCCATTCAAGTGATGTTGATCCCGCCAAGAGGATTTGAAGACATGTTTAAAGTGGTAGCAGATTATTGCTTCAGATAAGCCCTTATCAGGACACAAGAGCCTCTCAGCTTTGTCTCGCGCAGACAGTCCGGACAATGAATAGCGCCTGTAAAGTTTCAGCAGAGGAATATGTTTTATCTGCTGAAGTTTAAAACGTGATAGCGGAAAAAAAAAGATTTAAGATACAGAAAAAAGAATTTAAATACAATTGATCTAATATTTAAATCCCTCAAGATATAGCTTTTTTCATTCATTTATTATATTACTGTAGTAAGATGGTCCTTGAAATAAAGAAAACTATCAATCTGGAAAATTAGCAACAAAAAAAAACAAAAAACTATTTTTTTTGCCAGGCAAGTCCTTCAAACTTTCTTTCTGGAGTTCTGGAGTCCTCTATACTGGTAGTTGATGCATTCAGGTAAGAATAATTTTGCTCTATTCATGTTGCAGTGCGCTCTCTGCCGCCCCACCAGTGGTTTATGAGTGACTCTACACCAATGGGCTACTGGTTACTGTGGTGGATATAAGGCATTGGTGACTGGGATTATTCCCATCATTAATGCCATTTACTCATTACTGCTGGTTGTGGAGCCCACTGGGACTGGGTACTCGGTGCCGGACCGGGTTGCTCCTGGGGGATGTCACGGCGGTCCTGGTCCGGACCGTGTCCCGGGTTCACACAATAAAATGGGGTGTATTTACAGGGAATTTGGTTTGTCGTGACGCCACCCACGGGATGTTGTCAGTAATGGGATCACCGCTGCTGCAGAACCTCCGGGGATGATGTTTGGCAGCTTTAGATGGAACAGCTCTCCACAGGTAGAGCCTGGTTCCCCAGGGCAGTGGTAATTAAAGTCTGTGATGGTTGTTATAGATGTTGCAGGAAAGGTGATGATAGTGGAGACGGTGTTGCTTATGGGGTGATCAGGGCTGGAGTACAAGGATCACACAAACTCACGGTTTTTGTAGTTTTTCCAAGTCTTTACTTTGCAGATGGTAAAAGCAGAGTATTGTCCACGGAGTCTGTACCAGGGCCGGGCTGCTCCCACCCTGACCAGGTCTTTGGCTACCCACTCCTGCGCTTTGTGTGAGGCCCTGCTACCGCCTTTAGCTGAACTGCTGGCCCTGTCTCCCCTCACGGATACCAATCTACTAGGCAACTTGAGTCTTTCGTGTCACTGACCCCTCCGTGTTGCTTTGTTATGGTACAGTGAAGATGGTGGACCTTTCACTGTACTGTCTGTTTCAGGCACAGCATCGGATCCAGTATCCGTCCTATGCGCTTCTCCGGGGTGAGTTCAGGGTAACTCCTTGTCCCGGGTGTGTTCCTTTACTTTTCCTACTCCTATCCTCAGACCCTGGCCTGCCTGGAAGTCGACATTGTACCGTGGGTTGAGCTTAAGGCAGCTCCTTTGCTCCCAGGTCCTTTCCTCAGTCTTCTCAGGAACTGAACTCACTCCAACTCCGTCTCAGACTCAACTCCGTCCCAGACTACACTCTGTCTCAGACTGACTAACTGTCACTCCTCCTCTGAGATAAACAACTTTAGCTCCTCCCACTCTTGCAGGTGCCACTTAAGCTCCACCCACCACTCTGCTCTTCCCCACTTCCTAGTGTATTGTCCAGGGTTGTGTAGTGTGGTGAGCTAACCCTTTGTGTTGTTTCAGTGGCACATTAACCCTTGGGGTGCCACACCAGGAAACAGCTTTATTACACCCATTGGATTCGATTGTGAAAGACATATGTGTGGCAAGGCAACCTGTACAGTATGTTCCTATAAATGACTGCCAACACGGACTTTGCTTTTCCAACATGACAGGAAAGCAGGAATCACAGGCTTTTCTTTATTTTCACATGAAAATAAGATTACATAAATCACACAACAGTTATCTTAAAGGTACCATCACATGCTAGGAAATAGGTGAAAGATATCATTACTTATGTCACGTGACCGCAAACATCTTTAGTGCATTGTCACACGCAAGGATATTGTTAACGATCTTAAATTTGGCAACGTGCCAGTGTGGAGCCCACTGGGACGGGGTACTCGGTACCGGACCGGGGTATCACGGGAGTTATCACGGCGGTCTTCGTCTGGACCGTGTCCCTGTCCCACAAGTAAAGGGATTATTTACAGGGATAGTAGAGACGCCACCCACGGGTTGTGGTCAATGGGGGACCACCGTTGCTGCTTGCTTCTGCCAGGATGATGGATGGTGCTGCAGCTGGATGGATGAGCCCGCCATGGGTCGGGCTGCTCCTGACAGGGTTAATAACAATTTAACATGCAAAGAAGCAAACACTGGAGACTCTGACAGTACTCTCTCAGTACAGTTCACAGTTCAGTTGGTTCACAAAGTTGTTACAGGTTTTCACAATTTAACTCCATACTTTCACCTTTCAGTTAGCTCTACTGCAGCCAGGTTTCTGTCTTAAGACCCTTCTCCTGCTTAATACCATTCAGGCCCTTTACTTCTCTTTCCCTTCTGTGCTATATGGTAGGTCGCTCGGACTCTTGTCTGGCTTCTCCCTGTGTGTGGGTATGTAAGCTCTGAGTCTTATGTGCCACTGTACCCCCTGCACTTGTGTTAGGAAATCAGACATGGAATCTGCATCTCCCCACTGGAATGTCTGTGATCCTGCTTGTAGCTGCGGTCACCTCAGAGCCGACTCTCTGGTCCCGGCCTAGGCTTCCAATGTCCCCTATATTTCAGGGAATCACCAGGCTCCTTCCTACCCGCGTGACTACGGTGTACATAGGGGATCCTTTCCTTCAGTCGTTCTCTGGCACCGCTGCTGTTTTCCTCGCTGGCCCAGCTGTACTGGTCTAGTCCTGGTCTTTACTGCTCGGCACCCTCTGGCCTACTACCTAACACTTCCTGATTTTCCCCTTATGTACCCGGTCCGTCACCTTGCCTACGTCCCTCCCACTGTGACTGGCCCTACCACCCCTTGCCCGCCTAGAGTCCCGGGTTCCGGGTTGGGTCTTGTATCTATGGGTGTGTTTGTGAAGGTGTTTGTGCAAAACTGTCTCCACCTTCCTGGCTGCAGTTCTTACCTGTGGCCACACTGGTCGCAGGGGCACCACACCAGCTACTTGGAGAAGAATGATGGAATGATGTTATAAAGCGGCAGGAATAGGAGAATTGTGAACGATATTGTTCAAAAAGGTTTCACACTGAACGATGTTGCTGCTTCGCAGAATGTTAATTTGACCACGAACAATAGATTTGAGGTCTGGATCTCAAATTTTTGCTGAACAATCCAACGGTTTTTCCTTCCAACATCGTTCATTTACACACAACAACGCACAAATGATATTGTTTGAACGATCACAAATCCGTGACGTTTCAACGATATCGTTAATGAGATCCTAGCGTGTGAAGTGGCCTTTACACTCATCTTATAGATCAACAGTTCACCTTCTCAATCCACTGGCTGGCTCCGACAGAAGAGAGCCCCAGTTCAAGAACAGTACATGGGCCTTTTGCAAAATGCACAATTCCACTTGATTTGGAGGTAGAAATGGGTCCCCTAACTTCTTAGGCCACTGTTCGGTTTCGCATGCTGCACCAATGATAAGCCCGCTCCTGTCTCTGTCCTAGCCTCAAATAGGGTGGCATATGGATGTTATTCACTTCTCCTGGCTATAGCACTAGGCTACCATGGTGTAGTATAGACCAGCTCAGGTCTACTATTCAGGTAGTTGGAATCTATGCCACTACTTGTACCACTGCCACTTAACATAATAACTTGTCTGTAGCTCAATTGTGCAACATTCCATAATGAGTCTTCTGACCTTTCCAACTTTTCTACATCTCCATAGTGAATTTCCTCACCCAAATATGCTACATCTCTGGGCTGGCTCTGCTACATCATCAAATTGAATTTCACTTGTCACTCAAATCTGCAACATCCCTAGACTCTATAGCTTCTGTTATTCCAAACAGACCATCCTTATTGCATTACCATCATCTATTCATGATGTACTTCAACTGCTCATCCGGAGTAAGTGCTTTGAAGATCAACCACTTCAAGTGAGATATACTGTAACAAGGAAACCTGACAGCCACTTTTAGAACAAATAAAGCATTTTAACTAATTGTGGGCCACCCACAATATCTTCAGATGAAATTTTTCAAAAAGGGAACAATTTTACTGCATTCCACTTTCTCTGGTCCAACAGTAATCATCTATGTCAGGTGCAACCCAGGGACAGCTAAAATAGATGCAGGGATTACAATCACTCCCAGGCTCTGGAATCTAGGGGGGGCCAAAAATATCCCTTTGCCTTATATGAAAAAGGAGACTATTACTATTAAAGTCCTGTGTTAGTTAAGGGCCCTGTTGGAGATTTGGAAATTATGTTAATACTTCATTTCCAGTGGTGACAGAGATGCTGGCCAACATAAACTCCCATAAGCAAGTGGTCTAGCTCACTAGCCAACCACTGGAGGATGCAAGTAAACCAATGAAAGGATGGCTCGATGGGCAATAGCTGCTCACAGCACCCTATTTAAATCCTTGTCGTCTATTACCTGTGTGATTTGCCAAATCTGATATGTAGAAGTCAGTTTTAAGTCTCCATTTCTTATATTTTGTTATTAAGTCATGAAGAAGCAATGCCTTGCTCTTCCCCGCCATATTATTCCTCTGAAACCTCATTTACAAAGACAAAATATGTTAAAAAGTAAAATCCGGCAGATGATAGAGAAAGGAAATTCTGTCTTTGAATGGTGAAGTGTGTCAGGCAATACCCAGCTGTTCCCAGCACATCACAGCGCTAGAAAAAGGGAGTGGAGAGAAGGATGAAGGCGAGAACAGATTGCAGGAAATAAACACCAGGTGAGGAAAACCCGGGAGAGCTAAATGAGATAAAATTACAGGAAATCGGAAGAAAGAGCGAAAAATACCTCAAAACAAGCCAGGAATGTATAGTGTATAGCAGATAACAGGTGCAGCCACATGAAACTGAAATGACAGTTTGTCTTTCTCATCAGCAAGTATTGTAATGTTATTCCTCACTCAAGTCCCATCCCAGATGTACCTGATGTACCTGGAGAAAGAGACGCTTTTGTTTAACCCCTTAGTAGTCAGGACAGATACCACCTGTGAGAATGATGATCTAAGAAGCTAAAATTTCTCATTTTGTTCCCTTCCTATTCATCCCTAAGACAGCAGCATTATCCTTGTCTATGTACGTCTAAGGGGAATATTCACGTTTGCATTTTTCAGTGTTTTCGAATTTAGCTGATCTGAACTGATTGATTACATAGATAACACAAAGCATCACATTTATCATTAGTGTCATCAAAATGAAAATAAATAATAATAATTATCGTAATAGTAATGACCCTCTGCAAGAGGGAAACATGCTATACTCATCAAAATGGAGTATGCTAAGCAAATACACAAACCATTTGGTGCAATTCAGATAAAGCGTTTTAAATCAAAAATAAATTTCATAAAGTTTGTCTAAAAGCAGATAATGTGGTAACATTACCATAACAAAACCTCTCAAAAGCACTCCACCTCTGCCTCACCGATACAGTGGTCCCTCCCAGGCCTATTATTGGTCATGGGTACATTATTAATTTCACTGCTGCAGCCAATCATTAACTTCAGGACTACAGATGAGCAGACATGTGGAAGTTCAGATTCTGGGGTTCAGGCAGACTTTAGATAAAGTTCTGTTCTGGACCCAAACTTGACCCGAACCTCATTGGAAGTCAATGATTGTGCAGTTCGATTCTCTGCCCACATACCACCAGCCATAAACAAAGCACTTTTAGGGGAGGGATGGTGGGGTTTTGTCATTTTCTATAACTGACATCTGAATCAACTGAAAATTGGTCAACGTGGAGTTTAATCAGTCTCATCCCTCTATTCATAAACTATTAAATCAGTACTGGTTTATCTTAAGGAGGGACCCAGTTCTATCTAAACAGGTTCCCAAGAGACCTCAAATCATCTTTAGACACTATCGCTCTCTGGGAAACATGGTTGCTCTTAGTAACATAACATGGAAACCTGTATTAGCTGAGGTGAAAAAAACGCCGATTTTTGGCTGTTTTGCTTGCAGAACTCCCCAATGTATATGTTGCCACTCGATCACTAATGGGGCAAAACCATTTACATCTAACACAACTGGAGAAAAATTTGTGATCAATCACCATATTGATTGCCAGTTCAGTTATGTAGTTTATCTGCTTGAATGTGCATGAGGACTCCAATACGTTGGCTGCACAATTTAATGTACAGTTGTGGTCAAAAGTATTGACACCCCTGCAATTCTGTCAGATAATACTCAGTTTCTTCCTGAAAATGATTGCAATCACAAATTATTTGGTATTATTATCTTCATTTAACTTGTCTTCAATGAAAAAACACAATAAGAATTGTCTTGAAGCCAAATTGGATATAATTCCACACCAAACATAAAAAGGGGGTGGACAAAAGTATAAGCACTGTTAGAAAAATCAGGTGATGCTTCTCTAATTTGTGTAATTAACACCACCTGTAACTTACCTGTGGCACCTAACAGGTGTTGGCAATAACTAAATCACACTTGCAGCCAGTTGACATGGATTAATGCTGACTCAACCTCTGTCCTGTGTCCTTGTGTGTACCACATTGAGCATGGAGAAAAGAAAGAAGACCAAAGAACTATCTGAGGACTTGAGAAACCAAATTGTGAGGAAGCATGAACAATCTCAAGGCTACAAGTCCATCTCCAAAGACCTGGATGTTCCTGTGTCTACCATGTGCAGTGTCATCAAGAAGTTTAAAGCCCATTTCACTGTGGCTAACTTCCCTAGATGTGGACGGAAAAGAAAAATTGACGGGAGATTTCAACGCAAGATTGTGAGGATGGTGGATAAAGAACCTCGACTAACATCCAAACAAGTTCAAGCTGCCCTGCAGTCCAAGGGTACAACAGTGTCAACCCGTACCATCCATCAGCGTCTGAATGAAAAGGGACTGTATGGTAGGAGACCCAGGAAGACCCCACTTCTTACCCTGAGACATAAAAAAGCCAGGCTGGAGTTTGCCAAAACTTACCTGAGAAAGCCTAAAACATTTTGGAAGAATGTTCTATGGTCAGATGAGACAAAAGTAGAGCTTTTTGGGCAAAGGCATCAACATAGAGTTTACAGGAGAAAAAAAAAGTTTTTCAAAGAAAAGAACACGGTCCCTACAGTCAAACATGGCGGAGGTTCCCTGATGTTTTGGGTTGCTTTGCTGCCTCTGGCATTGGACTGCTTGACCGTGTGCATGGCATTATGAAGTCTGAAGAATACCAACAAATTTTGCAGCACAATGTAGGGCCCTGTGTGAAAAAGCTGGGTCTCCCTCAGAGGTCATGGGTCTTCCAGCAGGACAATGACCCAAAACACACTTCAAAAAGCACTAGAAAATGGTTTGAGAGAAAGCACTGGAGACTTCTAAGGTGGCCAGCAATAAGTCCAGACCTGAATTCTATAGAATACCTGTGGAGAGATCTAAAAATGGCAGTTTGAAGAAGGCAGCCTTCAAATATCAGGGACCTGGAGCAGTTTGCCAAAGAAGAATGGTCTAAAATTCCAGCAGAGCATTGTAAGAAACTCATTGATGGTTACCGGAAGCGGTTGATCGCAGTTATTTTGGCTAAAGGTTGTGCAATCAAGAATTAGGCTGAGGGTGCCAATACTTTTGTCTGGCCCATTTTTGGAGTTGTGTGAAATGATCAATGTTTTGCTTTTTGCTTCATTCTCTTTTGTGTTTTTTCATTGAAGACAAATTAAATGAAGATAATAATAACAAAGAATTTGTGATTGCAATCATTATCAGGAAGAAACTAAGTATTATCTGACAGAATTGCAGGGGTGTCATTACTTTTGCCCACAACTGTATGCATTCTCGCCGTAATAAACACAGATCTAACATTCGCAATGGTTATCAACTTCATAGCGTCTCCAGACATTTCAGTGTAGTTCACCAAAAAAATCCTAGTCTGATGAAAACTACAATTATAGATCATGTAAAAGAAAACGCCCCTGATCGGCTTTGAAATCTCATTAATAAGGAGTGCTATTGGATATTTAAATTGGGCACCCTAACACCAGAAGTATGGAATCAGATGATTGAGAATGTTACGAGCCATAATAATAATTTTTTAATTTATTATTTTCTCTTTTTGTAAGGTATCATCATCTCTATCTGAGTCAGTAATTATTTTTCATTTTAAATTATTATTGTAATTAATATGTTGTGTCCTTATATTTCTTTTATACTGGAATTTTTATAACTAGCTGTGAGCCCGATGCAAATGCATCGGGATTCTAGAACGTGCATTAATTTGATTATAGTAGTTATAGCTGTTAGCTGATGCAAATGCATCGGGTATCTAAAATATGTTTATTGTTTTTTTAAAGATTTTTAAATAATAATCGCATCATCAATAGCAATAATATAAGCCATAGCATTATTATTAGCAGTAATAGCAGTATTAATAGCATTATTAGCAGTATTATGAGCATTAATAACAGTATTAATAGCATTAATAGCATTATTATTGGCATTAATAGCATTATTAGCATTAATAATAGCATTAATAACATTATTAATAGCATTATAGCATTATTATTAGCATTAATAGCATTAATAATAGCATTATTAGCATTAATAATAGCATTAATAACATTATGAATAGCATTAATAGCATTATTATTAGCATTAATAGCATTAATAATAGCATTATTAGCATTAATAATAGCATTAATAACATTATTAATAGCATTAATAGCATTATTTTAGCATTAATAGCATTATTAATAGCATTAATAGGATACATATTAGCATTATAGCATTAATAGCATAATTAATAGCATTAATAGCATTATTATTAGCATTAATAGCATTAATAATGGGATTATTAGCATTAATAATACCATTAATAACATTATTAATAGCATTAATAACATTATTATTAGCATTAATAGCATTATTATTAGCATTAATAGCATTAATAATGCCATTAATAGGATAAATATTAGCATTAATAGCATTAATAGCATAATTAATAGCATTAATAGCATTATTAATAGCATTAATAGCATTATTATTAGCATTAATAGCAGAAATATTAGCATTAATAGCATAATTAATAGCATTAATAGCATTATTAATAGCATTAATAACATTATTAGCATTAATAGCATTATTAGCATTAATAATAGCATTAATAACATTATTAATAGCATTAATAGCATTATTATTAGCATTAATAGCATTAATAGCATTATTATTAGCATTAATAGCATTAATAATACCATGAATAGGATAAATATTAGCATTAATAGCATTAATAGCATAATTAATAGCATTAATAGATTAATAGCATTATTAATAGCATTAATAGCATTATTATTAGCATTAATAGCATTAATAATACCATGAATAGGATAAATATTAGCATTAATAGCATTAATAGCATAATTAATAGCATTAATAGATTAATAGCATAATTAATAGCATTAATAGCATTATTAATAGCATTAATAACATTATTATTAGCATTAATAGCATTAATAATAGCATTATTAGCATTAATAATATTATTAATAACATTATTAATAGCATTAATAGCATTATTATTAGCATTAATAGCATTAATAATACCATGAATAGGATAAATATTAGCATTAATAGCATAATTAATAGCATTAATAGCATTATTAATAGCATTAATTAGCATTATTTATTAGCATTAATACCATTAATAGGATAAATATTAGCATTAATAGCATAATTAATAGCATTAATAGCATTATTAATAGCATTAATAACATTATTATTAGCATTAATAGCATTAATAATAGCATTATTAGCATTAATAATAGCATTAATAACATTATTAATAGCATTAATAGCATTATTATTAGCATTAATAGCATTATTATTAGCATTAATAGCATTAATAATACCATGAATAGGATAAATATTAGCATTAATAGCAATAATAGCATAATTAATAGCATTAATAGCATTATTAATAGCATTAATAGGATAAATATTAGCATTAATAGCATTAATAGGATAAATATTAGCATTAATAGCAGAATTAATACCATTAATAGCATTATTAATAGCATTAATAGCATTATTATTAGCATTAATAGCATTAATAATAGCATTATTAGCATTAATAATAGCATTAATAACATTATTAAAAGCAATAATAACATTATTATTAGCATTAATAGCATTAATAATAGCATTATTAGCATTAATAATAGCATTAATAACATTATTAATAGCATTAATAGCATAATTATTAGCATTAATAGAATTATTATTAGCAGTAATATCATTATTATTAGCATTTTATTTTTTAATTATTATTTTTTATTAAATTATTTATTTTTTATTTATTTTTTTATTATATTTTAATTATTTTTTTTATTATTAAATTTATTATTTAGGCTGAGACCCAGTTCTCTTTCAGGTCCGCTGAAAGGGCTGATATAATTAGCATATATTTAATTTTTTTATTATTATTTTTATTGAATTATTTATTATTTTTAATTTATTTTTTAATTATTTTTTAATTATTTTTAAATTATTTTTTTTATTATTTAATTTATTTTTTTTTTTAAGTGAGAGTGAGACACAGTTCTCATTCAGGTCCGCAATTTTTTTTTTTTTTTGATTATTATTTTTATTTAATTATTTATATTTTTTATTTATTTTTTTATTATTTTTAAATTATTTTTAAATTATTTTTTATATTATTTAATTTATTTATTTTTTTAAGTGAGAGTGAGACACAGTTCTCATTCAGGTCCGCATTTTTTTTTTTTTTTTATTATTATTATTTTTATTAAATTAATTAATATTTTTAATTTATTTTTTTATTATTTTTTAATTATTTTTAAATTATTTTTTATATTATTTAATTTATTTATTTTTTTAAGTTAGAGTGAGACACAGTTCTAATTCAGGTCCGCATTTTTTTTTTTTTTTATTATTATTTTTATTTAATTATTTAATATTTTTTATTTATTTTTTTATTATTTTTTAATTATTTTTAAATTATTTTTTATATTATTTAATTTATTTATTTTTTTAAGTGAGAGTGAGACACAGTTCTCATTCAGGTCCGCATTTTTTTTTTCTTTTTTATTATTATTTTTATTTAATTATTTAATATTTTTTATTTATTTTTTTATTATTTTTTAATTATTTTTAAATTATTTTTTATATTATTTAATTTATTTATTTTTTTAAGTGAGAGTGAGACACAGTTCTCATTCAGGTCCGCATTTTTTTTTCTTTTTTATTATTATTTTTATTTAATTATTTAATATTTTTTATTTATTTTTTTATTATTTTTTAATTATTTTTAAATTATTTTTTTTATTATTTAATTTATTTATTTTTTTAAGTGAGAGTGAGACACAGTTCTCATTCAGGTCCGCATTTTTTTTTTTTTTTATTATTATTATTTTTATTTAATTATTTAATATTTTTTATTTATTTTTTTATTATTTTTTAATTATTTTTAAATTATTTTTTTTATTATTTAATTTATTTATTTTTTTAAGTGAGAGTGAGACACAGTTCTCATTCAGGTCCGCATTGTTTTTTTTTTTTTATTATTATTTTTATTTAATTATTTATTATTTTTAATTTAATTTTTTATTATTTTTAAATTATTTTTTAATTATTATTTTTATTATTAAATTTATTTATTTTTTTAAGTCAGAGTGAGACGCAGTTCTCATTCAGGTCCGCCTTGTTTTTTTCCCCATTGACATACATTACCGGTGTGTCGGCGATTTTATGGCCGGCCACCTGGTTCTATTTGTCGGCCCTAAAATCGCGGACACACCGCTAATGCATGTCTATGGGCAGTCAGCTCGAATTCTGATTGGTCGGCGTTCAATCCGAAATCGGGCTGACTGCCCATAGAGATGCATTAGCGGTGTGTCCGCGATTTTAGGGCCGACAAATAGAACCAGGTGGGCGGCCATAAAATCGCCGACACACCGGTAATGTATGTCAATGGGGAAAAAAAAGGCGGACCTGAATGAGAACTGCGTCTCAGTTTTGAGGGGCTCTTCTGATTGGCTGAGGGCAGAATACAGCGACCAATCAGAATAGGACCTCAGATCTCATTGAGGTAGAATGGGGGATTTTTCGTCCATTCTATCTTAATGAGAAGGAAGAGGACGTCGGAGGAGGAAGTTTGCGAAAAGAAGACAGAAGATCCCCGGGGGCCGGACGAAGAGGCGGAGATGGCGGAAAGAAGAGAGAAGACCCCGGGGCCGGAGGAAGAGGACGCCTGGCCGGACGGAGGACTTATGGATCGGACGGACGATCAGATGACTTGAAGGCATGTAAGTATGTGCGGACATGGGGGGGCTGTGTGGACATTAGTGGGGGTTGTGTTTTTGCGGGGTGGCTGTGCGGACATGGGGGGCTGTGGCATGTGCGGACATGGGGTGGGCTGTGCGGACATGGGGGTGGGCTGTGCGGACATGGGGTGGGCTGGCGGACATGGGGGTGGGCTGTGCGGACATTCTGGGGTGGGCTGTGCGGACATGTGGGGGTGGGCTGTGCGGACATTGCTGGGGGTGGGCTGTGCGGACATTGCTGGGGGTGGGCTGTGCGGACATTGCTGGGGGTGGGCTGTGCGGACATTGCTGGGGGTGGGCTGTGCGGACATTGCTGGGGGCTGGGTGGCTGTGCGGACATTGCTGGGGTGGGCTGTGCGGACATTGCTGGGGTGGGCTGTGCGACTGCTGGGGGTGGCGTGCGGACATTGCTGGGGGGTGGGCTGTGCGGACATGGGGGGGGGTTGGCGAATTGTGGGTAGCGGGGAGCGGAGGCGGCAGTGCCGCCTCCTCTCCATGGTCCCCGGGTAGCGATTTGCGGCTCAGGCAGCGACTCGCAATGGCCTCGCGGCCATTGCTCGCGCTACCTGAGCGGTAAATCGCTAAGGTTGTAGCCGGGCCTGTGGATCGATTTTGGGCCAGCGGCTCGCAATGGCCTCGCGGTCATTGCTCGCGCAGCATTGGGCGCTTCGCGCCCAATGTTAAATTCGTATCCACATGACGACATCGGAAAGTGCGCGCGAAGGGGCGCTTTTCCGATTCGCGATTATATAATAGATTATTATTATAATATTTTAATATTCTTATTATTTTTTATTATTTATTTTATTATACTTTGACCCTAATTATATTTAATAACTTTTTGTGTCTGTACAGATGTAGTTTTATTAATAGTGATAATGTAGTATCCTATGCATTGTTTTTATATGTTAACCTCCTTTAAATATGTCATGTTTTAACTGAGCCTCTGTTCACCTGAGGAAGACAGCACCACAGCTGTCAAACCGTGTTGTAGCATTCAGAGGTTATTAATAAAGAGGTTAGTAAACCCTTAATATATTGTGCCCGTCTGTTCTAGTGCTCCGGAGACCGCTGTTACACCCTTTTCTTTCCATTACTTCCTCCCCTTGTGGGAGAGCAGTAGGAGCAGCTGTGAACACCTTACATGCCGGTCTTGAGGACCTGTGGTGACCAGACCTCGTGACTGAGTTCCAGGAAGCAATTGAACTCAGCAGTGGAGCCCGAATCTCCTCTAATCCTCCCTCCACAGGAACAATGACACCGAAGTTGTGCAGGGTTGCACAACCACCATAGGTGAGCGAGCTTTACACCCCCTGTCTTACATTCCTCAGGCCGTCAGTTTCCACTCATGGGGCCTTTCTTTTTCTTTATTTATATACATCTGAAACTAGACTCTGCCGTCCTTAGGCGATGACTGACAGTTTTGGAATCACACTGCTTTGTGAAACTCTGAGTTTTAAACATATTTTCTTTATATTTGGGTGCAGCAAGGATTACGGACTTTTTCCTTGCTGGTAGTTCCTTGTCAGTTATATCTCAGGTGCAGCTGTGGCCCCCCACCGGTTAGGCCACCACCAGAAGTACTGAACTCCTCCATTAGCGGGAGAGTTGTGCCTCTGGTCTCCAGGTGCTGGAATGGTGCAGTTGAGCTTCACACGCACACAACACTTAGGACCCCGGGACGGTGGGTGGACCCAAAGGGAGGACCCAAGCATAGCCGGGAGGGAAAGTGTAGAGTTAGAGGAGAGTAGAGAACATTGGAGAGAGGAGTGGAGTGGAATTTGGGAGTGTAGGAGCTGTGTGGTGCTGACTCCCATGGTAGCATGACCATGCTTACCCTGGGAGGGAAAGACCAACAGGTGTAGAGGAGGAAATGCCCTTGGGGTACGGAACAAGATATGCCCTTGGGGATATGCCCTTGGGGTATGGGATGAGGATATGCCCTTGGGGTATGGAACTAGATGTAGATCCCTGTACCCCTGTATCTGGCGAGACAGAGGAGCTGGTGAAGGACACAGGGACCCGGCCCTGAACACGGTGCGGAAGCTTTATGCCTGAACCGTTGAACCGGAGGCCCCAGACTTCTAACAGGAGCTGTGGCCGAACACCCAATACAACTTGGAGAAGGCGGCCAAACTAGGAAGCAGTGCCCAGGAGGGTTACAACTGAGAACCCGTGGCTGTCAGTACTGGAGCTCTGTGCTGCGGAGGCACTGAAAGGAGTGGCGAGACTATTTTATAGTGCTGACGGACCACCAGAGACAGAAACACCTAGTAGAGGCCCGACTGCTCTGACCCGGTTTTGGAGACAACACTGAACTGGAGGTTGGCAAGGGAAGTACCCGGCGGCCATGCTGAAACCACTGAGTAAAAGTAACAGAACTCTAGTTGTGGTGTTTGAGACTTTCTTTAGCAGTGACCACCGGGTCAGAAAAACACCGTTCATCCAGTGGTGCGCAGACATCGTACTGGGTGGCCCGTTAGATCAGGTGGCAGGATCGATGGGTAGCTATCAGACACTCTGCATCATATGTATCAGTGTCAATGGCGCCCTATTCAAGCCCAATATGTGCATGACAAGTCACCTCCCACATGTCTTTGTAGGTAGAGGTGATTTTATCCGCATGCACCTGGGCTTGCTCTACATAATGGGGTCTGACTGCATCCTGCTAAGTGCAGTGTTGGTTTTATATTTGGCTGCTGATGGTAAGTTTTTGTGATGCTGCCATTTGAGTAGTTTTTGTACATATTTTGTTAGGACTCGTACGCGTGATGTAGATTATGAGATTAAGTGTCTTGGCCAATACATGAACCAATACCCCATATAAAAGGTTTTTTGTTTTTCATAAAAAACTTTTGCCACTTTTTTATCGTTCGCGGGGTGTGATTGGGCCCCATGGGGCACCGTTCATTCAGTGGTGCGGAGACATCGTACTGGGTGGCCCGTTTAGTCAGGTGGCAGGACCGATGGGTAGCTATTAGACACTCTGCATCATATATATCAGTGTGAATGGCGTCCTATGCAAGCCCAATATGTGCATGGCAAGTCACCTCTCACATGTGTTTGTAGGTACAGGTGATTTTATTTGCCTGCACCTGAGCTTGCTCTACATAATGGGGTCTGACTGCTAAGTGTTGGTGTTGTATTTGGCTGCTGATGGTAAGTTTTTCCGGGTGTAACATTGGCCTGACATTACAAATTTCAGGCTTAATGCCCTCTGGCAATGTAAAGCTAGCATTAATTCCTTATTACCCAGTTTGCCACCACCACATGGCACCTAGAAGAGCCATGTAAAGTGCTAGGAATTGGCGCTTATTATGAATGCTGCAGTTTCTGGGGCAGCTGCAGGCTGCTATTGTATAGTGTGGGGGGGGCAAATAACAATGGGCCCTTACCCTAAGGGCTGAGGGCTACTTAGTTTTACTCTGGCTGGCAATTAAAATTAGGGCAAAGCCCTACGCAATTATTTTTTTCCATTTTTTTTTTTTTTACACATTATGATGCCAGGTTGGTTCCCTAAAATAATGTGTATGACAGGGATGGGGAACTCCAGACCTCAAGGGTCCCCAACAGGATCTCTTTAGCACTGCACAGGTGATAATTGATACACCTGCACTGGGGATGATTCTAACCCTTGTGCAATACTAAGGAAATCGTGAAAACATGACCTGTTGGCGGCTCTTGAGGCCTGGCATTCCCTACCTCTGGTGTATGACAACCAAGCACAGACACCATACAGATTGCGGAAATGCAGTCTGATTGTAACAGCCAATCACAGACGCTCTCACAGAGCATGAGCATCTGTGATTGGCTGTTAGTGGCCAGTGAGGTGAATATGCATGAAGTTTCATGGGCAGAACCAGAAGTAAGGCCGGTTACACATATGCATTCTGAATGCAGCATAGGCGAAAGCAGCCAAACGCATGCATACTGCGTTCCTATGTTTAATATGGGAACGCATTGGTGCCTGTGTTTGGCTGCATCGCATGCATTTGCATTCGGATGGGTTTTTTATAAGTGCCCTCTGAACGCAACATGTTGCATTTTTTGTGCATCTGAGAGTGCTTGCTTCATACGCAAGCATCCTCATGCGCACAAAAAATGAATGGAGCTCAATGGATCCGCAGTGTCATACGCATGACAGCGCAGGCAAACGCTGCGGACATCTCATACATACATACATACATAGTAACATAGTATTTAAGGTTGAAGGAAGACCTTAAGTCCACCTAGTTCAACCCATAGCCTAACATGTTGATCCGGGGGAAGGCAAAAAAAAAAAAACATGAGGCAACAATAAGCTCCACATTGGGTAAAACAAATTCCTTCCTGACTCCACATATGGCAATTAGTCTAATTCACTGGATCTATGCCCTATCAAAGAATCTAGTATACATAACTAGTAATATTATATTTTTCAAGAAAGGCATCCAAGCCACTCTTAAATTTTAGTAGTGAGTCACTCATTACAACATCATGTGGCAGAGAGTTCCACATTCTCACTGCTCTTAAGGTACCGTCACACGCTGCAATATTGCTTGCAATTTCACTGGCAATTTGCTGGTTGCAGTGAAATCATGGACACATTGTTCCATTTGTACACAGCAACAAAATAGAACAATGTGTCCATTATTTCACTGCAACCAGCAAATTGCCAGTGAAACTGCAAGCAATATTGTTGCGTGTGACGGTATCTTTACAGTCTTCTTTCTTCTTCTTTCTTCCTCTTTTTCCCAGCCGCCGCTGATCTCATACTCCCACATGCTGCCGCTGATGTTCTCCTCCCAGCCACCGCCTCTGATCTCTTGTCCTTCACCGCCGCTGATCTAATTCTTCTCTGCCACTGATGTCATCTTCCCGGCCGCCGCTGATCTCTTGTTCGTCAACCCGCTGATCTTCAGTGGCAGTGAGGCAGTCGACAGGGTAGGGGGTACTCGGATACCGGGATAGGTGGTTGCTTCGATGGGGCAATCACGGCTGGTCAGTTCCCGGTTCTGTGCCTAGACTCTCAGTTGTAAGGGGATTTGGGTGTTGATGATGGGGGAATTGGTATCGTGACGCTACCTGTGGTACCTGGTAATGTGGATACCAGCGCTGCGGCCGGCCGCTGAGGTGATGAAAGTGCAGCTCAGAGTAGTACAGCTCCCCACAGGTGGAGCTTTACCTCAGGGCAGTGGAGTGGATCAGGGGACTTGTAGTTCTTACTCCTCTGATGATGCTGAGGCCCTCTGGGCGCCAGTGGAAAGGATCACAGACACCGATTCAAGTCAAAAATCACTTTACTGGTACCGGGTAGATGATACAGTACACAGCCACAGTCTGATTGAACGGGGACATAGCCACGGATTGTAAGGTGATCCTGTAGAGTCTGTTGATGGTCCCTTTTAATGGCTTTTGAGGTCTGTGTTCCTCCTTACTCTCTTTAACCACTCTGCAGAGCTCCTACGCCAGTCCACTGGTCTGAACAATTAACTACATTTGGTTCCTTACCGGTATGGAAGGGAGCGACAACAAGCAAATCCTCCCACCACCAGAATTCGGTCCTTTTCCTTAAAGTGTCCTGGACCCAATATAGGACTGAGGTAAAGGTATAGTCTGTGGTGCTATGGCTCCCTTCTGTCGGTCCCACAGCTTGTCGGTTCGCTAATCAGGAAGAGACCACTGATTGCCTCGGCTCCGGTATGCCACTGTCGACCCCGGACTTCCCCAGCTTTCTCCAACCAGGCCTGGTTCGTTCCCTCTCTCTAGGAGGCGCCCTCCTGTCAGGAACACTGTCAGGCACGTCCTCTCTGGCTGCCTTCCCAGCATTGTCTGACTAAAATTAGCTCAACTGTCACTCAAATCTCCCGCTCTACTGTAAGCTTCACCCCCTGGACCTACTGAATATACGATCCCTATGCTAAGGGGGGCTAGTGTATGGGTGCTTAGGACAGACTCTACAAGGAAACCCCAAATCCATAACTACGGAGGCACTACACCTTTTGTTTGGGGTGCAGTACCTCCCTGTGGCGCCTAGCCATAGGGGCGCCACAGCAGCAACTGGTGATGAAGTAATCGGCGGCGAAGCAGGAGATCAGCGGCAGCAAAGAACAAGAGATCATCGGTGTCGGCCAGGAGGAGAAGGAGTTCAGCATGAGCGAAGATGGAAATCATCGGCTGCGGCCAGGAGTTGATCTCTTTATTGCTGCTCAACTCCGCCTCCCGGCCACCGTTGATCTACACCTCCTGACCGCCAACACCGCTGATTGGGTGGCCATGCACATTTAGAATGACATACTATGTGAACGCATGCGGACAATCACTGCTGCGTTCACATCAGAATGTCTGCGTTCACACTGAGTTTGCGTCTGCATGCCAGACGCATGCAGATGCAAAAGCTAATGTGAAACCAGCCTAAGGCTAAGGTCAGACTTGCATCTGCCCTGAGCCTGCAGGATCCATTGAAAACTTACAATCTGGCAGGTTTAACGCTATGCACCACCTGCCTATGGATTGTTATGGCAACCTGATGCTTACTGCACCCGCCTACTGCACAGCAAATCCCTGGATATGCGCTATTCCAGAGTGCACAGGAAACACGGTTTGCAGTGTTTTCCTGTGCACTCTGCAAAAGTGCATATCCGGGGATTGTCTGTGGAGCCGGTGGCTGTGGTAAGCATCCGGTTGCCATAGGGATACATAGAGCAGGCGGCACATAGCATTACATGCTGGTAATGCTATGCGCTAAGCCTGCCAGATTCTAAGTTTTTAATGGAATCCTCACGCTCAAGGCAGACCCAAGTCTGACCCTAGCCTAACCGAGAGGGAGAAGCAAGCAAGAAAGCAGTGGGAGACTAGTTAAGATGATCTGTGTGTGCCTGTGTGTTTGTCAGCTTTTGGATAGCTTTGAAGGTGTTTTCTATGTTTCATGTTGTCTGCCATTGATTTCAGTGGGGTTCGAAAGGTTAGATCAGTAAGTATTTCAATACATTTACACTATAATTATATACGACCATTTCTGCATGTACTAAAAGCGAACTGTTGCTAGGCAATGTGAATTCAATCGCCAAAAGAAAGCAGTAAATATAAGTTATAAGATATTTAAATAGATTTTTTTTTTAAAGTTTGTAATACTAATTTAATAATGTATATAAAATACAATAAAACTAAGCTCTAAAACACATGGTAAGGCTGGCTGCACACCACGTTTTTTGGCATCCTGTTCTGTCTGTTTTGAAAAGGACAGAGCAGGATCCATTTTTGACACCCATGTACCCCTATGGTGCCGTATTGGCCATAAATGGCCATCCAATTCTGCCAGTTCAGTCCCGGATTCGTTTCTGTCCTGTTTTTTTTTCCCGTCCCCAAAATCGGAGACTGCTCTGATTTTGGGTGCCGGTGAAAAAACTGGACCAAACCAGACAGAAACAAATCCGGGGTGTTCTGGCAGACATAACATGGGAGTCTATGGGCGCCGTATACGGGAAAAAATCAGATTGTTTCCCAGATCTGGTTTTAGTGTACTAAGCATGCTCAGTACACTAAAACTTCTCTGTTCCTGTAATTTCACTTTAGCAATGCATCTACATATACTCAAAAAGAAGGATTAGCTCCAACCACCTAATATTCCCAGGACTCCCAGGCAAACCAGAAAGTGGCTTGGCAACCACCAGTAGCAATAGAAAAAAGGTGTAGAATCCGGTGCCACAAAATTCTTTTTTATTTTCAAAAATTTTAAAAATCACACATGCTCCAGAGGAGCTCCTGGACGCGTTTCGTGGGTCTAGCCCACTTAATCGTCAGTACAATAGCAATACAGACAAAAAGAATATATACAATTTAAAAGCAAAAAACAGCCCCCTCTCGCATGTGTGACAAATATACATCAATTATTTCTAACCAATCATATACCTGCAGGTTCTAAAAGAGTTAAAAGGAAAAATATGGGGAAGAAGAGGGGGAGGGGAGGAAAAGAGTAGAAAAGAGCTGATGACAGAAAGTAAAAGAGGGGGAAAAAAAAAAAAAATGGGGAAGAAAGGGTGGGGAGGGAAAGAGAAGAAAAGAGCTGATAACAGGAGCATGTGTGATTTTTAAAATTGTTGAAAATAAAAAGGAATTTTGTGGCACCGGATTCTATCTACATATACTGCTAAAGTGACATTAAATAAAGATATGGTTAAAAAATAAAAAAATAAATGCTCACTTCTCTGCCGAGCGTCCCAGGATGCATCCACCTCCGATAGCTGCAGGACCTTAATCAGCTAATCTGGAAGGGGCGGAGCAACCTGATAAGCTGATGTGTCACATGACAGCATCAGTGCAGTTTAAATTGCCTGCCCGCCAAAACCGATTGGCGGGTGGGTGATTTAAACCGTGCTGATGCGGTCATGTGACACATCAGCTGATCAGATTGCCTCACCCCTTCCCAGTCAGCTGATTAAGGTCCTGCAGCCATCGAAGGTGGATGCATCCCGGGACACTCGGTGGAGAGGTGAGCATTTATTTTTTTATTTTTAACCATTCCTTTATTTAATGTCACTTTAGCAGTGTATGTAGATACACTGCTAAAGTTAAAGCGAACAGCGCTGCCACTAGGGATGAGCGAGTATACCCGCTACTATTTGGAACTCGCCGAATAGTAGCGGTATTCGGCTACTCGTTACTCTTCGAGTATCTTATGAGTACTCGGGAGTAGCGAGTAGTCCAAATAATTTCTCAGTGTATCTATAGACACACTGGGAAAGTACCCTAAAAGTGAATAAAAGTTGTTAAAAATAATAAAATTACATACTCACCTGTCCGACGCCTGCACCGGGACCGTCCCAGAAGACCTGCGACCAGAAGACCTATGATCAACGGACAAGGACCTGTGACTTCCAGCCAATCAGATGGCATCACGTCACAACCACGTGATCGCTAGCGGCCACCTGATAGGACCTTGCAATCTGGCCAATCTGGTGGCCACTAGCGATCACGTGGTTGTGACGTGTCGCCATCTGAATGGCCATATCGTTACCGGCCATCTGATTGGCTGGATGTCACAGGTCCTTGTCCGGTGATCGCAGGTCTTCTGGGACGGTCCCGGTGCAGGTGAGTATGTCATTTTATTATTTTTAACAACTTTTATTCACTTTTAGGGTACTTTCGCAGTGTATCTATAGGGGGAGGGAGAGTATAACGTTATTCCCCTTAGATCAAGAAAGAAGAAAAAAAAAAGGTCAAAGACTGTAGTAAGGAACACTCAGTCTGGCTGGGTTCTGAATGCTGACTTGTCGATGTGTTGTTTGAGGAAAGAAGTCGGGCGGGAAAAAGTAGTAAGGTGGTAGCCCAATGATGCGTCTTCAAGGATTGTTGTTGATATTGTGAGGTCAGTGTTTTTAGTCTTGCTTAAACATCTGTATCTTTGTTCGAATCCTCAGTCAGCCTTTCCCCACGGCTTCAGGAAAATAGTTATGAAGTCATGGGTGACCTACATAAGGGGTAATATTAAACATCAAAGAAAGAGAGAATTCAGGGGGGACGGGGGAATAGGGAGAATTAGGGAGGATTAAACGGGGCCAGACAGGGGGGGAGGGAGGGTAGGGGAAGGGGAGAGCTAACAATTAGAATGGGGAGTCAGTACGGAATGAAATGCAAGGCAAGAGAGAGGAGAAGGGGAACAGGGGGCAAGGGGCAACTCCCCCGGACCTCAAAGTTGTACTGAGAAAGGAATCGGGATAGCAGTATGGGAGTAGGGTAAATAAGAGAGAAAGGTCAGGAAGGGGGAGGAGGGGGGGAGAGAAGAATGGAAGAGGAAAAGGAAAAAGGAGAGGGAAAGGAGAAAGAGAAAAGTTTCCTTGAACACCGACCAGGGGACTCAATGGGGAATCTGCATTGTGAGGGGGTGATTTGCCCATAGGGCCCACGCCTCTGAGACATAGCGCCTGGATCCCCAGTCCATAGCCAGGTAATATTCGTTGTAAAAGATGTTGTTAATTCGGTCAGAAAGGTCGCTCATAGTGCGGGGCGAGGAGTGTTTCCACTTTGTTGCAATGCAGATTCTGGCTGCTGTCAGGACAAAGGTCATAAGGTGGCAAATTACTGGGGGGAAAAGCATGGCCCCTACATGAAGGACCGCTGATTGCGGGGAGAGGGGTATCGCCGAGCCCGTGATGGAGTCAAAGAGGCCAGACACAAGTGGCCAAAATTGAGCAATTTTGGGGCATGTCCACCACATGTGGGCCAGTTCTCCCTTCTGGCCACATTGCCTCCAGCAGAGGGGGGACGATCCCTTGCTGTATTTAGATAATTTCGTGGGGGGGTATACCACCTCAGGTGAATCTTTTTTCAGAGTTCCAGGTGGTTGATGCACCTGGAAGCAGTTATCACACAATGTGTGGCATCTTCCCAATCCTCTGCTCCCGCTTGAAAGCTCAGCTCCTCTTCCCACCTCTGTGTGTATGGTAAGCTTGGGGTGAGTTTTGCTCCTGTAGATCAGAATATAGAAGGGAGAGGCATTTTGAGGGTCTTGGGACCGAGAGAAGGGAACGTCAGAGCACTGAGGGGGCCCCCGGGCGACACAGGTCGTGGTGGAATGCAACCGAGCGGACAAAATGTGAGATCTGGAGGAACAGTAGAAAGGAACTGGACAGGGAAAGGTATTTGGTCATGAACTCCCCCAGAGTCATCACTCGGCGACCCAGGAGGATGTCACTCAGATTTTCGGGGCCTCCATCTCTCCATGGCGAGAGATTCAGTGAAGGCATGAACCATCGCAAAGCCCTCAAAGGTAATTCCTCGGGGGGAAGCTTGGCCCAATTTTTCTTATAAAGACCCCAAACTTCCAACAATTCTCTGACCGTGCCTAGCACACCTGCTCTCTTCACCTTTCCCACTGTTTCCGCCGCAAGGAGAGTTCGAAGCGAGCCCACTCGCAGCTCGGCTTCCTCGATCTGCCTCCACCCTAGTACCAGACATTCTGGTGTCTGTGTTTCTTTGGCTTTGGAGCAGCAGCGCGGACACCGAAGCACTTTGTCCAGGATTCTGTATTACGACCACGGTCACCGTTGAGAGTGCGGTCCCTGCAGCAGCTGCCTGTACGCTATTCTACCAGTTGTGGGTTTCACAACTGACTAAGGTGAGCAATTCCACATCGACAAGTGAGAGTTTTTAATTGAGATAAAACCCTATATGCGCATTCTTTCTTTCACAGATTTCCACCCTAGTGTGTCCTCCTCCTGCCACCAACACTCCGCCGACTTCAAAATAGTCGCTTTACGGTAAGTCTCAACATCTGGAACCCCCATACCTCCTCTAGTGAGGCGCCGGAAGAGGATAGTCTTTTTACTTCTCAAATATTTTTATTGGGTAGTTTATACAGGGAAGTTATTATACATAGGGATATTATACATTACATAGACAAACAGAAACATTGGGAAGAGGATAGTCTTTTTGACCCTCGCCGGTTTGTCCGTCCAAACACATCTATTAATCAGGGCCTGCAGACGTGAGATCAGCCCGGACGGATAACTGTACTGTTATTGTGTGCGAACCGTGTGTCCGTACTTTACATTCGTGTGGCATCGGTAACTATAAATCAACATTTTAAAATGTATAACATCAAATATATTTTCCTATGTTAATAAAGGCACAGTATCCATAAAAATCGGATTATCCATAAGGAATTCCCTAATTTTGAGCACCCAAAGACTTGTATAGGCAGGTGTAATCTGAAATACAGAATCTTGCAATATTTTTTCAATGGACACTTGGTCCTTGTGTAAATACTATAATCTTAAAAACCTTACATTGCTCAGACTTTTGTCAGTGTTCTATCTGGTTTTAATGTGGACAGACAGCACATGTATCTAAGACCCTCATCCGAACACTTAACCTGAGCATATTATGTCACTAATAATCTAATAATTCAACAATTATGGGTGCCCAGCGGTTCTCCTCACCTATAATTTGTCCCATCAAATATGCAAAAAGAGATAATGAGTTCACCTAGCCACTGCATGGCATAAGTGGAGGCAAAAGCGTCTGCAAGTAATTGTAGCCATCTGCTTGTTGAAAATGGTAAAAGAGGCCAAATGGCCAAACTGTATGTGTATGTTTCCTGGAGGGAAGAGTTTAAAAGTTGCACTAGGTCAGGTGACACCTGTGATTCAGTTACTAAATATAAAAGGCCTGGGCAGGCCTAGTAGAGGAGGGGTTGGCACCAGAACACCCTTCATTAAGAACAGAGGTCAAGGATGGGCCTGAGAGTGGCCAGATCACCTAGGAAGCTTGAGAACAGAGAAGAAGATCCATGACCCTAGCTGCGGGGAAGATCCATGACTTGTGCCAGCAGAAGTACATGAAAGCCCTAACGTTGCTAAGTGGGATTCGGAGATCCAGACTATGCCAGTGAAAGTATAGAGCACCAACATCGCTAAGTGAGATTAACAGACCCAGACTACATTAGAACAGGTATAGAGCCCCAACATCACTATGTGGGATCTGTAGGCCTAGATGACGATAAATACCTAAGGACCAATTTACATCAGTCAAGACCCAGATTACAAGCAACATTAGCCGCCCTCCCAGTCCTCTCTCCCACAGGCCCAGTAGAAACCCACCATCGGTCAAGCTGATGCTCCCCAGGCTATGGGGTACTCGGGAGCCAGGCCGGTGCTGTCTCTCTGGGGTATCGTGGTAGTCCTGACCCAGTCTTGTGGCCTGGGATCAGTCCAAAAAGGGGTTATTTACAAGGGATTTGTCGTGATGCCACCCTGGGTATGTGGTCAATAGAACCACCACTGCAGTATTCCTTCTGGGGACGGTGACTTAGGGCAGCATGGATGGTAAGCCCTCCTCGGTAGGGCTGAGGGTCCCCAGGGCAGGAGTGATAGTGGTATTGGATGGGGCTTTGTGAGGGATCGTGATTTACACAGTTACTTATTTTGCTGCAGCTCTCCACATTGCTGGTTGTCCTGGTGCTGGTCGCAGTGTTAGAAGGGAACAGTATCAAGCAGGGATGAGATTACTGGGTACTTTACTAGGTCTTTCACAGCACAAGAGTTCACGCAGTTTACAGTTCTTTCCGTACAGTTCACACAATTTACACTGCTCCGGGCAACTCAAACTGTGCAGCTCAGGTGGCGTTTCTGGGTTGTTCCCTCAAAGTCCATTCAGGCCTCTCAGTCTCAACGTAGTACCTCACCCACGGGTTCAGTCTGGTTGTCACGGACTCACGGGGAAATATTTCCCTCACAGTCAGGGTCACCATTACTGATATGGCAACTGTGTTCTTAGACCGTGGTGGAAAGTTAGGCTGCAGGTAATAAAGCACCTGCCCCACACCAGTGTGTTTTGTGATTATGGTCTGGATTATCCTCCTATTATCACCTCTTCAGAGCAGGTTCTCTGGTAGTGGCCTGGCCTCCAGTGTCCCAGGTTCAGATATTGGGGGCACACCAAGCTCTTTCTGTCTGTCATTGTTTCAACTCGGGGTTCCTCCGATCAGCTAAGATGTGTGCGGCTGCCAGGCCCTCATCCTCCCACCTTCTCAGCTATGGGTCTCTTTCATTCTCTTTCTCCTTCCCGTCACCCTCCAGGCTATGGAGTGGGCTTTCTCTCCTAGGGTCTGTGCCTCTCAGGATTCTGCACCTCCAGGGAACCCGAAACCTCCTGGGAAGTCTCTCTCTTCAACTGCTCACTTCTCTCTACCCCATCTCTCTCGACTCTGTTTCTTCTAACTGTGTGTTCCCGGGTTTTTATTGTGTTGGTCTCTCCATCCACTTTGTCAATGCTCACCTACACTCCACCCACTTCTCTTAACACCTGCCACCCCTTGCCCAACCTAGAGTCCTAGGCATAGGGTAGGTGTGTGCATCTGTGTGGGTGTTTTGCCAACCATCTTGCCTTACCTGGCTGCACTTCCCTTTGTGGCCACCTGGTTGCAGGGGTGCCACAAAGCACTGAAGTGTCATGGAGAGGCTTTAACCAGAGGAGAATGCTAGCATTGATAGAAGAGAGACACCAATGAGAAAGCCCGTAATTTCCAGCACCAATGTATAGTACAGAGGTTAACCAAGGCTAGGACTGCTGGCAGGATGGGGTTAGACTGGAGCACAGGAGACCCAATGCTGCATGACAGACTTTGTTAAGAGAACTTACGGCCTTGTGTGAAAGGCGGTGATGTCTGCTAGGGCCACTGCACCAAAAGGATCAAGTGCAGTAGCTTTCCCAGGTATTATCCCCGCTAGAACACCAGTATAATCTTTAAAAGACTTTGCATGTTAACACTTATTGTGTGCTCTGTATTGTGTTATTTACATGCTCTTATTATTTTCTGCTCTTGTATTGTGTTTTTCCCATTGCTTGACTGTTCCCCTATGTCATGTTTGTCTCCCATGCCTTGGAGACTTGTGACAAGGTTGGGACATGAGTCTCATTCCTTTATTGGGACTTTATATTAAACCTTTTTTCTTTTCGGCAGTATAGGAGTTAATGTAAGTTTCTTCTACTAGTAAAGTTCCTAGGTGTTCTACCCAGTTGAGGCTACTTTGTGACATCTCCCATCTCCTTTATATGGTCACATGATCTAGAATTCCTTGCTGGTGATTGATCTTCATTTCTAACCAAGCTGCCTGGTTGGAAGAAGCTATTCTGGAGAGTGGATCATTGTCAAGCCATTTGCTGCCTAGGAGAGTGGCAGCAGCCATGTAGTTGTGTTGGTGTTTCACTTGTCTGTCTTCCTTATCTTCTTGTTGGTTTTAGTGCAACAGTTGGGACAAATAACTGTCTCCCATATCCCTGGTGAGGGTTAACATCAGGGCCAACAAGGGACTAGGTATCCTGCTCATCGACAGGGTGAAAGAACTCATATAGGGATGGTAGGGAGATCAGGGCACAACCACACGTGAGTGCAGAAGGTCTCCCTTTCCCCCATCCTCTAAGAGCAGGGCCTTCCCCAAAGTATTTGTCCCCCGTGTTCCCCTTGTTTTCTAGTTTTGGGTTGTGTGACAGACACTTTTGATCTGAGTGTCACTGTCATGCACTGTAGTCCGTGACATCACAGTCTATTGCTGAAGTTCTACCCAGATCATGAGCAAAAAAAAGTTAATTGCCTCTTTCCTCCTCATGTCATCTGCGCTATTCCATCCGTCCACCTGCTTTACATTAGCACAAGAATCTATAGTCTGGGTCAGCAATAGTTATTTTAGTAGAAAAAAGCAAAACTTTATTATCCTCTTGCTAAAAATAAAAAAAAAGTGTAGTTTGGTCTAAAAACAGCTTAAAAATGCACCATCAGCATAAAAAATGGCATTAATTAACATAGGTAATGCATTCTAACCTTAACTATACTTAGTCTTTGCCCTTGCAATATGTTCTATGACCTGATAGAGCATTTGTGATATGGAGAGATTGGCATTAACAAAGTGTATTCAGTGCAAAAGAACCATGTGACCCATATTAACTTGTGGCATACATACCATGCTAAACTTAAAGTGAAACCACCATTTAAATTGTTATATAATAATAATGATATAGAGCAAGTGATTTTAATAAACTTTATAATATAGTTCATTAAACATTTCTGCCTAGTTACCTTGCATAATCCTTCCACAAGGTGTCCTCAGTGCACTGTGAGTGAAGCAGATTCTGTGCCTGGGTAGTCTTCACAGTAAATCAGATAATGGAGCGGGGGCGTGGCCTGTACTTTGTGCCTGCAGCTCACAATGAGGCAATGTATTAAATTACAGCACAAAGCTGAGCAATGTTGGGATGTAAACTCTTTACAAGCTTATCTGTTCTGTCATCTGTCTCCACACAGCAATCTCCCCTTGTTAACTCCTTGTCTGCTGGTTCCACACACAGCTCACTACCAGCCTCCTCTCACACACAGGTCTGGCAGATGCCGGCCACTCCCACACAGACAGAAAATGCAGCTTTTAAAACACCACAGAAAAATGTGTGAAAATCAGTCATATGGAATAAATAATTATTATCTTAGCTGCTATGTGGCCTCACATTAACAACCAGTGCAGTATTGTTTTTTTTTTCAATGAAATGACATTTACACTTTAAACTTTCACTTTTTTTATGCAAGGAGAGGAATCACTCTTGAATGGTTAAAAATGTATTTTCAATACAGAATTATGTATTACTGCGCAGTGCTAGGTCTCAAGGCGGCTAATCTCTCCCTATCAACTTGTGTCTTTAAATTGGTGTTAGAGCACCCACAGCTCACATTTACCTCAAAATAAGTCCCCTAAAGTTCTCAAACCAGTAAACCAGTTTAACTTGGAATAGCAACTCAAGTCTTGTTGTGCAGCACCATCCAGGCACTCTGGAGCTCTGTTTGGTTTCTGCATCATTTAGCTTTTGCCTATAGCCCACCAGCATAGTTGGGTGGCTGTACTGCATCCTATCTGCTCACTCTGAGAAGGTTACTCAGGCACTTCAACTACTGTATTCTGGACCCCATTCCGTCTGCCTCCTTTCCCAGTCTCCTAGCACAACACTTAGAGTACCTTTACACACCGCTACTGGCGGGTGGATACAACCAGCTACAGGCTACAAATGTAGCTTGTAGCGGCAAAATACCCCATAGTAGCGGCGTGTAAAGATGGTAGGAGGCACCCGGCAACAGATACATCAGTTTCCGAGCACTGCCTGGAAACAGGTGGCTACACAGGCGATTGTAGCGACCTGTAGCGGCATGTAAAGAAGGAACAGAAGGGTTGTTTCCACACCATGCGATGTACCTGGTATGTAGCTGGGGCGTGACACAGCCTCCGTGTTACCGCGCCCCATCAGTGATCATTGGTGGAAGATACTGCTTACCGATTGGCTCTTCCTGCACACTCCGCCATGTCACAAGCGCTTATTCTGTGCCACAGTCCGATCACTACTACGTCAGGTGTCCGCCATCCGCCCTTTGCGCCGTGCCCAATCAGAACTCTGTTGTGTTGGCCAATGGTTGTGGTTTGGGCGCGGCGTGATGGACTGTGGCACGCCTATATGTTTTACCTGCTGCCTTTGTTCCACCCAGATTACCCTGTGGTGGCGGCGTGTGAAGATGGTACGCTAAGCTACAGATGGCTACTTGTGGCACCCAGCGATGTATCCGGGGATAGATGTAACGTAGCGTAGCGTAGCTTGTGGCGGCGTGTAAAGATGCGTTTACCGTTTGTAACCGTTTGTGCGTGCTCGTGCACGTGAAGTAGCTGGTTGTATCCACCCGCCAGTAGCGGCGTGTAAAGGTACCCTTAGCACACAAACATCCTGCCCTGTATCAGCTTGCACTGATGCTTACCCCTGATAACCAGGAAATCTGCTATAAAATTATACCTATTCCGTCAAGCCTACAACCTGCCATGAGACCCAGGCGACCGCCCCATACCTGACATTCCCCCATCCTACTGTATCCTAACCCGCCCCTCATAGACTGTGAGCCCTCGTGGACAGGGTCCCTGCCCCTCCTGCACCTGTACGTCCTGATCGCCTAGATTTAGTGTACTTGTTCTTGTTTCCCTTATCCTCATGTAAAGCGCCATGGAATCTAATGGCGCTATATAAATAAATAATAATAATAATACCGGAAAGATATGGAAGGAATATAAAGGTCAGCTCCCTTACAGGCATTATCAGGAGGCCAATACTTGGAATTAAGAGATATATGAATAACACAACCCTAGTATATTACATAGTAATACAGAAGGGTTCTACCAACTCCTGAAGAAAAGCGAAAAGGTGAAAAGGAACATACAACATGTCCTTTATTTTAATCTTAGGTTTCTTGCACAGGCACAGACACTTAGCATTTATGGAACTTTCTCTGCAGAGATTTAACTTCTGCTATACACTGTTACACTGCACTACTGGGTGATATAACATACTCAGGGGATCTTTTTAAGTGGATAATAAAAAAAATAATTATACTGAAACAAAACAGCTATTAAAATTTAAATTACAAAGAGTCAAAATGTAATTTTTGTTTCAAAATTACTTTACCGTCAGAAACAGTTGCTGAGCATTGAATATAGATATATTAAATATGCATATATTGTAGTCCTATGAAAAATGTAAAACACCATAGGTAAAGATTTTATTTTTTGCTTTTGTTGACATATAGTAAATATTTAATGTTAATTTAAAAAGTAAAAACAGGAAGACCAAACGATGGGGAGGAGGACCAACTAACATATGACATTAGGCATGCAGAAGAGAGGACAAGGTTTTTATGATAGATATAGTATGCAAACGTTGTGCCCCAGGCGTGAAGGAAGCACTGATATAGATTCCACTCCTGATGGCTCATTTACATCTGCTATATATCTGGTGATCAGCTATGTACAAGCAATTCCGCCGTCATTTACACTAACCAGCGAGAATGCTGTGTGCACAGAGTGTTCATTAACGTGAACTTATTTTTGTACAAAATACTAAACAATTAAATGTTAGGTCACTGTAATTCTGAAAAAATCTAAACATTTAGTTTATAATCCTTGATTTAATTCCAAAGTAAATATTTGTCCAACTTTCATACAAAAGAAGCGCAAGTGCAAGCTACTTGACCTTGCACTTATAGCTCTCTGTCTTCTGTCACTGACCATTGCTTGTCTGAAGCATGCTGACAAGTCACTTTTGTCTGAGTAACCTGCCTCCTCTGTCTGAAAGGTCACGCAGGTGCTGTCATTCTCTGTGGGGGTGCATGCGCTGCTAAAGAGGTTTTCCACTACTAATGTGATCCCTTCCTTTTGTCATATATCTATATCCAGTCATGGTCGAAGACTGTGCTCTCCCTTAGGAGCAATCTCACCCTGCCCCTGACCTGGAGTGGTCCGTGGTGTCTGGGTGCTTGGATACCCGCCAGTGTCCCTTTCCTTACCCAAGAGTGGAGTACTACACCTCTAAGTGTGGATGGAGTACCTCTGTGGTGCCTGGATCCGTAGGGGCGCCATATTTAGATGTATGAAAATCTTATACTTGCGATCATGCATCAATCGTTCCCAGTGCTGGCAAATCCTACCAGCACACAGTGTGTGCGATATGATGATTCACAAATCTGCAGTCACATTGTCACAAGGGTCTTCTTTCCTTGGGAGACTTGTAACAGGTTTGGGATTTGACTTTCACATTGTCATGCAGCGAGGGTTAATTACATTTTCCTTGCTGGATGTTTCCGGGTAAGTGATGATGGTTTGTGACCACACCTATTCCCTTTACACTAGTGGCCAAAGTTGAGGCAACACCCTCAAGATACCGTATTTTCCGGCGTATAAGACGACTTTTTAACCCCTCAAAATCTACTCTGAAGTTGGGGGTCGTCTTATACGCCGGGTACAGAACAGCTGATGTGCCTCTGTCCATAGTATTAATAGCTACCTTATGGGCCCTCTTTCCTTCGGTGTGTATCCAGGCTCCTCCAGCGTCCTCTGTGGCCCCCAGGTGCAGCCACGCTGGTCCGGAGCTCATGGGGTTAATCACAGCCTAAAGTGCTGTGTGTCCCTGTTGAACTCCCCCCAGCCTGATGTCACAGCAGCCCGGCTCGAGCTCTGATTGGCTCCCAGGAACCAGCGGGCGCGGCCAGATGACGTTGTGACCTCTGATTGGCTCGTCATCTGGCCGCGCCCGCTGGTTCCTGGGAGCCAATCAGAGCTCGAGCCGGGCTGTTGTGACATCAGGCTGGGTGGAGTTCATCAGGGGTACACAGCATGTTAGGCTGTGATTAACCCCATGAGCTCCAGCACAGCTGCATCTGGGGCACACAGACAGCACAGGAAGAGCATGGAGACAAGGGAGGACAGTGGCGAGCCACACCACAGGCCGGGGGAGCCGGTAAGAAGGGGTTTGCGTGTGTGTGTATGTGCATGTGTGTGTGTGTGTATGGGTATGTGTGTGTATGTGTGTGTGTGTGTATGGGTATGTGTGTGTGTGTGTGTGTGTATGTGTATGTGTGTGTATAGGTGTGTGTGTGTGTGTATGGGTATGTGTGTATGTGTGTGTGTATGGATATGTGTGTGTATAGGTGTGTGTGTGTGTGTGTGTGTGTGTGTATGGGTATGTATGTGTGTGTGTGTATGGGTATGTGTGTATATGTGTGTGTGTGTATGGGTATATGTGTGTATATGTGTGTGTGTGTATGGGTATATGTGTGTATAGGTGTGTGTGTGTGTGTGTGTGTGTGTATGTGTGTGTGATGGGAGGCCCCAGACATCCTCCTCCACACAGCTCTTGCAGTCCCAGAGGAAACAGCCCCGGGATGGCACACACTGCCCCGGAAGGAAGCATCACCGCCCCATATCTGAGGTGCGGGGAGCAGGGGGACTCTAATCACCCAAAGGCATCGGGGAGGAAGTGGCGGCAGGGACTTTTATGAGGCACCTTCCCCAGCAGCTCAAGGCAGATGCTATTGTGCTCTCCCCCTTAATACCTTGCCAACTGTCTCTATTCAAAGCTCCCGGACACTTTAGGACAGTGCACAGGAAACCGCTACAGACTGCGTTTCCTGTGCACTGTCAAAAGCTGTCTCTGCGAGCTTTGAATAGAGACAGTTGGGAAGGTAAACATCGGGACCACAATAATTACCGTACTGTAAGCTATCAATCCACCTCTATGCCTCAGTGAGCTCCTGTGGCTTGCAGTGAGGAGAAGCCTCACTGTACTCACCGATGGTGGGTGCATGGCAGGGAAGCCACAGGTCAGGTAGGGAAGAAAGTGAAAGTGCCCGCCTTTTTGTTCTCTGCTTCTCAGACGTGATAGGGGTGGGCTGCGTGGAGGGGGTGTGCCAGATGGGTGAAAAAGGCTCTGCTGATGGGATACAAGAGCGGGCCAGGGGGATGCACTACTACTCTGATAGACAGGAAGGGCTAGGCAGGGAGAGCTGACCAATCCAAGAAGGATTTGTATTCAATAAACAACCAATCACTGGTGAGGTACATTACTGGGTACCACATACCACAGTACATCACAAGTATCTGTACTTGTTCATACAATATACAGTACAAATGTCCAACAATCAAACCCCCATCATGGCTGCACCAGCAAGAAGAAAGAAATATGAAGCCAGTTTCAAACTTAAAGTTGTAAACTTTGCCATAGAACATAATAACTGCGCTGCTGCAAGACAATATGGAGTAACGGAAAAGATGGTTCGGGACTGGAAAGCAAATGAAAAAGCATTAAAGAGTATGCCAAGGGGTAAGTGTGCATTAAGAAGAGGAACCCCACATTGGCCAGAACTTGAAAAACATGTAGCCGATATGGTGAATGAGCATCGCCACAACGGTTATGTAGTGACACGAAACAACATACGTTTGTTTGCACTTCAGTGGGCCAAATCTAACCCAGAGCACAGCAACAGATTTAAGGCCACTGTATCCTGGTGTAGCAGATTTATGGCAAGACATAATATGGTACTGAGGCAATAGACGAAAATTGCCCAAAAGTTACCTGCAGATATTGATGGCAAAGTAACGAGTTTCCATCGATACATAATACAACAGCGCACCAAACATGGCTATCCGTTAAGTAGTATTGGAAATATGGATGAGACTCCAATGAATTTTGATATGGTTGGAAATAAAACTGTCCATCAAAAAGGTGAAAAAACTATTTTATTGAAAACAACAGGACACGAGAAGTTCAGTTTTACAGTGGTATTGGGATGCACAGCTGATGGCGCCAAACTGAGACCAATGATTATTTTTAAACGAAAAACAATGCCGAAACTCAAGTTTCCTGTTGGTTGTTTTGTACATGTGAATGAAAAAGGCTGGATGGATGACCAAAGGCTTGCAAGACTAAACACACATATGGCAGTTATTCCTGCAGGATTGACGTCATTGGTACAGCCACTGGATGTGTGCCTAAACAAGCCATTTAAAGATCGCATTCGAGAACAGTGGAATGAATGGATGGTTAGCGGCGAAAAGTCATTCACAAAAGGAGGAAATATGCGTGCTCCACAGTTGGATGTTTTGTGCAATTTTGTCATAAAAGCCTGGAATGATATTGATGCAGAAACAGTAATCAAGTCTTTCAAAAAGTGTGGCATATCAAATTCATTAGATTGTATGGAGGACGACTACTTGTGGCAAGATGAAAAGGAAGCCAAAGCTGAGACCACAGCATCAAATACGGAATTCGATCTATTATGATGACTGCCTTACCAATGTATCACAAGATTTCATTGATGTTCTTATGATATCAGATGACGAACAGGAGGATTTTGAAGGCTTTTAAAGGGAAACTGCCATGCAATCAAAATCTGTAAAAATACTGTAACTTGCAGTTATGATGGGTGTTGCTAACTCGTCAGGGACTTGACTGGCACTTGTTCTCTCTCTATTGTTTGTTTCTTCCTTCTACCTTCCTTTCAGCTTTATTTAGAGCCAATACGGAAACGTTTATTCCACTTGCACTGTTTTATATTTACACTAGCTGTAGTACCCGGCTACGCCCGGATTAAAAAATAACTGCTGTTAGCTATAACAAAATAGAATTTGAATATGTCATATTAATGACCTGTAGGAAAATAGAAGCTGAGCTTTGATTGGTTGCTATAGGCAGCCTAATAAATCTCCAGCCAACAGTAAACCCTCCCCCTGGCCGGGCAGTATATGTTACCTCACACATACACATAATAGACAGCTCATGTGACTGACATCTGCCTTAATTCCCTATATAATATAAAAGGGAGGGGGACAAGAGGCGCAATAGTGCCCTATCACTAGTGACACTAGTGTAGTGTGGTGGTGCTATGGAGCCGCTCACCTGGTCCAGTTGTGATCCCCACAACTGGTTTGAAGGCGTTTCGGAATCAATGTTCCAAGCTGCTGCAGGACCTCCACCTACCACTGGATAGTGGTATGATCCAAGAAAAATGATGGGAGTGATGGTGTGCCACGGTCCGCGCTGCTCTGGGTTCAGAATAACTCACCAAAGAGCCAATCAACTTTTCATCCTCTTTATTCCTCCTACGCGTTTCAGCGCCACACCCGGCGCCTTCCTCAGGGTGTGGCGCTGAAACGCGTAGGAGGAATAAAGAGGATGAAAAGTTGATTGGCTCTTTGGTGAGTTATTCTGAACCCAGAGCAGCGCGGACCATGGCACACCATCACTCCCATCATTTTTCTTAATTCCCTATATGGCACATGTGTTGCACATTGGCTGTTTTTAATCAGATGTTTATGTTTGGAAAATAAAGATAGCACACGTATGTGGCGAGTTGTGTGAGGTGATTTGTGCACATCTGTGTCTGTCTGTGTGGTGTGTGTGTCCCTGGGGTGTGTATGTGTGTGTCCCTGTGGGGGGGGGGTCTGTGTGGTGTGTGTCTCTGTTGTGTGTGTCTCTTTGTGGTGTGTGTGTGTCCCTGTGGGGGGGGTCTGTGTGGTGTGTGTGTGTATCTGTGTTGTGTGTGTCTCTTTGTGGTGTGTGTGTGTTCTTGTGGGGTGAGTGCATGTGTCCCTATAGGGTGTGCATGTGTGTGTGTGTCCCTGTGGGGGGGTGTCTGTGTGGGGTGTGTGTGTCTCTGTGTTGTGTGTCTCTTTGTGGTGTGTATATCCTGAGGGGTGAGTGCATGTGTCCATATAGGGTGTGTATGTGTGTGTGTCCCTGTGGGGGGGGTCTGTGTGGTGTGTGTGTCTCTTTGTGGTGTGTGTGTCCCTGTGGGGTGAGTGCATGTGTCCCTATAGGGTGGCTATGTGTGTGTCCCTGTGGGGGGGGGTCTGTGTGGTGTGTGTCTGTGTTATGTGTGTCTCTTTGTGATGTGTGTGTCCCTGTGGGGTGAAAGTATGTGTCGCTATAGAGTGTGTGTGTCCCCTTGGGTGTGTGTGTGTGTCTCTGTGTTGTGTGTGTCTCTTTGTGGTGTGTGTGTGTGTTTGTTCGGGTGCGTGGTGAGTTTCCAATGTTGGGGCTGCACTTTAGCGACTATACACTTGCTGTTACTCTTTGTGTGCGTGTGGTGTGTATACATGTCCCCATGCGTGGTGAATATCTCATGTTGGGGCCCCACCTTAGTGACTATATGCTGGTATGTGCTGTTAGTCTTTGGCACTATCATTAAGCCCCTCTCATTCACAACTGTCAACTGGTAACTGTCACTTTTTCCCCATTATGTAGATAGGGGCAAAATTGTTTGGTGAATTGGAATGCGCGGGGTTAAAATTTCGCCTCACAACATAGCCTATGACGCTCTCGGGGTCCAGACATGTGACTGTACAAAATTTTGTGGCCTTAGTTGCAACAGTGTAGATGCCAATCCCGGATATACACACATACAGACACACACACACACATTCAGCTTTATATATTAGATGTTTGATGACAAACAGCTTTATTTTTATAAGTGACAGTTTTCATGCTAAGTACCTGCATGTCATAAGCATTTGAATTAAAATTACCATATTGAAATCCATTCTGATTTTTTTTTTAAGTTTTACCATAGTGGGTTGGAAGAGGGGGTAGTCTTATACGGCGAGTATATCCCAAATTCCATATTTTAAGTGGAAAAGTTGTGGGTCGTCTTATACGCCCAGTTGTCTCATACGCCAGAAAATACGGTATCTGAATTTTTAGCATTTTGCCAATGCAAATCCAAATTTCATGAATGTTTTTGATTTCACAGTAACTTTTTAAGTTGAAATAACAAAATATCATATAGAAACACATTATTTGCTGGAAAGTTGTTCATTTGTCAACACTTTGGACACTATTGTCACTCAGATGACTGTTGGAGAAAAGCCATTTATTTGTCCTATTTTCATATTTTTCTGACACTAAAATGTTAATACTTAGGCCAGGGTCACACACATACCATCCGTTTTTGGCTTAGATCCGTTTTTGGGATCATGTTTCTCTTTTTTTTAATTTTTTCAAAGTTCAAAAACGCATATGTGTGTGTGTGTTAACGCATGTGTGTGTGTGTGTTTTTGTGCAGCATCCCAAAAAATGCTGCTAGCAACATTTTTGGGTGTATTAAACAAAACACGTGTTTTTTAACATGGGGCCCTAAAGGAAACACATTTTTGCATGTGTTTTTTGGGAAAAAATGACTAAGTCCAAAAAATTGGCCAGGACCTCAGGAGACACTGTTGGCACCCTTAAAAAAAACTGATCAGTTTCTCTAAGGGCTTAAAAAAGCAGATTGGGATGTGTGACCCTGGCCTTAGTTGTATAACCCTTGGCCTTGATAACTGCCTGGCATCTACTTGGCATGCTATCTACCAGTTTGTTTAAATCAGATGGTGTGATGATATGAAACCATGATTTGATGATGGCTGCAATGAGTTCCTGCTTGTTTGAAGCCCACTGTTTTGAGCCAAGCCCAGAGATTCTCAATAGGATTGAGATCTGGGTTGTTTCCTGGCCAATTCAATAACTGGACATTATTGTCCTTGAACCAAGAGAGACATTTTTAGTTGTATGGTATGGAGCTCCATCTTGCTAACAAATAAACGGTGTCCCTTCACCAAATACATCACGTGTCGGTGCCGAAGGAATGAGTTTAGGCTGAAGGACTTCCTGGAGGTACTTTTCAGCATTAACTGTTCCTTCAATTACCTGCAGCCTACCAACTGCATCTCTGAATATACAGCCCCATACCATAACACTCAGAGAATGCTTCATGGTGGGTACTGTACATTCTGGTAAGCTATCCTCTGCAGGTCGTTGTCGAATGTAGAGGACACCGTCGCTGCCAAAGATGGATATGCGTGTTTCATTGCTCCATAAAACATTCCTCCATTGTTCAATGGTCCATATAGAATGTTCTTTGGCCCACTGTAGACATTTCTGATGCTGTGAGGCATTCAAAAATGGCTTTTTACGTGGTATTCTGGCTCTAAACCCCGCGTTTACCAAACGCCATCGAACCGTCCGATCAGACTCTGTCACTCCAGTGTTGACAAACTCCTTGTTGATGTTAACAGCAGTTGATTTCCTGTTATTTAGGACGATTCTAACAATTCTATCAGTCTGAGGAGTTGTAGCCTTCTTCCTTCCTCGATCTGGTTTATTCTTTATCAAACCAGTCTCTTAAAACCGCTTACACACTTACAGAAAGCCGGCAAGTGAGATCCTTAGTCCAATTCATGCTGCAATATCCCGGTAACTGTACCCTTCTTCTCTTAAAGTAACATCTTTAGCTCTCTTTTTAGGTGATCACTCCTGTCTAATACTGCTGGCCATTTAAAAAATCTGACATTTAAACCAAATAATGGTGAACATCACTTAATATGTCATTATATCAAACTGTCAAATTACAAATTTAATTCATTATTAAATTATATCACAGATTAATTTTCAGCTAACTACCATACAAAGATGCAGTCATTAATGCTGCATGTGAAATAAAAGTTAAGCAAATGTGTGTCAATTTTATATAATAAAATTCAGAGACAACATAACAGAATAAAAACATGTAATTGCTTACATTTTGATGACAAACTGGCTTTAAAATATAAAAACCGCCTTTTAATCGCACAATATCGGTCTTAAATCACACCCAGGTCACTATAAACAAACATAGAATACACATAGCTGAAGAGGGCGTATGTTCAAGTAAGTATGTGAGTGAAAATATTCATTAAATATTAGTGATAGTGAAAAACTGCAGTTGTTGCTTCAATTTTGGCCACTAGTGTAGTTAGTTACATGATGCATCACCTGATGCCAGTAATAGATTCATTGTATCCTGACCATCTTGGAGGAAGGAAGCTTGGTGCAGCTGCTGGAGTTCTGTTGTTGGAGCCATGTCACCTCCAATCTGTCATGAAAGTGGTGTAGCGGATGAGGGAATGGAAAGTAGAATGGCAATTACAGGCAAGGTAAACTAGGTAGGTAGTCTGACCCTATAGACTGGGGTCCCTTGCTGACCCTGTACCCAGAGGTACCTCTGATCGTGAAGATGTCTAGGCCATCATCATTTCCCTGATCCCCAACCAGCCCTGTGCTTACACCTCCTCACTTCCACCCACAGACAGGGATACACAGCATCTCCCAAATACAAGGAAAAAACACCAAGAAGCTTCAGCACAAAGTACACAAACATTTTCTCAGCTTGTGGTCTTGCAGAAACTAAAACTCTATCATCAGCATCTGCTGGTGGAAGAGAGAACTATTTAAAGGTCAGGGGCATGGACATCTGACGTACCCAAAACTTCCCACCTGCAGAGCCGCCTTACAGCAACACAGCAGCATTTACACATTAACGCTGAATGTGCCAAAAGAAATTAACTCCCATTAAAATTACAGAGAGCTTTACACATAGACTGCAGCAGTCAACACATGACACACTTCTGATTTTTGGCTGCATCTATCAAGTTTTTTGTGCATCTCTTATTGTTTATCTGGCCTTTGTGGCACCCCAGAGTCTTGTTGCCACGGTGACATTGCCTCCCTCAGAAGGGTAATGTCATGCCTGGAAGCAGGAGGAGGTCCCCATGCCAGGTAATACACCGCATGCTACACAATTCCTACTTCAGGCCAGAAGGGGGAGCTATTATAACCCGACTTCAGGGGAGCTGCTCTCTCTGGTAAGGAGGAAGAGGCAGTTAAGTCTGTTAGGCAGTTAGTCTGAGGAGAGAGATGCGCTGACAAATAGGATGCCAGAGTCCTCGGCTGTGCAGGTGCTGTGCGCCCCGATAGCCAAATCTGGAGGGCAGAGGGTTGCAAGCTCCCTGGCCAGACCGAACACCCAGAGGCACCACAGCTTACCCAAGAGCCTTGGGCTGCCAGTGGAAAGGCAGTGCCCGTGATAGGTTCATGTGTCTGCCACACAGGTTAGAACCAACATTCAGGAGAGGGCCGCAGCATAGCTACAGACATCAGGAGCCTGAAAAAGTAGCGCAGTAGGAAGGCCTCCAACCCCACCTGGCGAGGTGGACCCCCAAATGCTTCTAGGCTAGCAGGACTCCTTCTATCATCAGTAACTTGTACCCCGGATTGCATTATCATCTGCCAAGAAGTAAAAAGTAAAAAAACTGCACTTTTGTCCCTTGCTTATTCTCTGCACCCCAATGGTCACCACCACCTGAACAGACTGTCTTACCTGCCCTGGGGCCCAGCTCCACCCGTGGGGAGCTGTACCATCTTTGCTGCATCACCAACTGCCCCAGTGGTCCTGAACAGCATCATCAGCCATCCAATTGCCAAATATCATGAGTGGCGTCACAACTTAATCCAATGTAATTATCCTGATTTTTATGACATGGCCAGGGTCACGGAGCCGGGTCACACCACCATGACATCCCCGAAGAATTGTACGGCGTGGTTCTGAGTACACCACGGCCCTGGTGGGGCATGCAAACTTGGTGTCCTTAACAAGATTTTGTAACCTCTTACCCTCGGTTGCTCTGTACCATAAACTTTTTTGAAGTATTTGATAACTGCCATTATCACACCGCACAGTGCTCGGGAAGCAGAAGGGGCATGTTGTCATGGGCTCAGCCCAAGAAAGTGCAAAGAGAAGCATCGCACTCTGATGTCAGCCAACGGGAGGCAGAAGGCCTGGACCCAGAACCCTGAAGTAAGAGATCCATCCTGCCTGCGGAGCAGGAGACTGATAATTCAACCGAGACTCAAAACCTGGCCAAGCTTCATTAGGGGGGAGGAAAATGTCTAACCTGGGTGGAGATCCAGTGGCGGCTGCAGCCCCTATGATACCTTTATTAATGCCGTACATACCGGGAGCGGCCTGATTACCTCAATACTCAGGGGAGTTGCACACCCTGAGCGATTTCAAGGAGAGACTGTGTAGTTTGTTTGAAATTTACCCCCTGTCTGAGAATTAAAAAGTCACCATCCTCATAGGCCAGTTAACTGGTGCGGCCCAGAGTGGGGTAAAGTCCTAGCCGCACTCTGATAAAAGAACTGTTAAACAAATCCTGGCCAGGCTGAAGGACACCTTTGATATCTGCACAACGGCAGAGATTAAAATGAAATTTTTGGGGTTTAAATAAACGATGCAGGACAGTATACGGGACTATTCCCTTAATCTTCAAGAGACGCTAGGGGCCATTAAACAGGTAGACCCTGACAATGTGCAAGACGAGAATAGACTGCTAACCGAACAGTTCATTGAGGGGCTCCTGTCTAACACCCAATGGACACAGCTTCATTTTATGGCCCTACAAAACCCTGACCTGGACTTTGCACAATTTAAAGATCGGGCTATTCGGGTGCTGCAAGAACAAACCCCAAGTAGCGCTGTACCTCTCCGGCGACCAGCTATAACGTACCACAAGGAGGCAGCACCTCGCCACAGGCAATCATGGAAGCGAATGTGTGGCGCCCCTGTGACCATGGTGGCCACATAGGGAACTGTAGCCAGGTAGGAGGAAAGACAGTTTGCACAAAAACACCCTCACAGACATCCCACTCACCACTTGGAGGCAGCACCTAACCCGGAGCCCGGAACTCTAGGCGGGCAAGGGGTGGTGGGTTTAGAGGACAGTGGGTGGGAGGCATGTAGGTCAGGTGACAGCAGGTAGAAGTAAAGGAAGAGGAGGAGGAAGGAGTTAGTAGGCTGAGGGTGCTGACCAGCAAAGACCAGAAGAGACACAAGAACTGAAAGAAAGACACACAAGTTCTGGAGGAGTGGGGCTGATGGAGATGCAGAATCCACAGAGTCACAGAGACCATGGAGAGAAAGCTCGTCCATAGCCAGCACCCCAGAGAAGTGTGAGGACCGAGACAGATCAGCAGCACTGACTAACTAGGAGAGAAGTCTTCCCTACTGAAGCTGGAATCACACGGGTCAGAGGGAGCCTGATAGTGCCTTGCGGGAGAGGACTATTGGAGGCTAGGCACACTGCAGAGTGTCGGCTCTGACGGAGAACTGAAGATTTACCTGGTATCCCCAGATTCACCGATGGGGAGCTCCAATGCTAAGTTGGAGTTCCCACCCAAAGGACAGAAAGCACAGTGGCAACCATGAGGACCCACAAGGGTCCGAGCTACCGTTACACTGTCCGGAGACACACACAGAGAAAGAGATCACAGCCTGGAAAGGACCCTAGAGAGAGTGAGGGGTCGTAGCGTGACAACCTGGCTACAGGGGGTTTAATGGAAACCGGAGTAGAATGCCTGTAACTCGTGTTAAGAAGTGCACTGTACTAAGAGATGTAACTGTTTGAAGAAAACTGACCAGTAAACCCGGTGAACCCTGCTTCAGACTCCTGTGTGTGATTCCCTAAAGATAGAACTTTACTATATCTTTGCATTCTTGTCTGTGACTGATTTCTTCCAGCAGGAAAGCAGAAAGGTGCCACCTGGAGAGCCACAGCCTGTCAGCTCTGCACACTGGCTGGAAGAAGGCTGCAGCAGCAGGAAAGTAAGTGAACTGCACCTATTGCAACCCCCCTGCCCATGATAACCATCACAGACTTTAACTATCACTGCCCCGAGGAACCCAGCTCTACCAGCGGAGAGCTATTCCATCTACAGCTGCCTAACATCATCCCCGGAGGTTCTACAGCAGCGGTGGTCCCATCATTGATCACAAACCGTGGGTGGAGTCATGACAAACTCTTTCCCTTGTAAATATTCCCTTTTACTTGTGAGAACCCGGAACACGGTCTGGACCAGGACCTCCGTGACATCCCCAGCAGCGACCCGGTCGGGTACCGAGTACCCCGTCCCTGTGGGCTCCACAGATGCACAGGCCCTAGACAATGACACCTCCGCAGATCTATGTCTCCAGGTCCAGGAGTTGACCAAAGGTGTGTCTGCACTGACAAAGACTGTGCAGTCCTTACAAGTATCTTCACCAATCGAAAAGATTCAGCTGGCCTCAAGTCCAGATGACATCCTGTGGCGATGACAGAGGAGGATCCCACTGACCAGGGGAAGAGACAGCGATCTCTATGACTCAACTGGACAACCCATCTGCCGCCGCTGCAGCAAGGTGGGGCACTTTGCAAGATCCTGTCTTTTAAACAGGCAACCCCTTGGGTAGTGGGCCAACCCCCAGGAATAAGGCAACCAGGCCCGCATCATTGGCGAAACAAGTATGTCGGAGGACGAACAGTCCTCCCAGTCATGATTGATGGCATCCCAATGATGGCTTTATTGGACACTTGTTCCCAGGTGGCAACGATGCCATATATCCTTTACAAACGGTACTGGACTGAAATCTGATATTACCTGAGGCCCAGATGATGATCTGACAATAGTCGAGAGGAATGGTCAGCCTTTGCCACAAGTGGGGTATAAAGAGGTGACCATTAAGGTGGGGCGAGTAGAGTTGAAAGCCCAAGGTCTGATAATCGTGGATATTGATCGGCGAGAATTTAATCCATTGATCACTTTAGGCACTAATGTGATAGGAATTTGTCTTGGAGAGATTATTCTTTTGTTACAACAGGTGGCTGAGACTGCCAGCTCCAGCCAGCAGAGGGTCTTGCAAAAAGAGATCAAAACTCTAATGCAAAGGCAGCAGGTAGAGTTGTCTGGTGGGGAAGTTGGCAGTGTGTGGGTAAGTGACCCATTCCCCATTGTAATATCCCCCAAAATTGAAATGTTAATATGGTGACATATGATATGAGGCATCAGGGGTCAGGTCCTGGTAGAACCCGTGTACTCTGATAGTAGGCCCATCATCCTGACAGCCAGGGAAGTAGTCAATGTCCGCAAGGGGAGGGTACCTGTATGAATCTAGAATTGCGGGGAGAAAGAGGTCAAACTACCCCCGTATGCCACTGTCGCCAAGCTGTTCACTGTCAATAAAAATGCAATAAAGGCAGTGGAACCCTTGATTCCATCCAACCAGGCGGAGGACAATGGCTCTGCAGAACAGCTGGAGGATGGTGTGAGAAGCTACACATAGGCACCTGACTCCACCCCTTCACACCAAAAGAATGAGGTTTACCGGGTAGTTCAAGAGCATGAACGGGTATTCAGCAAACATCCTCTAGACTTTGGGCAGGTAAAAGGAGTCCAACACCATATACCCACCAGAGACCCACTAAGGAAAGGCACCAGCCTGTAACCCCAGCTCACTATCAATGTGCCAAGGGTATGTTACAGGAGATGAAGGCAGCTGGGGTGATCACAGATAGTTGTAGCCCCTGGGAAGCTCCGTTAGTCCTCATTAGAAAGATAGTACAGTGAGGATGTATGTTGATTACAGGCAGATAAATCGCTTAACACATAAAGATGCCTACCCATTACCATGAATTAAGGAATCATTAGCTGCCCTGAAATCTGCTAACTATTTCTCAACCTTAGATTTCACTAGTGGGTATTGGCAGGTTCCCGTGGCAGAGGCGGACGGAGAGAAGACCGCGTTTACGATATCAATGGACCTCTGCGAGTTCAGCTGCATGCTATTCGGACTCTGCAATACAATGGGAACATTCCAGAGGTTAATAGAGTGCTGTCTGGGACATATTCAAAACCGTGCTGCTGTACCTGGATGACATCATTGTCTACTCGAAGACGTATAAAAACTACCTGAAGCACCTGGCCAAGGTGTTTGAGGCATTATCCAACTTATGAAGCCATCCAAGTGCCACTTTTTAAAGCCCAAAGTGCAGTTCCTAGGCCACGTTATAAGCGCAGAAGACGAGGCACCAGACCCTGACAGTCACCATGATCAGGGACTGGCCGAGACCCACCACTATCAAGGAAATATGGCAGTTCCTCGGACTGGTAGGCTACTAACAGAGATTTATCAAGGGTTTCACCAAGATAGCAGCAGCTCTGCAGCTCCTCTTAGTGGGCCAGTCCAAGAAGGCCAAGAACCCGAGTCCTCTGTTCGAGTGGAACAATGGAGTGGAAGAATCCTTCACCCGGTTGAAGTTGGATCTCACGGGAGATGAAGTCCTGGCCTACCCTGACTTTGGCCAGCCATTTATACTTTACACAGATGCCAGCAATGTGGGATTGGGAGCTGATGCGGCCAGGGCTAATGGGGTACTCGGCTACCGGGGCTGATGGCTTTGTGGGGAGTCACGGGTGGTCTGGATCCGGTGCCATGCCCTGGTGATCATTTGAGGGGATGTTGATGGTTGATGATGGGAGAAGGGGCTATTTACAGGGGATCGTGACGCCACATGTAGTTCCCAGTAATATAGATACCGGCGCTGCAAGCCGGCCGCTGAGGTGATGGTGGGTGCAGCAGAGTGTGGAGCAGCTCCCTACAGGTGGAGCTTTATCTCAGGGCAGCAGGGATGAAGAAAGTGTGGATGAGGGGAGTAGTAGTAGGTGTTGATGCTGCAGTTCTTACCCCTCTGCTGAGCTGCTGCAGATGCTGAGCCCTCCGGACACCACAAGTAGGATGACAGAGTCCCAATTCAGCTTTACTCCACTTTAATGAGTACCGACAGATAGTGATGGTATACGGTACAGTCCGGTTTACCGGGGGTCGGTCACCAGTTCCAGGTTCCCTGTTATGGAGTCTCTAGATATCCTTCCTTCTATGGCTTTCTGGGATAACTTGTCCTTCTTACTCTCCACCCTCGCAGAGCTCTCCCGCCATTCCCCTGATCTCCCTCGCTGAGGCACGGTTATCATTTCCCAGATTTACGGGGTCGCCCAATTCCCGTCCAGTATTCGGGCAATTTTCCCCAGCGGTCTTGGATTTATTTTGGTCCTGAGGGGCAAGGTACCTTGTGGTGCGTATGGCAACCCGTTTAGAGTGGGCTCGCAGCTCGTCGGTCTATAGCCAGTGGTAAACACCTGACTACTTCAGCTACCCGCACTGCCGATGCTTCCCCAACGCGACCAGTCAGCTCCAACCAGTTCTGGTCCGTTGCTTTCTGTCCTGGGCCCCCAATTAGAGATGGGGCTTTCTCCTGTCAGCTGGGCTGTAAGGCCTGACCTTCCTGCCTGCCTTCCCAGTACCGTCTGACTAACTGTGACTTTCCCTCCCACTACTCTATCCTAGGCTCCACCCCCACCCCTATGGGACCTACTAAATTACCGGCCCCCCTGTTCTAAGTGGTGTGGTCCTAGGTGGGTGTAAAAACAGACTCCATAAGGTGAACCCTGAACTGATGACCTTACAGGTAAAAGAAAAGCACAATTTTATATTAAAGTGTAATACTACCCTGTGGTGCCTAGTCACAGGGGCGCCACAGAGCTGCATTGTCCCAGGTGTAGAAAGGCAGATAGAGAGTGTTTGCCTATCCAAGCAGGAAGCTTCGTCCAACTGAAAGGAATCCCGACAACTATAGTTCCTGTAAGCTGGAGTTTCTCGCCATAGTCTGGGTTGTGACCGAACGATTCAAACACTACCTGGAGGCAGCAAAGTTTATCATCTTCACAGACAATAAACCGCTGACTCACCTGGAAACCGCAAATCTAGGTGAGCTGGAACAGTGATGGATGGCCCGGCTGTCCAATTATGACTTTGTAATTAAGTACAGAGTGGGACACAAGAACACTAATGCTGATGCACTGTCCAGAATGCCCAATTCACCAGATGTGGGAGGAGACCCGGAAGAGCAGGAGGAAATAAAGCTACCAGCTTTCCACCACCATGGTGCATCCCAATGCTCCCATTGCATGAAAGACAATAACTATGCCGTACAAGAGACCACGTTTAACCCATTGCCCCATCATGGATGGGCAGATACTCAAGATAGCGACCCGTCTGTTCGTCAAGTAAAGGAGTTGCTGACACAAGCTGACTTACACCCTGGTCCAGATGCTCCACAGGAAACTCAACAGTTGTGGAAGGAGAAGGGTAAATTGTTCAGCTATGAGCGGAAGCTATATCGGAGAAGCATCAACTCTCACACCCATGAACTTGTCTGGCAGATAGAGGCGTATCACGATGGAGCAGGGCACTTCGGGTGGAAGAAGCTGGAAGTCCTGCTATGTGAATGATTCTACTGGGTTGGCATAAGGAAAGCTATCGAGAAGTGGTGTCAAGAGTGTGGTACGTGCAACCTGCCAAGGAAAGATCTGACAGCCAGAGAGCCCCCTTACAGCCAATCATTATGAAACAACCGCTTGAACTTGTGGCTCTGAATCACGTGAAGTTAGCCCCAAGCCGGTCAAGCTATGTCTATGCCCTCACCATAGTAAACCACTATTGCTGTTTCCTGGAAGTCGTGCTACTGAAGAATCAAACGGCTAGGACAGCAGCCACAGCATTCCAAGAACATTTTTGTCGACTGCACGGCTACCCTGAATGAATGCTCACCAACCAATTCCCAGCCTTTGAAGCAGAGGTGTTTCAGGAGTTCTGTAACCTGTCCAGCTGCAAGAAAATCAGGACAATCCCGTACCATCCTCAGACCAATGGGTTATGTAAGAAAATGAACCAGGTGGTAATAGACCTGTTGAAGACTCTGCCCCTTGAAGAGCGTAATCTGTGGCCCGAGAAGTTGCCAGAACTGGTAGACCTGTACAACCATATTCCATTAAACTCTACTAACTGTACCCTGGCTTACTTGATGCAGGCAAGACCCAGTAAGTTACCCATTGTCCTAGACTTAGAAGTCTTAATACCCGAGACAGTCCCACCAGATGCAGACTGGTATACCGAGCGGCAACATCAATACCGCAAAGTCCAAGAGTGTGGGGAGAGAAGCCTATCCCAGGCAAGACAGAGGCAAGAGAGAAATTATAACCAGAATGCCCCTCCAGTTCCCTTTTCACCTGGAGAACAGGTCCTAAAAAGAAAGAGGAGAATGCACAAATTGGATGACCAGTAGGAAGCTGAGCCATATACTATCTTGCCTTTAAATTTTTAAAACACCAAAGCATATCTCATCAGCAAAGATAGAGGAGAAACCTCAGTGGCAGTCTCAAGAGATCATCTAAAGGTGTGCACTGACAAACTGAAAGACAAAGAGGAAGCCCAAGACACCCCTCAGCACACAGAGGAGGTGGAAGAAAAGATCCATACCATCGTTAGAGAATTTCCCGGTCATGGACACAAGTGAACCAGGCTATCGAAGAACCAGTCCTAACCTTTCACCAACCTACTGCACCTGATAAAGCAGAGACTCTCGATGAAGCGGCTCTAGAAACAGATGCCACAATTGTAGTGGAACAGGAGAATTGACCCCCTTCTAGCGGCGAATCTGTCACTCCGGTGGTGAGTCTAAGAGTCAGGATAAGGCAGTCCGGAATACCAGTACAAAGTAGGTCCACTCATAGTGTAGTGACTAGTGCACTCACTACACCAGCAGTAAACACTAGAGACCAGGTCATCAGAGATACCTGTACTGTGTAGATCCACCCGTAGTACCAGAGGTCAGATCCCTGCCCATTAAAGAGAATACGTAATGTAAATAAGTTAAACATGTAAATAAGAAACCAGTATGCATGAAGTACATACAGGACTTACTGTAAGAACTTTTAAGACTTCTTGAATATACATAGTTAATGTATTTATGGACAATTGGTCCACATGACTATGTGTGGTCAGGACAATTTTGTATAAAAGTTTGTTTTTGGCCTCAAAAATAAGCCACCGACATGGCCAAAAACCAGGCCCATCTACAGAGTGCCCTGTAGCCACGCCGAAGAATGAGCCACAAAGTGGGCTAAGGCAGTTACCACCAACCAAACTCCAGGTACCTGGACAAGAGACAATTCCTGGATTGTAGCGTGAGGACTAGGCATTGCAATAACTATGTTGTCATTTTTCTTTTTGGGTTTTTGCTAGGCCAGAAGGGGGAGATCTATAACCCGACTTCAGGGGAGCTGCTCACTCTGGTCAGGAGGAGGAGGCAGTTAATTCTGTTAGGCAGTTACCTTGAGGAGAGGTAAGAGAGAGGAGTGGAGACAAGGCCTCTGGGGAATTGGAGCTGCGTCAGAGCTCATGCCAGAGCAGAGCGCTGAAAAAAAGGATGTCAGATTCCTTGGCTGTGTGAGTGCTGTACACCCTGACAGCTGAATCTGGAGAGCAGGGGTTGCAAGCCCCCTGGCCAGACCGAACACTCAGAGGCACCACAGCAGGCCAAAAGCCTGTGGCTGACAGTGAAAAGGCAGTGCCCGTGATAGGTTCACGCTGTCTGCCACACAGGTTAGAATCAACATTCAGCAGAGGGTCTCAGCATACATAGCTACAGGCAGCAGGGACCCAAAAAGGAAGTGCAGTAGGAAGGCCTCCAACCCCACCTGGCAAGGTGGACCCCCGAATGCTTCCAGGCTAGCCAGACTCCTTCTATCATCTGTAACTAGTAACCCGGTTTGCATTATTATCTGTCAAGAAGTAACAGGTGAAGAAAACTGCACTTTTCTGTGTCCTATTATCAGGCTCTTCCTCTCCCTTTACACTCCATTGTACCTCTGTGTTGCACCAAGGGCATGACACATATAGTGAATTTAGACTAGTACCTTAAGATTGGACAACTCTATAAAATTGTGAAATAGCTGAAAATAATTTGTCAAACTTGGCAGATAATAAGGATAAAGAAATTCTGTATATTTTCTATTTACACTTGCATTGCAAGTGCTATCAGTCATTTTATCTATCCTTATTGGAAGAAGACAAGTTTTCCACAGGTTTTGCTGTGTGCAGTGGCCTCTCTGACACCTTATCCATCCATTATAACATCGTTAAACCAAGCTAAAACTTCTCAAAGGTCTAAATCCCTCCTTTACAGCATGCCTTTCCCTTTTGACAGCCGGGTCTTGGTGGTGATTTTTCCAATCTCCAAAGTCTACAATAAAAGCATGTGACCATAATATTATCTCACGCTCAATATGATTAATTTTCATTTCTGTTAAAAAAATAAAGCAGAGACGCTTCACTAGTTCCATCGCATGGAAGGTGAAAGAGGTTGATTTAAATTAAATGTTGTTTAAATAGCTTTCGCTCAGCTTGGTCAAACTTTATTAAATAAAACATTCCACCTAAAATCTCATTTCATTATCTTTCAGCGTTAAATTAACTTTGCTAAAATAACACATTGAGAAATGGCGTAAAATGTCACAACTGCAAGAACATTAAATGCTCCATGTCACTATTTTATATAGAACATTAAGATGAATAATATAAAGGGGGTGATATGAAGAAAAGGAGAGGACATTCTCAGGGATGGTTTATGGAGTAATACTCTACTTCTAGGCACACTTTACTTTTCTCCCAATCATTTTTAGACCACAGTCTAAATTTAATACTATAATGAAATGTAAATGTAATCTATGAATATTAAAAATATAGCCCATTCAACTATAACTATCTATAGCAATGATGATGGCAGTTTTGGGTGGTGGTGTTTTTTTTAACATGCTACTATCAGAACATGAAATGACCTATCCTATAAAAGTACCTGAGCCTTTCTATTATTACTGATTGCCAATTGATCACTTGGCAGTTCAATCAGACACGAGATAACATTTTATCTCACTCATTTAGGCTGGCTTCACACTTGCAGATGGATCTGCAGCGTTTTGCAGATGCATCTGCAAGTGTGAGCATGCTGACCGCGGCCCCTATGTTTATAATAGGGCGCACGCGGTGTGAAAGCTCTCATTCACTCCTATATGTGTACTGTCAGCAGGCGTATGCCTGCTGACAGATCACACACTCCCGTCCGCACTGTGGACGCGAGATGTAGCGTCCATGCTGCGGGCGGGAGAGTGTGATCTGTAAGCAGGCATACGCCTGCTGACAGTACACATATAGGAGTGAATGAGAGCTTTCACACCGCGTGCGCCCTATTATAAACATAGGGGCCGCGGTCAGCATGCTCACACTTGCAGATGCATCTGCAAAACGCTGCAGATCCATCTGCAAGTGTGAAGGCAGCCTTAAACTCTTGATTCTGGCATAAAAGAAAAAAAAGAAAGAGGAGATCTAGACTCCATTGGTTACACAGCCGATCCTCATGCAAAGACCTCATGTCAGTTGCTCTATGTTCTGTGATGCTCTACCTATTGCCCATATGCTTTTTAGTACATTAATAAATTATTAGTGTGTATATATAACGTATATTTAAACAGGCAAGTACATTATTATGTATAAGTATTAGAAATAAAACTAATAATTTGTAATATATTAATAAAAATTAGTGTAAGCCCTTAATGCCCAATGATGGATATATATGTTAAGTTGCAAGACGAGATGTGTGACGTGGGCTCAGGAACTGACACGTGGCATATGCCAACTAAATTGAATAGCTGAGCACCATCTGCAGTTGTTAAAGTGTAAATGTCATTTCATTGAAAAAAAACAAAACAATACTGCACTGGTTGTTAATGGTGGATCACATTGATGCTAAGATAATGCTTTTTGTGCCATGGGACTTATTTTCTCACATTTTTCTGTACAGTTTTAAAAGCTGCATTTTATGTCTGTGTGGGAGTGGCCAGATATTTGCTGATAAATGATTGGTTACCATGGCAGTCAGGAGCCTTCTGAAAGCCCCCATTGATACAATCTTGGTCTTCCCCTAAAGCTTAAGTATATGCTGAGCTTCAAAGGAGACCAAGGTTTTAACTGCAATACTGTGGTATTGTAGTAGATAGAATAAGTGATCAGATAATTGTAGGTTCAATTCCCTCAAGGGACTAAAAGTAAAAAAAAAATAATTAAAATGTAAAAAGTTTATAAAAATATTTTGAAAAAATAAAGCATATATAAATTTGTATCACTCCCCCTTTTTTCGTCTTTAAACATTAACAAATTTGAAAATGGAAATAATATACATATTTGGTATCACCACATTTATTCTATCAAATTATTGAATTAATGAGGTTGTCTGGTCTAAAATGATAATTCTGGAGTTGCTCTGGCACTCTGTGACTGTCGACTTATCAATTCTCCTAGTGCCTGCACTGTGCTCTGCAAAGATTCCCTGGTTTCTAAGCAGGGAACAGACTGCAATTATGCGATATACATGTTCCCGGCCATAACCTGACTAGTAGGCGCAGCCTCACTCAATACAAGTGTATGGAGCAGGTGTGTTTAACGAGTAGGCATGGTCATCTAGTGGGTTCAACCTTGCGCCATACACTTGTATTGAGTGAGGCCATGCCCATTAGTTCGGTTCTGCCTGGAACATGCATAATGGCGGTACATTCCCAGCTTAGAAACTGCAAATCCTCACAGCGCAAGGTGCATGCGCTGGGAAGATTGATAGATCAACAGTCCCATAGAGTGACTACAGAATTATCATTTTTTGACCAGACAGCCCCTTTAATTCTCCTATATAGTAAACACGAAAATGAGCAAAATATGAAAACCGACTGAACTTCACTTTTAAAGGTAAAGTACATCACTAAAAAATGTAGTACGAAGTGATCAACATGATAAATGTACCCTAAAATGATGTTAATAAGACTATTGGTTTGCCAGGCAAAAAAATAAGCTCTCACACAGTTATATTGACAGAAAAATAAAAATGTTACAGGTCTTGGAAAATGTACAAAAAAATAATATTAAAAACCACCCGGGAGTTAAGTGGTAAAAAGGCATACAATATATTTACATGGTCATTTTTATTAAGTATCGTCATGCTACAAGTAAAAGAAAATGTATATAACCATAATAACCTCCAATAGGACTCTCTAAGATGTAAGATAAAGATACGGTATACAAAAACAAAGAGCCAATTCATTTTTGCTCTATTATTTATAATATATAAATGTATTATTTACCTAAAAGTACCTTAAACAGCACTAAAAGAAAGTACTTTCCATACGGGCGATTTTTCAGTTTTGCACTTTCGTTATTTCCTCCTCTTTGTCCAAGCTTCGTTCACACACAGCACTTTTTTGCACTTTTTTGCACTTTTTTGCACGGGCGCTTTTTGCTGCGTTTTGCGACCGTGCATAAAAGCGCTGTAAAAAACGCGGTGTGTGAATGCACACTTCTCCCCCAAAAGCCCAGGGGAGAAGTGATGTCACACAGGGGAGGAAGAATCCTGTTTTCCTCCCCTGTGTGACATGTGTAACAACCCTTTTTTGGTTTTGCAGTGTATTAATATACACTGCGAAACCTAAATAAAAGTCATCCAAATGTATTAAAAATAATAAAAATTGAATACTTACACCTCCGCCGGGTGTTCGGGGAGCCGGGAGCCAAGACACCCACATCTACTGACCTTCCAGGACCTAGCAAGATCTGTGATTGGCCGCTTGCGGTCATGTGATATGTACGTCACATATCGCGAGCGGCCAATCACAGATCTTGCCAGGTCCTGGTAGCAAAGAAGATTTGTATGTCTCGGCTCCAGGTAACCTGAACAACCGGCGGACGGTAAGCATTAACTTTTATTATTTTTTAATACCATTTGGATGACTTTTATTTAGGTTTCGTAGTGCATATTATACACTGCGAAACCCAAAAAGGGCTGTCACACAGAGGAGGAAAATATGAGAAACAATGGCTAGCACTCGACCCGTTTGATTTAGACAGTGCCAGTGAAAGGAGCCCAAGGTTCCGTAGTCTATGTAAAATAGGAATCACTGCACATGTAGAAGGCAAATATGCATAAGGTGAAAGTTTATTTGTAGTGTTCGTTTTTTGAGACAGGAAATGAAGTTTCGGCCCATGTGGGCCTTGATCACACAGTCGCTGCAAAAATAGGAAATACATACAATTAAACTTTGTTTACGACTTTTTACATCATATTTACAATATATGTACAACTCATATATACAAGTAAAGGTTTTGTAGGAAATCATGTTATCCGTTTATCAGGTTATTAGTACTGTTCAAAAGAACCAAAATATTGTGCGAATAGACAAGGGAATGGAATAAGGATGGTACAGGGCTGGTTTGAGCAGGGTCAGTAGCAAAAATTTAGGATGTAGGCTAGTTTCACACTACGATTTTATCAGTTCCGATGCTGTCCGATAAAAATCGGACAGCATCGGAACGATTTTTGCCCCCATGCAGCCCTATGGGCATCGGACCGAATCGGATGTGCACTAAATGCCATCCGATTTGGTCCGATTCTGTTCGATTTTTTTATCGGTGCAAAAATTGGAGCATGCTCCAATTTTTGCACCGAAAATAAAATCGGACAAAATCGGATCGGACCAAATCGGATGGCATTTAGTGCACATCCGATTCGGTCCGATCAATTTGACATGGGGCCCTATGGAGCAGGGTCCGAGGAAACATCTGATGTCTCCTCGGACCCGATTTTAGTGTACTGAGCATGCTCAGTACACTAGAATAGCTCCTAAAAGTAAATTAAGGGGTTAATTAAAAAAAAAAAATCTATGCTCACCTGTCCACGAGGCCCCCGGCGTCTCCCGCGCGTCTCCGGTGGCTTCCGGTGTCTTGCTGTTTGTGCTGACAGGACCTGCCGTGATGTCACAATCACATGACTGCCAGTAACCAATAATTGGCAGTCATGTGATTGTGACGTCACGAGAGGTCCTGGCAGCACAGAACAGCAAGACACCGGAGACGCGCGGGACCGTGCAGGAGTCGTGGACAGGTGAGAGGAGGACAAGGGGAGAGGAGGACAAGGGGAGCGCAATGGAGGACAAGGGGAGAGGAGGACAAGGGGAGAGGAGGACAAGGGGAGCGCAATGGAGGACAAGGGGAGAGGAGGACAAGGGGAGAGGAGGACAAGGGGAGTGCAATGGAGGACAAGGGGAGAGCAGGACAAGGGGAGCGCAATGGAGGACAAGGGGAGAGGAGGGGGAGAGCAATGGAGGACAAGAGGAGAGGAAGAGGGAGGACAGGGGACCACATTGAAGGACTGGGGGAGAGACAGCTGATGACAGCTGATGACAGCTGACAGGGAGCGAGGTGAGGGCGGGCATCAGATAAAATGTCGGAATCGGATGCCTATTTGGCATCCGATTCCAGGCATCAGAAGAATCCGATGCTGTCCGATTTATATCGGACAGCATCGGATTTAAAAAAATCGTAGTGTGAAAGTAGCCTTACAAAACCTTTACTTGTATATATGAGTTGTACATATATTGTAAATATGATGTAAAAAGTCGTAAACAAAGTTTAATTGTATATATTTCCTATTTTTGCAGCGACTGTGTGATCAAGGCCCACATGGGCCGAAACTTCATTTCCTGTCTCAAAAAACGAACACTACAAATAAACTTTCACCTTATGCATATTTGCCTTGTACGTGTGCAGTGATTCCTATTTTACACAGAGGAGGAACACAGGATTCTTCCTCCCCTGTGTGACATCACATCCTGCAGCGCTGACATTATACGCACTGGAATTGCGCATTGTCTGAACGGCGATGCGTAATTCCAGCAGGTATAATGCCCTTATGGGAGAAAACATGGGCACAGCTGCGTAAAGAATTGACATGTCGATTCTTATTACGCGAGCGCTTTCTCCCATAAAAGAGCAGCGTATATTTACGCAGCCTCTGCACATCAATTCATCCAATTCATCCTTTCACTTTGCCGGCAGACGCAGGTGTGCTTTTTAAAAAGCGCAAGCAAAAAAGCACACAAAAAAGCGCGACGTGTGAACGCAGCCTTATGTTTTCGAGTGCGGCAAAAAAAAGAGCAATTTTGACATTTTGTTTTTGGGGCTTATTTTCAGTGTTCACTGAATGATAAAAATTACCTGGCCATATGATTCTTCAGATCAGTACTATGTTGGTGAAGCCATACATGCTTAATTTTTTTTTTTTTCAATATTTCAACCCTAAAGGCCAATTTACACGTAGCGACATCATTAACGATGTCGCAACTTGTGATGTTGCAGCGACCTCGTAACGAAGTGTGGCATGTACCAACGACCAGCGATTAGCTAGTTAATCGCTGATCGTTTGTAAATGGCCAGTGCCGTTTTCCCGTCATTGTTCGCCCGCTGGACAGCACACATCGGCATGTGTGACGCCCTTTTAACTTGATGTGTTCTTTGGTAACCAGGGAACACATCGGGTTACTAAGCGGGTGAACGCTGGTAACCAGGATGAACATCGGGTTACTAAGTGCAGCGCACTGCTTAGTAACCCGATGTTTATCCTGATTTAAGTTAGGTTTGGTTGCCACCTGTTTCTATCCAATGTAAGGTCTAGATCAGGCTAGGCACAAGAGTTTAAATAGCACGAAAAATATGAGAAGTTAAAACTTAACCTTTATTAATACTCAAATCGATGCATGCGGTCAAACTCACCATGAAGGTGATTGTATGAAATGATAACCTGTCTTGGTGGGGTATAGACCATAAGGTAAACAGATGCTAATCAGTGTCCTTAGGTGATGCGGAAGGGACATCTGGTAGTTCTGTATAGACCCCGGGTGATAGAAGGGTCTTTTTTTAGCATTACACAGGTTTTGCACGGTCACTTTTGCTTTGTATGTGTTGTATAGTTGACAACTTTTGTCTTTTAAATTTGAGTATTAGTAAAGGTTAAGTTTTAACTACTCATATTTTTCGTGCTATTTAAACCGATGTTTATCCTGGTTACCAAGCACAGCGCGCTGGTAAACAGGGTACACATCGGGTTACTAAGCAGAGCGCTGCACTTAGTAACCCGATGTTTACCGTGGTTACCAGCATTCTCCCACTTACCCCAGCGTCGCGGGACCTCAACATCGTGGAAAATAATATTTTATATTCTTTTCCATGATGTTGAGGTCGTTACATGGGTGGCTGATCGCTGGTGAGTCTGCCTGTGTGACAGCTCACCAACGATCAGATAACGATGTCCCAGTGACCCAACCAACGATGGGGGTCGATGGGACATCGTTACGTGTAAACCAGCCTTTAGTGACCCAGCCAATTTTAACCCTAATGACCAGGCATGCACTGCTTGAAGCCGGCCACTGAAAGAAGGTGTATTGACGTAATCAGAACCAGAAATGATGCGATTCGCATCATACCAGGAACTGGAGAGCGACGTCAGACACAAGCATGGGGCAGAGAGGATTCTTATTACAATATCACGCCCATCGGGGCGTGGTAAAGGATCATGGAGGCTGTAAACTTACTCTTTTATCACCAAAATTACACTTTACACAAAGATTAATAAAGGAAAATTGACCCCATAAGTTGTTAGCATTCTTCCCATACACAGTGATACCCTATAAGTGGTAAAAAAAATAATAATGTTTGGGAACATGCAGAACTCAGAAAGCAAAGAGTGCTACTTAAATTTAAGAAAGCCACTTCGAACACCTTATTGCATTTAAAGAGCCCCTGAGGTGCCAAAAAAGCAGAAAGCCCCTCTAATTTACTCTACTGTACAAATTGCACCTCTGAGTTAAATCATCTATGACTGCAGTGATTATTTAGGTTCATCCATGCCATGGCTTTTTTTCTGGAGAACTGTAAATATGCCTCATACCTATAGACTGTGCTTCTGGAGATACGCACCTCTCAAATTGTTAAGTGTACTCTCCCCGCTACAATAATGCCACACATATGGTCGCTAGCTGTGGTTTAGGTAAAGTGGGGCTTACAAGAAAGGGGCATTTAGATTTGGGAGCACAAATTTCATTGAATTTTCATGGGGGGGGGGGGGGTGGCAGCAATCACTTTTAAAGAGTTTTTGCTTTACCAGTAACATGGGAACTCCCTATATTTGCAGCAACAGAGAACAGACCTGAATGGTAGCTGTTTTTTGCAGGCTATGTTAAGTGTGTTATTAGTAACATTTTGGGGTACAGAACATGTTATGATCACTTTCAATATAAAGTTGGGATCACATCCTTGTGTTCTAGGCTGAGCATTTACATCAGGGTTTCTGCGTAATCCCCTCAAACATGTGATTCAGATGAATCCCCTGATGGAAACACTCACTCTAATTATGCAGATGGAGACACTTTGGATCCATTTGGTGTCTGTTCCAGTGGTATCCATCTTTTTTGACATGGACCTAACTGTGGTCGTCCACGCTTATGCACTAATATATTGGAACACGACCAGAACACAGACCAAAGCGAGTCCAAAGTGTCTCCATCTGCCTCATTATAGTGAGTCATTCCATCAGGGGTTTTGTCTGAACCACAATTTTCGGAGATTTACATGGACACTCCAATGTAAGCATTCGGCAGAAAGGGCAGGATAAATGAGAACCAAGGCCTATTTTGATTATTGGGAGGTGGAATGATATAAAGAGAAAGAAGTACAGGAATAGTTCTTATTTTTTAGTTTTTATTTTTGCACGGCTTACCATGCAGGATTAATGAGAATATTATTCTTATTATTTATTTATAGAGCACCATGCATTCCATGGTGCTGTACATGAGAAAGGGTTACATACAGACAAGTTAAAAATACAATGAACAAAGTGACAGACTAATACAGAGGGGAGAGAGGACCCTGCCCTTGCGGGCTTACATTCTACAGGGCAATGGGGAGGAAGACAGTAGGTTGGGTCTGCTCGGGTGGTGGTGGAGCACCAGGTCTAATGGTGCTGGAGTGCCGGGTCTAGTGGTGGTGAGGCGGCACTGAGGTCATTGCAGGATGTAGGCTGTTCTGAAGAGATGGATATTCAGGTTCTGCTTGAAGGTTCCTAGTGTAGGGGACAGTCGGACGTGGTGCGGTGCAGAGTTCCAGAGGATGGGGTTTGCTCAGGCGAAGTCTTGCAGTCGGTTAGATGAGGAACGTACAAGTGTGGAGGAAAGAAGGAAATCTTGGGGGGATCAAAGATTATGAGTTGGATGATATCAGTAGATTAGTTCAGAGATATATGGGGGGATAGATTGTGGATGGCTTTGTAAGTCAATGTTAGTTTGAATTGGATACGCTGGTGAATTGGGTGCCAGTGGAGGGATTTGCAGAGGGAGAAGTGGAGGAATAGCGAGGAGAGAGGTGGTTTATTCGGGCAGCAGAGTTAAGGACAGATTGGAGAGGTGCAAGAGTGTTAGCAGGAAGGCAACAGAGAAGGAGGTTGCAGTAGTCGAGGCGGGAGATGATGAGGGCATGCATTAGTAGTTTAGCAGATTGGGGGTTGAGGAAGGGACGGATTCTGGAAATATTTTTTAGTTGGAGGCGGCAGGAGGTGGCAAGGGCTTGGATGTGCGGTTGAAGGACAGGGCAGAGTCAAGGGTTACTCCGAGGCAGCAGACTTCAGGTACAGAGCAAAGTTGTGATTTACTTTATTGTGATAGATAAGTCTGGTAAGGAAGGTGTGTGAGATGGAGGAAAGATGATGAGTATGGTTTTGTCTACATTGAGTTTTAGGAAGCGGGAGGAGAAGAAGGGGGATATGGCTGATAGACACTCCGGGATTCTGGACAGCAGAGTGGTGACTTCTGAGCCAGAGAGGTAGATCTGGGTGTCATCAGCGTATAGGTGATACTGGAAGCTATGTGACTTTATGAGTTGTCCCAGACCAAGAGTATAGATTTAAAAAAGGAGCGGCTCAAGGACAGAGCCTTGAGGGACCCCAACAAAGAGGGGATGGGGCAAGGAGGTCGTGTGGGAGTGGGAGACACTAAATGTGCGGTTGGAAAGGTAGGAGGAGATCCAGGAGAGGGCAAGGTCAGTGATACCAATGGAAGAGAGGATCTGTAATAAGAGGCAGTGGTCGACTGTGTCGAATGCAGAGGACAGATCTAAAAGGAGGAGGACGGACAACCGTCTGTTAGCTTTGGCCGTGAGTAAGCCGTTAGTAATTTTGGTCAGGACAGTTTCAGTGGAGTGATGAGGGCGGAAGCCGGATTGAAGGTCGTCAAAGAGAGAGTTGGATGAGAGGTGGGATGAGAGTACAGTGTGGACATGCTTTTCGAGACGTTTGGAAGCGAACGGGAGCAGAGATATGGGCCGGTAGCTGAATGTAGAAGTGGAGTCAAGGGATGGCTTCTTTAAGATAGGTGTAATTGTTGCATGTTTTAAATTAGAAGGAAAGGTACCAGAAGTTAGTGATAGGTTGAAGAGGTGGGTTAGGGCTGGGATAAGTGTTGTGGTGAAGTTGGGGAGGAAGTGGAGTGCAATACGGTCCAGTGCACAAGTGGTGAGGTGCAATATGGAGAGGAGGTATGCAAGTTCTACTTCAGTGATGGATGAGAGGAGGGTTAGTGGGGAGAGAGGAGTGATCCGGTATACATGGGGGTTGCGGTGGTTGGGTAAGATGACTTTATTCTTTCAGGTGGTGCGAATACAGCGATACCAGATTTATAGTTTTTTATGTATTGCAGTAAAAAATAGTTTTTTTGTCGCCATATTCTGAAAGCTGTAACTTTTTTTTCTGAGAGCTCTATAGGGGCTTATGTTTTCAGTGAAGAATTAAAGATTGTTTTGGTACCACTTTAGGATATGCAATTTTTTATCACTTTTTATTCAGATTTTTCAGATGTAGAATGAATAAAAATCAATGATTCAGTTAATGTATTTATTTTATTTTTTGAGCAGTTTACCATGCGGTAAACATAAGACTGATTTATTCTTTGGGTCGGTACAGTTACAACGATACCGGACTTATAAAGCTTGTTTATGCTTTGCTACTCTTTCACACTAAAAAACTATATTTTAAAAATGTACAGTATTTGTTTCTGCATCAATATATTTTGAGAGCTGTAACGTTTCACTTTTTGGCAAATGAGCCATGTTACAACCCGTTTTTGCAGGACAGTTTTACATTTTTAATTATGAAAATATTTTATATATCAAGTTTTGATCACTTATTTGTCATTTTTTCTGTGTCAGTATGATGAAAATGATTTTTATCATTTTTATTTTATGATGTTGGTCACATAGAATAAACACAATGACAGTATATAGGGTCAGCTCATTATGAATGTGGTGGTACCAATTAGTAATAGTTATACACTGAAGCTAGTCAGTTTTGGGGACTTAGGCTGGTATATAACCTAGTCTAAGTGTTTTTTTAATATATATTTTTAGGTTTATAGCTGCTAGTAGACCAAGGGGGATTACCGTGGTATTCCCTCCGATATATACTCTATGTAAGAAAATTGAAGTAGGTCCAGTGCTAAAACTTTCACCCTTTACCAATGGCTATATGAGAACCTGAAATAAGCGAGTCCAAATTTGTTATTTAACCATTTTTACGGATGTTTATTTGTAAAAATATTATAAATCATAAAACTCAAATTAAAACTTAAATTAAAAGTGTTTAAAACTTATTAAAAGTGTCAGTCCATTTTTCAGTTAGGTATATTTGGAACAGGTGGACGTTTCTGATAGCTTGTGGATATAATGAGACGTTCACGCCTGAAAAAGACCGTCTTGGGTGCGTTCAATATCTGTCTTGCCCTTAAAAATACATAATATATCTGTTGGTTTCTTAATCTTTGGGCTAGGTTTATAGTGTTTTATGTGTTCAATAATATCTTACCTTACAGGCTACCTTTTCCAACAGATGGGGCTTGGGTCTTATGGGCTTGTCCCCAATTATCTCCTGGCTATTAAAAGATTGGAGATGCTTATTCTTAGTATCGCTATGATACTATTTGCTAGGGTCTTCTGTAATTATATTGCTACCTCTGGTGGTGGTCTAATAAGATGATTCGTGTTGTAGAAGGTTCAGAGTATTTCTGTTGTATAGAGAAAAAGATGGGATGTTTAATTGCCACAGATCTCAGTAGTTTGTTTGATATCAGAATTCTATTATGAGGTATATGCTGTTGTATCGGAATTCTATTATGAGGTATATGCTGTTGTATCGGAATTCTATTATGAGGTATATGCTGTTGTATCGGAATTTTATTATGAGGTATATCCTGTTGTACCTCCTTTTTGTGCCAGCCTGTGTGTTTTTATAAACAACATTACCAGGGTGCTTTTACACACTCTGTCTTGTAGTGTATAATTAAATTTGGTCCTGGGTATCTTTCAGAAGTTTCAAAACCATGTGTGTATAATTAATACTTCTTTTGGTTTTGGGATTTTCTTGGTATAATTTATGATGGGACTCTATGCATAGTTTATAATGGGACGTGCGACCAGAAAGTGAACCGCTGACAGACACAGTGAGCGATTCCCGGTCACATACTCACAGCAGAAGGGGAGAGGATGCTGGGAAACACGTTGGACAGGAGAGACCCGGACCATACACAAAAGGGACCCCTGCCACATAGACAGAGAAGGTAAGATGCATATAAAAGCAGTGAGAGAAAAAAACTGAAAGTGTTTGTAAGTCATAATTGAGAAATCAATAGTGCATAAGCACAGAGTATCTATACCCACTAGAAGGATTATTCATATGCACACAGGACTCTATAAATATTAGAGGCACATACAGTACAAAAGTTTGGACACACCTTCTTATTCAAAGAGTTTTCTGTATTTTCATGACTATGAAAATTGTAGATTCACACTGAAGGCATCAAAACTATGAATTAACACATGTGGAATTATATACTTAACAAAAAGTGTGAAAAAACTGAAAATATGTCTTATATTCTAGCTTCTTCAAAGTTGCCACCTTTTGCTTTGATTACTGCTTTGCACACTCTTGGCATTCTCTTGATGAGCTTCAAGAGGTAGTCACCGGAAATGGTCTTCCAACAGTCTTGAAGGAGTTCCCAGAGATGCTTAGCACTTGTTGGCCCTTTTACCTTCACTCGCGGTCCAGCTCACCCCAAACCATCTCGATTGGGTTCAGGTTTGGTGACTGTGGAGGCCAGGTCATCTGGCGTAACACCCCATCACCATCACACCTCTTCCTAAATGCTTCACAGTGGGAACCAGGCATGCAGAGTTCATCCGTAGACCTTTTCTGCGTCGCACAAAGACACGGTGGTTAGAACCAAAGATCTCAAATTTGGACTCATCAGACCAAAGCACAGATTTCCACTGGTCTAATGTCCATTCCTTGTGTTATTTTGCCCGAACAAGTCTCTTCTGCTTTTTGCCTGCCCTTATCAGTGGTTTCCTAGCAGCTATTTTCCTTGAAGGCCTGCTGCACAAACTCTCCTCTTAACAGTTGTTGTAGAGATGTGTCTGCTGATGGCATTGACCAGGTCTCTAATCTGAGCTGCTGTTAACTTGTGATTTCTGAGGCTGGTGACTTGGATGAACTTATCCTCCATAGCAGAGGTGACTCTTGGTCTTCCTTTCCTGGGGCGGTCCTCATGTGAGCCAGTTTCTTTGTAGCACTTGATGGTTTTTGCAACTGCACTTGGGGATACTTTCAAAGTTTTCCTAATTTTTCTGACTGACTGACCTTCATTTCTTAAAGTAATGATGGCCACTCATTTTTCTTTACTTAGAATTTGTATTATGGCAAGAAAAAAGCAGCTAACAGTCTATTTATTCAGTAGGACCATCAACTGTGTCTCCACCACACTTCTGCACAACACAACTGATGGTCCCAAAGCCATTTATAAGGCAAGAAATCCCACTTATTAAACCTGACAGGGCACACCTGTGAAGTGAAAACCATTTCTGGTGACTACCTTTTGAAGCTCATCAAGAGAATGCCAAGAGTGTGCAAAGCAGTACTCAAAGCAAGAGGTGGCTACTTTAAGAACCTAGAATATAAGACATATTTTCAGTTGATTCACACATTTTTGTTAAGTATATTATTCCACATGCGTTAATTCATAGTTTTGATGCCTTCAGTGTAAATCTACAATTTTCATAGTCATGAAAATACAGAAAACTCTTTGAATGAGAAGGTGTGTCCAAACTTTTGGTGTGTACTGTATGCTAAATCGATAAAAGCATACTGGATAAGCATATAAGGTATAAAGCCACTATAAATAATATTATGTATGTACACATTAATCCATAACTAATAAAGGGAGCACAGTATAAGCAGACAAAGGTAGAGAGAACTTTAAGAAGTATTAATTTTACACACTTGCTTCTGAAGCTTCTGAAAAGATACCCAGGACCAAATTTGATGATACTCTACAAGACAGAGTGTGTGAAAGCACCATGGTAATGTTGTCTATAAAAACACACAGGCTGGCACAAAAAGGAAGTACAACAGCATATACCTCATAATAGAATTCTGATACAACAGCATATACCTCATAATAGAATTCTGATACAACAGCATATACCTCATAATAGAATTCTGATATCAAACTACTGAGATCTGTGGCAACTAAACATCCCATCTTTTTCTCTATACAAAAGAATACTCTGAACCTTCTACCAACACAGATCAACCAATCATCTTATTAGACCACCACCAGAGGTAACAATATAATTACAGAAGACATAGCAAATAATATCATAGCGATATTAAGAATAAGCATCTCCAATCTTTTAATAGCAAAAAGATAATTGGGGACAAGCTCATAAGACCCAAGTCCCGTCTGTTGGAAATGATAGCCTGTAAGGTAAGATATTATTGAACACCTAAAACACTATAAACCTAGCCCAAAGATTAAGAAACCAACAGATATATTATGTATTTTTCACGGCAAGACAAATAGTGAACGCACCCAAGACGGTCTTTTTCAGGCGTGGACGTCTCATTATATCCACAAGCTATCAGAAACGTCCACCTGTTCCAAATAGAACTAACTTAAAAATGGACTGACACTTTTAATAGGTTTTAAACACTTTTAATTCAAGTTTTAATTTGCGGTACCAATTTTGTTTACTTTTTCGGTTTAACACAAAGGCTGCGTTTTTAGTATCGAAACAGGTTTATGCAAATTCTGTTCAATTTTTTCTGAAGTTTTTTTTTACATATTTATTTAACCTTCTTTTTTACTTTTTATCTTAGTCCCACTGTGGGACATGAATATTTTTTTAGTTTGATTACTGGTCTCATGTATCACAGTACCCTTGTACTCAGGGCCACACTGTCCATTGGACAATGTGAGCCCTTAGGCTCAGGTGGCAAGGAGGCAGGGGGAGCAGCAGTTCTGAAGGAGGCGGCGCCTGCTTCTCCACTCAGCACACTATGTGACTATGTGGATGTTGCTGACAGCACCACCCCCCGCTCTCTAACCGCGGCCGCCGACAGCACCAACGCTCCTCACCCGCGGTTGATGACAGCAAAATCCAACCCCCCCCCGCTGTCTATCCGCTGCCGCCAACAGCACCACCCCCCCAGATCCTCACCGGCGGCTCAGGTGGCTGGGAGGCTTCATGCACCCCTGCGGTTACTGCAGTACATTAGACTTGTCAGTTGACTAACCCCTTTTAAATTTTTGAATACTGTTGTCATGATTGACAGTGGTATTTAAGGGATTAATTGACCCTGGTCGGCTCCAAAACCAGTCGAGACCGATACCCTAAGATGTCAGCTGTCATGTACAGTTGTCACTCATGAGGTTTTCGGCTACGGGGGGATGATATTTACTTATTCAAGACCGCCATTTCAAAATGGCGATGAGGAAACTAGGTCCCTTAATGACTGCCGCTTTTATGCGTAACAACTGTCGTTAAGGGGATTAAGTGATAAAATAAATAAAAATTAGATTTAAAAGAATTGGCTTGGTTCTATTTTTAATTGCCAGCCAAGGTAAAACTAAGCAGCTGGAGGCTGGTATTCTTAGCGTGGTGGTGGCCAATTGTTATTGAGCCCCCCATGTTATAGGGTAGCAGTCTGCAGCTGCCCCAGAAATTGGTGCATTCAATAAAAGCACCACTTCCTGATGCTTTACTCGGCTCTTCCCAATGCCCAGGTGCACTAGCGTTGGGATGATAGGAGGGACAGATGGAAACCAGATGGCAGATAGCTGCCATCTGGCTCCATCTGGCCCCATAGCATACTATGGGGCCCAAATCTGATCTGGGGCTGTCCGGTTCACAATGGACAGCCCCGGATTGGATTTAACCGTGGGGTGAAACCGGCCTTAGACTGAAGTGAATTCTGGAAAGAGAAAAAAATAGCAGAATTGGTTATTTCATCTCTTTAAACGAAATGGAATTAAAAGAAATCAGAAAGTTGAGTCACCTTGAAATAAAAACTATAGCTCAATCACAAAAAAAAACAAACAACTTGATTGAATTAAAAAGAAAAAGTACCGTATATACTCGTGTATAAGCCGACCCGTGTATAAGCCGACCCCCCTACTTTTGCCCCAAAAATCTGGAAAAACCTATTGACTCGTGTATAAGCCGAGGGTGGACCCCAGCACAGGTATACAGCCCCCAGCAGTGTGGTATACAGGCCCCCCCCCAGTGGTATACAGGCCTCCCCAGTGGTAGTATACAGCAGCCCCAGTGGTAGTATACAGCAGCCCCAGTGGTAGTATATAGCATCCCCAGGAGCCCCAGTGGTAGTATATAGCAGCCCCAGTGGTAGTATATAGCATCCCCAGCAGCCCCAGTGGTAGTATATAGCAGCCCCAGCAGCCCCAGTGGTAGTATATAGCAGCCCCAGCAGTCCCAGTGGTAGTATATAGCAGCCCCAGTGGTAGTATATAGCAGCCCCAGCGGTAGTATATAGCAGCCCCAGCAGTCCCAGTGGTAGTATATAGCAGCCCCAGTGGTAGTATATAGCAGCCCCAGCAGTCCCAGTGGTAGTATATAGCAGCCCCAGCAGCCCCAGTGGTAGTATATAGCAGCCCCAGTGGTAGTATATAGCAGCCCCAGCAGCCCCAGTGGTAGTATATAGCAGCCCCAGCAGTCCCAGTGGTAGAATATAGCAGCCCCAGTGTTAGTATATAGCAGCCCCAGCGGTAGTATATAGCAGCCCCAGTGGTAGTATATAGCAGCCCCAGTGGTAGTATATAGCAGCCCCAGCTGTAGTATATAGCAGCACCAGTGGTAGTATATAGCAGCCCCAGTGGTAGTATATAGCAGCTCCAGCAGTAGTATACAGCAGCCCCAGTGGTATACAGGCCCCAGCAGTATATACAGCAGCCCTGGGGCTATACAGCAGCCCCCAGGGGTAATACAGCAGCCCCCATGGGGGTACCCAGCAGCCCCCTGGGGGTACCCAGCAGCCCCCAGGGGGTATCCAGCAGCCCCCTGGGGGTACCCAGTAGCCCCCTGGGGGTACCCAGCAGCCCCCAAGGGGTATCCAGCAGCCCACAGGGGGTACCCAGCAGCCCCCTGGGGGTACCCAGAAGCCCCCTGGGGGTACCCAGCTGCCCCCAAATGCTGGCACTCACCCCCCATCTGCTTATCTTACCATCCCGGTCTTCTGATCAGCGCCGCTCCTCGGTGCTCCGTTTTTCATGCTCCGTCCTCTGTCCTCGCTGCATCCGGGATCTCCGGCCGTCGCACGATGACGTCATATGCCTTTGACGGCCGGGGATCCCGGATGTAGCTGGACGGACGGAGCACCGAGGAGCGGCGCTGATCAGAAGACCGGGATGGTAATATAACCAGCGGGGGGGGGGGGGCCCTTACAAGGGGGGAGAGTGCCAGCATTTGGGGGCATATATGAACTGCTTCCCCCTGCCGCTGATTGACAGGGGGAAGCAGTGCATATATAATGAGCGGCCCCACGTGACGGGGCCGCTCATACAGCAGCCTCGCCCCACCTCCTCCAGCCTCCACAGCCCCCACCCGTATTGACTCGTGTATAAGCCGAGGGGGAGACTTTTCAACCCAAATTTTGGGCTGAAAAACTCGGCTTATACACGAGTATATACGGTAATCGCTTTAACAATATGGAGACACAAACACATTTTTTTCAGGTGTTATATTTTTTAAGTAGTAAAGCATAAAAAAGCACAGTTTAAACAATTTTGTATTGCCATAACTGCTCTGACCCATATCACAAAATTAATAAGATATTGAAAAGTTAATGTTATAAAGGCAAAATCCAAAGAACAATAACTATATTACTGATAAGAGAATAAAAATGTTATGACATCTGAATAATGACAAGGAGAAAATAAAAGTGTAAAAGATGTCTGCATTTCCAAAGGGTTAAAGAATATATATCAAAAATAAATGTTCAACTCACAGAGCCAAGGAAGATAAAGATAAACTCTCGCGGATAACGTGTCTTTTGCAACATCTGAGCTGTAATGACTTTGTGAATTTCTAGTTATCAATCCTAGATCATCCAATTTATGATAGGGTGAAACAAAAAATTTCTAATTTCATCTGAGGTCTACCCTCATAGTCACCAGGTGATCTACTTGTCTCTATCCGTTAACCTAAGGCTTCTCATTATAACCTGAAAACTGAACTCTGTACATGGAGAGATTTTATAGAAAATCTTCAGCTAATGGGATCAGGTACTATATATAATGATCCTTGATGTACCTCTTCAGGCAAGTTCATCAGACACCTGGATAACAGATGTTTTGCCTTATTTTTCTAAAAGAAAATGATAAACTTCAATGTATTGTATAGTCAAATGATTCATATATGTTATACATATTAAATTATATTTTATTCTAAAATGAAAAATAACTATTTTATTCATAATGCCATTGTGTATGTGTGTATTCATGCATATGTTTATCTAGGTTTTCTTTCACCCAGGGCAAAAATTCAGCTTGGCGCCCCCACCCCAAAGTGGTCTGAGTAGTCGTCATGTGAACGATCATTCATATGCGATTTTCACACTTACAGTCATGAGCTGACGAGATGTTCTACCTAATTCTTTTAATGTTCACTGAAAAACAGAGAGGCAGGAAGAAAAGCTATCACATGACCGTAACATATGATATAGTATGAAAATCACACATGTGTGGAGTGGTGATGTGATGACTGCTGAACCAGCAAGCGGAGCTAAATCCTGACAGTGAGTACCGTATATACTCGTGTATAAGCCGACCCGTGAATAAGCCGACCCCCCTACTTTTGCCCCCAAAACCTGGGAAAACCTATTGACTCGTGTATAAGCCGAGGGTGGACCCCAGCACAGCGTTATACAGCCCCCAGATCAGACCCTGTGGTATATACAGCAGCCCCAGGGTTGGTATATATCAGCAGCCCCAGTGGTAGTATACAGCAGCAGCCCCAGTGGTATATACAGCAGCAGCCCCAGTAGTTAGTATACAGCAGCCCCCAGAGGTATATACAGCAGCCCCCCCCCCCCCAGTGGTAGTATAGAACAGCAGCCCCAGTGGTATATACAGCAGCAGCCCCAGTAGTTAGTATACAGCAGCCCCAGAGGTATATACAGCCCCTGTGGTAGTATACAGCAGCCCCAGAGGTAGTATACAGCCCCCCCCATCAGTATACAGGCCCCCCCGCCTTGTGCACAATCCTGTAAAGGAAGAGATTAGTATACTTATCACTGTCCCGCTGCCGCTGTCCCGCCGCCGCCATCGCGCTCCTCCGTCTTCTTCCGGTTTCCTCCTCGGTCGCACAGACAATGACGTCATTGCCTGCGCCGACCGGAGGAAGCCAGAAGAAGACGGATGAAGACGGAGGAGCGCGATGACGGCGGCGGGACAGCGGCAGCGTGACAGTGATAAGTATACTAATCTCTTCCTTTACAGGTTTGTGCTGCAAGGGGGGGCCTGTATACTGATGGGAGCGGGCCTGTATACTGTATACACTGTATACAGTGTATACAGTATACAGTGACTCGCGTATTAGCCGAGGGGGGGACTTTTCAGCCCAATTTTTGGGCTGAAAAACTCGGCTTATACGCGAGTATATACGGTAGATTACACACTGTTAGGATTGGGCTAAAGAGCTTAATGTTACAACTAAAGGGCTCATCCAGGTTTGAGATGAAAGTCTGTAGTCCCTCTAGCTTACTGCAGGTCTCTGAATTCTTACAGTGCATGTGCGCACACTGTCAGGTTTCTCCCGTGCCAGTGGCAAGATTGGATGGTCGTGTGAGTACATCTATTAAGATTTATATACTTCTGGTCCCATTCTGAATAGATGTGTCCAACCTTACTCAATTCATTTTCATTGATTGAGGCCTCGCATGTCTAGTCGGCATGTGACTACATGTGTGTAAATCTCATATTTGTTTTTACCTGACCTCCCACTCTCACTGCCGGTGTGGCGCCGCGCAACGAGTGTGTCACAGGAGGGTATTGCAGCCAAGACAGCAGCAGCAATATTCTCTGACTAAGCAATGACACAGTTAAAACTCAGAGCTCCATACCCTACATGCACATCAGCATAGAGGGCCATTAAGGTCCTGGTGGGCAGAGTGTAGAGGTAGTGTGTAGTGGAGAAGAAGACCAACGTAAGAGAAGGGAGAAGAGAGAAGGAGAAAGAACAGGCTCTGCCATGTAGGAGAGGGGGCCTGCACAGCTCCGTGCAGCCCCCTGGCCATCACTCCGGTTGGGTGCCATTACCCCGGTGCCTCAACAACCGGACCCTGGGCGAATGCATACAGGTCAAAACATACCCTTGCCCATTTACAACCGGATTACTGGTTCCAAAGCTGGGAGTAATTTATCACTGCCATGCAAACCAGGAGTGGAGGGACCGCTTTACAGGAGCACCCCACCACCGCTGCACACACAGAGTCGTCTAGCCAGCGGAGTACCCACAAAAAGGACCCAAGGCTCCCCACAAATCCAGCCAGAATTCCCCGGTAGGGAAATTGAAGCAGCCTCTTTGTACCCGATCTGGCACCTCAGGGCGACAACGGCAACACAAACTAGTTAGAATGGAGGAACACCGCGGAGCTCTGAGAAACACTGGTCATTGCTGAGTCCACCCGGTCCGTTACCTGAGAACTGTATGCCATGTATCACCTGCTGGTTACAGTAAAGTACCCGTTGCAGAGACTATCAGTGTCCATGCTTTCTTTAGAACTGTCCATCTCCGCAAGTAGAAGGTAACTGCAGCTGCCCCACAACATCTTGTGCAGCTCCTGGCTCCGGGGATTACCGTTCAGTCTGTGGGGAGCGTTCCATCTTGCTGCATTCCATCCCCCGGAGGCCCAAGCAGTGCCGGTGGACATCACCGGAACACTCACAGGTGGCGTCACGAATTAAAACGACCTTTTAAATCTGTTCAGCCAATATTCCTTTGAATCTGCACCACCGGGCCCCACTTCGGCAGGCGCGGTTCCGTGACTGGAGGAAGAAGCTATGCCTGCCCCGTGAAGTCCCGGCCCCCGGCTTGGTATCAGATACTGGCACCAAAGAATCCTGACAGCATGCTCACAGTGAGAATTCACAAGTCTGCAGTCACATAACACATAGAGTGACTGAAGACTCATCACAAACTTGGGACAACTCTTTTAATACGCTTAACAAATAAAAACATAGTAACCCTTAAATTGTCAGATGGCACAACACTTTATTAACATAGCCATGTCTAACGTAGTCTTATAAGTTATGGATTGCTACATGTCTACAGGATCAGAACCAATAACTGCACAAGACTATATCACCATACCCACCAGTGGTACAGAAATACATCAACAGAGCCCCTAGAGACGCATAAATACATTGATAGAAACCCCATCAATACAGAAATACAGCATCAAAACTGTCATCAATACAGGGATACATGACCAGAACCACCATCGGTACAGAAATACAGTACATCAATATAATGCACATCAGTACAGAAATACATCACCAAACCCAACAGAGGTACAGAAAAACATCACCAGAACCTGCATCAGTGCGGAAACATATAATCAAAACGCTTATCAGCACAGAAATACATCCATATAACCCACATCCAGGGCCAGCCACATACAAAAAGCCAGCCAGACACACACAGCTAGCCAGCCACACACAGCTAGCCACATAGACAGCCACCAGCCAAACTGACAGTGACACACAGACACAGCCAGCCACACATATACAGCCACACACAAACAGCCAGCCACATAGACAACCACCAGCCAGCCACGCACAGACGCAGCCAGCCACACACACAGCCACACACATACACAGCCACACACAGACGCAGCCAGCCACATAGACAGCCACCAGCCAGACACACGCACAGACAGACAGCCACACACATACACCCAGCCACAAACAGCCACATTTACTAAGATTACGGGCACACACACCTCTAGTGTTGGGTGCTAGCATGAAAATATATAAGAATACTTACTGAGATCTGCTGCACACCAGCACTTTTATGCTAGCACCCAACACTGGAGGTGTGCGCCCATAATCTTAGTATATATAGTTTTTTTTGGATGCAGCACCCTCCCCCACCCAATAGCTGCTGTGAGAACCTACACATAGTCCTGGACATTTCCTTTATAAGCAGGATTTTAATTGCACACAGGGCATTATCCCATACATATATCCAGACTGCAGACATGAGGTTTTATCTAGGACCCAGTAGTGTGAAAAAAACCTTGTAGGCGGTTACTGGGCTTACGATGTCATGATCATCACATCAACCAATTTTTCACATTTATCCTAGATAGCTTTCAGTAGCTTTCCAATATGATCTTGGTCCCTGTTCACATAATGAAATAGTACGTCAGCCATTTTGGTTTTTCCTTTAAAGGCATAGGCATGAAGTGCTGGTATGCAGCAGTGTATTGCTAATAAAAAATATGGATATCTTATAGCCTACATTATGTAACATATTGCTTATATGCTTTGATAAAGTGTGGTCACTAGACCAAGGGTGGAATGTATTGCAAATATGAAATATGGTTGTCTGAATCCAAGCACTATATATTCCAATATATTGCAGTGTATTGATATACTTTAATATTGAGAAACTAGTTCATTCAAATGAACTGTCTTGATGTCTGCCATCCACAAACTGAGTGTTTGCCCTGTGTTGATACAGTAAGACAATGTTAATTGTTCTATGGTCTTTGAAGCTGTGTATTTCAAGGATTCATTATCCTAATTTGTACACAAGTGACCACTGTGATATTTGCTTTGACAAACAGTGGTATTGTAACCAAAATACTGAGTTTAAATAATAAGTTCACTGACCATTATGTTCCATGAGAAATACACAGATCGATTGTCTAGAATAATGTTTGTAGGTAAACTTCTCGAGATTACAGAATCTGGCCAATTCCGTTTGATTGACAAGTCAAAGCTTATAAACATTAACCAGGCCATTGTTGAAGCCTTATAAAAGTCGCTGAAATCATGATACAGACAGAAGCATTTTTGGTGGTGACTTCTCAGGAGTTCTCTGTCAATTGGACAGATGATGCTCATAGCTCCTTGATTGAGGCTGCCTTCACACTTGCAGATGCATCTGCAGCGTTTTGCAGATGCATCTGCAAGTATCAGCATGCAGACCGCGGCCCCTATGTTTATAATAGGGCGCACCGCGGTCTGAAAGCACTCATTCATTCCTATATGTGAACCGTCCGCAGGTGGATGCCTGCTTACAGATCACACACTCCCGCCCGCACCATGGACGCGACATCTCGCGTCCATGGTGCGGGCGGGAGTGTGTGATCTGTAAGCAGGCATCCGCCTGCGGACGGTTCACATATAGGAATGAATGAGTGCTTTCAGACCGCGGTGCGCCCTATTATAAACATAGGGGCCGCGGTCTGCATGCTGATACTTGCAGATGCATCTGCAAAACGCTGCAGATGCATCTGCAAGTGTGAAGCCAGCCGAAGAAGTTATTTTGTGTACCTGTATTCAGGACTTCTGCAGGAGTTCTTATAAGCTCCTTGATGAAGAAGTCATTTTGTGCAGGACTTCTGCAGGAGTTCTTATAAGCTCCTTGATGAAGTCATTTTGTGTACCTGAATACAGTGTTGTGTTTTCCCACTGAGCTCTCCTGTCTTCATCGTGCTTCTCCAATTGATGTTACAAGACAAGATGATGTGCAACTCCGTGGTGATGTGATGTAAGTAAATGCATAACCTTTATATGTTGATTATACAAATAGTGTATGCAATATCATACTGTTGTTTTTATAGTTTTGTATTCTAAATTAGCCTTTTTAATAAAATTACTTGATTACCTTATTTAAAGTCGTATCCAAACCTGTTTGTCAAACCAATTGGCAAAACAAGTAGATCTCAGTAAGTACAAACAGCCACATTGACAGCCACCAGCCACACACAAACAGCCACACACAGGCACAGCCAGCCACATAGACAGCCACATCCAGCCACACAGCCACCCAGCCACACACAGCCAGCCACACAGCCACACACACACAGCCATAAAGTCAATCACACAGTCAGCCACACACAGCCAAGCAGCCCCAGCCACACACAGATACAGTCAGCCACACACAGCCAAACAGCTCCAGCCAGACACAGACACAATCAGCCACACAGCCCCAGCCACACAGCCATGCAACATCAGCCACACACAGCCAGACACACACAGCCATCCACAGCCAACCCCAGCCAACCACTGGGCACCAGCCACACACAGCCAGCCACAGACACGCAGCCTCACACAGACACATATTTAGCCACACAGACAGTCAGGCACACACAGCCAGCCACATAGCCATGCAGCCCCAGCCATACACAGACACACAGACAGCCACACACAGCCAGCCACAGCCATACAGCGTCAGCCACACACAGATACATAGTCAGCCGCACAGTCAGCCACGCAGTCCCAGCCACACACAGTCAGCTACAGCCATGCAGCCCCAGCCATACACAGACACATAGTCAGCAGCCACACAGCTAGACACAGCCACACAGAGACACAGTCAGCCACACAGGCTCAGTCTGTCACACACAGCCAGCCACAGACACACACAGACACAGTCAGCCAGCCACAGTCATGCAGCCCCAGACACACACAGACAGCCACAGCCACATACAGACACATAGTCAGCCACACACACAGTAAGAGAGAAAAGAGAGAGAGGCACACACACACTACTCACCACCAGCAGCTGCTGCAGCTCATTTTGCACATTTTGCTGGCTCCCGCACTGTGGAACAACTTCCAGGGCCTGTAGTAGAGATAAGGAGGCGGGGCCCAGAGAGATTGACTGGAGATAGGGCTCACAGAAGAGAGGAGGGGGCATGGCCTGGAGGAAATTGGGGCCCACCCTCTCACCTCTCCTCCCACCCCTTCTCCTGTCAATCTCCTCGGGCCCTCACAGTTGTCAGAGCAGAGCAGTCATGCTCTGCCGGCCCCTGCAGCTCTCCTCTAATGTCTTGTTATCAGCTTGGCGGCCCAGCCGCTGGTGCTCCCCAGTCCCTGCTATGCCGGCAGGTGGTGGCTGCAAAGTGATTTAAAGCCGACCTGCGGCCTGAGGAGCAGGTGCTGTGGCCCAGCCCACTCAACAACTACCGGCCCATAGGGAAAAGTCCCGCCTCTCCCAATGGTTAGTTGCGGCCTGCCTACATCAGTAAAGAAATATATCCATATAACCCCCAGCAGTACAGACACACAATGTCAAAACCCTCATCAGTACAGAATTACATAACAAGACCCAACAGAGGTACAGAAATCACAACCCTCATCAGTAACAAAATTCACCATCAGAACCACCATCAGTACAAGGTAAAACAATTGTAATGTCAGCTCAGACCCATACACATTTGTGCTGCATGAACCTGCAACTCCTACTACATACTTAACAATGATAAGGATATGCTGGGAGTTGTTGTTAACAGTCATCATCAGACCATACAAGAACCACAGTACTGATGAGAATTAGTCAGTATCACAAATAATCATTTACATCCAGGTACCATATACATGGCCTTATCTTTGATCAGGGTACTCTTTTTCTTTTCATCATCTTGTCCAGACACAATGAAGACTTTTCACATCCACAGCTTGTCTCTGGAGACTTCCACTTTCTCTGGTTTTCTTCAGCACATCCCGACACAATACCCTTAAAAATAGCAGAATTATCAAAATTCTCCTTATTAAAAATATCTGCCAAACACTGTGCCTCTGAAAATAATTGTTCCTTCTCATTTTTCCCTGCACAAAATATGATTTACACACACTATCACTTATGACACATGCCCTTCACACTGTCCTCTCTATACTGAGACCCCTCTTCACACTGCCCCCATCACACTTCACTCTCCGTTCCATACTGGGCCCCTTCTACATACTGTCCTTCTTTTGGTACATGCCCTCTACACTGCATTCTCATTTCCATACTGGGCTCCCTCATCACACTGCCCTCTCATCACACTGTCCTCTCACATTGTGTCCCCCTATACTGTCCACTGTTTATACTGTTCTACCTCATCACTTTCTCCATCCTCTGCATACTGTCACCTCCTGGCTGTGGCCTCACAATGTCCCTGCATGCTTTCCCCTCCCCATACAGCCACACACTACTCACTCTCTATTCTGTGCACCCTCACTCCGCATTCTGTGTTCACACCCATTTCATCTCACTTCACCTACTTTACCGCGAACAGCCCCCTCACTCCTCATATTGTGTTCACACACATCCCCATCTCACTCCCCATACTGTGCCGCAGCTGTCCTCCCTCACTCCTCATACTGTGTCTAGACTCATCCCCCTCCCACTCCACATACTGTGCCACAATATAGTATCAATTCCCATAGAACCCCTTCACTCCACATACTCATGTGCAGCCATACCCCCTCGCTCCTTATGCTGTATCCACACTTATATAAACACCCCATATCACTCCACATATTGTTCCACAGCCACCCCCCTCACTCCTTGTACTGTGTGCACACCAATCCCCCCTCACTCGACATACTGTTGAGGATGGAAAGACATGAAATGTCTTTATAGGGTTAAAAATATCACAACTCTTCTCTTATATATATATTTTGATTTAGAGATGTCATGTTGTCTGTTATACACTAGACGGCACCCACGTTCCATAAATATATCTGAGATATAAGCCAGCCCATTAAGGGAGGAATTTAGATATTAGAATAATTTGATAAGAATTGACCAATTAGGAGATGATCATTTTGTGGAAAGTTCTAGAATAACACCCCTTTGTTTTCTGTATAAAAATGTGTGTTTCAATAAACGCTTGCGCAGTGTGTTTAATCTCATTTGGCGTAGGCATGAGTAAGGCTTGAGACGGCTCTGGTGTCCGTATGATTTACTTGCGATAATGCAGATGTGCATAATTGCCTATATATATAATTAGGAGTGGCTGGTGGACTTGTGATTGAACTAAGACCCTCATCAATTGGCGCCCGTGAACAGGGACCCCCGTGAAGGAACCAGGCACCCCCGTGGCCCCGCACGGCGCTCCTGCCGGAGACCCACCTCTCACTGAATGGACCTGATCAACCCCAGATCACGATAAGTGTCATGTAGATCATGTATATGTGATTACTTGCCAGTGATTCGGGGGGTGGTGGTGTGGATCCTATAGGGGTGCGGCCTGAGCACGAGGGTGTTAGGTGGCGGTAACTACCTGGTTGTCCATATCGGTGGTTGAACGTGATTAAGCACAAACCGTCCGCCCAACTCCATCAGCCATGATACACGGTACTCTGCCCCGTTTAAAGATCAGACATAGAAAGTATAGATATTTTCCTGCTTTTGTTGGACGAGGAGGGAAGGCCATTTTGTATATGTATAGCTGTTAAGATGCATTATCGTTCACCAAACTAACACAGGGCTGTCAGATTTAGGGGAGATTTTGGGACAGGTGTTAAATTAAAGTAAACGTAGGCTGCCATCACAGGGGAGATCAGGGCAGACATTGAACGAGTTAAAGAGGACCTGTCACCAAACCAGGCATGGTGATCTAATTACAGCACTGGATACAGCATGTCTGCAGCATGCAGACAAGGGGTCCCCGAGCACTTGAGCAGCCCTGTACCCCGAGATAACACAGTTAGAAAACTTACATGCTACAGCCACTAAGGAGGTGGCTAGGGGCTGCAGCCAAGGGCAGATTCACACCCCCTGCCTGTGTAATCTGCCCACCGCTGCCAATCATCCTCTCCCTGTCTGCAGCATTTAAACTGAGTTTTTTTTCCTCTCCCGTGTAGCCCCACCCCCTGAGGGGCGAAGCTACACGGGAGTGAAAAAAAAAATCAGTTTAAATGCTGCAGACAGGGAGAGGATGATTGGCAGCAGTAGGCAGATTACACATGCAGGGGGTGTGAATCTGCCCTTGGCTGGAGCCCCTAGCCACCTCCTTAGTGGCTGTAGCATGTAAGTTTTCTAACTTTATTATCTCGGGGTACAGGGCTGCTCAAGTGCTTATGGACCCCTTGCCTGCATGCTGCAAACATGTTGTATCCAGTGCTGTAATTAGATCACCATGCCTGCTTTGGTGACAGGTCCTCTTTAAACAGAATGTGCAGGCTGCCAGGAGGGGAGGGCGGACACTGAATAATTAAACGGAGAACCGTGAAACTATTGTTTATACTGTTTGTTGTGATTTAGCCTCTGAGAGAAAGAGAGGCTGGTGACTGGTGTACCTGAGGACGATTAGCGTTCTACGGGTCGTGAACAGCTACGATGTTGCGTCTTTTTCAGAAAAAGCATAGTCTTCCGCCGGGAGCGATTACAGGCATTGAGATGGTTCGTCAAAGGGAAGGAAAGAGGTTTATTAAAAATGCAAGTGTGTTGTTTAAACTGACAGAAATGCCACCAGAGGGGAGACTCCAACCTGGCATGTGGAAGCATATTATACAAGTATCCAAGGGTATTTTAGAAGATAACGGAGTCTTAGAAACTGCACAGGCATTTCTTTGTGTGAGCAGACAGGCATAATTAGAAGGTTACGAAGAAGTTAAGGGAGAAGGAGGGGCTGAGGGTGCTGCGATGTTATATGGTTATGTGTTACCAGACAAATCAAAGACGTGTACGACATGTGACGGCCCAGAAGTGTGTGTCCTACGTTCTTCTGACACCTCCCCTTCTCCACATTCCTCTGACACCGCCAGCCCATCTACGGACGTCTGTCTACCCCCACCTCCTCCAAACACGGCACCGTCTGTGTCCCCTGATGTGACTAGCCCACCTGCGACGGCCAACTCACCCCCAGATCAGCCTCCAGTGCTGTCCATATGCCCTGACGCACCACCACCCTACCATGGCACCTGTAGAGGACTACCTGTCTGGACATATCACACGTGTGGGTGTCAGAACCCTGACTGGAGAGAGAGGTGTTGTGCTTGCGAGGTTCCACGCCCCCGGACAATGATGTCCCCATTCCCTTTCTCCAGAAACAACGTCTCACTGACTTCCAGCGGCGGCCATCTTACTATACCCAATGGCAGCCGAATAACGCTCTGGTTTCCAGTACTCACTACTAAAGGGATGCACTACACCCCGACTCAACACCTAACTACACTTGTGCCACTGTATGTTAGTGACACTGGCAGCGATGCAGGACTTCCGGACACCACTTTATGTGTAGCCACTGCCCCTTCAGAACATATGTATATACACCCACCTGATGACTCATCATTCCAGGAGGACATAAGGGAGAATCATGATGTTATATGTTCAAAGATGTTTGTCACCAACGGAGAGCACCAGATATTGATAGCTGTGGGCAGGGGGAATATAGCCACACAACAGCAATATGACATGCCTCAGCCATGGCAACCACGATCACAGACACAACAGCAGTATAGACGTCAGTTCAGAGAAGCTCTGGTCTGCTGGTGCTGTGGCAGACAAGGCCACATGAGAAGGGAGTGCCAGTCCCGCCAGCAGGGAGGCCACGGAACCAATTCCGGAGCAGCTTCAATGATGTAATCACTACCCCACAATAATGACAATATCAACGGAATCCACTATATCCTACCCCAAGCCACCTCCAATCCCACCTCCACTCCTACCCCCGCAGCCAAAGTACGTGTATACTGTGAGGTATAGCGGTGTCAGGGAGGCAAAGACACGGGATCCAGGCACCACTGGTCACTGCACACAGGTTTATTTGGCCAAAAATGTAGGAAAAACAATAGTCTGGTACAATATTCCGGATTCCCCTTACTTCAGGGGCCGCTACTTAGCTTCACCCAAAAGGACGTACCCTGACAAAACCAGCCACAATGTCTCAGGCCTGGCTCAGGGATGCTTCTCTCTCAGAAGCTCAAGGAGTTGTCTTCACTCCCCCACTAGAGAACACACCCCATGGTCTAGCTTCCTTTTATCACACCCAAGCCAGTAAAGCAGAACCAGCGCAAAATCCCGGGATGGAGTGCGACCTGTCAATATGGAGGACGCACCCAGGGAGTCACATACAGGTCGCAGGGGCCCGACCCGGTCGGTGCCTCACACATTCCCCCCTATGTTCAAGCGTATAGGGCTAAACACAAGGCCATAACCCCGGGCCCTGCGTGCAGACCGCATCACGGCGCAGAGAACCGGCGGAGCCAAGTAGGGGCACCTGGGGATACCAGCGGTGCCAGACCCCACGAGCAACCAACCCGTTCGGACCCCCGGCACCCACAAACCCCGGACGGGCATCAACGACAGCGGCCTGGGGCCCCACGAGCAACACGGGGTCTGCCCGCGGCACTGCTGCACCTGCTCCGGACGGCAAGCCGGCGCACTGGTCTCTGCACCCGGGAATCAGTCACATCAAGTCCTCTGGGTATCCCGGCGGCGGGATTCTCGGGCTCTGGGCCCTGTCCGTCCTTCATCCGGGGGGCCATATACTCGTTCCACAATACCCGGAACAAGGGCATATCCCTCCCCAGCACAACATCATAAGGGAGATCCTTTACCACCCCCACGACATGTTGAACCCTCCTGGCTGAGGTAGCAAACGTGACACGTTTCGTTGGATACCTGCGATGATCCCCATGGACACTCATCACCCTGACCTTTCGGTCGGTGGGTTTGGTCCTGGAGACCAAGGAGGCACACACGAGGGTCACGTTGCTCCCTGAGTCCAGGAGAGCCGTCACTTCATGACCATTAAGCCGAACGGGGCACAGTACATTCCCAGTGTCCCTGGGGTCCGAGCGCCCTTTTCCGGCGAGGTGGGCGAACATGGACCGCTTCCGGGAGTAGTCGCAGTCCATGGGTTCCCCGTTGAGGGGACACTGTGCCATCATATGTCCAACTTCCTGACACCTCCTACATCGGGGTTGACCTCCGTTATACCAGGGGCTGAACGGCGGCGGTCCGGAACGCCGCTTTGCTGCAGGGGGAGGGCCGTTCTTGGCCTGAGCCTGGTGCTCGCTCACCTGGGGTCCGGATTGGGGGTCCCTGCTTTCTGGTGTGGTGGGCGCGGCCTTGCGGTTGGTTCGCAGTGTCCACGTGTCCCTGATCAAGTCCTGTGTGGCCACATGGCGCTCCACCACATTTACCAACTGGTCTAGGGTACCCGGGTCACTGTGTCCCACCCACCGTTGTATGGGGATGGGCAGCGTACGCACGAAGCGATCCACCCCCACCCGCTCTACCATCTGGGCTGGGCTCAGTGCTTCAGGCTGCAGCCATTTCTTAACCAGGTGTAGCAAGTCATAGGCCTGAGAGCGCACAGGTTTGCCTTCCTCATAGGCCCATTGGCTCACCCGTTGTGCCCTCACGTAAGTATTAACCCCGGTACGGGCCAATATCTCCCCCTTCAGGGCTCCATAGTCCAGGGCATCCTCGGTACACAGGTCTATGTATGCCTTTTGGGGATCACCAGTCAAATAGGGCGCCAGCACCTCGGCCCACTGGGCGACCGGCAGTCTCTCCCGTTCGGCCACCTGCTCAAACACTGCCAGGAATGCCTCCACATCATCCGCCGGCGTCATCTTTTGCAGCGCTTGTCTTACCGCTTTCCGGACGCTGCCGTCATCACCTGGGCCTTGGGGCGGTTCCCACGGTCTGGCACGAACAGCCTCGGTCAACCGGGCCATCTGATCCTGGTGTCAGAGTTCCTGCTGCTGCAGGGCTTCCTGGTGCCTTTGTTCCTGTTGTTGCTGTGCTTGGAACTGCTGCTGCTGAGCCTGAACCAGGTGTTTGAGTACTTCCTCCATGCTGGTGGTGGGCTTGTACTGGAATTTAGCTGCTTGAATCCTGGACATGCGCTGCCGGGCACACCACAAGAGACTGGCTGCTCCTCTCGCTTAGCAGCCGCTCATTAGCCTCTTGAAAAGATACTTCCCTCCCCGGACTGCCATGCCCACATTCTCCACCATATGTGAGGTATAGCGGCGTCAGGGAGGCAAAGACACGGGATCCAGGCACCACTGGTCACGGCACACAGGTTTATTTGGCCAAAAATGTAGGAAAAACAATAGTCTGGTACAATATTCCGTATTCCCCTTACTTCAGGGGCCGCTACTTAGCTTCACCCAAAAGGACGTACCCCGACAAAACCAGCCACAATGTCTCAGGCCTGGCTCAGGGATGCTTCTCTCTCAGAAGCTCAGGGAGTTGTCTTCACTCCCCACTAGAGAACACACCCCGTGGTTTAGCTTCCTTTTATCACACCCAAGCCAGTAAAGCAGAACCAGCACAAAATCCCGGGATGGAGTGCAACCTGTCAATATGGAGGACGCACCCAGGGAAGCACATACCGGTCGCAGGGGCCCGACCCGGTCGGTGCCTCACAATACCGACAGACAAATGCTGAGTAGATATGTATTTTTGCTTACAGTTATCAAATCAATTTTCTAATTTGGAAAACCCTAGCAAAAAGGTATTGATACCCTTAGTGTCTCCCCGAAAATTGTCCTCTTATAAGGGGTAATATGGCAGCTACATGATCCGTTGGGAAGCATCTCTGGATTGTTGGACATTCATATATCTATTGGGCAGAGAAGAGGGCCCACGGACGTCTGTATTCAGAAAATGTATTTTCTCCCAAGGATTTTATCGATATACGGTGGTACGTACATAGGGGAATGCGCTGGAATTCTTTATGTTCTACTCTGGCGGACTTGACATGTCACTCTTCCGTACCAGATCTTATTATTATCCACTTGGCGGGTAATGATCTTGGAAAAGTCTGTACTTCAGATTTATTGCGGAAAGTTCAATATGATATTAAAATTGTCCATTCGATGTTCCCTGAGACTGCTATAGTTTTATCAGAAATCATTCCCCGTTTAAAATGGTTTTCTGATGATTCAAGTTTTCTGGAATCTGATCGGAAACGTTTCAACAAAGCTGTTGAGCGGTTTATGCCGGTGGTGGACGGTTTTTCCTACGGTCACACAGACTTGGAAGGTTTTGCTCCGGAACTATACCGTTCAGATGGAGTACACTTAAATGAGAGAGGTTTAGATATATTTAGTATGGGGTTACAAGGTGCTGTGCAGAAGTGGCTATTAGATTTGGGTTTAACTGTTCCACACGTGGTGTGTCCAGGGGCTGCTTTAGGGTAAATACAATGGTTATTGTTCTGCATACTAAGTAAGCCTTAATGATTTCACAATATATGTCTTTTAAAAGTTTCATTATCACCTGTATAGATGTTAAAGTTTAGAGATTTTTGTTTAATATATGTTTAGTGAAAAGGAAAAAATGCTATATTGGGTTTATATTGACTACTGGGTTTCTGAATAACGAGAAAATTCATGATGTTCTCCCCCCCTCTGTACCTGATGGGAGGGGGTAGGAACGAGTCTGCACGAGTGTGTGTATTTTTTACATGTTGGAGTGAGAATCACCTATTGTTTTTGTCGAGGGGGGAGCAAGCTAGGAGCAGGCTAGAATTTTACAGTGTCTGCTTCTGATTTATTCAAGGTCAAAATGTGTAAGAATACACAATGGAGTAGTCCTCCCACAATCCCCCCCATGCCTCCCTAATAATTTGATTAAAGCAGTCTTTATTTCTTCTATGGGAACTAGCCTGACAAGTGGTGGCAGTGTAATATTATTTATCTGCATGGCCCATAATGATGTGAGAATATTTCTTACACACATTTGCTGTGTTATCTTCTGATTCCCTCATACGAGGGAGGGGGGGAATGGAGACAATTATGACTGAGTGACTGAGTTTAAATGTTTTTTTTGATTAAGCATAAAATAAAATAGTTATAGTTTATGGATATAGCGACAATATATTCTGTAGTGTTCTACCATTTATTGCCTAGTTATCAATATAGTTAATAAAGAATTGCAATTATATTGCTGAATAAGAATTTTCTGATCTTTGAAACTAACACAAATTCTTTTAGTGTTTTATTTCAGATGTATGTATAGGTGAGAGTGATCTTATACTGTACACCAGTAGAATCCTCGCATGAGGTAATCAGAATAATTGATTCTGACTTGTATTTTGTGAAGCAACTGGAGCGGTCTTGGATTGATGAACCCTTACAACACGGTAAGCATACAAAATGCTGAATTGATAAATCACGGTGAGGTAGACACCATGTTGCCAGTCTAGGATGGTATAATCATGCTGACAATCACAACAAGTGATCCCCTAGAGGTAGAGGGCAAGGTAAAATTTGAAGTTAAAATAAAGTTAGTCTAGGTAAATGGCGGGAGGTTATCCATCCCGGCCTTGTTGCGTCTGGCTGCCTGCGCACCCTCTCGGTATCGGACTGCCTGGATAGGACTGAACAAATACCAAAGAAAATAATTTGGGAGCCGTGTTATGAGATGGGAAAAGGGCTGGCCATGACGTCTCTGTCTCTCATCAGCAAAAGTTAGAATAGTTTCTGCTTGGCCCCACTTATGCCTAAACAGGTCACAAGTGAAATCAGATGACTATTTCCTGGATCGCTCCTGGTCTCAGGTAAAAATTGCAAATAGAGTGTGGAAAAAGAGAAGAAATTGCATAAAAATGTCCTAATATGTGTTGGATCTCTCTCCTATACAAAATACCATAAGATGTCAAATATATTGGTTAAAATGTTCTAAAGTAGAGTAAGTAGATAAATGAGTAAATAATATGATTTTTGCCGCTTAATTAGATACTGATCATACTATGGTAAATAAATAGTTGTATGTTCTTTTCTATGCTATTTTGTTATTCTTTCTGACCTGTTTTTCAGGAAAACTGAAAGACCATTGATAAGTATAATTCTATTGTCTAATATTATTATATCTGTTTGACTCTATCTGGTTATATTGCTTTAATTTGTTCTTTGACAAGGTTGCTATGACCTGCTTCTATTACAGACTATTGACTGTGTATGTACCTGGTGACCCTTATATATATGTAAGATCAGGGAAAGGTTAGGGATAGATAGGGTGAGTCTACGTGGAGCGGGGGCACCACAAGCGTTCTGAAGGGTGCCGACCTCCGCTATGTAGGTAGGTTTCCAGCTTTAAGGACATTGTTAGGGAACTATTAGGAGTGGTCAGGTCAACTATCAGAAGGCTGTAAATTTTATGTTTTTGTTCTTATGTATTATTCTGGGTGATTATTTTGGTATTACAAATCAATGAAACATGATTTTTGTTGTGTATCTCTTCTCTTGTGGATAATTCTGCTTATTTGCAGATACTTCAAAAGTTTCATATCCTTTTGTTAATTCTCTTTAATGATAGTGATATATATATATATACATTATATATATATATATATATATATATATATATATATATATAATGCAAGTTAATAAAATGTCCAAGGGGGGGTGACTCGTATTTTTAAAGTTATATATGATATCTATATGTAACAATCTCTGATACACAATTTTTCAGACTGTTTCTAACATATTTTGAGGTTTTTCTTTTTTTTCAATAGGTTTTGTGGATCAGAGACACTCCCTACAGCCTGGGGATTGAGTTATGGTACTGTGCCTTACCTTTGGATGTTCCATATTCATGATTGCTGTTTTATTTTTCTATGCTTGCTGCGTTTTACTCTGTATGTGGATATTGCTTTAAGAACTCTTTTGGACTCTTTTATACTACTATGATCGGGACTTTATACTTTTTTTTCTGGATTTAAATTTTGCTAAAGACTTTTCCTGGATATAGATTTTGCCAAAGACTTTTACTGAGGACTTTCCCTATGGACATTTAATCCTATGCCATAAAGCAGATGATTTCACTTTTTCTACTATGAAAGACTCTTGTTACTCCTAATGGCTTAGAGAATGTTATAAAATGTATGTTCTTATATTAATGTATTAATACCCAAAACTCACATTGCTGGTTACTGCTAGTTAGATAATGTAAACTACTCTAGTTTCTGAATAATGTAGAATATAGAGTCATTATCTGTGCCCGCCTGCTGTGTAAGGTATTATAAAGAATAGGCTATGTTTTGTGAAGTGACATGTTTTCAATATTTAACCCTGCAAATTGTTTTAAGAGAACAGGGGGGTGGGTTATGGGAATGTTACAAGTAAGATAATAATGATTTTAATTTCTTGCTGCTTAGGGAAATACTGTTAATGAGAATTCCAAATGTCCCTTATCACTCAATCCCTCTTGAATAAAAAGTAAAGTAAGGTGAGGATGGACTTTTATGCACCAAACCCATGTGCATGGAGGTACATCATTGGTTTTTGGAGAAGAGTTGTGTATTTAGAGGGGACTGTTGAGGATGGAAAGACATGAAATGTCTTTATAGGGTTAAAAATATCACAACTCTTCTCTTATATATATATATTTTGATTTAGAGATGTCATGTTGTCTGTTATACACTAGATGGCACCCACGTTTCATATATATATCTGAGATATAAGGGAGGAATTTAGATATTAGAATAATTTGATAAGAATTGACCAATTAGGAGATGATCATTTTGTGGAAAGTTCTAGAATAACACCCCTTTGCTTTCTGTATAAAAATGTGTGTTTCAATAAACGCTTGCGCAGTGTGTTTAATCTCATTTGGTGTAGGCATGAGTAAGGCTTGAGACGGCTCTGGTGTCCGTATCATTTACTTGCGATAATGCAGACGTGCATAATTGCCTATGTATATAATTAGGAGTGGCTGGTGGACTTGTGATTGAACTGAGACCCTCATCAACACTATGCCACAACAATCCCCCCTCACTCCACATACTGTGCCTACACCCATACCCCCTCTCTCCACATACTATGCCACTGCCATCCCCTCACTCCTCATACTATGTCCACACTCATCCCTCCTCACTCCATATACTATGCTGCAACCATCCCTCCTCACTCCACATACTGTGCCCACACCCATCCCCCTCTTACTCCCCATACTATGCTGCTGCCATCCCCCTCACTCCTCCTACTGTGTCTACACCCATCCCCCCTCACTCCACATACTATGCCACAGTCATTTTCCCTCACTATTTATACTGGATTCTCATATTTACCCTTTTGCTTCCCATACTGGCCTCCACATACTGTGTCCATACTATCACCCCCTCGCTCCGTTTTCTGTGTCCTCAAATTCCCGTTTGCTTCCCATACTGTCTCAACATACACTTCCCCCCCCACTCTCCCCAGTTTGGTCCTCATACACCCCCACCCTCTCTCCCCTCCTCGTTTGCTCCTTTTACCTGCATTTGCTCCTTATGCATCTCCCATTGCTCCTTATACCCCCATTTGCTCCATAAACCCCCCTTTTTTGCTCCTTAAACCGCCGTTTGCTCTTTATACCCCATTTTCTAATTAAACCCCCCTGTTTGTTCCTTATACCACCCATTTGCTCCTTATACCCCCTATTTTCTCCATAAACCCCCCTTTTTTGCTCCTTATATCCCCCTGTTTGCTCTTTATACCCCCAAATTGGTCCTTATACCCGTGTTTGCCCCTTATACCCATTTGCTCCTTAGACTCCCCATTTGCTCATTATATCCCCCGTTTGCTCGGTATACCCCTCTGTTTGCTCCTTATACACAACCATTTGCTCTTTATACGCCCCCTGTTTCTCCTTATACCCCATTTGCTCCTTAAACTTCTGTTTGTTCCTTATACCCCCCATTTGCTCCTTAAGCTAGGGTCACACTTGCGTTGTGACCCTAGCATGACGCAAGAGCTAAAAACTTAGAAATTTTCCCGGCAGCACATAGCATTAATGCTATGCGTTGCCGCACAACGCAGCCCATAGTAACCCGATGTGTACCTTGCCAACCAGCCACACACAAAGCTGCAGGAAGTGCGCTTTAGCTAAGTGCACAGGAAATGCTGTCTGCGCAGGATACTATGGGCTGCGTTGTCTGGCAGCGCATAGCGTTAACGCTATGCACTGTGGAAGAAATTCCTAAGTTTTTAACGCTTGCATCATGCTAGGGTCACAACTCAAGTGTGGCCCTAGCCTTGTACCCCATTTGCTCCATTAACCCCCTGTTTGCTCCTTATATACCACCTGTTTGCTCCTTAAACCCCCCGTTTGCTCCTTATAACCCCATTTGCTCCTTATACCTCCCATTTTCTCCTTAAACACTCCCTCCCATTTGCTCCTTATACCACCTTATTCCCCCTTCCCCTAATTACATTTATCTTTGGTGCCTATATGCAACACTGTCCATTGATGTAAACAGCGTGATCAGGTGATCTGATCACGCTGTCTACGTTGCTCTGACCCGGAACTGCTGTGAATCAGAGCTTCAATTGTGCGCGTGTGTAGCGACCGGTGATAAGGCCGCGGGTGTGTGTGTATGTCTTGCTTCAACAGAATCTCCATACTCAGATTTAACCGGTCGTAACATCTCTTTACTGTAAAACATATCTATAACACAGTCAACTGATCTAGCTGCACACATGTATATGGTGGAGTTCCTAGATCTTCACTTTATCCGGGTGCGCAGCAAGAAGAAGACAAAGAGAAAAAAACAAAATAGAGATATCTTTCCCTAACTTTCCCTCAAATCACGTACCAGTCTATCACAGAAGAAGATGTCGCTCCCACGTGGCAGGCCTGGGATCTCACGATCACGGGTCCCGGTGCAGCGCTGAAGGGGGAAACTCCTCAGTCCTCTTCTTTGGTCTTCTTCCGCAGGTAACAGATTTTTGTTAGTCTCTCTCTCTGTCCCGGGGCACACCGAGCAGCAGAAGGGAGATCACGGTAGCACAGATGGCTCCCTTATGTCGGTCACAGCCCCTGCACATGTAATCCGGTGGCAATGTCCTGAATTCCAGAGGCAATGTCCTGAATTTGAGTTGGACCCTCGGTAAGACAATGTCCTGCAGACCGGGGGTTGCAGCAACGATTCTCACTGGGTTTTTCTTCCCAAGAATCCAGTTGCAAAAGAGCCCTATGTCGGGAGACACCACACGCAGGTCTGTCCTGGCTGAGCTCCAGGTCTGCACTGCTCTCCCGCCCTTTCTCTTCCTGGGTAAACAAAAGAGATGGCAGGGGATTTCCAACCTCTGTGATTGTTTCCGCACTTGTCCACCAGGGGGCATTAGTGGACTGTACAAAGTCCAATTCCATGTCCATCTCAATGCGGCAGTCTGAATTGTTCACCTCATTACATACCCCCCCACTTAAAGGTTGGCAGTCTCTGTCAACTACCGTCGGTTCCCAGGCGGCGATGACTGTAGTTGTCACAGGGGTTGGTTGAGAAGTGGGCCATACATACTGGTCCCTGTAAGACCGTCCGGGCGGGATCCCAGCAGTGGTGCGGTCAGTGCGTCTTTACGCCCCACTCCAGTCAGTACTCCGGAAGAGGGACTGGTCTGTGTAGGTGGGACACCGGTCTCAGAGTCGACGTGATCTCTGTGTTGAGAAATGTCCGTGACGTCAGTCATGTCAGCAGCGTCACCCCCTCCGGTTACTGTGGGAGGGGAGTCAGGCTGGGAGCGGCAGGGGCGCAACATATTTCGGTGCACAGTGCGGGTGCTGCGGCTGTCTTCACCCCGCACTCGGTATACATGTCCATTGGGGTAAGGGTGTTCGATTACCCGGTAGACTTCAGTCTCCCACTTGGCTAGAAGTTTCCCTTGAGGCTTCCTAATACGGAGCAAGACTAGCTGTCCCAACTTTAAGGGTTTCTCTTGCACGGGGAGTGGGTCAGCATGTATCTGGCCCCGGATTTGTTGACTCACCAGCCGGTGTACAGTCTCCATCTTCTGTCGGTGAGCATTTAGCCAGGAGGGGTAGTTATGGCAGACATCTTCTTCTGGGCGGAATAGGTTCAGGTCATGGACCCCTTTTCCTGGGCGGCCAAAGAGAAGGGTGTGTGGGGTGTAGCCAGTCACGGAGTGGACCTGGTTGTTGTAGGCTCATACTAGATCTGGAAGGAATTGGGGCCATCGATCTTTCTTATCTTCGGCCAAGGTGCGGATCAGCTGGAGTAGGGTCCGGTTAAAGCGTTCACATGCACCGTTCCCTTGTGGGTGGTAAGGAGTGGTCCTCAACTTCTGGATCCCATACATCCGATGCAGCTCCTCGATGACTCTGCCTTCGAAACAAGCCCCCTGGTCGGAGTGTAACCTCTCCGGACACCCATAGACGTGGATGAACTGTCGACAGATGGCCTGTGCAGCCGATTTGGCCGTCTGGTCCTTGGTAGCAACAACGACGGCGAATTTTGTGAAGTGGTCCACCATGACTAGGCAGTATTGATAGCCACTGCTCGCCATCCCGATCAGCAGATAGTCCACCATCAACAGCTCAAGAGGCCTGGAGGTTTTAATCATCTGGACAGGTGCACGCTGTTCGGTGGACTTGTGCAGTTCACAGGTGCGACAGGTTCTGCAGACGTCTTCAACCAGCATGCAGAGCCCCGAACAATAGATAGATTGTTGAATCCACCGAAAGGTCCTATCTACTCCGAAGTGTCCATTCCTTTTGTGGGCTTCGGCCACCATCTCACGGGCTAACTGAGCAGGTACTACAACTTGTGTGCATTCCTCCAGCATGTGAAACAAGAGAACCTTCCGGTATAGTACTTCTTCTCTCAGAACCAGCCGGTCCCTCTGGCTGAGCAGGGTCAAGGTTCCGGTAGACAGTCGTGCCCGCGTGTCAGGGGGGGCTTCTGCCTTTGCTTCACCCATTGTTTGAGTAGAGCCCATTCAGGGTTCTGGTCCTGGAGCCTGCACCACTTTTGGGGGCACAGTGTGACCCCCACTGGAGTTCCAACTTCGCCCACAACGAACTGGCGGTAATCCATCATCTGTTGGGCAAGCCTTGCAAAGTCGGGCGTCTCGTCTCCTTCTAGTTCTTCATCCCGGTCTCTGGTGAGTAAGGGGTATGACACTCTAGACAGGCTGTCCGCATTTTGATTCTCAGCCCCAGCCCTGTATTTGATCTTGTAGTTGAACTTAGAGAGTCGAGCCATCCAACGCTGTTCCATGACTCCGAGCTTTGCATTTTCTAAGTGGGCCAACGGGTTGTTATCGGTCAGGACCAGTACTTCCGCCCCTGTGAGGTATCCTGCAAATTTCTCCGCCATAGCCCACGTTAGGGCCAACAGCTCCAGCTGGAACGAGCTATAATTGGTGGGGTTCTTCTCGCCCTCGTGTAGGGATTGACTGGCATAGGCTATGACACATTCCTTGCCTTCTTGTACTTGTGAAAGTACTGCCCCTAGACCTTGTAGGCTGGCATCGGTATGTAGTTGGAAAGGGAGATTGTAGTCTGCATATGCCAGGATGGGGGGTGAAGTCAAGGCACCCTTTAGGGCTTGGAAGGATTCTTCCTGGCTGGGTCCCCAGCTGATGGGTCGTCCTCTGGGGCCGTTGGTGGTCCCTCGAAGCAGTTCGTGCAAGGGTGCAGCAAGCCTGGCGAAGTTTCTTACGAACCGGCGGTAGTAGCCGGCCAACCCCAGGAAGGCCCTGACCTCTCTGACGTTCGTAGGCTGTGGCCAGTCCCGCACAGTGGCTATTTTCTCCGAAGACGGCTGTACACCTTCGGCCGAGATCCGGTGACCCAGGTAATTGATCTCGGGCTGCAGAAGACGGCACTTGCTGGGTTTCAACTTCAGGCCATGTTCTCTCAACCTACGAAACACACGGCCCAGCTGTTGCAGGTGTTCTTCAAATGTGGCCGAATAGACTACGATGTCGTCCAGGTAAATGAGGGTGAAGTCGAAGTTGAAGTCCCCCAAGCAGCGCTCCATCAGTCGCTGGAAGGTCCCCGGCGCGTTGTTCAGACCAAAGGGCATCCGGTCGAACTCGTACAGGCCCATGGGTAGGATGAAAGCAGTCTTTTCTCTATCTTTTTCGTGCATGCGTACCTGCCAATAGCCGCTGGCCAGGTCCAATGACGAAAAATATTTAGCTTTCTTCAGGGCTGTCAGGGATTCTTCGATCCTTGGTAAAGGGTATGAGTCCCGGATGGTGCAAGCATTCAAACGGCGGTAGTCCACGCAGAACCTCAGGGACCAATCTTTCTTCTTGACTATCACCACTGGTGCAGCCCAGGGGCTCTGGCTTTCTCATACCACTCCAGCGTGTAACATGGAATTCAGGAGATTTTTCACTTCTTGGTATTGTTGGGGAGGTATTTGGCGGTACCTTTCACGGTGAGGAGCGGTATCACCTGTGGGGATTTCGTGCTTGATACTGGGGTGCATCTAAAGTCGGTGTCATGCCGGGCAAAGGACGCCTGGTGCTCTTGAAGTAACTCTTCCACCTGGGACACTTCTTCGTTGGAGTATTGGTATATGTCCAACTGGCACTTTTTTCGTAGTTCTCGCCCCGCGTTGATGTCACCCGCGACAGCGGCCATGGCAGAGACCGTCACTGTCCAATCTCCCTCTGTAGACGGTGCAAACTGGAGGGGGTTCATAGGGTTCACCTCTTCGCATAGGGCGTAAACTCGGGCGAGTTGTGTCCCAGCCTCTAGGTCAACGGTCACGTTAGCTGTGATACCCAGCCTGACAGGAATCCTTCCCTTTCTCACAACGGCTAGCGTTCGAGCAACTAGGGGGTTCAGCTTCCCTCCCTTCGAGGTGCGCGGCTCAATCAGCACCTCCACGCCTTCGAGCTGTCTTGTGGTGCTAAGGGGTAGCGAGATAACGGTCTCCTTCTCAGCAGGTAAAGTTATCCTAGTATGGCGGGGTACGGTGATCGTGGCCAGCGGCAGTTGTTCTTCTGTCATTCGCTGGAGATTGCAGGTCCGGACCACTTGTTGAAAAGCTCGGCGGGTGGCCCTATGTGTGGTCACTTCTTGCCAGTACTTGGGCCCCCTCTTGGTAAACAACACCAGATTCAGGTCTTTCAAGATGTTCATCACAATAATCATGGGCGTTTCTGATCCATAGCCTTCCTTGACCACGATTATCCCTCTCTTCCCGAGATCTTGCCCACAGACTTCGATGTTCATCCAGGCAACTCCCGTCACCGGAATGGGTAGATTATTGACTGCTTTGATCTTGATAGTAGTATCAGGGTCATAGGCAATCCGCGGCTTCAGATACTCTTCGTAAAACTGCTCAGAGATGGTGGATACCTGAGACTCAGTATCCATTAATCCTTGCACGGCGGTCCCTTCCAATAATACTTCCAGGGTAGGGCTGTTTGATGCAAGTTTGTTCCGTGGCTGGCTCTGTTTTCCTGCACCCCTCTCTTTGGCCTCCCCTGCCGAGTGAGCCTCTTTGGCAGGGGCGTCTAGTTTAAAGGTGGCCGCTGTTGTGGGGCATGACTTGCTGGTTCCGGTATATCGGCTCGTGGATGGACTTGAACGTTCTGGGGCAACGGTTTGCTCTATGGCGGGGATCGCCGCATGTCCAGCATCTTCCCATCGGCTGGCTGGGTTGTTGTCTCGCTTGCCTGTCCGCCTGTTGGTCCAGGGTGAGCTGCAACACCTGTTTCTGCAACTCTGCCACCATCTGCTTCAGTTCTTCCGTGTCACTGTTCGGGGTTCTGATACCAGTTACGGACCTGCAAGCCGCAGTATAAGTCTGGGCCTCCATGACAGGTCCTCTCGAACGTTCTATCGCTTCTTGCTTAACTTCAGCGAACGTAAGGGCCGGATTTATCCGGAGGAGATCTTGCAGCGAGCGGTTAAGGTACAGGTCTCTTAATCCAGTCACGAATTGATCTCTCAACACCAGGTCACGGGCGCCCATACTAGCTATCTGTTCTTCTTTCCTGCAGGCTTGTTCAAGCAGTACTTGGAGGAGGTTGGCATATTGAGGGATGTCCTCCGACTCGAGTTGAGTACGCCGGAAGAACATATACCGTAATGTTCCCGCATATGTGGTCGGCCCATAGGTGTTCTCCAGCACCCGCACCAAGTCATCCAACAAAACATCAGCCCCTAACCGTCTCTAGCCTGACTGTCGTCCACGCCTCCCCCTCTAATGTTAGCATGGCCATTTCTGCTAAGGTCTTAGGATCAATGTTATACATCTCCCCCACTATCTTAAGTTGTTCGGTCCATTCAGTTACAGGATAGTTCCGTCCGTTAAACTTCCTTACTTGATTGACAATAGATGCCGGGGGAGCTGTCCAGTTATAAGTTACTACCGGGAGGAGATTCTGTTGATCACACATCCTGCCGACTACGCCAGATGTAGCGACCGGTGGTAAGGCCGCGGTGTGTGTGTATGTCTTGCTTCAACAGAATCTCCATACTCAGATTTAACCAGTCATAACATCTCTTTACTGTAAAACATATCTATAACACAGTCAACTGATATAGCTGCACACATGTATATGGTGGAGTTCCCAGATCTTCACTTTATCCGGGTGCGCAGCAAGAAGAAGACAAAGAGAAAAAAACAAAATAGAGATATCTTTCCCTAACTTTCCCTCAAATCACGTACCAGTCTATCACAGAAGAAGATGTCGCTCCCACGTGGCAGGCCTGGGATCTCACGATGACGGGTCCCGGTGCAGCGCTGAAGGGGAACACTCCTCAGTCCTCTTCTTTGGTCTTCTTCCGCAGGTAACAGATTTTTGTTAGTCTCTCTCTCTGTCCCGGGGCACACCGAGCAGCAGAAGGGAGATCACGGTAGCACAGATGGCTCCCTTATGTCGGTCACAGCCCCTGCACATGTAATCCGGTGGCAATGTCCTGAACTCCGGAGGCAATGTCCTGAATTTGAGTTGGACCCTCGGTAAGACAATGTCCTGCAGACCGGGGGTTGCAGCAACGATTCTCACGGGGTTTTTCTTCCCAAGAATCCGGTTGCAAAAGAGCCCTATGTCGGGAGACACCACACGCAGGTCTGTCCTGGCTGAGCTCCGGGTCTGCACTGCTCTCCCGCCCTTTCTCTTCCTGGGTAAACAAAAGAGATGGCAGGGGATTTCCAACCTCTGTGATTGTTTCCGCACTTGTCCACCAGGGGGCATTAGTGGACTGTACAAAGTCCAATTCCATGTCCATCTCAATGCGGCAGTCTGAATTGTTCAACTCATTACACATGTCTGATAGATGCATGCACAACTGATTGCAGGAGTGTCACGGTGTAGTGAGAATGCTGATGAGGGAATGGCAGTTCTGGGCAGGGTGACCAGGGAAGACTAGTCTGACCCTAGTCTAGGAACCCTGAATGGCCCTGATCCCGAAGGTATCTCTGAAGGTGAGAAGGTTCGGGCCTCCAGCCTCTTCCTAAAACTTCTCCACCAGCCCTGCGCTATTCCCCCCTCACCTCCCTCCACAGAACTGGGATGCAGCAACTCCAACAGAAAGGACATCAGCCACACAAACACACAGGTCAGCATAGCACAGCTTCCAGGCATAGAGTGAGACTCTATCAGCAGCACCACCTGGTGGAAGGAGAGGCTACTTAAAGGCCAGGGGGAGGGGAGCCCAGGTGAGTCACGCATTAACCCCTCAATCAGCAGCCGAACCTCATAGTGAATGCAGTTCTGGCGTACAACACAGGAGGCCCAGGACCTTCACAACTATCAACCATGCAGCTCTTAGAGACAAACACATACACAGCAGCATCCGGCAAGGTCAGAGCCAACTAAGCGCGTAACAAGGAGTCGGCGCGTCGCAGATTCTCTGCTCCCGCTGTCACCTTGACAACGGGAGCAGAGAATAGCCGGCTCACAATGTGGGGGGGAGCAGTAAATGGAAGCACAGGGGAGAGACCTTTGGTGCTTCAGCAGGAGGCTCGATGTCTCCCCCGGCTTGCTGTGCCTGGGGCGGATGTCCCGCCAACCCCCACCAGATAAGCTCTTGAAGCATGTTTTGAAATATGTAATATGGCCATTATTCATTTTGTATAGTCATTATTAATGAACAAGCACTAAAATATTGAAGTGCTTGAATCATGCAGGTCAGATGTTTGGGCAGGCTTAACTTAAGTAATGAGTATAATGAAAGTCAATGGGAAACTCAAGCATTTTTCTCAAAAGACTCCCAGGTTGCTGCTGAGAACTATATAATTAATTAATTAAAAACAGCATGGTGTCCTAACCCCCATTTTTGATAGCCAGCCACAGTAAAGCCAACAGTTGGGGGCCTGTATTACCAGGCTGGGAAGGTCCACGGTTATTTGGCCCTTCCCAGCCCAAATATGCCAGCCCACAGCCATTCCAGAATTGGTACATCACATTAGATGTTCCAAGTCTGTTGTTTTGCCGAGCTCTTCCAGATTTCCCTGGTGCACTGGCAATTGGGGCAATATTTTTTATGGATTGATGTCAGCTGTGACTTCCCAACATTTTCAGATCTAAAGCACAGCTATTTACAGGCACCGGGTAGTAACTACAACTCTCATCAGAGCTGATGACTTAACACTACCTAAACAAGATCTGATGGTGCTGATGAGAGTTGTGGTCACCCAGCGACTGTGAATAACTGTATTTTACTTCTATTCACAGTTGGTTGAGCTGCATTCAAGGATTGAGGGCTACAACTGTAGAGCTTCATGGGAACATTTTTGATAACAAATTGGTGAACAAAAGATAGCAAGGGGAGTCTTTATTCAAATAAACTGTTTTTAGGTATATGTTTTTTTTTATTTTTACTTACTAGTTAGTAATGGGGGTGTCTGATAGATGCCTCTCCAGGACTAACACCTGGGCTTGATGCTAGCTAATATTACATAGCTGACATGAAGCCCAAAAGATATTACCCTAATTGTCACCATATCATATATAGACTGGTAAAGCTCCAGAACTCTAGTGTTATGCACAAATTCTGGGGCGGCTTTGTGCTGGTATATTTAAGCTGGGAATTGCAAAATAATCAAGGACCTTCCTAGACTGAATAAACCGACATCCAGTTGTCTGCTTTTCCTTGGCTATTTAATTAAAAATAGGTGAGACTCCACATTGCTTTTAAACAAGGCTAAGAACACCCTTTAGTCCCACATGATAGACACTTAAGGCTGCCTTCACATTAGCGTTTGTGAACGCTGCGTTCCGAACGCAGCCAAACGCTTGCGCACTGCGTTCCTATGCTTAACATGGGAATGCATGTGCCTGCGTTTGGCTGCGTTCAGTTGCGTTTGCGTTCGGATGCGCACAATTTGTGCGCCTCCAAGCGCAGCTTGTTGCATTTTTGGTGCGGTTGCGGGCTCTTGTTTTACCTGCAAGCGCCCGCAAGCACACAAACCATGCATGGATCTCAATGGATCCGCAGTGTCCTCTACATGACACCACAGGAGAACGCTGCGGATCTCATTGAAATGTCTCCCGGTGGCCGCCAGTGATCAGCGGCGGCCACCGGGAGATCATCCAGAGCCGCCGCTGATCTCCCGCCGGTGTCAGTGGGGAGAAACAGCTGATCCGACAGGTGTTTAAATCTCCTGCGCTGACACCCAATAGGTGATGTCGGCGCGGGAGATTTGAAGCAGCGATCAGCTGTTTCTTATCTCCTGCACTGATATCACCCTATTCGTTTTCAGCGCGGGAGATTTAAACAGCTGTCAGATCAGCTGTTTCTCCCCGCTGACACCGGCGGGAGATCAGCTGTGCCGGGAGGAGGGGATCTCTGCCGCTGATCTCCTCCTCCCGCTGCCTCCAGAGACAGATGATTGGCTGCCGGGGCACCATAGTAATGTGAACGCATGCGGAGATTCTCCGCTGCATTCACATTATTATGGGCTGCGTTTGCGTCTGCATGCCCTCGGCATGCAGACACAAACGCTAATGTGAAGGCAGCCTAAGGGAGCCTGTGCAGGGGTGAATTATAATGAGGGCAATCTGGGCTACAGCCCGGGCCTCGAGGCTCCAGGGAGGCTCTTGGCCAGAGTGCCCTCATGATCTCCTCAACAGGTCTACAGAGCTGCGGGGAAGTGGCCGGTCACTTCTCTTCTAGTAATCAAATGTACTTGTGTCTTTTTAGAGAGACAGAGGAGCTATGGTCAGTACTATCAGCCCCTCTCTAATGTGCAGCAGTGTGATGACTCATCACTGCTTCCGGGACCACACAGAGACTGCAGGAGGAAGGAGGTGCTCTGTGAAAGAGCCAAAGATTTATTTTACTTTCATTTTCGATAGGTTGCGGAGCAAGTCGATTTATGTGAGGGCACAGGGGAAGGGAGTTCTTAAAGGGATCCTGTCACCTCCAAAATGCCTCCTAAGCTATCAAAACATGTCCCTGCACCATCCTATCACTAATCTCACACTCCTTTTGTCTCCTAAAAGCATCCAGTGAAAGTGCATAAAAACGATTTAATACTCACTCATTATTGATTATAATTAGCAGGGGCCATATTCTTTAGTCACCAGGGGGTGTTGTTTAGTAGCTCCAGGATCCAGCCCTCTCTCTGTCTGTGCTACTGTGAAACTGAAGGCAGGACTAATGATTTGCATTCTGTGAGTGATAGAGACGGGGGAGGGCAATGCCTGCACAAGCAGAGCAGAACACACAGAGACAGGGTGGATCCCTGGAGCTGCAAAGCAGCCAGCCTTGGTGACTAAAGAATAGTCACTCTGCTAATTATAACCACTAATGAGTAAGTATTAAAACGTTTTTATGCACTTTCACAGGATGCTTTTAGGAGACAAAAGGAGTGTGAGATTAGTGATAGGATGTTGCAGGGACATGTTTTGCTAGCTTAGGAGGCGTTTTGGAGGTGACAGGATCCCTTTAATGCAGAGGTACTGTGTCTCTGTGTACATATGTGTCCTGTGAGTGTACATATGTGTCCTGTATTTGTGTACATGTGTCCTGTGTGTACATATGTGCCCTGTGTGTGTAGATATGGACTGTGTTTGTGTACATATGTGTCCTGTGTGTCTACATATGTGTCCTTTGTGTGTGCATGTGTCCTATGTGTGTTATTATGGAGAAGTGCAATGTGTGTCCATAAGTGTCCTGTGTGTGTATATATGTGTCCTGTGTGTGAGTGCATATGTTTCCTGTGTGTGCACATATGTGTCCTGTGTGTGTGTTATTATGGAGAAGTGCAATATGTGTGCATATGTGTTCTGTGTGTATGTGCACCTATGTGTCCTGTGTGTGCATATGTATCCTGTGTGTATACAGTGCCTACAAGTAGTATTCAACCCCCTGCAGATTTAGGTGGTTTGATAAGATGCAAATAAGTTAGAGCCTTCAAACTGCAAACGAGAGTAGGATTTATTAACAGAAGCATAAATCTTACAAACCAAAAAGTTATGTTGCTCAGTTGAATTTTAATAAATTTTAAACATAAAAGTGTGGGTCAATTATTATTCAACCCCTAGGTTTAATATTTTGTGGAATAACCCTTGTTTGCAATTACAGCTAATAATCGTCTTTTATAAGACCTGATCAGGCCGGCACAGGTCTCTGGAGTTATCTTGGCCCACTCCTCCATGCAGATCTTCTCCAAGTTATCTAGGTTCTTTGGGTGTCTCATGTGGACTTTAATCTTGAGCTCCTTACACAAGTTTTCAATTGGGTTAAGGTCAGGAGACTGACTAGGCCACTCCATCACCTTGATTTTTTCCCTCTTGAACCAGGCCTTGGTTTTCTTGGCTGTGTGCTTTGGGTCGCTGTCTTGTTGGAAGATGAAATTACGACCCATCTTAAGATCCTTGATGGAGGAGCAGAGGTTCTTGGCCAAAATCTCCAGGTAGGCCGTGCTATCCATCTTCCCATGGATGCAGACCAGATGGCCAGGCCCCTTGGCTGAGAAACAGCCCCACAGCATGATGCTGCCACCACCATGCTTGACTTTAGGGATGGTATTCTTGGGGTCGTATGCAGTGCCATCCAGTCTCCAAACGTCACGTGTGTGGTTGGCACCAAAGATCTCGATCTTGGTCTCATCAGACCATAGAACCTTGAACCAGTCTGTCTCAGAGTCCTCCAAGTGATCATGAGCAAACTGCAGACGAGCCTTGACATGACGCTTTGAAAGTAAAGGTACCTTACGGGCTCGTCTGGAACGGAGACCATTGCGGTGGAGTACGTTACTTATGGTATTGACTGAAACCAATGTCCCCACTGCCATGAGATCTTTCCGGAGCTCCTTCCTTGTTGTCCTTGGGTTAGCCTTGACTCTTCGGACAAGCCTAGTCTCGGCACGGGAGGAAACTTTCAAAGGCTGTCCAGGACGTGGAAGGCTAACAGTAGTTCCATAAGCCTTCCACTTCCGGATGATGCTCCCAACAGTGGAGACAGGTAGGCCCAACTCCTTGGAAAGGGTTTTGTACCCCTTGCCAGCCTTGTAACCCTCCACGATCTTGTCTCTGATGGCCTTGGAATGCTCCTTTGTCTTTCCCATGTTGACCATGTATGAGTGCTGTTCACAAGTTTGGGGAGGGTCTTAAATAGTCAGAAAAGGCTGGCAAAAGAGATAATTAATCCACACGTGAAGCTCATTGTTCTTTGTGCCTGAACTACTTCTTAATACTTTAGGGGGACCAAACAGAATGCTTGTGGTTTGAGGGGTTGAATAATAATTGACCCACACTTTTATGTTTAAAATTTATTAAAATTCAACTGAGCAACATAACTTTTTGGATTGTAAGATTTATGCTTCTGTTAATAAATCCTACTCTCGTTTGCAGTTTGAAGGCTCTAACTTATTTGCATCTTATCAAACCACCTAAATCTGCAGGGGGTTGAATACTACTTGTAGGCACTGTATGTGTCCTGTGTGTGCAAATTTGTCCTGGGTGTGCATATGTGTCCTGTGTGTGCATATGTGTCCTGTGTATGAGCATATGTGTCCTGTGTGCGCATGTGTCCTGTGTATGTGTGTGCATATGTGTTCTGTGTGTGTTGTTATGGAGAAGTGCAGCGTGTGTGCATGTGTCCTGTGTGTATGTATGTGCATACAGTTGTGGCCAAAAGTATTGACACCCCTGCAATTCTGCCAGATAATACTCAGTTTCTTACTGAAAATGATTGCAATCACAAATTCTTTGGTATTATTATCTTCATTTAATTTCTCTTCAATGAAAAAACACAAAAGAGAATGAAGCAAAAAGAAAAACATTGATTATTTCACACAAAACTGCAAAAATGTACACCCTCAGCCTAATACTTGGTTGCACAACCTTTAGCCAAAATAACTGTGATCAACCGCTTCCGGTAACCATCAATGAGTTTCTTACAATGCTCTGCTGGAATTTTAGACCATTCTTCTTTGGCAAACTGCTCCAGGTCCCTGATATTTGAAGGGTGCCTTCTCCAAACTGCCATTTTAAGATCTCTCCACAGGTATTCTATGATTTCCACCGAAGAAAAAGCTGGGCTTTGTAGTCCGCGCTGACCTCAAGAAACTTCCAGTCCAGTAAAGGGTTAATCAGGTTCTGGTTTATTTGCCTATGCGTATCATGGCTTTAAATCTGCCACTTCATCAGGGCTGATGAAGTGTCAGATTTAAAGCCACGATACGCGTAGGCAAATAAACCAGAACCTGATTAACCCTTTACTGGACTGGAAGTTTCTTGAGGTCAGCGCGGACTACAAAGCCCAGCTTTTTCTTCAGTGGAAATCATTTATCTTCAGTGGGCTCCAACAGCGACCATTATCAGGCTATCTCAGTTTGTTGTGGCTCTCACAACCACCGCAGGTGAGTCACACCGATTGGGGGGACTGGACTATTTATTAAGACGATAACGCCCTATGTGCGCTCCCTATTTATCCTTTTTTTCACAGGTATTCTATGGGATTCAGGTCTGGACTCATTGCTGGCCACCTTAGAAGTCTCCAGTGCTTTCTCTCAAACCATTTTCTAATGCTTTTTAAAGTGTGTTTTGGGTCATTGTCCTGCTGGAAGACCCATGACCTCTGAGGGAGACCCAGCTTTCTCACACTGGGCCCTACATTATGTTGCAAAATTTGTTGGTAGTCTTCAGACTTCATAATGCCATGCACACGGTCAGGCAGTCCAGTGCTAGAGGCAGCAAAGCAACCCCAAAACATCAGGGAACCTCCGCCATGTTTGACTGTAGGGACCGTGTTCTTTTCTTTGAATGCCTTTTTTTTCTCCTGTAAACTCTATGTTGATGCCTTTGCCCAAAAAGCTCTACTTTTGTCTCATCTGACCAGAGAACATTCTTCCAAAATATTTTAGGCTTTCTCAGGTAAGTTTTGGCAAACTCCGGCCTGGCTTTTTTATGTCTAGGGGTTAGAATGGGGTCTTCTTGGGTATCCTACCATACAGTCCCTTTTCATTCAGACGCTGACGGATAGTACGGGTTGACACTGTTGTACCCTCGGACTGCAGGGCAGCTTGAACTTGTTTGGATGTTAGTCGAGGTTCTTTATCCACCATCAGCACAATCTTGCGTTGAAATCTCTTGTCAATTTTTCTTTTCCGTCCACATCTAGGGAGGTTAGCCACAGTGCCAAGGGCTTTAAACTTCTTGATGACACTGCGCACGGTAGACTCAGGAACATTCAGGTCTTTGGAGATGGACTTGTAGCCTTGAGATTGCTCATGCTTCCTCATAATTTGGTTTCTCAAGTCCTCAGACAGTTTTTTTGTCTTCTTTCTTTTCTCCATGCTCAATGTGGTACACACGAGGATACAGGACAGAGGTTGAGTCAACTTTAATCCATGTCAACTGGCTGCAAGTGTGATTTAGTTATTGCCAACACCTGTTAGGTGCCACATGTAAGTTACAGGTGCTGTTAATTACACAAATTAGAGCAGCATCACATGATTTTTCTAACAGTGCCAATACTTTTGTCCACCCCCTTTTTTATGTTTGGTGTGGAATAATATCCAATTTGGCTTTAGGACAATTCTTTTTGTGTTTTTTCATTGAAGACAAATTAAATGAAGATAATAATACCAAAGAATATGTGATTGCAATCATTTTCAGGAAGAAAGTGAGTATTATTTGACAGAATTGCAGGGGTGTCAATACTTTTGGCCACAACTGTATGTGACGTGTGAGTGTGCGCATATGTCCTGTATATCTATGCATTGTGTGTGTGTGTATATGTTTGTAACAGTCATGGTTTCTCATTGTAGACTCTAGGGAAAATTAATTTCCCACCCCTCCTCAATTATGTATAGTGCTAAGTCATGTATAGTGCCAGGGGTGTAACTACAAAGGTGCAGGGGTTGCAATCGCACCCAGTCCCTGGAGCCTACAGGGCCCCCAAAGTTCCTTTGGTCTATAGAAAAAGACTAATACTATTAAAGATAAGCATTAATTGAGGGCCCTGTTGGAGCTTTTGCATCGGGACTCATGAGCTTCAAGTTATGCCACTGTATAGTGCTGTACATAAAGGGAAATAAATTGTGTGGTGTGCTATGCGTGCCACTGTGTTATTGAGGAAACATTCCCCGAACTTTTCTTTGGCTCTCCAATTTACTTAAAAAATTACCTTTTCTTTGGCCCCCAGGGACAGCAGTGCAAAATGAAGCTGGCGACCCTTTAAACCCTTTACTGTGAACACATGCATGCCTTGTTCACTACTGAACGCTGCGCGCTCATGCATTAAAGGATTATGTCCTCACAGTGGCCACTGCCAGGATGTATTTTGTGGGCAAAATTAGAACACAATGCGATATCATTCCTCAAATGAAGAATAAAAAAAGTAGAAACACTGCACACTTTGATTCTTTTGCAAACAAGAGTCAAGTGAAGTCTTTATTGATTGTATTGATTACAGGCAATGGGATACGCGACCACGAAAGCAGACGTTTTAAACAGTTTAGGTCTTGGTAACTAGAGTCACTTTTGCTAGAGAATTCATACAAAATGGAGAAATCATTTAAGCAATAGTTTTCCTAGAACCACAGTCAAGGGAAAAAAAATGTAGAAGTCTGCTCAGGAACGCTAAGGAAGACAGTATAAAATATATTTAGGAAAAAGTTATAAAACCTTTATTATTAATCCTCCTGCAAGCTCCACAACGCGTTTCGACAGTACATGGGACCATCTTCATTAGGTAGTTGTTGTGGCTGAGCAGACTTCTGCATTTTTTTCCCTTCAATATTTTTTCCCTCGCTGAGGGAGTAGAAGCCGGAGCAGCTTTGGGAATTGACATTGTGTCTGGAAGAAAAACCCACCACGGATAGTGTCAATTTAAACCTAAACTTAATTCATGTTAAGGACCTGCGGTTAAATCTACATTGATCCTAGTAAATTAAAAGACCTGTGATGATGTAACTTGTCACATGACTGCAATCGATAATGTGACTCTCCAGGAAGAGAACTCAGCAGTGGAGCGAGGGCTTCGCAGGTGCCATCAGCCTGGTCAGAGATCTTCATCCAGGCTTGTAACCAGGGTTGTGCAGGGCTGGCACAACCCTACCAAGTTAGTGCACACTGCAGCTAACAGCAGCGCTAAGACAGTGTTATAGATCCTACACAGCGTCCCTTTCTTTCTTCATTTTCTTTGCATAGAACAATAGTCAATGAGCCTAATAGTCTGAAAGTAGTTAGGTTCACAATTTACCGTATATACTCGAGTATAAGCTGAGTTTTTCAGCACACTTTTTCAACTGAAAAGTGCCCCCCTCGGCTTATGCTCGAGTCAGTGCTATTTGCTGTGTGGGGTCAGCGGTGACAGGGGGCTGGAGGAGGCGGGAGGGAGCTGCGGAAGGATCAGGAGGTCACGTGACTCCACTTATTAGTGTAATGTAATATGCACTGCATCTCCCTGCCCATCACTGGCGGGGAAAGCAGCTCACATTACATTAAACTATGTATACTCACCCCCCATCATCACAGTATATGCCCCCATACTGGCACTCACAATAGAATGATAAACCATTGATCATTCTCACCCTCCGATGATTCTCTTCAGGCACCGTCGCGTCCTCCCTCGGCTCTTACTGCTTGTACCGGCAAATCTAATCATGTGACCGGCGCCGCAGTGACGTCATCACTGCTGCATCGGTCACATGATTACAAGCAGGAAGAATGGAGGGAGGACACGACGGTGCCTGAAGAGAATCGTCGTAAGGTGAGAATGATCAATGGTTTATTATTTTATTGTGACTGCAAGCATGGGGGCTATATACCTGTGATGGGGGCTGTATACCTGTGATGGGGGGCTGTATACCAGTGATGGGAGGTGTATACCTGTAATGGGGGCTATATACCAGTGATAGGGGCTGTATACCAGTGATGGGAGGCTATATATATCTGTGATGGGCGCTATATACCATTGATGGGGGCTGTATACCAGTGATGGGGGCTGTAAACCAGTGATGGGAGCAATATATAGTGATGGAGGCTATATATCAATGATGGGGGACTATATACCAATGATGGGGGGCTATATACCAATGATGGAGCTATATACCTGTGATGGGGGCAGTATACTAGTTATGGAGCTATATACCTGTGATGGTGCAGTATACCTGTGATGGGGGCAGTATACCTGTGATGGGGCAGTATTACAGTGATGCGGCTATATGCCTGTGATGGGGCCGGTATACCAGTGATGGGGGCTGTATACCAGTGATGGGGGGTGCAATATACCAGGATGAGGGGCTATATACAAGGATGGGGGTCTGCTGCATTTCCCACCCTAGGCTTATACTCGAGTCAATAAGTTTCCCCAGTATTTGGGGTAAAATTAGGGGCCTCGGCTTATACTTCGGTCGGCTTATACTTGTTAGAGATTGACCAAAAAAGGATTTCTGCAAATAGGATATAACATACAGTTATCCTCAATTAAATATAGGTTCCAGTTTCAGCTGAAGACTCACTTAGAGGCTATGTACGATTAATCATTCAGATCCTTGCAACTGAACATATAGATCCTTGGTTGTATATAGGGTCCAGACCTAGCTGGTTTGCTCCTGTTGTTTGAAAATATTTTTCTTCCTGTATATTACAATCCTCAACTTGTTCTCACATTTCCAAATAGCTCAGTTTCTCATTAGGGTCACTGCCAACCTAATAGTCACTAGTTTGAATTGAGGAGCAGGCATGAAGAAGATTTCCCTAGAAAAGAGAAAGGCCCTTTTCACATTAGGACTGTTCTGCGTTTTGAACGTAATACGGTTTTCATGCGTTTTTTGGCAAATGCATGCGTTTTTTCCTCCCGTGGACTTGCATTGTAAAGCGCATACAATTGTGGTAAAAACGCATTGAAAACACAGGTGCATTTTAGATGCCTGTGTTTTACCCAGTGCATAGGAAACGCTGCCAGCAACCTTTCTTATGCATTGGGTAAAAATGCATGTGTCTAAAACGCACCTGCGTTTTCAATGAGTTTTTACAATGCAAGTCTATAGGAGGAAAAAACACATGCGTTGAAAACACAAAACAAGGCTCAGATGTGCACTTAGCCAAACTTCATCATCCAGCTCATTGAAAGCAATCTCAGCCAAGAAAATTTCCATGCTGCATCCTGTGAGTGCAATGACATTTGGAAGAACATGAAATTAATTTTGTTCATTCATTCAAGGACGTCAATGCAAAATATTGGAGTCAGCAAGTTGACTCATCACAAGGTTTATAAGTTCTGGCACAACATACACATCATTTTAAGGGTCTTGTATGCTTGGTAATAGTGAGATCGCAGACGTCCATGCAAGCACTATGCAAGTCATGTTACACAAGTCTGAAATAATGATGAAGAAGCCTCAACTTCTACATCATCTTAAGAATCATTGACTCAAGAAAGTACAAAAAGTGACCAGTAGAAGATGTAAATGGGTGATTCGGAGCAATGAGACAAAACCCAATAGACTAGGCTCTGATGGGTGCAAATGGGTCTGGAAGAAACAAGGGGAAAAGGGGCTACTGGATCAAGACATTAAGAAAACTGTCAAGTTTCATGGAGGATGATATGAGGTTGTTTCATAGGGCCTTTTCACATCAGGGTTTTGCTGCGTTTTGGACGCATTGAGTTTTTCAATGCGTTTTTGCCAAAAACCCATTGCAACGTATGCATTTTTGGCTCCTGTAGACTTACATTGTAAAAATGCATTCAAACGCGGTAAAAACACATTGCAAAATGCAGTTGCATTTGAACGCATACGTTTTTACCTAGCCCACAGGAAATGTTGCTGGCAATGTAAGTCTATTGGAGACTAAAGGTACCGTTACACACAGAGATATATTGCATGCAACTCACTGGTTGCAGTGAAATAATGGACACATTGTTACATTTGTACACGGCAACAAAAGAGAATAATGTGTCCATGGTTTCACTGCAACCAGTGAGTTACAAGCAATTTATCTCTGTGTGTAACGGTACCTTAAGACACATGCGTTTCAATGTATTTTTCGCGGTAGCACAGTGAAAACACAATGCATCCAAAATGCAAAACACTGTGTTAGATGTGATCTTAGCCAAAGTCAAAGGTGTTAGATATTTGACCAGGATTGATGGTGGTTTCAATACTGAGTATCCTACAACATGAGTTACTTTTAGTGATAAGCCAACCCCTTAAGTGTTCAAATTCGATTCGATATGCCGAATTGGGGTGTTCAACTAATTGTTCGTCGAATGTTCATCGAACACCGTCGATCACCATTGGAATCAATGGCAGGCAACAGTAAACACATAGAAAACACCTTCAAAAGTGTCCAAAAGCTGCCAAACTACTCAAACGAGACAACAGACACCAGGAAAAGTGACAACAATCTACCCACAGTACAATTAGTCACATGGCGTAGCATGGGTGCACAAGACATGGTCTGTGCAAGCCTGCACACTCTTACAAAGCACTTCAAAATAGAAGGTGGTTAACATTCACCTAAAATTTCAGAGGTGAGTGAAACTGACTTTGAATAGACGGATGAGTCATAGGGGAGAAGTGGCAATCGTTTTCTACATTAAGAAAAAAGAGGAGGAGGAGTATAAGGAGGATGAGACACAGGTATAGGCATGTCAGTCAGAGAGCCCTTCTCAAATCATGTACATCACAGCAAGGGAACCACAACAAGAGTCCTCACTCTTTCCAAAGGGTTAGACCATAGTAAAATGGCATCAATTCTCCCAGACCAAAAATTGCTGAAGGGCCCAGCCTGCATGCATGGCACAGAGTCTGGAACAGGACCTGGACTAGCATTTCAAGGTTAAACATTGCTCAGCAACTATATGTTTTGTTGAGTATTACAGGAAAAATTAGAGAGGTAGGTCAGTGACCTGTATAGGCCTAGTGGGCTGGATACCCTGAAAGCTCATGCAAGCGCTTCCATCAATGTTATGCCCCAATACACACAGGTGGGACAACTATAAGATTTGTGGAGCATTAAAGGAAATAATAGAAAGATAGGTCAGTGACCTGTTTAGGCCTAGTGGTCTGGATATCCTCAAAGCTCATGCAAGCGCTCCCTTCAATGTTATGCCCCGCCACACACAAGTGGGACAACAATATGTTTTGTGGAGTATTACAGGAAAAAATAGTCAGGTAGGTCAGTGACCTGTATAGGTCTAGTGGACAGGGGTGACTGACCAAACAATGCCTTTAAGGGCCCAAAACTGTTCATGTGGCTACAGCACATTTGCGAAAACCTGGTTTGATGCCCAAAACCAGTTTATGCAAACATTAAGGGAGATGCAGCAATCACGGCTTTTAAGCACCCAAAAATGGTGGATGTGAATACAGAAAATTTGTTAATCACTGGTTCGATGGACAAAAAGGTTGAATATTTAGAAACAGGGGCAGGAGTGTCAGGGATAGGTATTGAGCTCAGAGAGCCCTACTCAAGTCAAGCAACAAACAGCAAGGAGAACCCAATAACAGTCTCCATTTTTCCAAAAAATTAGGCACAGCCACCACTAAAGTGGCATCAATTGCCCCAGAGTTGAAATATTAAAATGGGGAGTTTAATGCAGCACATTGAAAAGTATACAAGTGTTTAGTCTCCGCAGGCTGACACTGGGGTGGAAAAGTCCTTGCGGATCCATGACTTGTTCATCTTATTAAACGTTAGTCTGTCTAAACTGTCACTAGACAGCCGCGTGCGCTTATCCGTCAGCACACTACCAGCAGCGCTGAAGACATGTTCAGAGAGAACGTTGGCTGCAGGGCACAACAAAATCTCCAAGGCATGAGTGGCGAGCTCAGGCTATTTTTCCAGTTTTGAAGGCCAAAATGCACAAGGGTCCAGGTCCACAGTCATGGCATCGATATTCAGTTGTAGATACTCCTGTACCATCCTCTCTAGGAGTTCACTATGTGTGAGACTTGTTCTCTCTTCTGGCGTTGCAAAGGATGGTCTAAAAAAAGTGAAACGTTTCTACAAAATTGCTGTTACCATATACTGTTACTGTTAACTAGATGGTGGCCCGATTCTAACGCATTGGGTATTCTAGAGTATGTACAGTTGTGGTCAAAAGTATTGACACCCCTGTCAGATAATACTCACTTTCTTCCTGAAAATGATTGCAATCACAAATTCTTTGGTATTATTATCTTCATTTAATTTGTCTTCAATGAAAAAACACAAAAAAAATTGTCCTAAAACCAAATTGGATATAATTCCACACCAAACATAAAAAAGGGGGTGGACAAAAGTATTGCCACTGTTAGAAAAATCATGAGATGTTTCTCTAATTTGTGTAATTAACAGCACCTGTAACTTACCTGTGGCACCTAACAGGTGTTGGCAATAACTAAATCACACTTGCAGCCAGTTGACATGGATTAAAGTTGACTCAACCTCTGTCCTGTGTCCTTGTGTGTACCACATTGAGCATGGAGAAAAGAAAGAAGACCAAAGAACTGTCTGAGGACTTGAGAAACCAAATTGTGAGGAAGCATGAGCAATCTCAAGGCTACAAGTCCATCTCCAAAGATCTGAATGTTCCTGTGTCTACCGTGTGCAGTGTCATCAAGAAGTTTAAAGCCCTTGGCACTGTGGCTAACCTCCCTAGATGTGGATGGAAAACAAAAATTGATGAGAGATTTCAACGCAAGATTGTGCGGATGGTGGATAAAGAACCTCGACTAACATCCAAACAAGTTCAAGCTGCCCTGCAGTCCGAGGCTACAACAGTGTCAACCCATACTATTTGTCGGCGTCTGAATGAAAAGGGACTGTATGGTAGGATACCCAAGAAGACCCCACTTCTTACCCCGAGACATAAAAAAGCCAGGCCGGAGCTTGCCAAAACTTACCTGAGAAAGCCTAAAATGTTTTAGAAAAATGTTCTCTGGTCAGATGAGACAAAAGTAGAGCTTTTTGGGGAAAGGCATCAAGATAGAGTGTACAGGAGAAAAAAAGAGGCATTCAAAGAAAAGAACATGGTCCCTACAGTCAAACATGGCGGAGGTTCCAGTGTGAGAAACCTGGGTCTCCCTCAGAGGTCATGGATCTTCCAGCAGGACAATGACCCAAAACACACTTCAAAAAGCACTAGAAAATGGTTTGAGAGAAAGCACTGGAGACTTCTAAGGTGGCCAGCAATGAGTCCAGACCTGAATCCCATAGAACACTTGTGGAGAGATCTAAAAATGGCAAAATGCTTCATGCCCTGGAAAGGGACACACGCATGCAACGGTGGCCACCAATGAGCGAGGAGTATGCAAAACAGCCTCAGAGCCAACCTCTCCCTGCCCTGAGCACAAAGTCAAGTTGTCATTCCAATCAGGTATCTGAGTCTCATCATCATCTGCCTCATTGTCTCCACCAGCATAGGTCACAGTTTGGGAATGATGTATGCTCAGACCCTTCTTCATCTGGGCCTGTATCCGACTCGTACAGATTTTGGGCATCGGTGCAGATCATTTCCTCATCTTGACACACTGAAGCTTTGGAGCAGACCTCTAAATCCCAGGCTATAGTATGAGTGAACAGCTCTGCAGACTCACCCATCTGTGTTAACCCATAGTCAGTAGGGCAGCTGGAGAATTGTGAGCTGTGAGGAAGCAAGTGCGATTGGAGTGACACCTTTGAGGATTGGAGTGTTTGTGATGTTGAATTTGAGGTGGAGGAGAGCCCACTTGATTGAGCACATGATATCCATTGCACCACCTCCACTTTTTGGGCCTCATCTAAAAGTTTTAGCAATGTTCTGTTGCGTAAGAAAAGGATGATAGCAGATCATCAACGAAAAGAAGTAGATATTTTAGTTTGCCTTGAAGACGGTATTTAATCGGCAGATGTGTCTGTTAGTTTAGCACCTACCCCACGGACACAAAGATTTTTACCCTTTCCAACATGCCTATTCCTCTTTCCACCATCAGTAGACCTTTTACCACTCATATTTCAAGGTAACTAATTGGCAACTCTGCAAAAAATCAGTGCAAAAAATCCGCACAGGAATCACACAAAAAGCTCTCTGTTTATAATAAATATTTTTTCCAGTTTGTAGCAAGTGCTATCAAAAAAGTATCAAAAACAGGGCTATTGGTCTGTACGTTTTTTGCAAAAAATATACGTAAGCTGTCTCACCTCGTCACAGTTGCCCTAGCGAGACAGTCCCTAGCTGATGTGTGCATTTAAAACCTGAGTGTGTGAACATACCTCCATCCAGGCTCCAGCCAGGACTCCACTCTGTGGGCTTTTTACCTGTGAAACAGCTTATGTGTGGACTACTCATAGGGGAAGGGTGGGTCACTTCCCTTTCCTGCGAACAGGAGAAATACATTCACCAAACAATAATGAGTAGTCCAACACTGATGAATGCGATTAATAACCGCATTCATCCACCACCAGAAAATCTGCAAAAAATCAGTGCAAAAAATCCGCACAGGAATCACACAAAAAGCTCTCTGTTTATAATAAATATTTTTTCCAGTTTGTAGCAAGTGCTATCAAAAAAGTATCAAAAACAGGGCTATTGGTCTGTACGTTCTTTGCAAAATGAGTAGTCCACACATAAGATGTTTCACAGGTAAAAAGCCCACTTGCTACAAACTGGAAAAAATATTTATTATAAACAGAGAGCTTTTTGTGTGATTCCTGTGCGGATTTTTTGCACTGATTTTTTGCAGATTTTCTGGTGGTGGATGAATGCGGTTATTAATCGCATTCATCAGTGTTGGACTACTCATTATTGTTTGGTGAATGTATTTCTCCTGTTCGCAGGAAAGGGAAGTGACCCACCCTTCCCCTATGAGTAGTCCACACATAAGCTGTTTCACAGGTAAAAAGCCCACAGAGTGGAGTCCTGGCTGGAGCCTGGATGGAGGTATGTTCACACACTCAGGTTTTAAATGCACATATCAGCTAGGGACTGTCTCGCTAGGGCAACCGTGACGAGGTGAGACAGCTTACGTATATTTTTTTGCAAAAAACGTACAGACCAATAGCCCTGTTTTTGATACTTTTTTGATAGCACTTGCTACAAACTGGAAAAAATATTTATTATAAACAGAGAGCTTTTTGTGTGATTCCTGTGCGGATTTTTTGCACTGATTTTTTGCAGATTTTCTGGTGGTGGATGAATGCGGTTATTAATCGCATTCATCAGTGTTGGACTACTCATTATTGTTTGGTGAATGTATTTCTCCTGTTCGCAGGAAAGGGAAGTGACCCACCCTTCCCCTATGAGTAGTCCACACATAAGCTGTTTCACAGGTAAAAAGCCCACAGAGTGGAGTCCTGGCTGGAGCCTGGATGGAGGTATGTTCACACACTCAGGTTTTAAATGCACATATCAGCTAGGGACTGTCTCGCTAGGGCAACCGTGACGAGGTGAGACAGCTTACGTATATTTTTTTGCAAAAAACGTACAGACCAATAGCCCTGTTTTTGATACTTTTTTGATAGCACTTGCTACAAACTGGAAAAAATATTTATTATAAACAGAGAGCTTTTTGTGTGATTCCTGTGCGGATTTTTTGCACTGATTTTTTGCAGATTTTCTGGTGGTGGATGAATGCGGTTATTAATCGCATTCATCAGTGTTGGACTACTCATTATTGTTTGGTGAATGTATTTCTCCTGTTCGCAGGAAAGGGAAGTGACCCACCCTTCCCCTATGAGTAGTCCACACATAAGCTGTTTCACAGGTAAAAAGCCCACAGAGTGGAGTCCTGGCTGGAGCCTGGATGGAGGTATGTTCACACACTCAGGTTTTAAATGCACATATCAGCTAGGGACTGTCTCGCTAGGGCAACCGTGACGAGGTGAGACAGCTTACGTATATTTTTTTGCAAAAAACGTACAGACCAATAGCCCTGTTTTTGATACTTTTTTGATAGCACTTGCTACAAACTGGAAAAAATATTTATTATAAACAGAGAGCTTTTTGTGTGATTCCTGTGCGGATTTTTTGCACTGATTTTTTGCAGATTTTCTGGTGGTGGATGAATGCGGTTATTAATCGCATTCATCAGTGTTGGACTACTCATTATTGTTTGGTAATTGGCAACTCTGTTGTTGTTGGCACAAAAAACTATGGATGTAAAACTAGCAGAGCTGAGTGGCCAAACAGTAATATTACCCTAAATAGATTTTGGTAAGTAGGTTTGGGCAGATGCAATACAAAAGTGTTTTCTGTACTGTGTGGCGGTAGATTTCAACAGAACACTGGATCACAACTGCCTATCTAAACACTGCTACTAGCCAAAAAGGATTTGCTTGGCTGGATGCAGTAAAAAATGCTTGCAAACACAGGAGGTGTAGCTTTCTTCACAACAGTGCTTCACCAGTGCCTGGAAAACACTGCTACTAGCCAAAAAGGATTTGCTTGGCTAGTTGCAGTAAAAAAAGGATTGTAAACACAGGAGGTGTAGCTTTCTTCACAACAGTGCTACACTCGTGCTTGGCATACACTGCTACTAGCCAAAAAGCATTTGGTTAAATTTGGCCAGATGTTGTAAAAAACACTTGCAAAGCACAGGAGCTATGTAGATTTCAACACAGCACTGGAACAGACCTGCCTAGCAAACAGTGCTTTTAAGCCCTAAAAAGGGCTGTTCTTGGAAGGAGTCCCTAAACCTACTAACTATTTCACTATCTAACTTGGAATGGAATCGCTATCTAACAATCTTTCACTATAGCACACACAGCAGCGGCGGCATCTGACACTGAGCTCCAACACTGATAAAGTGGCGAGGAGGGAAAATAGCTGGTTCTTATATGGCAAGGACATGTGACATACCCAGCCAATGACACAAGCCCTTGTGTGCAGAAAGTGCACTTTGCTCTATGCATTCTGATTGGTTGAAAGATCGGACCACCCACACTAAATGTGGGAAGAAAAAAAATGGAGATCTGCATTATTTGACCACAAACCTCTCCCCACCACCCCCTCCCGCCCACTATTCCTAGACACTGAGACTCATAATAACGTTGAACAAAAGCATTACTGTGAAAAGTCAGTAACTCTTTTAGTCAACGAACCGTTATCGAACATAATCTCAAATTACCGATTTTTTAGCAAATCATTTACATTCGTCGAACGACTCAAACATAGCCCAAAACAGGTTGAATTTAAATTGGCGAACATGTTCGATCAAACATCGGTCATCTCTGGTTACTTTGTTTTACCATAATTTTTATTGAAGGTTTGCAGTGTTTACACATATAACACACATTCCATTCATGGTGTTCCAGGTCATGAACTTTGCAGAGAATAAAGAAAAGTCATGATATATATACACACAGACAAAGAAAAAAAGAAAAAAAATATCAATGCACATATTAAAGTTGTAAGATTGGTACTAAAAGAAAATAACAATACAAAGCAGTATATACAAATTTGTGGGGGAGGTGGGAGTGGGAAGGAGAAGGATGGGAATGAGTTTTACTTTGTGCTCTGTATGTAAAACAACAGTTGCGCAGATACTGTACGTAACGTACGTATAGAATCAGCCACTGTCCTTGGTCCTGTAAGCAATAACATTAGGTCTATGGCGGTGCGCTGCCCATAGATCTAATGTAAATGCCTACAGGACCCTGGACAGCGGCTGATACTATACGTACATTACGTACAGTATCTGCACAACTGTCAGGAGCCGCGGCTTCATTGATAAAATTGTACAAAGCCGACAATAGCCGGCTTACAGTAAATTTGTTATTAACCCCTGACATGCCCACAGGAGTGGGCAGCATATCTCTAGGGGGGTGGCCACCCCCTAGAGACACGTTGCACACAACTAATATTAATATTCCATGTTTTATTAAACAGTTAACACTTTGTTCATCCCTGCGGAACAGGGATGAGCAAAGTAGACGGTAACTACATTGCTCCGGATTACAATGTAGTAAAGTAATGTTTAATACACATTTAACACTTTGTTCATCCCTGCAGCAGCAGGGATGAACAAAGTATACGGTAACCGCATTGCTCAGGATTACACATCCGGAACAATACAGTTAACGGATTGCGGTTTCCACCACACATTTTTGCTTAAAAATGTGTGTGAAGCCAATTGCGTTCACCGCATCCGGATCTGCATGGCGGTGAGCACAATTAGCTGGCCAAATGTGACCCCAGCCCTAATGTTAATGGTGACAGGACCTCGGACAGCGGCTGATACTATACGTACATTACGTACAGTATCTGCTCTACTGTCAGGAGCCGCGGCTTCATTCATAAATTAGTATAAAGCCAATAATAGCCGGCTTACTGTAAATGGCTTATTAACCCCTAACATGCTGAGAGGAGTGGACAGCATGTCTCTAGGGGGATGGACACCCCCTAGAGATATGTTGCCCACAGCTAATATTAATAAGCAATGTTTAATACACATTTAACACTTTGTTCATCCCTGCGGCAATACAGTTAACGGTTTCCTGCACACATTTTTTTAAAAAAAATGTGTGTCAAGGCAATTGCGGTTACCGCCTCCGCATCTGGAGGTGGCAACCGCAATTGCCTTGGCAAATGTGACCCCAGCCTTACTTTGTGCACTCAAGGTGTATGGATATGAAAAGGACGACATAGTGTTCCTGCAGGACAAGGACCTAAAGTATATGTCAAGATTGGTAAAGAAACTGTTTTATGACAATGAAGTAGAGGGGTGCAGGATTGCCTTTACAGTTCTCAGTCCTTAACTCAATTGAATACTTGTGGGTGAAATTGAACAAAAAGTTGTATATATATCTAAATGAGTTGACCAATATGCACCAACAATGGGCAGAAAAAATTCTGGGAACAGATTTTGGTCAATACATGCTAAATCTGATCAAGAGCATATGCAGAACGATTCAAGCATTATTGAGAGCCAAAGTTGGATTTAACAAAAAAAAAAACAAAATAAAAAGATAAAATTTAGATTTCTAGAAGCAAAACTGTAACAATACAGTTAAAAGACAAGAAGCTGAATAACAAATCATACACTAAATAGCTGCAAATGAAATTTATGAATGAGATAGCCAAGATGAGTGGCTATAAAATTAAGCTAGTCTTATGCTCAAAGCTGTGATTAATGGTGAGAGACGGAACCTGAAAATCAAAAGTTAAAAACATTGTTACCTTTTTGCTTATCAGTGTATATATCTAGACTTACTTAGTGGTGTTTGAGGTAGGCATTGGAGGCGATTTAAACAAAACATTCACGCTGCTTTCTTAAAACTCCTTATAACACGCCAAAAACAAGAAAAATAAATGGCCTTTCTTGGCAGGAAAGCAAGCTACACAGTCCTAACAATTACACTTCAGTCCAAACATGGAGACTTCATACAGGAGGGCTCCTCACCTCCACACAGACAGCTAATGGTTTCACCTGGACTTTCCTATGTTCACCATACCATTACCCGGAGTGGGGATATATGAGCAGCCAGTCCAAGCCATTTCTCTGACTGCTGGTAAACCCGGCCCTTGCATTGCCCTATTAACTCTCTCAGTATTATATTAGATGGCGGCCCGATTCTAAAGACTTGGGTAGTCTAGAATCCATATATAGTTTATTTACTAATAGTTACGGGAGTGCGGTCAAATGAATTGTGTGTATACAGGCGGCTCTGTGGGTAGCAGAGTATACGGTGGCTCAGTGGTTAACACTGCTCGGTGGCTCAGTGGTTAGCACTGCGCGGTGGCTCAGTGGTTAGCACTGTGCGGTGGCTCAGTGGTTAGCACTGTGCGGTGGCTCAGTGGTTAGCACAGCGCGGTGGCTCAGTGGTTAGCAGTGAGTGCGGTGAAAGTGGTCAGCGTGGTCAGCGCAGTGCCGTGGGCAGAGGGGTCAGCGCAGTGCCGTGGGCAGAGTGGTCAGTGCAGTGCCGTGGGCAGAGTGGTCAGCGCAGTGCCTTGGGCAGAGTGGTCAGCGCAGTGCCGTGGGCAGAGTGGTCAGCGCAGCGCCGTGGGCAGAGTGGTGAGCGCAGTGCCGTGGGCAGAGTGGTGAGCGCAGCGCCGTGGGCAGAGTGGTGAGTGCAGCAGCGTGGGCAGAGTGGTGAGCGCAGCGCCGTGGGCAGAGTGGTGAGCGCAGTGCCGTGGGCAGAGTGGTCAGCACAGCGCCATGGGCAGGGTGGTCAGTGCAGCGCCGTGGGCAGAGTAGTCAGCGCAGCGCAGTGAGCACAGCGCTGTGGTCAGATTAGTCAGCGCAGCGCCATGGGCAGAGTGGTCAGCGCACACACACACACATACACACACATACACATACACACACACTCCACTATACTTACCACCGGCCCTGCGTCTTCCCTGCCGCCTGGATCCTCAGTTGACATGTCGCCGCCCCCGGACGGCTGGATCCAATATGTCATCCGGGAAGTCTTGCGAGACTTCCCGGACGCCATATTGGATCCAGTAGTTCAGGGGCGGCGACATTTCGACTGAGGATCCAGGCGGCGGACGCAGGGCTGGTGGTAAGTATAGCGGAGTGTGTGTGTGCGCGTGCATGCGTGCGTATCCCACTCCCGCTTACGGCCGCCATCTTGGCTCACCCTCAACGGGTGTAGGGCTCTGAACAAAGTGACGGAAGTGCGGACAAAGTGACGGAAGTGCCTTCGGCTTTTATATATTAGATACTAATTTATTCTTCCTTTCAATATAGATAGCACCTTAGCTTTTTAGCCCATTTAGGTATATTATTATTATATTTTGTCCTATAATAGCACTTTATATATATTTATTTATGTGTTTTTAATTATTATTTGGTCTTTCTATTCATATATATTAAATTATTCCTTTTAGGGTTGATCAATCACTTCTACTATAATAATATATACAGTATTCCTAATATTTTTTTATGTTATTGTTCAATTACATTTTTGCACTTCATGGTGCTGCTAAGAGCAGGGGGAGTGGTGGGGACATGGACACTAGCAGTTCTAGGATTATTCTACATTACAACCCGCTCATACTGCTTGCTAGTGTAATGAAAAGGGGGTGTGGCTTCCAGCCTCAATCTCACACTATATGCCAGCCACACTCTATTGGCCTGCTGTATTATTGCACGACTCTCCAGAGCTGTGTGACAGTGTATATGTTTGTGCAGCTGTCATTGTTAGCTCAGGAATCTCTATTTTGAAAAGACAATGACACTGACCACATGTACTGTACTCAACTTGTTTGGTCGGAGGTCTGTTCTGAGTGGTATCTGTCTTGTTAAACTGCTATATGGCCTTGTCCATCATGCTACAGCTCAATTTTAGAATGGTGACAATCTTCTTATAGCCTAGGCTACCTTTATGTAGAGCAACAATTCATTTTTTTCAGATCTTCAGAGAATATTTTGCCATGAGGTTCCATGTTGCACTTCCAAGTGACCAGTATGAGAAAGTATGTGAGCGATAACACCAAATTTATCACACCTGCTCCCCAACCACACCAGAGACGTTGTCACATTAATAAATCACATGACAACGGGTAGGGGAATTGGCTAATTGGGCACAATTTGGGCATTTTCACTTATGGGTGTACTCACTTTTGTTGCCAGCAGTTTAAACATTAATGGTTGCATGTTGAGTTATTCAAAGAACACACTAAATTTACACTGGTATACTAGCTGTACACAGACTACTTTATATTGTATGAAAGTGTCATATCCTCCGTGTTGTCAAATGAAAACATGTAATAAAATATTTTAAAAAAACGTGAGGGGTGCATTCACTTTTGTGATATACTGCATTTGATGTACACCACACACAAGCATCTTATTTGCTTTAAACCACCCTCACTGACTCCAAGCTAAGCAATTCCTACTCCTGAGTCACGAGAAAAAAGGGTCCTTTAGCCTCTTCACAAACTGAATAGTGGAGCAGGGATGTGACAGCTCTCAGTTTAACTAAGTATTAAGGCAGTGGGGAAGCAGTGAGTGGTGGGTAGAGCAACTTACACCTAACCATCTGTCACCCCCACAGTAGTCTTGGGTCAGCTGGCCCCCTGTGCAGCCACACCCGATGCACTTAACTAAAACCTGCCATGTTTTAATTGAATGACTCAGTAAGTAATAATAAAAATATGAGAAATGAAATCACACACAAGCTATCTTTATATAAGGGTGTATTCACACACTGCGTATTTGCTTCATATTTTTATGCGTGTTCTCTTGCAGTTTTTGTAGCTAAAACCAGGAGTGGCTGATTAAAACCAGGAGTGGGTGATTAAATACAGAAGTGGAGCACTTGTTTCTATTAGACTTTTCCTCTGATTGTTCCACTCCTGGTTTTGTCTACAAAAACTGCAAGAGCACTCGCGTAAAAATACGCAGCAAACACGCAGTGTGTGAATGCACCATGAAAATGATTATATATATCTTAAATCATTGGTACAGAATACTCATTTTAAAAAAAGTAACTGGTTCTATAGATTATGTATATACAGTGTATGTATATATATATATTTATATATATATATATATATATATATAGTGTATATCTAATATATAAAGCTGAATGTGTGTATGTGTGTATGTATGTATGTGTGTATATCCGGGATTGGCATCTACACCGTCGCAACTACAGCCACAAAATTTTGCACAGTCACACATCTGGACCCCGAGAGTGTCATAGGCTATGTTGTGAGGCAAAATTTTAACCCTGCGCATTCCAGTTCACCGAATAATTTTGGCCCTATCTACATAATGGGGAAAAGGTAAAAGGAAATGGGTGCGAGGAAAATCGACAGCTGCCGAACAATTTTGGCCCTATCTTCATAATGGAGAGAAAGTGACAGTTACTAGTTGACAGTTGTGAATGAGAGGGGCTTAATGACAGCACCAAAGACTAACAGCATATACCAGCATATAGTCACTAAGGTGGGGCCCCAAAATGGAATATTCACCACGCACAGGGACATGTATACACACCACATGCACACAAAGAGTAACAGCTAAGGTAGAGCCCCAACATTGGATACTCACCACGTACTTGAACAGAAACACACACACCACAAAGAGACACACACAACACAGAGACACACACCACACAGACACCCCCTACAGGGACACACACATACTCACCCTATAAGGACACATGCACTCACCTCACAAGGACACACACACCACAGGGACATACACACATACACACCCCACAGGGACACAGAGACACACACACACCCCACAGGAACACACTGACCCCATAGGGATGGACACACACCACAGAGACACCCTCCCCCCACAAGGACACACACCACAGGGACACCCCTCCTCCCCAAAAGGACACACACCACAGGGACCCCCCACAGGGACATATGCACACCACTGGGACACACACACACCCCAGGGACACACACACCACACAGACAGACACAGATGTGCACAAATCACCTCACACAACTCGCCTCGTACGTCTGGTATGTTTAATTTCCAAAAATAAACATCTGATTAAAAATAGCCAATGTGCAACACATGTGCCATATAGGGAATTAAGGCAGATGTCAGTCACATGAGCTGTCTATTATGTGTATGTGTGAAATAACATATACTGCCCGGCTGGGGGGAGGGTTTACTATTGTCTGGAGATTTATCAGGCTGCCTATAGCAACCAATCACAGCTTCTATTTTCCTACAGGTCATTAATATGACATATTCAAATTCTATTTTGTTATAGCTAACAGAAGTTATTTATTAACCCGGGCGTAGCCGGGTAGTACAGCTAGTATATATATATATATATATATATATATATATATATATATATATATATCTACTATATAATTGTCTAAGACGTTTTCGTGTCGGACCCCGACAACGTGCCGTGGATATGTCACACTCTGTGACGTCATCATGGCGAAGCATTGGCCGCGTAGCGGCCATTGCGAGCCGCTGACGTCACCACGCACGAACAATGGCCGCGAAGCGGCCATTGCGAGTCGGTGGCCGAAAATAGAACCAGAGGCTCGGCCACAAATTTAGCGATGTACCGCTGAGGTAGCGCGAGCAATGGCCGCGAGGCCATTGCGAGTCGCTACCTCAGCCGCCCTGTGCCCCTGTGCCTCAGTGCTTCCTGTGCCCCTGTGCCCTGTGCCTCAGTGCCTCAGTGTGCCCCTGTGCCTCCCGCTCCGAAGCAGCTGCTGTCAGCACATGTTGATACAGTGCTCCGGAGCCTGTGCCCCTGTGCCCCAATGCCCCTGTGCCCAAGTGCCCCTGTGCCCCTGTCACCCCCGCCATCCCCTGT